>OZ010577.1:34680754-34920754 GCA_963932145.1 Acanthosepion lycidas | reverse complement strand
GTTATTTCTCGGTTTTCAAAAAACTTTCAAAAATAAAATATATATTTCTGCCACGCTATTTGAGGAAAATTAGCAAATTTATAGTTAAATTAATCTGATTTAAAACAAATATTACTTACATATAGCAGAAAATATCGTATACAAACATTTCGAATTACGAGATCTTGTTTTTCTGACGTGTTAATCAATTTATTTACACTCAGCCGAACGTGTACATAATTAAGTATAATGAAGCACACGATAAATTGTATTTAGCCGTAAGGGAAAACCTAAAAACACATGACCTTTAAAACTAGGTTTTTCGGTTTCAACAGCCATACTTCAGAAATTTTGCATGTAATCACACATACAAGAACAAATCGAAATTCTTTTAAAAATATTTGGGTGTCGTCAGATTGTAATAATCTTTACAATATATGATTAGTAAATCTAATTTTACTTAATAACAATATTTCCTAAGAATTATCGCACTGAAAATGAAATTTAAAAGATTTAAGACCTTTATAAATTATTTAATTTTAAATTGTAAAAAATTAAAACAAATCTTTTAAAAATTCGTTTATTTGTTGATTTTTTTTTTTAGACGATATTGTCTTTAATATATATTATTCATAAACGGTGTGACACTATTTAGCGGTCGCGTGAAAATGAAAAGCGAGAAATAATTAAGGCGATAAGAAGCTGAAATAATTAAGGCGATAAGAAGCTATCACGAAAAGACATACTGACCGAGAAAAATATCAGCTAGACCACCCACAAGTTAAAAAGAAGGGAAGGAATAAACCATTAACTATCTTTCGGAGATATCATTTGGTTTTGGGAAAAACACTTGTTTTCTTGTCCAGACCTGAACATGATAAAAGTTTGATACCAGGATAGATAATTGGCGACAGAATGCGAATACGTCCAGTTAACCACCCACTTGACGCTGGCGGAAATCTCGATTGATAAAGTCTAGGTGACATTCGGTTAAGATAGAGATTAAGGACCACACTACGAGTCATAGGGGTTTGTTGTCGGGAAGAGAAATAAAAGGAAAAAAAAGGAAGATATTTTTTTTTCCTTTGAGGGATAATTGTAAACACCCGCGCTGCCGAACATCATTGGCTGAGTAGTGGCGTGAGCGGTGGGCGAAGGTAAACATGTAAGAGAGAGGGAGGCCTGTTGACGCCTCTGAGGGGATTGGTGTGAGATACCACTGTGAGAGAGAAGGGGAACCTGTTGACGCCCTCTGAGGGGATTGGTGTGAGATACCAATATGAGAAAGGAAGAATTTGGAAGGACGATTCCCTTAAGAACCCCTCTAAAGCAAAAAAGTAGTGGACTTCCAAAAATGGAAAGTGATAAATTTTCCTGTCCGAAAACAAAGAAAATCCTTGTTGTGGATTTAGAATTATCGAGGACCCCCAAACCACGACAAGCCCACACCCGGTTTTGTTCGGCGTCCTTATAAGCAGAGTCGCATCGATTTAGAAGGCAGTTGGGGTTTGTCAGAGAGAAGAGTTAGTAACACAGAAAGCAGTTGGAGAGATATATCAGAGTTGAGCAGTGAGTTCTGAGACCAGCCTCGCAGGAAGCTGACTGAAAGATATCCACGCATTTTGACTTCAACTTCTAACCAAGAACAATTTATTTTTGAAGAACGACTTAGACTCACACCACCAAAACAAGTTTTACGAATATTGCCTGAAGATACACCAAAAACCAGTTTCTTGTAAAAACAACTTAAGATGTTAAGACGCGCCTAACAAACGCAAAGTGTCACGTATCCATATTAGCGGTTTGGGAGAAAAACGCAGTCCTGTATTCAGAAACCAGATATAAAATACTGTTATTCTTTTTTTAACACTTTTGAACTTTTCGAGTAGTTAATTTTTTTTATTTTGCATATATATGTGCGGTGTTACATTTACTCAGACTCGGCTTGCATTGCGGCCCGGCGACTGATTGATTTCGTCTTCCTAAGATCAAATCACAACGTGGGTAGGTTAGACTAGAAATCAAAGCAGTTACTTCGGTAACCGGACGTTGAAGGCGAGCTGGAAACGACAAAGCTGATACCGAATCTAACCAGATTCCCATCCGAATCAGCAAAGGGTTAGAACATCATATTTGGTGCCGCGACCAATACCAAGTCAGTTGGTCGTCACAGGATAACACGGAACAGCGAGAGGCGCGGAGATGTATAATAATAATAATCGGTGATTTAAATTCTTCGAATAATTCTGCTTTTAACTAATATAGTCACTAAAAATTATCTCGGTTGTTTTCTCAAGTTTTCATGATATTAAGTAAGAAGGTTAAACACATGTAAAAAATATTCTTACCAAGATTTTCAAATAAAAAATTTCAAAAATAATTCAATTCATTTGCGAATAAGAGCTGAAATTTCATGAAAATCTGATAACAATTTGATTTTTGCAAGAATTTACAAATTAATGTTTGTCACTATACTAAAAGTTAGTACAACCGCTGAGGCCAGAAAAACATGTTTTTAATAAAAATTTCGAATGTTCTAATCAGCAGTAAACATTTAAAATTAAATAATAAAAAAATACTTTGATCCTTCCACTTAATAATAATGTCAGGATTTCTGACGATAAAACTATGTTTTTTTTTATTATTTCTGAAGCATGTTTTCATTACGGCATACTGCATTTTTAGCGTTTTCGTGGAGGAACCTATTTGCATAGCTGGCCAGACGTATTCGAGAATACCCGTTTACTAGAGCGGGTAGTCAATCAGGATTTATGTTCAATACCCAGAGAATATGCTGAGCAGACCTTAGTTACAGTTTCTGGGAAAGAGCGTGTTATCTAGCGTGATCAACAATTTGAACAAGGCCAGTACGCTCAATACACACACTGGATATATATATATATATATATATATATATATATATATATGTATATATATATATATATATATATATATATATATATATATATATATATATATATATATATATTGGAAGAAAGATGTATGACAAAGTTGAAAATGTTTTCATGTGACGCTTTTCGCCCTTTAAGATTTCAATGGACGAATTTGTTTACGTTGATGCAACTATACATGTACATGAATTAGAAATACTTGGAATTTTAAATTTAATTTATATATATATATATATATATATGTGTGTGTGTGTGTGTGTGTGTGTGTGTTTTGGATATAAAATCTAGCCGATTTTATTCATTTTCTTTTTTTCCATTACTTTTATTATTAAATATCACACCCTGATAATAAAACATCTGCCAAGAATAATGAAATTGGACGTAAATTTCTAAATATGTCACACTAAATTTTCATCCATATGCATAAAATTGACATCAATTAATTTACCAATTCCATGACATGGCTCTGCTCTGTGTTCTCTTTAAAGATGCTCATGGTAGTTATTGAAATGAACTCTCATTGGTACTTCGATCACATAAGTTTAAGCGTACTACTAGATTGGTTGTTAGGTCTCATTGTTTTATTATTCAAATAGCTAGATGTAACCGTGAGTATTAATTTAATAGCTTCTTCCTTCGCATTCCTCACTTGTGGAACTCTTTTTTTGCTTCTCTGTCATCTACAATCTTCAAACCTATAATATAACTTCAATCGCCATCTTCTGCTATCCTTAAACTTGTTCTTTTATTTTCTTTCTCTTCAGTTGAGGGATTTTATTTTCTTTCACTCTCGGTAACGCCTTGCATCTTTGTGCCATTATCTACTTGTTCGGGGTAAAATGATTTAAAACAAAATTGCGACAAATCTCGCGACGGAAGTCAGCACAAAAAAGTGGAAAATGAAAAATTCAGATTCTAGACCAAATAGGATGATGAAAACATTTCTTTCTCAGATATGATACAAAACTGAAAGTATGGGGCATCTATTAAGGATCGAAATCACTACCCAGTCGTAATTGATTTTGCCAGATATATTTGCTAACAATGACTCCACGACAAAATGGCCAATATATATATATATATCGAACCTGCATCCTATACGGAACCGTTATTTACGCTGACGTGCCTTACCGTTAGGCACGTCAGCGTAAATAACGGTTCCGTATAGGATGCAGGTTCGAATCCTGTCAAAGAACGAATATTTTTTATGAAAATTTTTCGGACATTCAGGCCGGTAAATGTTATTTAATACTGTTTATTATAAACAGAGCATTTACTTAAATACTTGTATCTATAAAAAACAAAAAACAAAAAAAAGAACGTTAAACATAAAAATGTCTTTAATAAATATATATATACACACACATACATACATACATACATATATATATATATATATATATATATATATATATATATATATATATATATATATATATATATATATATATATATATATATATTAAAGAAAAACAGACCATATTAAGGTACCATTATAATAATTTATTTCACCAGAGCCCTTTTAAAGGACGCCGGATTATCAGATAGCACTTCCAAAAATGAAATGAAACTAAAAATGAAATTAAAATTCATGGGTAGTGTAAGTTTTTGTAATTTAACAAAGAGTGTAAAAGGAGTAATTAAAAAGACATTAAAGAGAATTCATAACTTAAACATATATATATATATATGTGTGTGTGTGTGTGTGTGTGTGTCATTAAAAACAACAGAAAATGTAATGCGGTTAATCTTTTTATATAATTTTTATTGTGCTCGAACAAGAGCTTTCTTTTTTGGACACAGAGTTTGTAGAAACTGTCCAAATGATCTATAGTTCCGAGCATTTTCAGTTATACTGTTATCCATCATCAAGAATGGTTTTAATTTTTCAGTTTAATTGAGTTTGTGCGTTATGTGTATGTTTTTAGTGTGTTATAGAAATGTTTTATTTTCCGAACAAGTCTAGCTTATTGTGGCCTTGTTCGGAGTTAATATTGTTAAGAGTTGGATTTTTCTTTTTTTATTATTAGGGCTTCCATTATTTTCAATCTTTTTTGACAGAGAGATGTTTGTGTTTTCTACTAGTATGTTTCGAAAGAGTCTGGTAGGTTTGCGTGTGTGTTTAAATGAGTTCTAATAGAGTTCTTGTCAGATAGGTATATATATATATATATATATATATATATATATATATATATATATATATATATATATATATATATAACAACCGCTTTCTTTTAGTCTTTAAATAGTCAAACAAAAATGAAACTATGTATTTCTAATTTGTCCCGAACTTTTCGGCCGATATCAGCAAATCTTACACACATTTGGAATAAGAGGCTTATTTGAAATTTAAAACGTAGACTTAGCAATTGTGAGGAGACGCTTATTCGAGGAGAAGATTATTTTAAAATTGTTTCTTGATGGAAGCGCTTTCCGATGGAGGTTTTTAATTCTGAAATATGCGTTATCTCCCTTTCCTTTTGGCATGACTTTCTTTTTTTCATTCGGCTTTGCAGAAAATCTATTCAATGACAGTTTCAGACTAAATATTTTCATCTTTCGATTTTTCTTTAAACGTTTTTCTCTGAGTACGCTTTGAACAACATGTACGACTGCGGGCTGAAATGTTTATATGTTAACTAAAAAGGAATAAAACTAGAGCTTTGAAATCTCGCATGTATCAATCTCAACAATTCAATTTTTATGTGCAGGAAAACTGACATCTGAATGTTCAGAGAAGATTTCAAATGTAAGTAGTAGCGACTTGAAAATGAATAACATTTTTGGGGTAGGGGTCGATTGAGAAACACATCTGATTTCCAAAATACGGAATCATGCTTGAAGACAAAAAAATGTCTGCTGTAGTGCGATGTATCGATGAAAAGAGAATGTTCAGTATTATTTAAAACATTCCTCCCGACTCTTTATCTGGTAACTCTCGACACGATGTCTATGGCGACGAAGCGACCAATTATGATAATAATGATTATTTGGAAGAAGGAAATAAAGTAAAAACAAAAATACTCTTATCAAAAATAAAGAAAAAGTGAAATTTAATAAGGATGATAACAGTTCTTAGAAGAGACGAGGAAAAAGAGGAAGGTAGGCCCAGGATGAGGGAATGTGAAATGATTATTAAGCATTATAATTATAGCGTAGTTGGGGGTACCAAGAATTTAATGATGATCATCGTTACGTCTCTATCCTTTGGCAATTGGCGGGAATTCAGACAGAATGCCAGGAATGTAATAAGGAATGATTTTAATTACACTCTGTCGAAATCATGTCTGGCATTTCCTTCTCTATGATTCTAGAAATATACAGCGATGCGTAGAACACGAAATAATACACTGAAAGCTTGAAACTTTTAATTTGTATTATTTTAAGTCGAATACCTTTATTTTATATCATTTCTAATTTGAATATGTTTATTTTATATCATTTTTAATTTAAATATGTTTATTTTGTTTTTAATTTAAGTAAGATTCTTTTATCTTATTTTTTATTAAAGTATGTTTATTTATTATTATTTTAATTTAAATAAATTTCTTTTCTATTATTTTTAATTTAAGTTTGTTTATTTTATTTTATTTTTGATTAAAGTATGTATATTTTTTATTATTTTAATTTAAGAATATTTTAATTTTAATCTTTATTTTATATTCATTTAATTTTCATACGTTTATCAACATTATTTTAATATAAATATGTGTTTTATATTATTTTTAATTCAAGTATATTTATTTGATATTATTTTATTTAAATATTTAAATATGTTTTTTATATTATAATTAATATATATATATATATATATATATATATATATATATATATATATTATTGCTATTTTAAGTGTATTTATTTCCCATTAGTTCTAATTTAAAAATGTTTATTTCATAATATTTTTAATTTAAACATGCTTGTTTTATATTATTTTATGAACTAATTTATCAACTATATATATAAAGAACTGATTGCAAAGGAATGCATGAGATCATAATACTCCAGTATTTCTCTGTCTTCACAAACTACTTAGTAATAATATTTATAATAACGTCTGCGAAGGACAATAACTCTAGGCACGATTGTATAATAATGGCCAGTGGATGGTATGTGGGGAAACACCTTGGATTCGACAATGTTATAAACAAAATCGAATCTTTCTTTTCATATTTTGTTAAGGCAATTGAAATCCTCTTTGTGCTTACTGTCATATCACGTTGTAAGAACGGTTCCCATGCGATCAAGTTAAGCAACGTCGAGCTCGGTCAGTACCTAGATAGGTGATCGTTGGGGAATAGCAGGTGCAGTACGTTTGGGTGATGTAATAGATAATCCACACAAACAATGGACATTTAAATCTAACTTACTTCTCCTTGGCTATATCGTCCAGACTTAAAATAACCTACTCCGTTCTCTTCGGTTAAAATACTACGGAAGGTTCACAATTGAACTTAACCAGCAAATACACAACACCAACCGCGGACGTTTAAATGGAACTTTCTTCTCTTTGGCTATATTGTCCAGACTTCAAATAACCTACTTAGTACACTTCGGTTAATATACTACGGAAGGTTCATCATTAGACTTAGCCAGCAATCTTTCAACGCTTTCGCCGGACATGTAAACCGAAGTTTCGAACTGTAGACTTACATGCCAACTCAACTAACGTAGACTCTACTTTTAAAATTTAGACTGTTAAATAATGAAGATCTTCTAGCCGGTCAGTATTCCTCAATTTACTTAATTCTACCGCCATTATTTGATTCATTGTTGTTAATTCAAACACTTTTGCCGACGATGTAAATAAATATTGTATTAATTTTAAGTTTGTCGTTTGTTGCCCTCTTGTTGGCTCGTCAGATTTCACGTCTTCTATTTTAAAAATGTTAATGGGCCTATTGTGACATCTATTTCTTATTGGGGTGCACAGTTCATGTTATATCGTGACCTCTCCAGGCGTCTGCTACAAGTCGTTTGGGATATTGAAATTTAAATTCATCATGTATGAAAGATAAAATTGATGAACTATTAAAAAAAAACAAAAAA
Organism: Acanthosepion lycidas; assembly: GCA_963932145.1. Lineage (NCBI taxonomy): Eukaryota > Metazoa > Mollusca > Cephalopoda > Sepiida > Sepiidae > Acanthosepion > Acanthosepion lycidas. The sequence continues at coordinate 34,912,811 of OZ010577.1, read as the reverse complement.
ACAAGGATATATGCCAGGTATTGGCGATTTCTACAAAGAAAAACTGAACGAAAATGAAAATTGGAATTTGGTAAAAAATCATCAAAAAAGAAAGAACACTCTGCAATTGCTTCTTGTCTTAGAAAACACATCTACATATATTTTTGCGAAAAGAATTGGCTCCAAAATATTACACTTATTTTGTGTCCATTTTAACAAGTCAATTACGAAATCTAACTTCAAAACCCATCTTTATAATAACCAATATAGGCAATAACACATTCATATGAGTTGATTTATAGCTTCAACAGAAGTCATAACACTGTTTTCACACTAAAATATTGTAATGACAAAAGTACACAGGTGTAGGCTTTAAGAAAGATTTATTCAACTGAGAATTCAAGGTTCGCGTATAGTGTCCTTTTATAGTCCCAGTAAACTGAAATAGCTCTCTCAAAGGGAAAAGCAACAAAACAAGGGGCGACCAATCTTGATTATTCATAAAAAGTGTTACTGCGAATAAACTCGGTATTGCTGACTACAGATGAAAATGCGTCAGAAATGGCCAAGCGTAAGACAGCCGGAACGAGATATTTCGTAGCTTTTATTATGACGATGACTACGAGTCAGTGTGTTAATAGGAAAAAAATACAAGAACAATTTTAAAATTAAAATCCTTACTAAAAGCCGGCCTTTATTTTTCAGTTTAAAATCGTTTCAATTTGTAAATCTACGTTCGATTTAACCATTAAATGTTTCTATCAATCTAAAAAATATATAAGGTAGTTCTTTTTTCAACGCATCTTTACGAAAAGTTTGATAAAGTCAATCAATATTTTGAGAGTAAGATTCTGTGGAGATTTCTCAAGAATTTTCCAAAGAGAATATTTCGGCGATTCCGTTTATCGTTTCTTTTCTGTTTTTTTTTTTTTTTTAGAACAGAACGTAAGACGTGAGGCACATTGAAGAAGGGAAATGATTTTACTGTTGACAACTTTCCTGAACTTTTCACCTTATTTTTTAGTCTTGAAAGATCTATTGATGATTGACAGACGCCGCCGATTTTATTTTGTTTTCTGGTGAGCAGTAGACAGTACCAAGTTATATATATATATATATATATATATATATATATATATATATATATATATATATATATATATTCGACATTTTCTAAGAAGTTTCGTAATTTAATTATGGTAGTTTTCATATAAAATGATACTTTTTCATACGCTAGGATATTCGTTTATAACATAATAAAGTACAAAATGTTTATATTTTCTCTTAAGAATCATGTCTTATTAATTTAATTCCGGATATTATTATTATTATTATTATTATTATTATTATTATTATTATCATTATTATTATTTCTTCTCATTTTCCTTCTTCTTCTTCTTCTTCTTCTTCTTCTTCTTCTTATTATTATTATTATTATTGCAGTTGTCTTTTTTATTGTTATTTCTTCCTGTTGCATGAGTCTTTGTTGAGTATCACCAGAGAATAATTAAAGGTTAAACGCAAGCCCATTTAATAGTGCTTAGATTCATATCTTATTAATTTAATTCTGGGTATTATTATTATTATTATTATTATTATTATTATTATTATTATTTAATTTCCTTTGATTTCTAGTGTGTACACATTTCGTTCCGGGTCCCACCCAGAGACCCAAGGTTAGAAATGGCATCATGACATTTTCCACTGACCAATTAACCAAAAAGAAAAAAAAAAAAAAACTAAAACCCAAACATATTTTACATAGATAACGCCCTTCGTTAGGTGTAGGCTGTACTCGCGAAAACAATTTTTTATTATTATTATTATTATTATTATTATTATTATTATTATTATTATTATTATTATTATTATTATTATTATTATTATTTATAACAATAATGAAATCCTCGCTAGTATCCTGGTTTTGTCCTCGAAAATCTGCATGGATTTTGAAGATAAACAGATTAGAATGTTCTTGATGTAAATTGAAATAATTTTCTTAAGCATGTCACCCGAAGGGAGGCAATAAAAACACTATGACGCAAGGAGATTACTGATCGTGAAAGAATATAAAAACAAAGAAATCATTATTAAGGAAGATATTCAATAATAGAACAGTTTCAAAGCAAGAAGAAAGTTCCACAAGCGAGCGGTGCAAGCGAAGAAAGCGTAAGAATAGAATTTACGGTTACATCTAGTTATTTAAGCAGTAAAATGATAAAAGCCAGTGGCCAATCTGGTAGCACGCTTAAATTCCTGCGGTCGTGGTGCCAAGGAGGAAACCTCATCATGACAATTGTCTTTAACATATTTATAGAAAAGACAGAGGAAAGCTACATTTCGATGGTGGCTAAGTTACTGAGTCGAGTTGTCTGGCCAGAAGCGATTATATTAGAGAACCGTCACTGGCTTTGGTCGATGATCACGATATACATAACACGACCAGCTGACAAGATATGGCAGCAATAGTCCATGCACGTACGAATGGTAGATTTGAATACGTGTAAGCGAGAAGTGCAAGCGAATAAATTGTTAGCATAGAACTTACGGTTGCATCTAGCCATTTCAACTTGTAAAATGATGAGACCTTGCCGCCAATCTAATACTGCGTTTAGATTCATAAATTTGAGGTACCATCAAGGAAAGTTCATCAAAACAATCGCCATGAGAGTATTTATAAAAGAAAAGGTGCAGTGAAGCTACCATTACGGTAGTGGGAAAGTGACTGAAGCCTAGATGACAGGTCAAGACCGATAACATTGCAGATTCTTCTTTGCATTTTATCAAGAATCTCTTAATAAATAGCGGAATCACTTGGCCATATCTGACAGCAACATCCAATGCATGGGCGAATATATCCATGGGGTGATTATTATTATTATTATTATTATTATTATTATTATTATTATTATTATTATTATTTCGCACGATGTTTCCCTCCCCAGTATTCCGTGTTTTGATCGCGTGGGAAGAGGAGAAAACGAATAACATAGTTTGAGTGAGAAAAATGAAATAAAGAATGAAGGGAAAGATAGTAGTGGAGAGAGAGATAGAATCAGAGTAAGATGGTAAGAACAGATACTACCCTTTGATCTCAGACAAATTTCCGAGAAGTAAATAGCGTCGGAAAAAAAGCATCATTTTTCAAACACAATATCGAGTCAAAAATTCAATTGCAAAGCATTATCTTATGTTGATCTTGAGATCCCATCGGTGTCAATATTCGACAACTTATTCTTCAAATAATCTATCTATTGTTTAAGCATCATTCATTATTATGTTTAACTGGTAAATTATTGTTTTCGTCCTGTGCTGCCATTTTAAATACGTCTTTGAAGATTATATAGATTTGGCATGGTTTCAAGTGCGCCAAATACTATGAGCACTACAATAACCTTAATTTCCGACATTTATCACACATCCAAGTTGAAGTCTTAGTATTTTCCATGATTTTTAACTTTCAGTTTGCAGATCGTTGTTCCAACTACGCCTAAATTATTGCAGAGACTTTATAGCGATCAGATTCAGTTTTAACATTTAGATGCGCCAGGCACTCTGTATCTCGATGGTCCAGGGTATTCTATACACTTTACATACTTTTTATATTGATAAAAAAAATATATAGTATTATATTGACGAATTTGAAAGTCGCGTAATGTTTAGTGACTCGTAACAAGAAGATACGGCTGGGCGAATTTGTTACAGTCACTTTCGCGTAATGTATGAAATTCATAACTTGTGGTTAAAATTATGAATTCATCTCTTCTCCTACCAGATATGGGTTAAATAACACGGTAGACTGCTTTCCAGCTCGTTAGCCTTGGTTAGCAAGCAGTCTAGGAGAAGGAAAACTTTGAATTTAATACAGTATGTAGCCATGGCGTCACATATGCAGTGAAGCCAGCGACAAGTTCATGAAGTCACCAGTGCCTCTGCCACCTCGAGTTCGGTAGAGGATTAAACGATTAATAATAATAATAATAATAATAATAATAATAATAATAATAATGATAATAATAATGCATTTTCTTGAATGATCAGTGGAAAATCTCATATAGCCATTTCTGATTTTAGATCTCTCTTTGGGACACGGAAGGAAATGTGCACAACAGAAATCAAAAGAAATAATAATAATAGTAAGAAGAAGAAGAAGAAGAAGAAGAAGAAGAAGAAGAAGAAGAAAATCTTATTGACATGGCAGTCGCAGCAGATTGAAGATCTTAAAAAAAAAACTATCAAAACACAAGCATCTTGAAGTAGAAATCGAAAACTTGAGGCACATCAATAATTTCAGTTATCGTTGGAGCCCTTGGATTGAGTAGAAGCGGGTCCAATAGACTCATTGAAGGGAATCCTGGTAGTCCATGCCCTAAAGAAATACAAAAGATTTTACTCACAAATACAGCTTACAAATTACGATTTATCTATATAAAATGAATATAATTTTTTTTATAAAAATGATCAGCGGAAAATAGCATGAATTCATTTCTGACATTAGATCTCTGGTTGGAACTCGGAAGGAAGTGTGTATACAACAGAATTCAATGGAAATGAAATAATAATAATATTTTTTTTTTTTTACAAAAATTGTCAGGGTAAAATGTCATGAAGCTATTTCTAACTTTACGTCTCTGCTTGGGATACAGAAGGAAATGTGTATGCAACAGAAATCGACTGAAATAATAATAATAATAATAATAATAATAATAATAATAATAATAATAATATATTTATCTATGTAAAAAATGTGTGATCTTAGTTTATTTTTGTTTGTTAGTTTTTAAAAAAAAATGATCACTGGAAAATGTCATGAGGCCATTTCTGATATTAGGTCTTTGGTTGCGCTGATTGGGACCCGGAAAGAAATATGTATACAACAGAAAAAAAAGGTGCCTTCTTATTGGTATGGCAGTACCTGCAGACAGCAATGTATCTTTCAAGATCTTCAAAAAGCTATCAAAATACAAGGACCTTGAAATCGAAATCTCAAAAATGAGGCACATGGCAACATTATCAATTTCCGTTGTAGTTGGAGTCCTCTGATTGCTTGGAAAAGATTCCAGTAGACTAATTGAAGGGATTCCTGGAAGTCCATGCCTTAAAGAAATACAAAAAATTGATCTCACGAGTACAGCCGACATCTAACGAAGGGCTTTGCCTATGAATTTTTTTTTCCAATGGAAAATGTCATGATACCATTTCTAATCTTAGGTCCCTGGGCGGTATCCGGAAAGAAATGAGTACACATCCGAAATCAAAGGAATAATAATAATAATAATAATAATAATAATAATAATAATAATAATAATAATAATAATAATAATTCCATTGATTTACATGATTCGAAGTAGTTGTTCCCAGGATTTCTGTTTTATCACTGTCTTTTGTCTGTTATCAGAGATACTTAATTTTCTTGCTTTTAATTCTTTTGGATATTTTTTTTATATAAATTATTGTTGTTCGTATCTTCATGTCAAAGAATTCAGATGGGAACTGTCGAGAATCAAGTAGCAGCAAGCATGTTTCTATCCCCGTTGCTGTCTTCAGATTTCTTACCGACTTCAATAGTATTATGCTTTAAGACTTCTCATTCCTTTACTGAAAATGTAACTAATATTCCAATGTAAAAGAAAGAAGAAGGAGAATCAATTCTTTAACGTTTCGTTACTTACGTTTTGGTTTTAGGTTTTGAGTTTAAATAATTGTACTGAATATACTCCTAAAGTAAAATCAATTTCCTAATCGGATATTCTTTGTAGAGTCATGCAGTACCAGAAATAGTCTGTTAAGTACTTTGCATCCGACACGGTTTGGCCGAGTGCATTTTCTTTCTGTTTCATCAGTGTAGAAAAATACTTTCAATAGCTGCCTAGCAATTTATGAACAGTATCTTTGATCTCTGTTGGTAAATAAGTTAAACAGATATCTATAATAGTTTTCATTTTATTTTTGAATTACACCAACATAATGTGAGGTCATCAAGGACTGCTATTATTATTATTATTATTATTATTATTATTATTATTATTATTATTATTATTATTATATAGTCTAGCACAAAGATACAAGTTACATACAGTGAGGAACAAATTCATTATGAACTAGACTATCTCGCAAAGCATTATCAAACGCCGGAACGCCGTAGCCTGTTTACCAATCCACGTTTAGTTTTGATCCAGACACCAAAATATCGGCCACAGAGTGAGCAACAAATTCCCAACAATATATTTAGGATCATACAGACTCACTAGCCTTCACCAAACGCTTGAAATCATTTACTAAGATAAGAGAAGTTCTGGTGCATATACGGAAGTATAGGCCACCTATTGACGAGAGAACTCGCTATAAATTGTTTCAAAGAACAGCTTGTAATCTTCGAATGTACATTTCGCCAACATTTTGAGATGTGCTATAATAATCAATGTTTTCCTTCATTTGTTTCGTGTCTGTTAAGGAATGGAGGATCATGGCTCTCCACAGTTTCATAATCTTAGTAGCTCGAAGTACTACCTGTTCGGTTACCTAGTCCAGGTCTTGATATTACTTTATTTATGCTCGTTTTGAAGATTGCTTCATGTTTCCTTCTACCCTTCTACTTTCATTATCCCAGTGATTGCTTAATTCTGTCATATTGTCTTGTAAATCATTTATAATGCTTTCTATCACGCATCGGCGCAGTTCTCAATTTTAATATTTACTAGACTACCCGTGACGTTTCAGGTTATAAAACATTGAAATTGATTCCAATATTTCATTGAAATGAAAGTTAATTTTATTATGATTCAATTAAATATTTCAATTCGTTCGTGTCATCATTGGTCTGGTTCACGAGTTCATATTTAACTCTTTACTGATTATTTACAGCATTTAATAGCAATAGAACTTCCGGGATAAACTTTAAATCAGATTAACTTAAAAATTCTTTTTTGGCATATCAAAAAATATTTTAAAATCATATTCACTCAAAAATATTTTTTTTAATATGCCAAAAATATTTTTTAAATATTTAAAATATTATTTGAATAAAGAAAGCTTAAATATAAATAATTACTCTATGAACAACTGAACGAAACAGCAAAGCGGCATCTCTTTGTGCCTGTCTTTACCAGTAAAAAAATTTAATTAAAATAATTGTCTGTTTAAAGAAAGTCAAAATAAAAATACTTACTGTCTAGCAAATTCTTTTATGTGCCGTGTCCCTTCAGGACGTAGGCGATCATGGATATCCACTTCCTACTATACTTTGTAGTTCTCAATATGTTTTGACTTTTTGCTACTTCTCCCAGACCCTGTTCTGTCATCCACTTGCTTGAGCCCGCTAAGGATATCACGCGTTGCTTTCACTTGACCCTATTTCCCTCTCTCAGCCCTGTCAGTATCGGTTTTTCCAAACCTTCCTTTCTCATTATGTGCCCCAGAAATATCAGCTGCCTCCTCCTGAAGTATAAGTTTCCTTTTTGTTTGCATCCTCTCCAAAACCTCGTCCTTGCCCACATGTTCAGTCCATGTTATCCCTAGTATCCTTCTGTAGAACCAAACCTCTGTTGCTTCGAGTCTCTTCTTCATCTTTGAAGAAATCCTTCAATATACCCTGTCATAAAGGAGGGCAGATATTATGTGGCATTTCAGTAGGAAATCATCATGTCTCGTAATACTCTGCCTAGCTTTTGGAATGTGTCTTAGATGACCATGAATTCTGTCTTCTTGTAGTTTATGCTTAGTCCCTTCTTCTTGCTCTCTTTCGCTACCTTCTGTAGGAGGTTTTGTAGTTTACTTTTTGTGTCTGCTATCAGCACTGTGTCCTCTGAGAGTCTTATGTTGTTAAAATTGTGGCCGCCAATGGTGAATCCTGGTAGGATTTCCAGTTCTCTCAGAATTGCCCCGCTCTATAGGTTAAATAAATCCGGTATAAACAACACGTAATTTTAAATCTTATTCACTTAAATCAGATTAACTTAAATCATTATACGCTGGACGGACAGACCACACAATCACGCAAGCACGCGTGCAATCCAAACTTTTAGTATTATACAGACTTATTTTAGCAGAAAACCACAAGTGCCTCTCCTGTGTATTTACAGAAGATGAACGGTGATTTCCTTTGTCATTTACGTGTCCTATGAAGTTTAAATTATCTACGCATTTTTCCCTAATATATCTCAAAAAATGTCAACTATTTCCTTTTGACAAGTAGCAAAGTTTTCCTTAGAACTTCCTCATTCATCATATGAACAATCGAAGTTTTTCTCCTCATCCAGCAGTTTACGGACATATCACGTTGAAACATCGCTCCTCCTATGATCGCCATTAACCAACGTCAATCCAGGTCAGTAACTTGATTGGTGGATGTTTGGGCATACTAAGTATGCGGCTGATGGAATACATAACGTCTTGCAGTTGGAAGGTCGGAGAGCAGAGTTCAAATTCCAGTTGGCTTCGTTATATTTACTTACGCGCAAATACCCTTCAGAAAGCTATTATCCACCTCTTCTTCCCCAGCTGTGGCTTAACTAGTAGGAGTTTTATTCGTAAATCGTTGCTATCTCCCAAAACTCTTACAATGTAGAAAATGTTTTCTGGTTTTAAATAACATGCAGAAAGTAAAAAATGACTGAATCAACATTCAACGATGCAAACATGTCCCAGTTATTTTAGAGTACAAAATATTGTTTCTAATTCATCTTTTCGTGGTTAAGTAGGCTTTATCTCCAGCTAGAGTTATCACAGGTCAAAAGCCAAAAGCTAATTGATTTTTTTTTAAATGTAAAGTTTGATCAAAACGAAGAAAAGATTGTTGAATTGTCATGTAATATCGAGCCTTCTTATATAGCATTTGTTACGGGACGATTTTCTTACTAGATTTATACGAAAAATGTTCGTTTTTAGATTTTACGTTGTTTTCAATGCACTTAATACAGCGATAAGGATCAATTACAAGGACCAAATATTATACAATAAAAATTTCAAAATCTAATTACTTCTGGAAGCTACAGATTTTCTGACAAAATTGATATAAAGTATTGAGAAAAAAATTATTTAAATATTTCAGAATGTAGGAGATTATGGCTTTTGGCAGAGTCCTTTTTCTTTATTATCCCTGAATTGCCATAGATCTTGGGAGTGGGTCCCTGTTTTTTGAAATCAGTTCATCTGTTCCATTTTTGGGGGCCGTTATTTGTTACACTTTTACAAGTTTGCATAAGGTTACTTTTTGTCGCTGAGATGCCCCTCCTTCCCTTACAACTGTGGATCAACTGTATATACTCACGCCCCCTACACTATATTATCAAGCATTTACTGCCATATAGAAGGACCCCTATTTCATAACGATTTATCTTTGTTTTTAATGAAATTTTCCTGTTTCTTCTTACAGTGCTTAGCTTTTGAAAGGCATATATCACTATCTTGATGCTACTTCGGCATTTTTTGTCACATTTTATGTACTCTCCACTGATATTTAAATTTTTGTACATGCTTTATTTCGACATCTGCAATTCGGATCATAAACTATAAAACAAAATGCATGGTCATCAGTAAAAGGATAAGCCCGAAATGCGGTTTGCAGGCCGGGTACGCTACATTCAAGCAGATGTGGAAGTTTAATATCTGGAAAGTGTTTTGACAGAGGACGGCAAGTGCGACACTGAGATCCGTAGACGTATTGGGATAGCCAATGACGCATTCCAAAAGCTGGTCGGAGTATTGCGAGACAGAAGAATTTCTTTTGTAACAAAGAAAAGAGTGCTGAGCTGTTATGCGACATCTGTGTTTCTTCACGGCAGCGAATGTTGGAGGTTTCCTCAAAGATGAAGAAGACTCGAGGCGACGGAATTGTGTTTCTACAGAAGGATGCTGAGTATATCATAGACCGAGCGTGTGAGCAAAGATGAGGTCTTGGAGAGGATGCAAACAAGGAGGAGGCTTATATTTAACATAAGGAAGAGGCAGATGAAATTTCTGAGACACGTAATGAGAAAGGAGGGCCTGGAGAATCTGATAATCACAGGTCGAATAGAGGGAAAGAGAGACAAGGGAAGGGAACGCGTGGCATACCTGGCAGGCTTGAGCAAGTGGATGACAAAACGTGGTCTGGGAGAGGTGGCAGAGAGATGAAACATTGAGAGCTACAAGTGATAGGGCGAAGTGCAGAGCCATGGTCGCCTACGTCCTGAAAGGACACGGCACATAAAAAGAAAAGAAGTAAAATAACGTTTAGAAAAAATCACTAACAATCGTAGAAGATGTGATGCAATGTTTAAAGAGATTGTTATCAGAACAGGGAAAAGACACGAATAAGATCTTATACTGAAGCCGTTTGTAATGAAAGGTAATATTATACCAAGATTCGCATACGTGAAAAGACGAAAAAACGCGGTTTCCTCACTTCAAAGATAACTTTTCGTTACTCTTTTGGTTTTCCATATAAAAATGAAATTGTTATTATTTTTTTTAATAAATAGATTTCTCCAATCCTTTTCTAATAAGGAAAATAGAATATTGATTTTTTTACCTCTGGATAAGCGAAAAATCATTTTTCAATATAGGTAATTTAGTCTTATATATGTTTTCTTCGTATTAACACAAATCCAAGCGACAGAGAGTCTCATGTGATGCACAAATAGTTAACTATTGATTGCTGAATTTATTAGGTTGGTGCAAAAATAATGACGTAAAAATGTCGTTTTTTCACGTATTTTTTAACGTCAGAAGACGACATTATTACGTCATTATTTTTGCACCAACCTAATACAAATGATACACTGATGAAAAATAGAATCGTAACGCTGCAAAACGAGACAAGATTTTAACTTAGGGACAGATACGCAAATGAAACTGTTACCGGCATGTTCCGAAAGAAAGTACAGGGACTTGACAAAAAACGAGAAATGGAAATCGAGACGAAAAGACAAATTATTAACTGTGTAACTGATAAGAGTTATTGCAGAAAGAATTATTCTCCCATTTAAATCTCCGCCGTTATGGACATCATTATATCCATGATATTATAACATCATAATTCACAGACGAAACGGAATGGCAGAAAGGAAAAAGTATGACAAACATGCTTTGTTCTCAGAGAGACTTTCATACCACTAAGACATACACAAATTATATATACATATTCACATACCCCCCCACGCGGAGAACAATGTATCATATACATCTACACAACAATGTAGAGTATAAGGAGAAGTAAAAAGGAAGGGTCTTACATATACTTTGGCAGATAATCTTTTGTTTGGAGAAGCCATGTTTAGGACTCCAGATTCTAATGGACCGGATTCATCTATGTCCCAGTCGAGGACATATTCCACTTATAGGAAACATCGAGTGTTGCGTTTTCCCAAATTGAGGACTGCGAGCTCGAGTTTCATTCTATATCTGGGAAAGATATTTTCAAAGGGAAACGGCACTATGTGATTGTAAACTGCTGTAAAAAAATAAAAATAAATAAATTTAACTGCCGCTTTCGTTTCTGTATGAGAGAAAAAAGTTGGCAATCGTCACATGACCCATGTGAATAATCTCCACCAAAGAAGATAAACGCTTTTTTTATCGCTACAACAGGACTAAGACAGAAGTTAAGGTAATCAGCAAGAGGGTTAATCCAAGGAGTGATATAAGAATTGAGATGGTCTGAAACAAGAAGGTATAGAACGTTATCTATCCGGGTAGAGACATAAGTGATAATATAGAATATGGCACAGAAATCGAAAGGGGAATTGAAATAGCAAAAAAATACCTTCCAAAAACGAACTATTTCGCTAGAAACAAAGACAAGAATACAGAACGTTTAAGAAATACCAATCCTCAAATAAATAAATTTTCTCGCAGAAGAAAAAAATAAGAATTATTGTAATTATTTACTCTATTTGCATTCTTCATACTCTTGTCATCATCTGCATTACCATATTCATGAAGTTTCGGTTGTTGTACATTCTGATCTTCTGATTAGAATTTCGAACTAAACCTATTATTTCCTCCACCGGCGTAGATTGTTCTAGCTCCGCGCCTCTTCTGACTGTCTTAATTATCTCCCTTTAACGAAACTGACGTTTTTGTTCACCACTGCAGTATTGAATTCACAACACTTTGGGTCAAGTCACTGGATCCAAACAACGCTTTTATTCACTGGGTCACGTGGCATTGATGACTTCAGCGTATGCAATTTTGGGACTTATAAACTTAATGTCTCAATTACTGTTTTTACCACAGCTCTTATTGGAATTTTTTGTTGTTTTTATTATTGCTTTTCTCTAGCACTCGTTATTACAAGCATAGAAATTAATACAATATGGGAATCAGTAATAAGGAGTGCTAGAGAAAAGCAATAATATCAACAATAAAATTGCAATATGAGCTCTGGCAAAAAAAAAACACTTACTGTGACATTAATTTTATAAGTCCCAAAAATTCATACAGTGGATAAAAGCGTTGCTTGGATCCAGAAACCAAAATAGTTCAATACCTGGCCACTGTAGTGGTGAACAAACATTTGGGCTGCTGAGTTAAAGGGAGATAATTGAGACCTCCGTAAGAGGCATGGCACGTGAAACTAGTACAATCTACACCGATGAACGAAATAAAGGGTTCAGTTTGAAATTCCAATCACCTGAAGTAGGTCGGAGCGTACAACGGCCGAAACAGTGTAGGTGAATATGACAAAAAATGAGGACAACAGTCCAAAGAATGTCAATAAAATAAAAGAATTTTGGTAACACACATGTGGTTCTGCAGATGGAATATTGATTGTGAAAATATCATGGACTGAACATGTGAGCAACGCAGAAGTTTTATGGAAAATGTGAACGAAAAAGACACATGTATTGAGAATAAAAACGACAGTTAAAATTTCCGAGATATCTTTAGAAAAACTTTGATGTTTTGGCAACTAAATTTTGTTGCATATCAATTTTAATGGTATTAATAGTCCTTTTAATGATAATAATAGTTTATTAAAGTTACGTTTTTTTAATGTTTCAGACAGCAATTAAAGAATTATCAGAACACCTTCACAAGAAAAAAAACAGAATGTGTGACTTGGTTTATTGAAATTAAATTGGATATTCAAACACGAAAAATTACACAGCTAAATATGAATAAGTGTAATGATCTTATCGATAGTATTTATAATGATGAAAGAGGGAGAAGGGCGACTCATTGCCTCTTGTTCACGCATTTTCACACTGACACGAAGTTGAGTGATTATAATGAATCATTTGCTCAGTGGTCTCCTGCAAGTTCAGTGTACAGTATCAGGCGATTCTTTTCGTCAGATTCCATCTTGTACATTTATAAATCTACCATTCATCCGGGCAGTGTGTATGTCTGTCATATCGGGTCTGGTGATCCTATTACTGTTATGTTTCAAAGAAGGGTCTGTAATGCTATCGGTCTTGACCTGGCATCTCGACTTCAGATACGTTTCCAACACCGTGGCACGGCTACCCTCTGTCTTTTCTATAAATATATTAATAGCTGTTGTTCTAATGAGATCTCCTTTTTATTTCTCCCGCATAAATTTAAGCGTGATACTAGATTGGCTATTAGGTCTCATCATTTTACTGTTGAAATAACGAGATGTAACCGTAAGTTATATTCTGATAGTTTTATTGTCTCGCCTGTAGAAATCTCTTATTTCCCAGCTACCCAAAATTTAATGGTAAAGTTATTCGCCTTCTGCTGTCTTCCTGAAACGTGTAATTTTATTCTCCTTTCTTTACAGAGAAGTCTTCACATTCTCTTCCACTCTCAGTGACCTCTTGTGTCTTAGTGACGTTATCTCCTTGCTTGGGGTGAAATGATTATAAAGAATTTGACACTCACAGGACACATTGAATACAAGCAACTTCATAAAACATCAGTCTGGAAGAGATAGGAAGAACGTAAACGCTAACAGAGAGATTCAAATGAGAGGAAGATGAGGAGAGAAATGAACGCGCCTGTGCCGAAGAGATACGGCACCAAGAAAATGGAGGTGTTGTGATTCCTCACGTGTGGAAGATAACTTGATATAACGGTTTAAATATGAAGTATTAACATTCACAATTGTGAATAAATATTAGGTTGGTGCAAAAATAATGTCGTTTTCTCACATAGTAACATATGTGAGAAAACGACATTATTTTTGCACCAACCTAATATTAGATATTGACGTAAAAAGTGACAATGCGTGCCAAACAGACGTAAATATGCTTTTCTTGTTCAATTACATATGTTGAGAGCTGAAGGATGGTGTGCTCTAAGCGGGGTTGAGGATTATTTTAGAAAACTGTTGCGCGTTTTAAACATCAAACGTTGGTCGGCGATTCGATTTCGGCAACATCACTCGTATGGACGCTGGACGTACCGTAGATCAGTTTCCAGACAGCTACGTAGTACAGAGGCTCATCGAAATTGACATATTTTAAGAGCTATATTAGAAGACCACGCGGAATCAGTAGCACAGATCAAATCGAATGTGATCCGGGGTGGAAATCGGTTACTTCTAACTGGACTAAAACACTGCGTGTCAATTGACAAATTTGCAATTACACTGCAACGCCATTGTATAATTTTACAGTTACCTGCAGGATGAACGTTCTTAAGTAATTTTCAATCCTTAGAGAGGATTCCTTTCATTTTTGTGATACTCGTTACTGTGTGTGACGCTTAAATAGACGTATTGGGATGGCCAAGGACACATTCCAAACGCTGAGCAGAGCATTGCGAGACAGCAAGAATTCTTTGATAACAAAGTAAGGAATACTGAGCTGTTACGTGGCATCTGTTCTTCTTAAACGGCAGCGAATGTTGGGCGATTTCCTCAAGGATGTGGAAGAGACTCGAGACGACTGTGATGTGGTTCTCCAGAAGGATATCATGGACCGAGCATATGAGCAAAGATGAGGTTTTAGATAGGTCACAAACAAGGAAAAGGCTTATACTTAACATCAGAAAGAGGCAGCTGATGTTTCTGGGATACATAACGAGTAAGGAGAGCCTGGAGAATCTGATACTCACGGATCAAATAGAGGGAATGAGAGACAAGGGAAAGCAGCGCTTGACATACCTGACGAGTGGATGACAGAACGTGGTCTGGGGGAGGTAGCAGGGGGGAGGAGCTTGCTGAGAGCTGCAAGAGATAGAGAGAGGTGTAGTGCCATGATCGTATACGCCAGGAAAGGATATGGCACATAAAAAGAAGTCCGCTATCAACACTGTATTATGTGAATAAAAATGACAATAGGAAAACTGGTAATTGCTGACGCGTTTCGTCCAATGTGGACTTTATCAAAGCAAAATACGAAATGAAATTAATTGAACAAGGTAATAATAAAAACAAAAACAGAATGTTCCTAGCAACTGGAATGTAGAGAAACGCTATTTTCATATTTTTAACTGAAAAATAACGTCAGTAATTGTCACGTGTGGAGAATATTTGTGTTGATGTATTCAACCATTTTCTTTTGATTTTATGAATCTGTTGTGTACATTTGTTTGTGAGAGCAGTAATTATGTTAAGAAAGGAGTATTATATGTATAACTTATGTAGTTAAGAAGACGTGTACTGTATTTGACTGTACTTGACTGTACTGTTTTTGTTTAGAATTAACAAATATAAAATTTATTTCATAAGCAAATTTCTTCAGGAATTTTAATTGACAAAATAAAAATATCTAAATATTTTTTTAAGCTTGTGAAAGAAACAAACTTGACAATGTTACTAAAAATATTTCATAATTTTTCTTTTTAATATTAGTATAAGTCTAATTTATATAATTTAACCCACAAAAATGACATATTTGCAAAGAATATCAATATCTGTCTGTATTTCTGAAATGAAGAATTGTAATTATTTACACTATTTACATTGTTCGGACTGTTGTCCTCATCTTTGTTGTCATATTCCCGACGTTTCAACTGATGCACCCTCCGGCCTTCTTCAGCTGATTGGAATTTCGAAGCAACTCTTTTACTTCGTCCACCGGGTAGATTGTTCTAGTTCCTCGTGTCATGCCTTTCCCGGATATCTCACTATCAGTTATCTCACTTTTAACTCAGCTCTCCCAGTTTTTGTTCACCTCTCCCAGGTATGGAAATCATAACTCTTTGGGTCAGGTCACTGGCTTCAAATGAATAAAAACGAGGTTATCAAACCGTGCTTATACGGATTGAAAATAAAATGAGCGAAGAATATTGCCCGGTGATTGCTTCAAACAAAATCAACGGCAGTGTTACGCCCTGGGTTAACTGTTATCAAAGCTAGTCTTATTTATGCTATTTACATTCGGACTATTATCCTAATATTTGTTGTTTTTATCACAGCGTTTCAGTCGTTGAGCACTCCGGCGTTCCTCAGATGTATATCGATCTGGTTAACCTAGGGGGAATTTCTAGAAGGATAGATTATTCGCGTTTCACTGATCATGTCAAAGGATATCATTTAGTTCTTATTTTATTTAGTACCGTTTCACCTGAAACGCGGGGGAGGGGCACAATGGCCCAAAACGTTGTGGTAAAACAACAAAGACGAGGATAATAGTCCGAATATAAATAGTGTAAATAATGATAACTCGTAATCTCTGAAAGTCAGACAAAAAAGCTAGTCTTCTTGACCATTATTTCTAAGGAGTGTGTTCGATCCTTACCCCGTCCCCCATACAAAATTCGACATTGAAGGACCTAACAAAGATTGGCTTGTTGTAAAATCAACCAATTTAATTAAAAAAAAAAACCTTTCCAATGCAATTATGTAGGAAAATAATTTCCAATGCATTTTCATAGTAAAAACACATGCAAGGTACCATATTTTTCCGGTTTATAAGACGCTGCGGCTTGAAAGACGCACCCTAATATTGGAAAGAAATTCTAAGAAAAAAGTTATTTCCATACAACACATTCACCTTGCGTCCCTCACATATTGGCGCCGCGTACTGTCTACATTAATCACTCATTTGATTTTATTTGTATGGCAATGACATACTATTTAAGAGCAGAAAGCGCCCCTCCCCCGCTTCTCATAAACAGAATATGATTAAGTTTGTGGCTCGGTTCCAGGAAGCTTTATAGTCTTGCAAATACTTGTAACAAGTACTGTGATTATATCATATAAAAGGGTGAATTAGATAGACAGCTAACAATATAGTGTTAAGACTCAACACGTCCCTATCAGTCAAGCCAATTAGGTAACCGTCGAAGCTTACTTGAGACTGGGCGTTGCCTTACTTTCGTTTTTAGGGTATTTTTGAGGAAAGGAAGTACGTCATGTCAGCCTGAAAATATAGTATTCCTTTTGTAAAATCATATGCGATGGATGTTCATAGTAAAATTATTTGCAATGCATTTTCGGAATAAAAACACTTCCCGGTGCCTCAGCATGCGGTAAAAGTTAGCAAGCGTCGCCTGGTTGAACATTACTTCTTAGGTGTGTGTTCGATCTTCACCTAGTGCCTCATACAAAACTCGGTATTTAATGACCCAACAAGAGTTGGCAAGTTGAAAAATCAGCCAGCCTAACCTCAAAATCATTTACAATGGACTTTCATATTAAAATCATTTGCAATGCATGTTCATCGTAAAACTATTTGCAAAGCATTTTCATAGTAAAATCATTTGCAATGCATTGTCATTGTAAAACCATTTGCAAAGTATTTTCATAGTAAAATCATTTGCAAATCATTTTCATAGTAAAATCATTTGCAAAGCATTTTCATAGTAAAATCATTTGCAAAGCATTTTCATGGTAAAATCATTTGCAATGTATTTTCATAGTAAAATCATTTGCAATGCATTTTCATAGTAAAATCATTTGCAATGCATTGTCATTGTAAAACCATTTGCAAAGTATTTTCATAGTAAAATCATTTGCAATGTATTTTCATAGTAAAATCAATTCCTTATAGATCACGATAGAGTAATCCTAAGCAAGGCAGGTCTGATTGGTGGTTACTGTAGACTAGGGAGTTCGATCCTCACTGCGGGTTTCATACAATATCTAACATAAATTACGCTTCAAGAGTTGGCATATCACAAAATCACCGAACTTAACAGACACAGCGGAGTTTTATTTCTCTCACAAAAGCTTGCACTAAATAATTCCTTTTTTAACTTTTGATAATATATTTCTTGCCAGTTTACAAATCTCTTGATACAATTCAAATCCATTGAAATTCGGCAACTAATCACTCTTAATTCGTTTCTCCAAGGACCTTCATAGATCAAAAAGCTTACGGAATTCTATATTTGCTTAGATAAAGCAGTCCATTATTATTACCGTGAGGATCAGTCAGGGTCCCAACAGATGATAACAGGATATTCACTTCCTGGTTGATTTAATAAACCACTGACTTGATAAAGAGAGTAATGTTTGATGTGTCGACTCATTGCCTTACATGACGCCTGTTCTGTTCTGTTCCTTCTAACTTAAATTTACTCCGCGAATTAGTATTATTTTAATTGCATTATTTAATCTGGTTGTGTACAAGAGCATCAGAGCAGTTCTGTTCTAAAACAGCGTTGAGATTTTCTGGTTATTTAAAAACAATGCATTTGAAATTTTGAGATTGATTTTTATGTGGCTCTAAATCTACCAGGACAGAAATGCAGTGTTTTCTTTTTTTTTTTGGCATTATTTTGGAAAATCGAATTGAAATTTCAAACTAGTCTTTTCTTTTTAAATACAACCATTTGTCTTATAATGATTTATTTGTTTAACGACACCCAGACTTACGGCTAGCTATAAAATTTCATGAAATAAAAAATGTCAGTTTTATAATTTAATCGTGATTGATTTTTCCTTCTTCAATATGAATCGGAGTAAATAAAATAAATAAATAAATTTAAAAAATAAATAAAATGACTTATAATATATTTAAAGTGTGCAAATCCAAATTAATATACAGAATATAGGGTTGATTTTCAAATTCATTTATTGCGTTTACAAGAGTATTTTATCAGAGAACGGAAAATTTAACTGAAATCCGAAGGCAGACGAGCATAAGGAAAGATGGCTTCCAAAAGCAAAGCAAAGTATTAAGAAATTTTAGAAACAAAGGAAATAGTACATAACAATTATGTAACATCAATCTTCCTATAAAGCAGTTAATTTTGGACAATCACCTCACTGTTGAAGAAGAAACTTGAAGCAAGAGAAATGTTTCTACAGAAGGATGCTGAGAATACCATGGACCAAACATGCGATCAACGACTATGTTTTAGAGAAAATGGGGAAAAAAAGGACACTTATACTTAACATCAAAAAGAGAGTTAAAATTTCTAGGGTTCATAATGAGGAAAGAGGGCTTGGAAAATTTGTTACTCACAGGAGAGATTGAAGGCAACAGGGACTAAATGAAAATAACGCATAACCTGCATAGCGAGTTTCAGTAGATGGGTGGTTGAACAAGGTTTAGAATAGATAACAAAAAGACAAATTTATTCAGAGCTACAAAGAACAGGAAATCTTTCGGGCGTATAATGAAAGAAGAGGGGTTCGAATATTTAACTCTGACAGGACATATTGAAGGAAAGAGAGATAGAAGAAAGCAGTGCTTAAACTACACTAGCAGCATGACCCGGCGTTGCCCGTGCTCGATTAAAAAATCGTACGACTCATACAGCAATCGCTATCACTTAAAATATTTTTGCCCTTCCTTGCCTTTAAGAGAGTGCCCTTTGCCGTGCTGATGTTGCTACATGACTTATTTCTTGCCTATCTCACAATGCGAATTTTTTCTCAGCTCTATACTAAACATTAAATCTGTTACGAAAAAAGAACTAAACAAAATGAACACAAAATGATCATTTTTAAAAAAGGACTCGTAACTGGAAAAACCGAATGAAAAAAGAATACTTTTTCACACCCAACCCAGTTCTAAGGAATCAGAATAAACGTTGAGTTTAAGCAAGCGAATGAGCCAATTGGAGTAAAATGCCATGCAGATTTAAATTTTTCCCACTTGTGACGAATGCAGCTATCGATTTTTTTTTTTTTTTTGCATGCTAACATGCTAGTTAAAATTCGTGTCAGTCAGCTGTTGGCTCTCATGCTGGCCAATAGATTATTCCTGCCTATTTGTAGCAGCCAGCTATAGGCTCTCACTCTGGCCAGTAGAAAATGGCCACAAACTATATGAAAAGTGCCGTAGAAGCATGAAAAAATCGATTATTTCCACTATCGATGGGAATTGGGAAATGCAAAGTCGGGGTTGGCCTTCCTGCTAACTTGGAGCTTGTGCATTTAAATTTTGGTGGAAATCCGTCGAAAATTGCGGCCGTGCATTCTTTACACACACACATCCTGCCTTTTATAGATAGAGATAATGAGCCTCTGTCCGCGGTTGGATTGTTCTTGACCGGCAGTCCATATCTAGCGATATCACATTTTGTTTGTTATTTAGTACTGTTCAGTTATCGCCGTTCAAGTTTTCACTTGACTGAATCAAGTTTTCACAAAATGAATCTGGACTACCAAGGCTACTCTCAGATACTATACTACCAAATTCACGAACCATCAGTTTCATCATCTTGGCCAGGGCGAGACAGCCTACGACACGGGTGCCACACGTGGCATGCATGTCAAGCAATTTCCAGTGGGACGCAGCCGCAAATAAAATCACGAAATCTGAACTAATAACTACCACAACACAAAGAAAATATTTATCTGTTTCTATTTTAATATATACTAAATTATATATAGTATATATTACTATATAAAATATACTGTAGAACAGGTATATTGACCTTGACTTGTTTAAAAAAATACGTATGCTATTGGCAGACTGAATGATTTTAAAGCCCCAATTCGGCACATAGCAAAAGGTTGCCGACACCTAATCTAAATTATGCTAATGCATTTTCTTTACATACAGTTTTTTGTCTTTCATTCTGTCCTAAAGAAGCCAAAAGCAACTGACGTTCGGCGAAACACGTCGTTTATAGATTTTCCACTTTTTTCTCATTATCTTACACACACACAAACATACACATAATATAATGAATAATAGCATTCGAAAGGAAAGTGGAAATGATAAGACAAAAAGAAAAATTTATAAACGATCCGTTTATAGGTCATGTCATTCGAAAACAGGGATCGGCAACCTAGGACACACGTGCCACACGTGGCACGCCAAGCAAATACCAATGGCACGCAGCCACAAATGACAATACGACTACAGTGCAAAGAAAATATTTAGCTGTTTCTTTTTAATATATACTAAAGTATGTATACTATATATTACTATATAAAATATATCATAAAACAGGTATATTGATCTTGACTTGTATAAAAATACATATGCTGTTGGCACTCTGAACGATTTTAATACCCTAAGTCGGCAAATAGCAAAAGGTTGCTAACCCCTGATCTAGGCTATTTTCTGTTGAAAACAAGACTTAATAAAAAATGTTACTAAAAACGAACAAAAACTACATATGTAATTATACCTGAGTGTAACAGAAAAATTGTTCAAATCATGTAACTGCAAAATTGCCCATCCCACAAAATGTTAATACCTAAAAAAAAAACCCACTAAACTGAGTTTCTTTTTTCCAGGTTTTCACATAAGATGTTTAGAGCTACTGACACCATTTGTCGTAATAATCCGTGAAAAATCCTTTGATTTATTAAACTAGAAGGAAAACAGGTTAAACTCATTTTGCATCTTCCCAACTATCTTCCCAAATGAGCAATGGTGAGAGAAAAAAAGATCATCCAGGCATTCAGTAATGGTATCAACATTCATACTCTGGCCTCCATCATCAAGAGAACGGTGAATAAGTTTAAAAGGAAGGAATAGTAGAGAAAACCTGGATCAGGTGCTTACAACAGGAATAGGGATCATCATTTCAAGTTAGATCTAAATAGATTAATTAGAAAAGATTCATCTCAATCCATAAGATGTTTGGAATTTGAGAGAAGAGTTTCACCTATGATAGTCCAAAGAGCATTGAAAAAAAAAGCTTGAAAATGAAATCGTACGTGAAACATGTGAGCTACATTGTTACACCAGGACAGAAAACTAGAAGGTTAGAGAGGGTGAAGATAATCTTGAATAAGTTGGAAAAATGAATCTGGAATAATAATAATAATTAATATATATATATATATATATATATATATATATATATATATATATATATAGATAGATAGATAGATAGATATAGATATAGATATATATATATGAACTTTATCCTTCACGAGCTTCCAATTCTTAGCTATGATTAATTAATGATGATTTTCACTTTTGTAATTTTCGTTAATGATCGATTTCATCACGATTCTTCTGTTAAGATTGTAGAGTAATTATACAGTCGTATTGGTCAAAGAAGGGTCCAATGATGATATAAAAACCTCCGAGAATTCCAGTAAGATTTATTTAATTATTTCTAAAAACCATCGTTTCAGAGCTTAATCTATCATTTAGGCAGTTTTATTATTACACGATTTGGACAATTTTACTGTTACAAGCGGTATATTTAAACAGTGATTATGTCTATACTTGATTCTGTAGCTAAACATTACTCATACTTATAGTGGTGTCTATGTGAAAATATTTTTATCTGAGCGTAACATAAAATTTGTTACAAAGACTTCTAAGACAATAAAATAATTAATTCAAAACATAATAATAAGCTAAAACCTGAAGTAAGAATTGACTCTATCATTTGTAATAATTGCCATAACGACTACATCGTATTAAGAAAATCCACTTAAAAATGACTGTGATTACGTTTCTGGTACGGAAATGAAGCTAGTAGATATAGACATCAAAATGGCCCAGCGAGAAGTGTTCATTCCTTAAATAGGTAATTTAGATTGTCGTCGTTAATATTGTATCCCGCAGTAAAATTGGTAACTGAACGCTTTGGATATAGCAGTGGTTTCTCTGTCGGAAAGAGTGAGTGAAGGTTTGATTCGTTTTGGCTCATTTTTTATGGTACAGTTTCTCGATCTAGGGCCTCTTGATATTAATGTTACTGATTAACTATACAAAAATCACGTGACAAGTAAAACAACAGTAATCATTAAAAATAACGATTGTTACAATAAGAAATACATAATTTAGCCAGAAATTACATAAAAATGCGCAAGAAATGTATGGTCCTAATCTACAATTTTAATTATTTAGATTTAAGAAAGCTTCGCTCAACTTGTTATCGGAACCTAATCTAACCAATAGGAAGTAGGTGTCTTTTTTTTCATATATACTAGATTTTACTTATACGAAATATAGCCATGTATAGAGACATGTTGTGCTATGTTGATTGCCTAAGTGTGAGGGGATGTATGGCTAAATAAGCAAAAGATTTTAGAGGGAATTGGTAAAAGAAAACAAGAGATAAACCTTTAGTTCTTTTCAAGAGATCAGGCAGGAGTGTGAACCGGGTTATAGACAAACCTATCCTGTTAAGTTCAGACTATATTTTGAATAACTGAGTTTGAAGCGTGTGTGAAAAGTAGACACTAAATTCTTTAACATGGAATTTTTCATAGACAAGAAAATTAGTCGCAAGAGGAATACAAAAGAATCACATATTAATCGCAAAGTATGACATGATTAAACCACGTGATTAAATAGTTCTTCACTAAGCTTGTGTTCTGATATTTTCATTTGAAATATTAACCCAAACTGTGTGCTGATACGAGCATTATAACAAAGTTTATTGTTTTTTTCCTTTTTATATAGATTGTTCAGGCAATGAACAAACGCTGTGAAGTTCCGAATAAAAAAAAATACAACCTCACTCGAAAAAATACAACCTGTCTAATAATTTATATACTTTAAATTTAATATTTTATTAATTAATTCATATTAATAAATTATTAATTATAAAAATTACA
Source organism: Acanthosepion lycidas (assembly GCA_963932145.1). Lineage (NCBI taxonomy): Eukaryota > Metazoa > Mollusca > Cephalopoda > Sepiida > Sepiidae > Acanthosepion > Acanthosepion lycidas. The sequence continues at coordinate 34,889,008 of OZ010577.1, read as the reverse complement.
ACTAATTTATATAATTTCCTTTAAATACTTGCCTGCTTAGAATATTAATATTCTGATCTGGCTTTAACATCGGCTTGGACAACGACCTTTGTCGTCGTTGAAAAATTCACTTGGTCCAGTCTATTCTTCATTTTACAGTAAAATATCATACATCATATCAATATATCTTGCGCACATCTAGCAAAATTTCTATTGCGTCTAACACATAATTCTACTGTCTCGAGGGTATACGAAAACACAGGTTTGTTTTTATTTGAAAGATTAACAAACGTTAATTTCAATTCATGAATTGTCAATTTTCATTCGTTAAATGCCAAAATGAATGGTTTGAAACAATGAAATTGTAATAGTCATGAATGATCTATTACGTGTGAAAGAAAAGAAAATGACGCCCATCATTCTATACTTAGTAATTCGCATCATGTTAATGCTTACTTCTTTCTCTATTGCGTTTTTTTTTTCCATATTACATCCGAGTGTTAAGATAGATAGATAAATAAATAAATAAATAAAGATAGATAGATAGATACGAATAGTCTAAGATTGGTAGATAGATAGAAAGAAAGAGAGAGAGATAGTGGGAGAGAGGGAGAGAAAGGTAGACACTATATACATAAAGAACACTAAAATAGAGAGAGATGTCCACATAGATAGATAGATAGATAGATAGATAGATAGATAGATAGAAAGAGAGAGAGATAGTGGGAGAGAGAGAGAAAGGTAGACACTATATACATAAAGAACACTAAAATAGAGAGAGATATTCACCTATAAATAAACATAGATAGATAGATAGATAGATAGATAAAGAGAGAGAGATAGAGAGAGGGAGAGAGAGAGAAAGAGAAATGTACGTACTATATACATAAAAACAATGAAATAGAGAGATATATTAATATAGAAATCAACATAGATAGATAGATAGATAGATAGATAGATAGATAGATAGAGATAGTGGGAGAGAGAGAGAAAAGTAGACACTATATACATAAAGAACACTAAAATAGAGAGAGATATTCACCTATAAATAAACATAGATAGATAGATAGATAGATAGATAGATAGATAGATAGATATTAAGAGAGAAAAAGCAAGTAAGGTACATAGATAGATATGGACAGAATTAGATAGATAGATAGATAGATAGATAGATAGATAGATAGATAGAGATAGTGGAAGAGAGAGAGAAAGGTAGACACTATATACATAAAGAACACTAAAATAGAGAGAGATATTCACCTATAAATAAACATAGATAGATAGATAGATAGATAGATAGATATTAAAATATTAAAATAGAGAGAAAGAACAACAAAATTTATAATCCGGTGTTCTTAATGATTTTTATTTAAAAAAACAAAAAACAAAACAATGCTCAGTACAATTCTGCAGAGCATAAATATTATAATAATAGATAGATAGATATGAACCTGAGATAGAGAGAAAAGGAGGAACAGATTTAGATGGTGATGTAAATAAATAGATAGGTACAAATACGTTTTGAAACGAGTTTTTTTTTTCATGAGAGTCCCCATTTAAGAATAAATATAAATGATCTCCTTTATTTTATTAATCTTTTATTATTTTATCGAGATATCGGAGGCACGGTGGCGTAATGGATAACGGCTCGGATTGAGGAATCGGAGAGCCGAGTTCGAATTCCAGTCGAATCCATCTAATCTCCTTGGAAAATGTATGACTCCTTTACTTCTATCCCAGCTATGGTTAAATAGCACCGTGAAAAAAATTTGCCTCGCCAGTCATGTATCGAAAGATATATGATCTCCTAAGCATGTATCACGTATGACGCATAACTGACTGACCGAGAAATAAATGCTCCTTCGTACTCGGGATGTCAATATATCTGGGTTTTGTGGCGATAGATGGCAGATACTGTGACAAAGTATAAAGGGTTACAAATTAAGAGGCACAGCTTATGCGGATATATGGGGAGGATAACGAGTAACTCTAGACTTAAACAGTTTAAGATTGTAGTAATCAGGGAAACAAACTCTTGGGAGTTGTCGACTCCACAGAGCAATGGTTTGTGGGAAGAAGATGTTTGAGTGGCACCTACATCTCACCAAGTAAATACAAAGGAGATATGTGTTTCGTTACAATCTGCACGGAATGGGGGGAGGGTCTGGGCCGTGATGGTGCGGACTGGTGGAATTAAGGAAATTAATTGGAAACAGTGATGCAATAGACTTGCGACGTCTCGTCTGCGAGAAAAGAGTTGTAGGATGAAAAATAATTCGCCATCTTATGGACACGGATACGCTTTTGGACTCTATCGAGAGTGGGAAGTGAAGACTTGACATATATGGCAGCAGTGCTTCATTTTCGGCCAAATCTCGTGCCTATAAACGGAGAAGATATCAGGAAAAGTGAGGTACTTTCTGGCTTTGTACAGGAAACCACCCATTTTCCAGCATTTTTAGCGAGTACGTTTTCTACTTGAGGTCTGGCTGAGTTTGAGTCCAAATAGATGCTCATCGCACGGGGACTGCCTGAGGGTAATACCTGTTCATCACGTTGGGTGAAAGTTCTGATGGTGAAATGTCACTAGTTTGGTTTTTGAGTCATTGAATGGAATTAACCAATTTTTTCCCCTCACTTTCAGCTAAGGCATATAGAAATACCAAAAAAATTTTCAGAAATTAAGCAAAGTATTAAGAGAGAGGGAAAGGTATTTAGAAACAAATAAAAAAGATTAGAGAACGGTATTGAAATATCTACTCTCTTATGAGGCAGTATAGGCAAGTCAATCTCTTCAGAAGTGAAGTACAGATTAAAATCGACAGAGATTTGATTTCTCACGGTAAAAATGACACGGACAAAACTTTTGAGAAACGGTTTTTTTTTTACGGAGATAGAAAGTGATATGTCCCGGAAAGGGATATATTTGTCCGAAGTAGCAAAGTGGTTTTGGGTTACTGTAACGGGGTAGGACAATCTAGCAGGTAACAATAATGGACTGGTCCTCGCCGTAGTGGTAGGCAATAGACGTAGGCAATGGGCGTAGGCAATAGGCGTCGTCCCTGTACCTCCACATCAGTCTGTATTTATGTCTGACACCAGCCAATCATATTATTATGTGTGGGGAACCCAGGTGTAAGGATATTCATTACATCAGAAGATAAAAGAACACATCTACTTTGCTGAACTTTCTGGAACAGATAATGTGGAAATAAGGCCTAGAAAATATAACACTCGCGGGAAATACTGAAATCAAAAGAATCAAGGTTATGCAACCAGAACTCTTTGTACGAGTAGATGGTAAAACAATGATATATTGGATAAGAATCGAAAGTTGCTTAGAGCAACAAAAGACGGGATGTTGAAATAAGCCATGATCGCCCACATCTTGAAGGAACACGACACGTAAATGATGAAGAATGTATGAAAAAATAAAAAAATAAAACGAATAAACGCAAGAGTTATCATTTAGGCAGAAGAATAAATGATATAAAGACGACTTGCGGTAATTCATTGTTATAACAAGTCAGGAAAATATGCATTTGCCTTCGCAAACGTTTGAAGGTATATCGGTGTCTACGTAATTAGAAACCTTAGGAAACAAAAGCGAAAATTATATTTATTCAAATGTCGGAATATCTTCAAAGGAAACCATTATTAGTCAAAGGAAGTATGTGCTTAGAATTTAAAATCGAATGAATAAGATGAAGAGAAACTTAAAATAAACAGTAGGTATTCACAATATGTCTACGTCAATTTTCTTCACAGAAGCAAGAAAAATGAATGTAGCATGAATACCGAAAATAAACTTAGTAAAATGATGCGTACTTCTGTAAAGAACACACATCAAAGCGTCATATATAGGAACTTTCTCTGTAGTATATGTTTGTTTTAAAAAAATGACTTGTTTCACATCTATCTCATACTTACCAACTAACTTTGAAAAATGTTTTTTTTTCTTCTTTACTATTAGATTGGTGCAAAAACAATGTCGTTTTCTCACATAGTAATATATGTGAAAAAACGATATTATTTTTGCACCAACCTCATACAAAGTTTCAAACAGAATAAAATGTTAAATGCCATACTCATAACAGTATAGTTACATAAGCCATTTTAGAACTTTTGTTACTCGGTGAATACAAAGTTTGAATTTTTTTTCAAAAAATCATTTCAATCCCAAGGCATCTGAAGCGACTAGAATTCAAGGGGGGGGGTAACTGAGAGTGACAGAAACAAAGACGAAAAATAAAACAACAGGATTCAATGAGACGGAGATAGAGGCTCGTATTGAGGAATCGGAGAGTCGAGGTCGAGATCCAGTCGAATCCATTACATTCACTTACTTGCTAATACCATTGAGAAAGATACGAATCCTCTTCTTCTTCTCCCCCCCCCAGCTATAGGTAAATAGCACAACAAACCGGGTTCTATAGCCTTGGATGGCAACTGGTCTACCGCAGAAGAAATGGCAACCTACTGCTGGAAAAAAATCTGCCTCGTCAGTCATGTATCCAAAGATACATGATCGCCTAAGCGTGTATCACGCACGACACATAACTGGCTGACTGAGTTGACAGGAAAGCTGAAGTAGATATTCCACAAGCGAGAAGTGCGAATAAAAAAACTATTAGCATAGAAATTACCGTTCTATGTAGTAATTCCAACAGTGAGATCATTTAGCTCCCAATCTAATACGCTTAAATTCATGGAATCGAGGTACCAAAGAGGAAATCTATGACTTTTCAAAGCGTAATGAATTGCATCTCTTCCTTTTCGTTTGTTATCTATAACTTGCTATAACTTCTTGGAATAGTGAATTTTCCCGTTATCTTCACCATTGTTTTGAATTCAGAGCAGCCATTTTCCTATAACGGCAACCAGACAAGGTCACTGAGTTCAGTCTACCCTACTATTTAGTCTAAAAATGGATGGAGAGAAAAGATTAATGTATTTTCTAATGTCCGAAATTAAACGGAACAGACTTGGTCGGAATTTGAAAACGGTGACCAGATTCCATTTTACGCGCCAATAAACACTAATCTCATAATTGTGGATACTGACAAGAAGCCGGAGCAGAGTTCCACAAGCGAGAAGTGAGAGAGAGAAGGAACTGTATGCATAGAACTTACAGTTACATCTATTCATTTGATCTGTAAAATGATGAAACCTTTCCACTAATCTAGTACTGAACTTAAATTTGTAAGGTCTGGGTACTAAAGAGGAAAAATTATAAGAACAATTAGCGTAAAAGTACTTATAGAAAATTCACAGGGAAGCTGCATTATGGTGTTGGGAAAGTGAGTGAAGCCGAGATGCCAGGTCAGGACCAATATCAATGCAGATTCTTCGTTGTATGTGACCGAGAATCTCTAAATACAAAGAAGCACCTCCGTACAAGATGTGACAATAGTATTCAATGCGTAGACTTAAATGCTACATTAGAAAACAAAAAACCAATGCTATAGCGCTATATTATGTCTTTTCTCTTATATAGCATAGTATTTTTGACATGCATTCGTCAAAAATAAAGAAAATATTGAAGAGAACGAAAGGATAAAGGCAAAGAATTGTCATAAATGAACTAACATTGCTGAGAAAGTAAAGAAGCTGTGGAGATCCATAAGCATCCACCTCATGATCAAACATGCTTTTTCTCGGCATATGTTTGAGAGATACTGTCAATTCGAATATATCTGGGGTTGATATTTACTACTTTCATGAGGACTGAAATAATTTGTTTCGTTTATAAAAACAACCAGGACGAGACAAAGGAACCCAAAGTTTCGAGATTTCGCTTCAAATTATTAGCTTTGATAAAATAAAGAAGCTAAGCATTGGGAAGCCATTATTAAAAGAGAGATAGCTGAGCTAATTTGACGCTTAATGCCATCTTTATTATGATGCGGGATTTTTTTTTTCTATAATGCCATCATTTGGCAGTAAGTCTTAATAATATGTCTGTCAAGTTCACTCGCGTGCACTACGCATAAAAAGCCTAAGCATCAGAAAAAAAAATAACAACTTTTGCATTTCCCGTAATTCCCTAAGACTTTCAGTGGTATTCAAACCTGCTAAACTCTTTATGCGACAGACAGACAGACAGACAGATAAATATATGGAGCATTTAAACATAAAATGAGGTTTGTGTGAAATTGTCACATCATATATGACTACGTTCGGTGACCAATTGCGTTTTTTTTTTCCTGCTCCGAATCAATCCACGGCTCTCCCCAGGTCAATATGGCAAAGTCTCTCTGTTTCTGACACTTACTAAAAATTAAATCAGTCCTCTTTGCTCCATAAGAAATGATTTATGCGAGATTAAATTGCAGAATGCATATGGTATGTATTGGTTATTTTTATTGTCCCCAACATGGTCATTTTGACGACAAACTTCCCAGTCCTAGCATTCTCAGACCTGTATGCGCATTATCACATGAAAATTATCACTGAAAAATCTATGAGGGAGACACTTCTTTTATTAATTGCTGATTGGTTAATTCCCGGGTCAATGAAATGTTACAGATATCTGCTATATGCTTCTTTCTCATTTTTGCGATACTTTTGACCGCCATCTCACTCTACCAAATATATAAAGGGTTTTCCTAACGTAGGTCTCTCCTATATTCGTAAGATTCTTTATGTTTCACCTATATAGCATTTTGAACGTTTCTTGACAGGACTATTATACAATGAGGTCTGCCTAACCAATGAAAAATAAACAACAGAAAAATAGAAATGACATTATGGCATCTCTACAAATATTCTTAAATGTCTATAATTGGTAACAGAAGCCATTGGTTTATACCAACGGCTTTCCATATTTCATAGTTCCCCAATTCACTCGCGTGTGGTCATGTGTGACGTCATGAGATGCGGTGCGATTTTCTCTTCTAGCGTCTTATATGCGCGTGTTTATCGTTGCTTAGAAATCATCTATGTAAACAATGACAGACTATCATCACTGTCTTGTCCGTATATTGTTCAATATGTTGTAATTGACATCTTTGATAATGGCTTATATAAGCCGAAAGCTTAGATTGTATTAAAAAATATGGATCAATATTGTGAATTTCTTTCTTCGTTCAACGATAATGTTATTAAACTTATCAGATGTTACGAAAAAAATTTACATAAAATAAATAGACAACACTTGTCCATATTATTTAATGAAACGTGTATATATATATATATATATATATATATATATATATATATATATATATATATATTACGCGCCGAGAGGTTAGGGGTAGAGTCTCTGACTGACGCCAAACTGGCTTGTATGTAGATGACTTGCTCTAGTTCACCGACTGAGCTCTACAGGGAATGGGAATTTTTAAAACATTGGTTGCTGGTTATGACGTACCGCTCTTCAGTTATGAATTGAGCGCTCTGGCTGCAGCTTTGGCGTTTATATACATCGCATATATAATACGTTAAGAGATAACCTTTCTCTGCCGTGCGCCGATAGCTTACATGTAGTGTCTCTGACTAATGTTAAATTTGTTTCAGTTTCGATCCCGGCTTGTCTAGCCACACTGCTGAGCTCTGATACAGCGAAACAGGCTTATATATATATATATATATATATATATATATATATATATATATATATATATTCTACTACCCTGTCTTCATGATTGATTCTTGATTTTGTACGGCTTATAAACCTGTTGTAGGTTATTTAAAGCCAGAAACCATCTTTGAAATTTTAAGTTGTTCTTTTAGATAATAATGGTTTAGTGATACAAGTCTTACTATTTAACCCAGACATAGGGGAAGGAGGGATGGATTCATATCTTTCCCAAAAGTATTTGCGCCTAAGTGTCTATAACGAACTCAACGGGAATTGGAACTCGGTATAATTAACAATTGAGATCCTTCGTCTATTATATCATCCGCAAATTCAAGCTTAAAGTACCTGGTATTATTTTCCTAAGCGGTCAACTATTGAGGTAATAATCAGGTTTGACGTTGCTTAAATTCGTTGTTCATAATAGAATCGGTGTTTCAACGTGATATGGCCGTAAGCAATTTGGTCTTCAGGGGTTATAACTCCATCTATAATACCAGTGCATTGATATTATTATTTACATTTCAAAAGGGTTATTCTAAACCAGCAACTTTGTATTTATTTAAAGAAGCATTTATGATCATAAAATTACTTGTGATATTGTTCGACCTACAGCCGACAGTGCTCAAATTCAGTTCCAAGACTTGAGTGTAAGTTACTTATTTAAGAAAACTATGTAAGTCCTTTGATACTTATAGTATTTATAAATATTTATAGAAACAGAAATATGTACATATGTCGGTATCAACAGTCGCTATGCACAAGCAAAATGTCCTTAGTAGTGGCTTATGGAGGCCGACAACTTTTAGAAGACATTGGAAATTTTATGAATATCAGAAAAACGGTTTAAGAAAAATTTTTAAAAACACACGAATAAATAGATTTCGTTGGTAGGTTTAAGCCTTTGAGCCATAACCTCCGTTTTACCGGTGGTAGAGAAAAATGACGTAATGCCCAGTTACCGGTTGAACGGTGGGTAAACACTTGTAACTATTTTTATATATAGCGTGACACATTGCATACCAATTATTTGCGAATTTTGACGCAGGATCTCAAGTAGAAGGGTTAGAATTAACTTTTGTCAAGATTTATAATGCCGAATTTCGTATGGCTCGTCCATTGAGGATTAAGCTGACGAACCAGTCGTAATTGTCCATACGACTAACTTAGCTAACAGTTCTAAACGAGGTAATGTGCTTTTCTACAAGACGGTTTGTTAGATATATAGCCAATTGCCTTTAATATTTATAAATTCTAAACTCAAAGTTGATGAATTAAGAACAATACTTGTTCGAGGCAATCATTTGATTTTCCTAACAGTTTTAAACAATTTGGCGCCTTCAAGTGACAACTGAAATTAATACTTGTGCAAGTTAGTCATTGGTAGAGCCAATGATACGTAATTTAGTACGAATAAAAATTGAACTGAAGTATTAATTAAAATGAGAGATTAATGGACGGAACACAATGATTCCATAACATGTCTATGAATTAGAGAAAAGAATGAAACTGTTAAATGAGAAACTGTCGATCTTTCTAAAATTTCAAACCGCGTAAAAATTTAAAACATTATATTCTTCCCCTGATTGAAATTTCATTATTTTTCCACCTCCCCTAAATATTCGAATTTTAAAATTTAGTTCTGAAGTTAATCTCCTTAATTTTTAATAATTACCTCCATCCAACATTTTGGTTCAGGATCTCCAATTACAAAATGTCTTGTATATAGTCTCCTTATAGCACTAAGAATACCAGTAACAGTTACGAAAAAATAACCTAAACGATTTTTTTAAAAATCACTGATCTCATATCTTTCTTTACCAGATATCTGATTCCTGGGCATGTACCTCTCAGGAAGTAAATCTATATTGTACCAAAATAAGTAGCTTAATTGGCACGGCTTGGCACGTGTGGTAATATGTCGGTTGAAGTTGTCTAGTTTTGATACAGCCCACGCACAGCTGTTTGAATCAAGTTCCGATAACACATCCCATCTACGAGGGTGGATGAGTAAATATCCTCAGTTGAAATTTCCTACTGCCAACGACTTCCAAATCAAATCATTGCACTGAATGCTGGAAAAATTCCTCACAGATGAAGACAAGGCATGACGCAACAGCCCAAGATGCTATTAGGTTGGTGCAAAAATAATGACGTAATAATGTATTTTTTGACGTCAAAAAACGACATTATTACGTCATTATTTTTGCACCAACATAATAGCTACAAAATGGAGACGTCAGACGACGGGAAATCACATAGAAATGCAAGGATGCATTGGAATACTAAACCAGTTATTAAAAAACAGAATTTAAAAAAAATCATTTCGCCATAAGGAAGGCAATAAAGCCGCTAAATCGCAAGGTAATACTGAGAGTGAAATAATAATATGAGAGAATGAAAAGCATTATTAAGAGGTGAGAAGAAAATAATAAGAATTAAGAATACAGTATTTGATCAAGAATCTCTAGCAGAAGAACCGGACTAAACCAGACGTGACAGCAATATTCAATTTTCGTCAGAAACAGACAAAAGAATAGTGAAATGCTACGGAATATTGATTCTCTTATATGGCTATGAACGCTGAACAGTTTTCTCACTCATGAAGGGATTTGAAGTAAGAGAAATGTAGTGCAACAGAAGGATACTGAGAATACTATCGCGGTAATATTTTAGTATTCAACAAATCGATATCCTTTGCTTTTATCTCGACTCGAATGCCGACCATAGCCACCAATTAGATCCGTACGAGAAAGATGTATTTGGAAAATTATTGTTTGAAAATGTAATTTGCTTTTCTGAAGCATGTTTTGAATACGTTATTATAGATTTTTTTGCTAAGCTCAGTTTAATGAGGCACAGGGCCAAATGAGAGGAAAGAACAGTATTACTAATATTCCAAAGAGGGACAGTCTACCTGCTTTGAATATTTTAAATATTAGGTTGGTGCAAAAATAATGACGTAATAATGTCGTTTTTTGACGTATTTTTAACGTCAAAAAACGACATTATTACATCATTATTTTTGCACCAACCTAATAAAAGAAAATGGGAAGGAAGATTAAAATTGTGCATAGAATCGGTAAGAGGAAGTTAAAATTTCTTGAGAACATAATAAGAGAACATGAGTTGCAGAGTTTAATACTCACGTGAAAGCAAGAAGGGCAGAGGGAAATGTTGTGTAACTTTGCTAACGAAATTGTGTAAATGGATGAGAGAGTAAAGACTTAGGTAGCTAGAAATGGTAAGGGGGAAATGTTTCCTTAAAGCTGCAAAGTATAGGAAGGTGCTCGGAATATAGGGGAGGTACGAGACAAGAGGAGGAAGAAGAAGATGCCTGATCGCGTACTCTCAAATATTGCTCAAAAATCAATTAATTTTTGTGTCACTTAATCATTATTCTCGCTTGATAAAATCAATTTGATACGCTCAAAATGGTCACTGATATCTAAAACGACACTCAGTCTGTTTTTAAGTTGGGCGAGGGCTAGCTTGTTAATTTTAACGCTTCTAAAACTAATCTGCTCTTTATTAATCATCTGAGAGAATCCTCTACGCCTTCCATCATCATGGATGATGTTGACCCACATGAGAATGACTCACTGCGTCATCTGGGCCTAACGTTCTGGCTGACATTAAGTGGAAAGACTATATTGAATCAATTGCTAGGTCAGCTGCCAAGAAGGTTGGTTCACTCTGTAGTGTTAGACGTTTTTTTCTCTCCAGAAATTATCTATAACTCTAACAATAATCCATGTTTGGTGTATTGCTGCCACATATGGTCCGGTGCACCTGCTATATATCTAGAGCTCCTCAATAAAATACAAAGAAGAATCAGCAATATTATTAACCTCAATTCGCTGTCTCAGCTTCAATCATTTTCTCACCGCCGTAAGGTTGTCTCCATTTGCTTTTCTATAAATAGTTTCGGCGAACACCTCAATCTGCTATAAAACAAAAACATCAACATGTAAATTCGAGTCATGTTCTGAAATAATCCCGTCGGTTTTCATATGGATGTCATGCAATGCGCCAACCTCATTCAGAAATATATAAGTTGTCAGCTGCAAACAAACGCTTCCTAAGATAAATGACAAAATAAAAGGCTTTGAACCCGTGAAACCAGAGGGCCTTGAAAAAGATATTTCTTTGAACATTTTCGACTGGTGCGATATAGATTCAAAAACAAAGAAAATTTCCAAATATCAGAAACCACGTCACTCGAGGACTTCGTCCAGTGTATGACGATAAACTACACCCGGGTCTTGGGTAAGACGATAAATGTTATAGTGGAACACACCTATTCTATAGTTAATAGACTCTCCCACCTATAATAAGAAGGAGTAGTAAGAGTAACGAGGGAAGGAGTCGCTGAGTGGGTCGGTCAGTCAGTCAGTCGATGCCGGACGACTGTTAGTCGGATACTAAAGTATCAGCGACCACAACTAGATTTCTCTGCGTCATTACCTATTATATCAAGTTCCTAACGTTTTGTACGTCGAACCTATTTTAGGACCGACTAAGTATAAATACAAGCCTCCACTGTGAAACCACTCCATAACAATAAACTACGTCCAACTGCAAGGCCTCTGATCAGGAGGTTTTGAAGAGCGTGGAACCACCTCTTAATTGCTGGTGTTCCCAGGTTCACCCAGACCCAGGGTGGTAGTACCTGTTAGGGTCTCAGTTATGGGAAAATAGTTAACACCCAAACTTGTGTAAAAATAGGTTTTAATACCAGAAATACTTCTCAATAAAAAAATAATACCAGTAATAATTTTTAAAGAAAATATTTTATCAGCAATACTTAAAAAACAGCAATACATACAGTTATATATTATTTGAAAAAAATATGACCAGCTATAGATTTATTCAATGAAAAATATTCCCAGAAATTGATTTTTGAAGAAAAAAATATTACCAGCAATAAAAACTTTGTCGGCATTAAATAACCCATTGAGGTTGATAAACAAAATAAACTAAACCAAACCAAACTTGAGGACTACCGACAACACTAGCAATAACTAAAATGGATGACACACTTTTGTGATGTCAACGAATACTCGTTGTCACTTTTGTAATGCCTGTTATAGTAGAGACTGTTAAATCGCAGATACAACTATAATAACGCCGTTGAACAATACTTGTGTCAGACGCCTTCGAATATCACTCGAACTAATAGTACTTGCTCGATAATACTTGCTGGAACAGTAATCCGTATATAGATCCGAACAGAGGAATATATAGTAGAGTAGAGAATAGTGAACCGTGTAGTAATAGAGGATAGACTAGAAATGGCGATCGTTCTACTCATGCGTTTCCTCTATGGTCATGTGATCCACTTAATTCAATAATGGGATCGCCTGTGTTTGCTCACTGGAGATCTATGTTCAAACTCAAATATCGGCAGGCACATTTTATTCCTATATAACAGACATGTAACTAAAAGAGAAAAGAACGACATAATCTTGTTAACGTTAATCACTACTTCAAATTAAAGATTAGGAAAGAAAACCCCTATTATACTGGAAAGAGCGATATCAGCTAGTGGGTTTGATGAACCTATTTTCCAGGAAAAAAATTGAAGAGATAGATTTTAAAATTTAAACCGAAAAGATTACTGGCTGCTCGGTCAACGAAAAACAAATATTTCATCGCAGGAAAAAGGCTAATATAACCAATAGCATTGCTATTTAGGTTTGAACTGATAATCGTGCACCTCGATGTGGTGCAATGGTTAGCGAGATTGTCTCGCTAGAACAATTACGAGTCAGTTCGATTCTCACTGGGTGCCCTCTACTTTTGGCCTTGTACCACATCTAATCTATGGTTGCAAAATCTGTAGGTTCGAACTCATAATGATATTTGAAATCAAGGAATTCCAGTCATTGTTACATTGTAGACAAACAAATGAACTTCAAAAAACCTGATAATATTTCGGTATAATTTAAAGCAAGGAGGTTGCTTTTGAATATATATATATATATATATATATATATATATATATATATAACAACACCCCTTCAATATTCATTTGGATCGGAATGAAGAACAGTCTACAAATGACTTATTTTGGGTGTTGACGTCAAAAACCACTTTCTGCATTTCTTTTTAACAAAAGGATTTATTCATTTATCTTTTCTCATATACTGTCTTTTTTCACGCACAGCCTGACGTATGAGAAACGATTTTTTTTTTAAAAAGTTGTTTCATGCGCACTGCAATATGCATGAAAAGATATTCTTAATAAAAGAGAAAAGGACATGCATTCCCACCTATTTGTGCAGCGGCAAAATGCAAATATAAATGCATCCATTTTTATCTTACATTCCAATTATTCTAAAATATATATTACTGCTACTAATGCAACACTCTTCGATAAAACGAATCGAGTTCTCTCAGTTATTGGTGTGGTTATCTAAAAATAAATACGCTTAAAATCACATTCATCCCTGCCGTGGGCCATCGGCTTACGAGGGACATCCGATTGACGCTAATTCAGACGAGTTTCGATCCTAACTAGAGGGAACTGGACGTTTAGCCACACTGATAAGCTGTGATACAGCGAAACAGTCTGTTTGTGGTTGACAATATATATATATATATATATATATATATATATATATATATATATATATATATATATATATATATACACACGCACATACTGTATACTTGCACGCACGTACGAGAATGTGCCCCGCATCTGAAGATTGAAATACTACATGAAACTCTGAGTCGTGCTATCAACCATGGGTACTATAAATATATATATATGTGTGTGTGTGTGTGTGTGTGTATGCGCGCGCTCACGCGTGTGTGTGTATATTTCTAATCTAATGGATTTTTTATTTATTTATTAACGCGACAGATTTGATCATTTTAAACGTTATTTTAGTGGATGCCCGTATTTGAGTAAACGCCCCGTTTATTTATTAAACAATATATTTATTCATTTTTGTCCACCGGCCTGAATATTTGAGAAATCTCATGAAAGAAAAATATACGCTCTCAGGTAGATCCCCCGATAGCTTCAGCTGCAAATGTGTGACAATGGTTCGAATCCCGCCGGAGAGAGCATGATCTCCTCTCTTGTCTAATGTTGTCTCGCACTCCGCCATTTGTAATGCGCCCTACGCAGGAGATGCCTACGATTCTTCTGTTGCGCCTCATTCTTAATAACCGAATTCTACGATATAACTTTGCCGCTAATGCCCAAGTTCAATAGGCGTTCAGAAAAAAAAAATCAGAAAGCCATTCCAAGCAAGAATCTGATCTTTGATCTCGAGCAGATGGTCTTGTCTTTTCTACATACGTTTCTTAGTTTTGCGACAGCTTCCACTGTTTCAGCTGCTCTTGGTATTGTTTCTATTCTGGGGTCCCCTCCGCTGATAATCGAGTGAATTGGTCTGCAGTAGGTATCGTTGAATATTTACTGTTTAGCGTCCTTTGAATGTTAACGCAGTGACGCGTGAAGCCTCTTGTTGAAGATTACAAAACTAGCTGGTAGCTATTAATCTATAATAATTATTTCTAGCATATCCATCTAAGTTCGCGGATAAACATATTCGATATGGATCGCTCTTCTTATTGATTGATCGATTATTTTTTAACAGTCATTCAGAATATTCTCCTCATCTCTATATTTATATAGTAATAAATGGGCTTATCTATCAGTTTCTTTCACAATGCCTTTCGATTTATCGATCTGTCTCCTTCATTCAATAGATCCATAAGCGAAAAGCGGCGCGTGTGTAGAAAGAGAGGTGAAAATCAGTGGGCGTATGGGCGGGAAAAATATCGAAGCGGTTCTTGTTTCTCAATCAGTATGAACGCAATTATTAATTTTTAACTTTTTATGTATTATTTCTAAAAAAAAAAAAAAAAAAAGAACACAAAAAACAAAAAAACAAAAAGAAACAAGATATGAGTCAGGCCAATTTCAACTGCAGATTTTTTCCCGGGACTAGTTGATGAGCTAAGAATCACAAAATGACGATGTTGGAGTTGCGACAAAGAAGCAAAAGAAATCAGTTCAATTAATCACGAACCAACAGTTAATAATTGGTAATGATCCATTTAAAAAACACAGAAGGTCCCTGGTTATTTTTTTTTTAAATACAACGGCCTTATTTAATATTAAAACAGCAAGAAAGAACCCTCCAAAAAAACAAAAACAACAAAAAAACGCTAAAATAAACTATAACTTCGAAAAGATATCAATGAAGTTTATTTTTTACTATTACTAATGAGTAAAAATATGAATTCTTCAGTGTTTGGTTTCGAAAATATGTAAATCAACTACGA
The DNA here is from genome assembly GCA_963932145.1 of Acanthosepion lycidas. Classification (NCBI taxonomy): domain Eukaryota; kingdom Metazoa; phylum Mollusca; class Cephalopoda; order Sepiida; family Sepiidae; genus Acanthosepion; species Acanthosepion lycidas. The sequence goes on along the minus strand of OZ010577.1, from coordinate 34,873,143 downwards.
AAGAATAATTTAAATTTCTATAACGGCGATACTAAAATGCTTACATTAAATAATTCACAAAAGATAGCTAGATATATAGTAATTTTCTAAACGTACCTTAGATATAGCCAAAGGCCAAAACTTACGGGTTAGCCAGTTAAGTATAGCTTAGACGTGGCACAAGGCCGAAAGTATAGGTCAAATAGTGATAATCGAACTCACAGTCCAGTCGAAATTGACCTCACAAAACAAGCTAGCTAGCCATCACACTACGTTAAAATAAAATTAGATAGCTCGGATATATCGTCTAAAAATTGAAAGATTCGTGTCATTTACAAAACTAATTTTCATCGAGCCAGTGGGACTTTCTCTTTCTGAAGGTGTTTATCCTAGAAATAATAATAATAATAATAATAATAATCATAATAATAATAATAATAATAATAATAATAATAATAATAACAAGGAAATTTACTGCATAAAATTCTCTTAATATTTTATCTATTTTTAACTAAGATAAGTTGAAGGTATTCAGAAAAAATGATTTCGTAAGAATCAAGTAAAAATACTTAAATTTACCATTTAAATTTAACTCAATTTATTATTTGTATTCATCAGAAATTTTGGAAATAAAGTAATGCGGAGTTGTGTCGATTTTTGAATTCTACATTCTTTATTTTGATTGGTTACGAAACTGAAACTTAAAAAGAGAATTCAAAAGTAAAAATATGTCTGCGCCAATAAACATTACACTATCATATCTACTCACACCATCAAAATCTCTCCCAATACACACACACACACACACACACACACACATATATATATATATATACATACATATATATATATATATATATATATATATATATAATAAACAATAAAATCCCAGATCACCTCATATGGAGAATATCCTATGTCGACAGACGTAAATATCAGTCGTCTGTCTTATTAGCCTCTGTGTGGGCTATGTTTGTGTCAGAAATAGAAAATTAATTTGTGAAACCTAAATAAAAAACAGTCGAAAAACTAATACAGAATTTATCCATTTCAATATGGTAGGTAAGTAATTTAAACCTCTATTTATGAAGTGATTTTGGATGTTATTGTTATTCTGTAATAATAAATATCTCTTTTAAGGGATCAGTTTTAATATTTTATATTACGAGAATCCACTTATATATATTATATACCAACGGATTTCTTATCTTTATCCTGTCTCTCTCTATCTATCTATCTATCTATCTATCTATCTATCTATATATATATATATATATATATATATATATATATGTGTGTGTGTGTGTACATATATATATATATATATATATATATATATATATATATATATATATATATATGTATGTATGTATATATATATAATCGATTTCCCTCCAAGCAAGGCAGTAAAGACACTAAGACACAAGAGGTTACCCCGTGTGAAAGAATCCCAAAAGGGAAGCATTAGTGAGGTTCGAGAACAATAGAAGTGTTAGCAGAAAGACAGTAAGTAACGATTGCCATTGCATTCAAAATTTTGACGATCAAAGTTGACTTGAAAGCATGGAGCCGGAATCGTGTTCCACAAGGGAGAAGTGCGAGAAAAGAATCTTTTAACATAGAACTTACGGTTACATCTAGCCATGTAAATTTTCATAAGGACATTTCGCTGAGACTAAAGCATACAGTGCGCTCAGGGTTTTCCCACAGGGGCATGCGCGACATGTAACAATAGATAACGCATTATTATGCGACTGTTGACCGAATAAGGCTCTCTAAGCGCTACCAGAGAGTGCCGGCTACTTACTACTGGTCGGATACAGCAGCCAGCGAACTACCAACCTAGTACCCAAATAATGAAATCGCAGCCACTGGTTAATCAGATTATTATCGTTATAGCCTTGGAAGAAAGAACCGGTGAAGCATATCTTATACAAGGAACAAGGGATAATTCTCTAGGCCTGTTCCTTAAACATGGAAAGAGTGTGGGCTGGGCGATAGGTGAGCCTATCTACTCCTATAAATCTCTTCACGGCACAGGAGACTGAGGTATTATCGAGACACTAACTTCAGGAATGTTGCTGGATACTTCTGTAAACCCCATCAAGGCCAAGGGGGATTACTGGATTATTAATATCACTCTGGGGAATTTAGAATAAGGATCTGAGCGTGGTCAAGTGTGAGATTAACCTTAGAATACTTAATTAAAGGTACCGTTGATTAGTAATCTGACGCTATGATATTATCTATTACGTCGTGCCTTCGTATAGGTCCGAATATCCTCTATTAGAATAAAGATTACTCTTATTACGTCGGGATGATTCGTATACAGAAAAAAATATCAGTACCAGTAATGAATGAGGTATCTTGCCTTTACACGACTGGATTTGGATGTAGTCTCCTGAGAGGCGGATACTGAGGAATATTGCCTAAAATGCAAAGGACAATCCGTTATAACCACAAACTCTATACTAGGATAGCAGATAGATTCAAGTAGTTAGGGAGATGAATAGATATTTCGAGTCAAACGTATCGATTAATTCAAGGACGAGGATTTGCATTCGATTTTAATAATCTTCCATTATGGACTGAGCCTAATTATATTCTAAAAGCTCGGAAGTCTTAAAGATATAAGGTATCTTGCTTTTACACGACTGGATTTGGGTACGAATTATATATTTCGTAATGTTCGTTGTAGTAGAGACTTTGCAATCGCAGATACAACTATAATACGCCGTTGAACAATACTGGTGTCAGACGATTTGGAATAGGATTTGCATTCGTTTTTAATAATCTTCCATTATGGACTCAGCCTAATTATATTCCAAAAGGTCGGAAGTCCTAAATATATAATAGGACTACTTGAGAAGTGAATTCAATCAATGCAGGTATTGAACAGGTAAGGAACATAGACACAGCTTATAATACAATGAATATATAATTATATAATCCATATATATATATATATATATATATATATATTTCGTAATGTTCGTTGTAGTAGAGACTCTGCAATCGCAGATACAACTATGATACGCCGTTGAACTATACTGGTGTCAGACGCCTTGGAATAATACGCGCACTTATAAGCACTTGCTCGATAATACTCGCCCGAAAAGTAACCTCCGAACAGTGATTCGAATAGAGAAATAGTATAGAGGCCAGCGGAGAAAAATGATATAGAAATAGTGAATAGTACAGAGAATAGTGAACCGTATATTAATAGAAGATAAGAATAGAAATGGTGATCAATTAGAAGCGTCACGTGATATTCTTATTCAAAATGGGATCGCCTGAGTTTGCTCTCTAGCGATCTATGTCATAAATACAGTGTCGGCAGCGACACATTACTCCTATACAACAACAACACACACACACATACACACACACACACATATATATATATATATATATATATATATATATATATATATATATATTGAGATAGATAAATGTATAAACTATAAAAAAATAAATTATATTAACTTAGAATAAGTGCTGATGTGTCCTTTCAACAAAAAATTGAGCGGGAAATTAATTTACTGTTGTCACGATAGGTTTTGGGACACATATTTCAAGGTAAGTAAGCAGAAGATACTCTTTAATTGATTCCTTTGGCAACAATATAACCAGTAAAAATGCAATACCTTAAATGCAGTTAACTGCGGACAAATATTTTAAAAATGTTCCAAAATTATAAAGTATAATTTAATTACCACTGCAACAAGGAGGATTTAAATAAGCTTAATGATAACAATCATAGTAATAATAAAAACAACTTACATCTATAACAAATACCTAAAACAATAAATGACAAGAATGGAAAATATTAATTAGAGCCCCACCCATGAAGATACAGTCCTAGGCATTCTTCTATTGTCAAAAGTATCAGCATATCGGTGGGATTTCAAATGACTCAAGGAGATTCTTAGATTTTTAAGGTTAGAATTGATCTTACTGTTTTCAGCCTCAGTGGTGTTGACGTGTAGATATCGCACACTTTTAACAAAATGCGTAAAAACTAAGTTGACTCTACGAAATCTACCAGGAAGACGTGCCAGTGATAATTACAATCTGCTTTTGAAGTGGCCACCACATTCACCTGACATGGCACCTTAAGAAACCAGGTGGTTAGTGATTACAATAAAAAAGAAAGGAGAAAACATAACAATAGACACGTCTATACTTACCCTTGCTACAATTCAGATACCTGGAAAAATAAAAGTCGGGTAAAAAATTGAGCCAGTGGAATAATATATTCCTTCTCCGCTAAGGTGCTTCAAGTGCCAAAGATTTGGATATTATAGAGAAAGCTACAGTAGTCACCCAACGTGTGGAAAATGTACCACTATGAAGAAAGATGTGCTAACTTCCAGGCAAAACATCCAGTTTATTCACGATCATGCGACTTCTGGGAAAAGGGACGAGTAGATAAACGTGGTGAAGCATAAACAAAATGTATCATTCGTGGAAGAAAGGAAATAGATGAAAGATCCTTTCTATGCAAAAATAAACGCAAGGAAGGGCCACAACCAATAGCAGTCAGCTTGATAATTACAGAGCCCTCATTGAGAAGCTAGTACGCTTGGGACCAAATGACTGGCTCAAATTCCAGAACTACCTGAAGGATAAATTCCCTAAGGAGATATTGCAGACTGAACCGCAAAAGAAAGCCAACGATATGATTGAAATAATAAACAAAGAAAACCAAATACAAAATGTACCGCTCAAACACAAACCACTGCTCCAAAAATCCAAAATTTCCTAAAAACAAAGGTCACGGCGATCTCCTATCCATCCACCAAAACCTATCAAAGATAGATCTAAGTATCATCTAAAAAAAAAAAAAAAAAGCCAGCAAAACAAAAGCAGAAATTCACACTGACCAAATTCCTAACAAAAAACCGATTTGACAGAATTGGAAGAAATGGAGGTGGAAAGCCAGAACCCACAAATTGCCAAAAGCTCCCAACTCAAAACCTCGGAAAATTAAATCACAACCACATACTAAGCTAAAACCCCAAAACATTTATCAATCATGTATCATATATTTCAATAGAATAAAGGCAAATATAAATAAACTTCTTCTAAAAACAGATTTATCACCGCCAGTCGTTTACTTTAAGGAAACATTCCTTAAGCAAAATGACAAACTGAATATAAATGATTACCAACAAAATAACTACACACATGAAATTGGGCAGCGAGGATCAGGCGGTACATCCATCCTAGTTAGGAATGATGTAACTCAAAATAAAATATAGTTAACAAATATTTTACAAACAACTACTGGTAAAGTGTCCTTACACAGGCCAATAAATATCTACTAAGTATATATCCCGCCGAATGAACTAGTAAATGAAGCTAAAATTCAGAAAATCATAAGGCAACTCCTTTCCCCTTTTATGATACTAGGGGACTTTAACTGTCACATGAATATGAAGTTGAAAAGACACAAACCAAAAGGGAAGGAGCTTAGAATCAATAAATTCTAACAACGATTTATGAATTTATAATGATAAAACTCCGACTTACATGAATCCATTTTCTGACAGCTATTTATCTCTATGTGATCCATTAATTTATATGGATTTATCTTGGAAGGTACTGGAACGTACATGTGGTAGCGATCAATTGTCAATAGTCCGACAAATCTCAAAAAATGAAAAATCATCTCCGGTGGAAATTAGGTGGAAGGAACTGGAAAGAATTTAAAAACAGATTTTCTCAAAAACTACTTGAAGGAAAAAATATCAAGAACTTAATGCATTTCACGAAGTTCCTCAATCTCTTTAGCTAAAAAATGCATTCCGAAACCTTCAGCACCAAAAAAACGAAACAGACCTTAGTTCAATGAAAAATGGGGAAAAGCCGTCAGGCTTAGAAGAGCAGCACCGAGAGAATTCACTAAACAACCTTCAACCTCTAATATGTTGCAATTTTAGCAGTTTCGAGCAGAAGCACGGAAAATAATTAATTAAACTAAAAATAACGCTGGAAAATCTACATCAACAGACTGCTACAAAAACCATATAATATAATAAGGAATATAATAAAGAAAATATCAGGCAAATACCAAACAAACACTGTAAAACAACTCTTGATAAATAACTCTAAAATAACCAGTAAAACAGATAACGCTGACCGACTAATCAAAATAATCTCTAAAAATTAATCTGCCAAGAATAGTAGCCAACAATTTCTCAAGTTAAAAATGCGGGAAAAAAAACAAACTTTAAATCAAATAATACCGAGAGCTATAACCTACCATTCACTCTGGGGGAACTAAATGGATCTTTAAAGAAAACTGACTATACGGCTGTGGGCCCAGATGATATCCACTACAATTTAATGAAACAGTTACACAACAAATCATTACAATTCTTAATAAAAATAAAATTTATATTAACATATGGACAAATGGCAACTGAACAGAAATGTGTAGACAGTCATTCATCATCCCTATTCCAAAACCTTGAAAAGATGACACACACCCTGAAAACTACAGACCGATAGCATTAGGCAGATCCCTATGTAAATCTATGAGGAGAATGGTCAACAAAAGGTTGACTTGGTACCTGGAAATTAAAGGCTTAATTACCGACCTCCAATATGCCTTGAAGATAGAATAATGAACCACTTAATACGCCTAGAAACCTTTTTAAGATAAGCCTTCATTAAGGAGGAATATATTACGGCAGTCATTTTTTACTTGCAAAAGGCGTACGATACGACATGGAAATATGGTATCTTGAATGACCTCCATGAACTGGGCCTAAAAGGAAGGGTGACTCAATTCATAGAGAATTTCTTGTAAGACCGAAAATTTCCAGTCCGTATAGGAACTACACTATCAGAACAGCAAAATCAAGAAGAGGTTCAACAAGGAATCATTTTTTCAGTGACCCTTTTCTGAACGAAATTTAATTCCATAGTTAAATCTCTAAGCCCAGGGGTGAGATACTCCTTATATGTCGACGACTATCTAATATTGTACTTATCTGGGCATATGCATACCACAGAAGGATAACTCCAGCAATACACAAATTGACCATGGAAAATGGTTTTACCTTTTCCAAAATGAAAACCAAATGCCTACATTTCTGCACATTTAAGCAAATTCCACATAGACATCTGTTTAGAATTAGGCAGAGCAGAAATCCCAGTAGTGGAAGAACACAAGTAGGCATCATCTCTGATAAAAAAAAAAGTTAACATTCATTCCCAATGTAAAATATTGAAAAATAAAATGTAAAATTCTGCTTGTCATTGGTCTCAAACTAGTACATGATGCTTTTAGAACATCACTAGGGAAGAATTTATACACAGAAGAATACCTTAGTTTCGGCCTTGTGCCACATCTAAGCTACGCTTAGAAAATAACCATAACTGCAGTCTTTTAGAAGAGTTTTATGCGTCGGTGCACAATTTGGGCAAAAGCATACAATCTCGATGTAGACTGCGGGAAAGAGCAAACTAAGGGCGGTAAAACCTGTACCATTTGCTACTTGTATAAGAATTAGACTAATCAATATTGGGATTTTACTTACAGGCATATATGATAATGGGGTACATCGATATTTAAAAACATTTTGAGGGTATATCTATAATATACTGAGAGCCCACGAGATATCTCTCCTCCAGGTCACTTGCCTTGCCGCTGACAGACGACTGTGTCTTTCCGCGGCGCCTATATGGACAAGCGGAAGGAAAAACTAAAACTAAACTATTTATAATTTTTTTCACTCCATATCACATTTCCTATATATATTAAAATGAATCATTCTTTCAAAAAGTAGATTAGTAAAGTTAATGATATAAAATGGCTAAATCCCTTCGCTAACAAAATTTTAAAGTTGTATTATGTACATATCCCTTGAGGAACTTAATGATCCTTATTTTTAAAAATTATAAGCTGTATAAGCTCTTTCTTTAATGCGCAAGTACTTTCGACTGTACATTCAGTCATCTTCAGGCATGGAAATTATTTTGTTTTTGGTAAAATTCAGGTAGCATCCGAGACGAAATAATATAATGCGAATCGAAATGTCTTTATATGAAATATGAATGTACAGTTGAAAGTACTTGCACATCCATCATCCCAAGGCGGTTTGTTGATTCTCTGTTTGTTCCCAGATCCGAAGGAGGTAGAGGATTTGTTCAACTAGAACTTTCCTACAAAGTACAACAAGTGGTCTTCAAAGATACCTGAAAACTACAGAAGACTGGATGATGTGTCAAAGAATATGAAAGTAGCAAGCATTTTTATTCCGTAATAAAGGAAGCCAACAATTTCAAAAAGGAGTTTCAAATGTGTGTACAAATACAAGTAAAGCAAAATACACCGGCTGAATCTGCAAAATACATAAAGAAGAAAGCAAGGACAAATGCAACCGACCAAATACAGAAACAATGGCAAGATAAATCGCTTTATTACCAAACAAGCTGATGTAGACAAACCCCTATCAATCAGTGGCTACGTAGTACAGGGTTAAAAGCTGAAATGTAAGGTTTTATCCGTGCTGCACAGGACCAATGCTTGCTAATTAGAAATTATCAAACACATATACTAAAATAGTGTTAGCCCAAAATGCATGTTCTGTTATAAATGTCCAGAAACAATTAATCATTTTGTATCAGTTTGCTCGGTATTGGCACCCACTGAATATAAAAGCCAGCATGACAGAGTGGGCCTATATCTGCACTGGAAAATCTGCAAATTCTACGGGAAGAAAACTGAAAGAAATTGGTATGAACACCACCCGGACCCGATTACGGAGATGGGACCCGTTACAATTTTATGGGACTACACAATACACACAGACAGAGCAATCAAATCTAAACCCCTGTACATTGTTTTTGAGACTGCAAACAAAAATCTGCCTCCTTATTGATATTGCAGTCCCTGCAGACTGCAATGTAACTTTGAAGATCTTCAAAAAGCTATCAAAATACAAGGACCTTGAAATCGAAATATCAAAAATGTGGCTCATGGGAGCATCAACAATTCTCGTCCTAGTTGGAACCTTCGGTTCGGATGGAAAAAATTCCAGTAAACTAATTGAAGGGAATCCTTAAAGAAATACAAAAATTGTTCTCACGCGTACAGCCCACACCTTACGAAGGGCCTCACCTATGTAAAATATCTTTGTGCATTATTGTTGTTCTTTTTAATTGGTCAATGGAAAATGTCATGATACAATTTCTAACATTGGGTCTCTGGGTGGGACCCGGAACGAAATGTGTACACACCAGAAATCAAAGGAAATAATAATAATAATAATAATAATAATAATAATAATAATAATAATAATAATAATAATAATAAAAACCACATAGCAGAACAACGTGAAATGTACGAGAATTTGACATTTTTTAGGCTAACTAGTAGTATAGCCAAAAAACCTTAATAAATAACGAGAACTATGATATGAAGAAAAGCGATATATATATATATATATATATATATATATATATATATATATATATATAAAATCGTGAAGATTACGAAAATATAACCTCTTTTTTTCAGGCTAGCAGAACTGACAAAAAGCGCTTAATAGATAACTAGAGATACAATATTCAATAAGAAAAGTTCAAGCGTTATATCTTTATAATATAATGATATAATTCGGGCAATAACGACCCGCCCAGTGTTTTACTATCGAGCTATTCGAATCGTATGCGCCACAGGCAGTTTCAATTATTTGAACTGGTTCTTGCCGCTGGCTTCGGGTTAGTCTGATGGGAGTGCTGAATTGCTGCAATATCAATATGGCAGTTAATTTTAGACAGTTTCCAAACAGATGAAAAGAAAACTGGAGACACTAGAAATGTTATTCTACAGCAGGATGATGAGAATATCACGGACAGAGCGCGTATGCAACAACTATATCTTAAGGAAAAGCGGAAGAAAAATCACACTTATTCGCAGAATCAGAAAGAGACAGCAGACATTTCTAGGAGACATAATGAGGAAGGAGTGCTTGGAGAATTTGACTCTCGCGGGACATATCGAAAGCAAAAAGGAGATGGGAAGCAGCAAGCCAAAGAAAAGGTCGCGGGAAAACGAGGTGACAAGGACTGTGAAAAGACAAACTTTACTAAGAGCTACAAAGAATAGGAAAATTTTGTTTGCCGTTGTTTTAATAATTTCACCCTAAGTAAGGCGTTAATGTCAATAGAACGCAGGGGACCACAGGGAGTGAAAGTGAAAGGGAAAGTGAAAGTGAAAGGGAAAGTGAAAGTGAAAGAGAAAACTGGGAATAGGGAGCATTGAGAAATGACAATAGATGAACGAGATTCAAGAAGAATGGAAATGGCGATTGATGTTGTATTTAAATTACTGAAGATTGTATTTATCAGAGAAGCAAGTTAACGGAAGGGAGTTCCAGAGATGAGAAGTGCGAGAAAACAAACTGTTTCAGAAGTGGCGGTTGTATTTCGCTATTTAAACAGTAAAATGGTGGGGCCTCTATGTCAATCTTGTCATAAATTAAGTCATAAATTAATGAAGACAGGGCACTAGGGGAAAAAACTCGTCAGAGCAGTTGCCATGAATATATACGTAGAAAAGACAGAGGGAAGCCACATCAAATCGACGAGAAAGTGACGGAAGTCGAGGTAACAGGTCAAGACTCATTACATTAAAAATCGTTCATTGGATTTCGTCAAGTATCTGACGATATACAACAGGAGATTCATTATAGCCTACGTTGCAGCACATCGGAGATGAAGAAGCAGGTAAAAGTCGTCGTAGTGCTGTTTGTGTCGTTAAACAAGCACTGGAAGCTGTGATAATCTCGTTGCATAGCCTCCTGGTGGGGGTAGTCTCATGTCGGCTTCTCTCGGCGAGTGATCGCTAATTCTTTTGCTTCAGCAATGAAAGACTTCAAGCACTGAGAATTTTAACTTAACTTTTTTATTACTCATGTGGATATGTACATTATCTAACTATCCAGTGGTGATCGCTCTCCTCACTGAGGAGCCGTTTCGGACACGAAAGAAAACACATATACATCGCTTGACGGTTAAGAACCAGCTCTGAAACATTTATCCTATATTTTACACGCTAGCTCAGCCAATCAATATCGACTTCCGTACATGGCTCATATCTGATACCGAATGTCAAGCTCCAGATTTCGGAGCCGAGTTAGACTGCCCCCAAAATAACAGTCTGTTAAACTATTATTTAATAATCTTTCGCTAACTTTATTGTATATTAAACTATCATAATTTAGAGGATAAATTTAAACTCCTCCAGCATAAAACGTATTGAAACTTAAATAACTTGATGCAAAATATCGGTCTTAACAAAAGAATCTAATTTAGAACTAAACTAGCAGTCTACAATTCCAGCGTCATTTGTCTTACTATATTTGTGAGAAAACTAGGTACATAAAACAGTTATAAGTTTTCTGTCATGGCCGTCGTAGAGAAATACTGAATATACATTCAGAAACACCTTCCATAACCCGAATCCGCTGATAAAAACTATATCGGTCCGCAAAGACCTACATGTCGGGTGATGACCCCAACACCGAGGCATTCTAAACCACATCTAGATTACAAGGAGAAAATTAGCACGCTAAACTATTTAATCACTTGCTAGATTATGCTCCGCGAATGAACAGGCACAGATGTGAAGCGATGGACACTAAGAACTTAAACATATAATATCGTATTCCAAATAAATCTACTAACAGAAACTGTATCCTTGTATCCCCATCCGAGGAAAATGGACAGACGATGAGGGTGGGGGTCTCTGATGATGACAGAAACATTTATAGTTGGAACAAGATTAATCTTGAACAAAAGACCACAATCCACTTCCACGTATTCTAATTAGTAGGGCTCAAGATAAATCCCCCCCCCAAAAAAAACCTTGATCTGAACTCGGAATGAAAGCAATGGTGCGTACACTGAATACCTATAAAAATCGATGGCCAAACATAATTTTGAACGAGTGACATTTCTTCTTCGAACTTGGGAACTGGGGTTAAGAATCACATATAAAGAAGTGTATCAGATAAAAGAAACCTCATTGCTTGAAGACTTTCAACAACGGCAACAATTAAAATGGTTAGCATTTATTACTCGAAGAGAGAATAGTAACATAATGAAGACATCGTATTCCATTATACCACAAAAAGAACAAGGAAGGAAACTCCCATGAATACTAAGAGAATTAATATATCTTTAATTATTTTTACATTTCGTGGATATAAATTAATAATTTATTTTGTTTATACTTTCTCATGTCCTTAGAGAGATTGTACCGCCAATATCAATAATAAAAAAGTGAAACTCTTACATTGGTCACATAACTGCCACACTTTCATTTTGGCTGCCATATCATTTTTCACAATTTAGTGCAACTCGCGCACATATAGATAGACCAATATATCACAAATAGATAGGGCACATGCAAGCAGTAAAATGGCTAGCAAGCTTGTCTTGCTAGAAGAGTTACAACTGAATAGTGATATCAATTCTCACTGGGGGCCCATACATTCGGCCTTGTGCCACATCTAAACTACGCTTGGAAAATCACTATATCACAAATAGATTCATCATTTATTACAAAAATTCCAAACACCTAAACTAATTCTTAGAATATATATATATATATATATATATATATATATATATATATATATATATATATATATATATATATATATATGTGTGTGTGTGTGAACGCATAATTCATTTATATCCAGCATGGTTCAATTCTGTCGATGTTCTTCTTTCCATTACATCTTAATCTTTTGTCTTTACTTCGCTGTATACACATACACCACTTAAGTTAATTCCTACTCGTCGCCTAAATCTACTTCAGCATATTATCACGAAAGTGTCCCTTTTTCCACGCGATTCACCCTCTTTTCTTTGATAGAAACCTATGACAGCTGCAATCAGTGAGTGATGCCGTCGGCGGGACATTTATCGACCACCGCCTTCCAAAGATCCGCTTAGGAAGACGTTAACCTGTGATCAAACGTTTTGTTTTAGGCAACAGTGAAACGCTACAATTTGGACAAAATGTTTGCTCATCTGAATAGAAATCATATTTCACCTCTCTCCTTCTGTATATATATATATATATATATATATATATATATATATATATATATATATATATATATATATATATCCGATGTAATGAGAACAAAAATAATATATAAATTCCAACGTTCACGGCATTAATTCAAAAGAGGGCGCAATACCCTAGGTAGAGCAATACTTATTTATTATAATTTTTTTTCATATGGACAAAAACAGTTGCATCTTTGTAGTGAGTAAACTGTTTTCATTTATATGAAAAAATTATAATATATATATATATATATATGGCATAGTATTTGTCTATATTTCTGTGATCAGGTATTGTAATTATTTACATTGTTCGGACTGTTGTCCTCATCTTTATTCCCATATTCACGACGTTTCGACAGTTGTAAGCTCCGTACTACTTCAAGTGATTGGAATTTCGAAATAAAATAATGTCGTTTTCTCACATAGTAACATATGGAAGAAAACGACATTATTTTTGAACCAACCTAATACAAGGATCCATTATTACTGACCATAGTCTTAGCAACATGCCGATAGTACACTGTTGATAGCAGATGCATAATAGAAAGGGCATAAACTCCTAAGGAAGAAGAAAGAACTAACCATCAATTGCCAGAAGACGGAATATCAAATATTAGGTTGGTGCAAAAATAATTTCGTTTTCTAACATATGTTACTATGTGAGAAAACGAAATTATTTTTGCACCAACCTAATAGAACAGTCTAATATGGAAACTACAAATCAGACACTAGATAATCAAGCAAATAACAAAATTTAAATATTAACGAATGTGTCACCGAAATCTGAAGGCGAAATGGAATAGCGGAATATGCCTTCTAAAAGCTCAGCAAAATACTAAGAAACAGAAAATTTCGTTAGATACAAAGGAAAGAGTACTTAACTGTTATAAAATATCAGTCATCCTATATGGTAGTGAATACTGTACAATCTCAACACAGACGAAGTGACTCAAAGCAACAGAAAGATGCTGAGAATTCAACGGGCTGAACATGTGAGCAATAATGGAATTTTATGTAAAATTGAAAAAAAGGAAAAGTACACTTAGAATCGGAAAGAGACAGTTGAAATCTATCTCTATAGCACATAATGTGAAAAGGACGATTGGAAAATCTGACACTCACGTGAAATACTGAAGGAAAAAAGACAGAGGAATGCAGTAAATATCTTCTGTAATGTTCTTGTGTAAATCATTTACTGAATAGAAATTAGAGTGATAGCAAAAAGAAAAAAATACGTTATTAAGAGCTATAAATGACAGGAACTTGTGGAGAGACATGATCAGCCACGTCTTGAAGGGACACGGTACATATGCGAATAAGTTGCAATTTCGATACTTATTCCAACATTTGCAATTTAATGTTTAATATGTTACCTCTATTATAATTATTATTAATGGCCGTCATAGCAGCATGCGGACAAAACGACGCTGGTTCACAAATATACAAAAGCCTAATATAGCCGTAAAACCAGGCTAGACCAGGCACATGCATCATAGCTAAATGTGCGCGTTTGGGTGACTGATTTTGATAAAAGCAGCACATTTCCCTGCAGGTGGGCAGAGTTAAAATTTCAGATGCGCAAGCAAGTCTGCTCAGACAGCCTTCGATTGAGGATGTTCTCAAGGGATGCAGAACAATTCAACACCGCCGACTCAACACCACCGACTCAACACCGGCGTCTGTGCACCATGACAACTCAGGACTGCCTAAACTCAGAAAAACATGACCTATTTTTATAACCTAATAAAAGTAATTCATTAAGGATTAAAACCTTAATTAGTGAATATTTTTCCTCGAATAAGGCGTTTGAAAAGACATTATGCAAAATATGAACCAGATTTTTTTTGTTTTTACTAATTTTCTAATAAAGTAAATCGTGAAGATATTTATTTTTTAAGTAATTTAATATATAAAAAATACAATTAAACACATTTGTCTTTAATTATTTTTAATAAAGTAAATCGCAAAATGCAAAGCAAAATGAAGCATTTTTTTTGTTTTTTAATTATTTTTAATAAAGTAAATCGCAATATAATTTCTTTCTTCATACAGTAAATTTCTATATGCTATTTAGCTGGGTCCTAACTATTTTTTGAAATTCTAAAATATTTTTTATAAAAAATATTATAACAGTTAATGTTGTGAATTATTTGGCTGACAACTATTTTAGAATTTCGGTTTACTTCATTAAAAAATAATTTTTTTCGGTCCTGAGTTGTCTCAGTCTTGATTTCTCCTAGTGCTGCGTTGGCGTTGTTGAGGTGTCTCTTCCCGTTTATAAGTATCTATTTGACTCGGAAGATATCCTAGCTTTGGCTTCCACATCTTTACAGCTGAACTAAGAAAAGAAAACACGCGACTGTCGTGTTTATCAACTATTCCTCCTGATGTACAGTGCGTCACACCTAAGACACATTCCCAACTGGTAAATATCGGGCAAGTGACAAGAAAAACTTAGTATTGAAAGGTTTATTTACTGTAGTGCATCGAGAGATAGAGGTTTCAAGGGGATGCCATACGTGGGGACAGACACTCCGTGTTCTATGATCAATGATTAAAAATGGCTTCCAGCAAATAAAGAGTCTTTAATTGTTAGTGAGAACCCTTATTCTTCTCGTGGACTGACGCTATAGAGTCACAAAGAAATGTATCACATAACAGAAACTACATACCTTGAAGACTTTGAATCAAATGGATTGAAATGGATAGCTTATGTACCTGGAAGAGAAGATAATTACATAATAAAGATGTGGCCGTTCCACTCTACACAAAACAAAAGGTAAAAAGGAAGCTCGTCAATAACTGTTGTAACTGAATAGAATAATCACACGAAGGTTGGTAATGAACGATAATACTTACGACACGTTCAACACATATAAGATTCGCCAGCGGCGCGTAGAAGTAGTCAACTGCTAAAAGTGAGTCAAGCGAATTCCATAATGAATCTCCAACTGCAGGATATCTACCAATCGCTCCACGCGGTCAAATCTAGCACAAGGCAAAATTTATTGTGGGAAATCCGAGCCAGTAGGCTCGGCAAAAGATTCCCCGTAGACCTCATATAAAACCGGGTCGGGTAGCTGTCTCCCGAGACGTGACTCTGCACTTCGACATAGCCTCGTCTGTGGATTCTCTCTACTCGGAGGCAGAAAGTACCAGCACAGCTGGAAACTTGTCTCCATCTGCAGACCAACATACAGTATTTAATATTGTATTTATGTGAATGGGGACATGCCCATTATCGTCCGTAGGTATGTTACAACAATATCGAAAGAGCAATAACAATTAATGGATTAACTCTTTTCCCTAAAAACTGGGATTTATTTTGATCATTTCACCCAAGGCAAATTAATAAAAGCTACTCAGGAGTTACTGATAGTGAAAGAAACAGAGACAAATAAAAGAATAGGATTGAAGATGACGCTTGACATTGCATTTAGATTTCTGAAAATCTCAGTTGAAATAATATCAGAAATCTCGAAGAGAATTCCACAAGCGAGAAGTGCGAGAGAAAAAAGATTATCATAGAACTTAACGTTACGACATTTAGTTTTAACATTGAAATTATTGTGACACTATTTACGACGGTAGAAAGAAAGAAGAAAAAAGAATGGCGAGGATTAAATTTAGGTGATAAGAAGCCATCACGAAAAGGACACTAAGCGGTGTTATTTTTCTGACAAGGAAAAGTGGTAAGATTTTTATTTCCATTGTCGAGAAGGTAAAACACAGAATTTAATCTTATTTATGTTACGGGGCGGCGAGTAAGATATATCCAATCTGCCCATTGCAATGATAAAAAAAAAGATTTTTTCAAGTTGGACAAGAGATCTCCCGCAGAATTCTAAAGAGTTAAAAATAAAAATTAATTAAGCACGAGAAAAACAAAAGTGTCCGCTGACCACCATGAAGGAAAGATTAAGCCTTTGTCTATATGCAGAATATCATTGAGAGTAGCATCTGGTTATTATCAGGGCTGGCTATGATAGCGAAACTATTTTATCGGATCAGTAATTGGCACCAAGAATGCAAATACGTCCAATTGACCACCCACTTGTTTGGCGAAGGCCCCGGGTTATAAAGTCCATGTAACATTTGGCTAAGATAAAAGTCCAATGGTTTGTGGTCGGGCAGAAGGAAAGAAAGAGAAAGAAAAGAAAAAGAAAAAGACAAAAGAAAATGGAAGATATTTTTTTTTTCTTTGAGCAAGATTTTTTAAACCGAGGCTAGTCTGGCCACACCCACGCTGCTGAGCGCCCATTGGCTGAATGGTGGCATGAGCGTTAGGCGGAGATAATCATGTGAAGAAGGAGAGGAGGCCTGTTGCGCCCCCCTGAAGGGATAGGTGTGAGATGCCACTGTGAGAGAGAGGGGAAACCCGTTGACACCCTCTGAGGGCATGGTGAGATACCAATATGAGAACAGAAGAAGGTGGGAGGACGAAAGACTTCCAAAAATGGAAAATAATAAAATTTTCCTGACCGAAAACAAAGAAGTGGATTGTGGGTTTAGAATTATCAAGGCACCTCAACCCCGACAAGCCCACCCCGGTTTTGGTCGGCGTCAATATAAGCAGAGTCGCAGCGAGTGAAAAGCAGTTCGAGTTCGAGTTCAAGTTCGCAGTTCGAGTTGCACCCGCCCCGCAGATACCTGGCCGAAAGATTCCACGCAAATCACGACTCAATTTCTAACCAAGAACAATTTACTTTTGAAGAACGACTTAGACTCACACCACCAAAACAAGTTTTACGAATACCACCTGAAGCTACACCAAGAACCAGTTTCTTAAAGAACAAACAACTTAAGATGTTAAGACTCGCCTAACAAACACAAAGTGTCACGAATCCATGTAGCGGGTTGGGAAGAAGACGCAGTCCTGTATTCAGCAACCAGATATAAAATATTGTTATCCTTTTTTTTTAACACATTTGAACTTTTCGAGTTATTATTTTATTTTATTTTACATATACTTGTGCGGTGTTACCCTTGATCGAACTCGGCTTGCCCGGCGACTGATTGGTTTCGTCCGCCTAAGATCAATTCACAACGTGGGTAGGTTAGACTGGAAATCAAAACAGTTACTTCGGTAACCAGACGTTGGAAGCGAGCTGGGAACAAGACTGATACCGAATCTAACCAGATTCCCATCCGAATCACCAAAAGGTTAGAACGTCACATTTGGTGCCGCGACCAATACCAAGCCAGTTGGTCGTCACAGGACAGGATAGCACGACGGACGCGGCTAAGCAGACGTCACATTTGGCGCAGCGACACCGAGGGGACGTCACATTATCTCCATACGAATCTAATACTATGCTTAAATTTCCTGAAGTCGAGAAAAATCAATGAGGAAAGTATTTTACAACAGTTACCATTAAAATATTTATGGAAAAGGAAAACGGAAGTTACGTGAAGGCGGTGGGGAAAGTGATAGAAGCCGAGTTGCCATAGGAAAATTTTATGAATTTCAACCGATAGTAACACTGGCTGATCGGTCAATTAAAGCCGAATTAGAATGACCTTTATAACTCATTTCAGTATAGTGATTTTCCAAGCCTAGCTTGTATGTGGCATAATGACGAACGTATGGGGCACCTAGTGAGAATCGAACTCACTACTCATTCGTAATTGTTCTAGCGAGACAAGCTTGCTAGCCACTACACCGCCTCGAGATGCCCTAATTCATTTCAGTATAAGATGCATTGTACTATTGAACCATCTTTCAATATATATAGGGTCCATTTTTTTTTTTATTAGATGACATCGTTACTGGTGAAGAACTACTTTAAGTCTTGTCGTTTCTCCAATACCTGATTCAGTATCCTCGCAAATTTCACCAATACGCATAAATTTAAAATACATATAACCTTGTTTTCTCAACTTCCGGGTGAGACTCTCCATTATGTACGTGTTTTCTTTCTACTAAACATTAGTAAAACGGTACAGACCTGCTCACTAGATGGCAAGTCTTCTTTTCTCAGTTTATGTTTGCAATTTTTTCGCATCGATTGAGTGGTCCTACTGGATTCCAAAATTTTAGAATATCTCACACTATCTTCCGAATTTCCTATGTTAGCTTTTTATTTTACTGATTTGCAGCCCGAATGGTTAGAATGCTTGTTTTACTTCCATGAAACCATCATTCTGGGTATGACGATAAACTATATTCTGCAGCAAGGCCTCTGATCGGGAGGTATTGAGAAGCGGGAAACGACCTCTTAATTGCTGATGTTCCCAGATGCACCCTAATTCAGGGTGGTAGCACCAGTTAGGGTCCCAACTATAGGAAAATAGTGAATCCAAACTGGGGTGAAAATATAAAAATACATTTAAAAAATTACCTTCAGTCCATATTTGAAAGAGAAAAGAAAAAAATGCCAACGCCAACTAGAAAATAAAATTTAGGCACTAAATGACCCATAAAGAGTTGATATGCCGTTAAAAAAACAAAACAAACCAAACAAGCCACGAGACAATGTTTCGTATCCCAACATGGCAGTTTTTACATCGAGGTGGCATCTTGATAATACCCGCCTGAAGTAGGGCGGCCTAGAGAGGCCAGCGTACGGCATCATTAGGAAGAACTTGTAAATATCAAGTTTTGATGCAATATTTCAAGAACCGTTGAAGGTTGTTCTGCTATGCAGTCACAAGTCATTGTGATTGAACTTGCTTGCCTTATTCAATTCCTGATCGTCCCAGATGTTGATCTTTCCCAGACACAGTATCTAAGATCCACTGACACCAATGTGGTAAAAAAAAGGTGTAAGTAGACGTCTAGAAAAGAGATCAGCTAATCACTCTTGCAGACGAGCATACTCCAAAACGAGCAGCCATATGTCAATTGCTATCTGAGCTCTTAATTCATTTTGTTTGCACAACTTCAACTGTAACACTGTTTCTACTTTCACTTGCATTTATATGCTATTGATCTGGGTCCTAACTATGGTCTTGTGATGGGAGGATGGAGAGTGCTTTCTAAAACATGTCTTATTATTATTATTGCTATAGTTAGGTTTGTCTACACTAAATAAAAACTACCCTTAGATAAGAATTTTCGTGACCCGAGATTGCCATACAAGAGGATTCAGTCCCGAGTAACGTCACTTCAGCGCATGTTTATAAATTTCGCAAATCTGACATGAGAGTTTTCGTGTATGGCAACTCTATACAACAATGAAATGAATTATCGTTAACATACATAGAGCCGACAAATATTAGGTTGGTGCAAAAATAATGATGTAATAATGTCGTTTTTTGACGTTAAAAAATACGTCAGAAAACGACATTATTACATCATTATTTTTGCACCAACCTAATACTTGCGAGATCAAAATAAATATTTTTTATCTCAGTAAAATATTTTAAATCCATATTTGTTTATATACTCAAATTAAATTCTCAGCACGAAATTTTCAAGGCGGGAAATGTCGACTGCATTAAAAAAATTCATTCAAATGCCCTATAATTAAATTTTCCTTTAGAAAGGGTGACTTAGAGTAAAAGTATATTGTTTGCGTGAAATAGACTCTGCTGCACTTGCTGCACTTGACGTGAACATAATGATTTTTTACCGGTCAATTTTCATATGATAGATGGTTTTAACCATCTATCTTTATACAGCGGATGTGCAGGCAGTGTAGCGTTCAGCGACTGGGAAGAAGAATTCGGTGAGCCATTTTCGAATTTCGATCGGGATCGTTGAATTTCTTCTTCTTCAGCTTCTTCTACTACTACTACTACTACTACTACTACTATTAGAACTATGTAATGTGTCCCTTCAGGACATAGACAATCATGGCTCTCCACAATTACATGTCCATCATACTCTTAATAATTTTTGCCTTTTTTGTTATCACTCCTAAACCTTGTTTCGCCATCCATATACCTAAGCTCACAAAATAAGCTATCTATTATTTTCCCTTGTCTTTACATGGAACTGTCATTTGCATATCAGATTTTCCAAGTCCTCTTTCTCCATTTTGCGCCCTAGAAATGTCACTGGTCTCTTCCTGATTTTAAGTATATGCTTTCTTTTTGTTGCACTTTTCTCTAAAACTCCGTCAATATTCATATACCCTTGGGCAATAGATGAGTCTATCTCTTCTTCTTCGTCACCATCTGTAGGTTAAATAGTAATGAAGACCGTACTACCTTTCCGTAGTTAGCGACATTAATAGAAGTACAACAACTGGTTTATATAATAAATAGCATGGAAAATATTATAGAGGTCACTGGGGTGCAGTATTGGGGACAGTATAAGCTCGACTGTTATTGTGCGGGGGTGGATTTATCTATTTTTGTTTTGTCTTTTCTTTTTTCGTTTGGAATGGCAGCAGTGAATAACAGGGGAAAAATATCAAGTGTGGTATCATTTTTTTAAAAATCATTCATTTTCTGCCCCGATACATTTTTGATAGCTGCTATTTTTTTTCTATTTGTTAGAAATATTGTCTTTCTATTGCATTATTTACATTATTCGGACTGTTATCCTCATCTGTTTGAGGGCACATGGCCCAGTGGATAAAGACGTTGGTTAGATCCTGTGACTAGATACACAAAGTTGCGGGTTCAATATCAGGCCGCAGCAGAGGTGAAGCAAAACTTGGTTGAGTTCCATCCGGAAGAGGCATGACACGTCGAATTAGAACAATCTACTCCGGTGGACGAAATAAAGGGGTCGGTTCGAAAGAAGTGTATAACGGTGGAAACGTTGCAAATATGGCAATGAAGATGAGGATAGCAGTCGGAATAACGAAAATAATGCAAGTAATCATAATAATTCGTCTAAGAGATCCAATCACCTGAATGGTGCATACAATGGCCGAAACGTTGTGAATACGACAATGAAGATCAGGATAACCATCCGAATAATGTAAATAATGCAAGTAATCATAATACCTCGTGTCAGAGATCGGAGACCGGGGGGTGGGGACAACGGCCGAAAAGTTGTGAATATTGCAATGAAGATAAGGATAACAGTCTGAATAATGTAAATAATGGAAGCAAACATCTCAGAGATCCACTCACCTGAAGAAGGCCGGAGCGTACAACGCACGAAACGTTGTGAATATGGCGATGAAGATGAAGAAAACAGTCCGAATAATGTAAATAATGCAAGTAATTATAATACCTCATCTCAGAGATATAGACAAATATTCTCTGCGTAGCTCTTCTTTATCTTCGTCTTTTTTAAATTTCTCTTTCCTCTTAGCTTTCCTCGTTTTTTTCCTCGTCGTTTTCTATTTACTCTTTTCTTCTTTCATGCTTTAATTTTTCTCTTCTCTCACCCATTCTCCAGTCTCCATTTTGTCTTCTCTTCCTTTTTTTTTAATTCCTTCCCTCTCTTTTTCCTTCTGAATACATTCCCTTCATTTTGTTTTGATGTGAAAATTACTTGAAAAAACACATTGAAGATATCCGGTAAACGTTAGTTCTTATACAGAAAAATAAAATGACGAAAAATACATCTATAACCATATTTTCTGCATTTTTTTTTATATTCCGCCATTACCTGACCAATGTTTAGAAAACTAGATTAAAATCGTATGCATATCAAGAATTGATTCTTCAATAACACTGGCCCAAGCATAAAAAGTAGTACTGTTACAAAAAAAGGCAAGGAATTTTGGAGAGCCATAATCGCCAACGTCCGTAAAGTATTACGGCACATAAATAATAATAATAATAATAATAATAATAATAATAATACGATATGAGAGCTATGAATAAATAGCGAGAGATGACAGCAAAACTTCAACAGCAGAAACAACAGTAAAAAAAATAGCAGCTTAAGTATCGTCAAGCATGACATGCAGCAGTGTCATGGGCATCCAAATCAGGTGTACCATGGAGCAATTACGAATACATGGGATTAGTTAAGATTTCATACACAGGTTGTGTTAGACATTTTGAGGGTCGTCTTTGAGTATAGAATCCAGAGGTTAGCAGTGAATATTTCGGAGACAGTAGGAAAGCGTTGTTCAGGTTAGCAGTGGATGTCGCAGCAAAGTAGCAGAGCGTAGTACTTCCTTCTGTCATCTTCGCCTGACAAATTGGCACTGGTCATTCGGGTAGGGTAAACAAAAATTGCCGCCTTTATACACGACGGATAGAATGTTCTGCGGCTTCTGATTGGTTAACCTTCTATTGGTAGACTATAAAGCGAGTCAAGGCATTTGGACCAACTCACTAGTCATATATATATATTTCTGGTGCAACGGGAGCTAGTGGGGGCGGTTATCGGGAATAGGTGGTGGCAACGCCTTAAATGTAGGATTAGGTCTTTCACCACTGATTTCAGCAAACGGCTCGCTCTAGATAGAGCTGACAAGGTGAAGGCGCTTAAAACTAGTTATTCCCAGCCGGTGGCTGGGGGGGGGGTCCCCTAAAGATAGCATTAGCTATGGAGGCACTGGATCGTTTGAATAGCGAGCGGTACATGGGCCAGGTAATTAGACATAAGTTAAGCAAGATGTGTTCCGAAGCCGTGAATTGGGGCGCAGATCTGCGCAGGGAAGAGGTCCGTCGAGGTGGCGATCGTTACATTCGTGAAGTCAAGTCCCCGGAGGGGCGTACCCTTCGGGCCACTGACGACATGTGCGAGGCGTTTCGGCGCCATTTCGAGAACCGCTTTACCAAGGAGCCTGGTCTCCGTGAGGAGGAGTTTCGTAGCTATTTGGCTGACTTTCCTCGGCTTTCGCCGACTGAAGCGGCTAGTTGCGAGGGAGAGATTACGGAGGGCGAAGTCTACGCGGTATTGAAGAAGGTCGGCAGAGGCAAGTCGCCCGGTCTGAATGGTTTGCACTATGAATTGTACTTGAGGCTGTCGCGCATCTTTGTCCCGATTTTGACTGCAGTGTTCAACAAGTGGTTTCGGTCGGGGTCCATCCCCAACCGGATCACCAGGGGCGTGATCACTCTGTTGAGAAAGGGTAAAGGTGGTGGGGGGAACCTAGATGATTACAGGCCCATAACTCTGCTAAACACAAAGTTAAAGATTATGGCCAAGATCCTGCTGGAGCGTTTGCAGTCAGTTGCCTAGTCTCTGTTGGGACCTGAGCAGACTTGTTCTGTGAGGGGCCGAACAATTCAGAGCAACCTGCATCTGATCCGCACGATCATAGAGGGTGTAAAAGACGACGAAGAAACCGCGCTGATCAATTTGGATCAGTCCAAGGCATTTGATAGGGTCAACCATCGCTACCTAGCTACTGTCCTGCAGGCCGCTAGATTCGCACCCAACTTCTGCCCCTGGATTAGCCTCCTGTATCGCTCCCCCAGTGCTGCGGTACAGGTGAACGGAAGGTTGTCGGACGCTTTTGTACTGTCTAGGTCGGTTCGTCAGGGTTGTCCGCTGTCGCCTCTCCTTTATGCTTTGGCGTTGGAGCCTCTCCTTCGCCGGCTGAAGGACCAGACCGGCCCTACGTGGAATCGCCGTTCCTGGAGGGTCTCGAGCCAGGGTTTCCGCGTACGCCGATGACGTATCCGATTTCGTATCGTCCCGCAGCCACATTGAGGCGGTACAGAAGGCACTTGATTGGTACGAGAAGGTCACAGGGTCCAAGATAAACCGCGACAAGTCGTCGGGCTTGCGGTTAGGTGCATGGAAGGAGGTCGCTCTTCCGGGCCGCTTCAGTTGGACGGACGGTCCTGTCCGCATTCTTGGAGTCTGGTTTGGGCCCGACCTCCAGCTGGAGAAGAATTGGTCTGAAGTACGAGCAAAGGTCGATTCTGCCGGTCAGATTTGGAATCGCCTGAGGTTGTCCGTGAAGGGCAGGGCGGGGGGGGGGGTGCGACATACATTTCCCCCCTGATTCTTTATCGATTGTCCGTACTTCCTCTCTATAAGACCCACAGGAAGGCGCTTGAGCGATCGCTATTCTCCATTTTATGGAGGGGACTCGTGAATAGGGTCGACAGACGAGTCTGCACTAAACGTCCGTGTCATGGGGGTCTGGGAATGCCGCACCTGATGAGTCACATCCGTGCCTCTAGGTTGGCTTTCCTACGCCGCTCATTGACTGGAGGAGATCCGATTCTGGAGGGGATTGTTAGGGGCGCGTTCCCTGGCCTTACCTTCAGTCCCCCCCACCATCTTGAGGGTTGAGCGCCGTCGTAAACCCCGGGATCAATCGGTTTTCCTTCGCGAGTGTCGGTCGGCCTTGAGGGCCGTTCCCCGGTCCAGTGACTTTTCTCGGCCTAGGAATGTCTTCTATCGTGGATTAGTGGAGGGGACCGCGAATGATCTCCTACGATATACGCTCGGCTTGTCGGAGGAGGAGTATCGCTCCTACTGGTCTTGGTTTCATATGGGGTTTGGCGAATTTGCCAGACTGTGAACGGTTTGGCCTTGGTTTAGAAGAAACAGCTTCGCACGCCTTCTACCATTGCCCCCGGGTCCGCCCCTTATGGGACCATGTCGGCGAGCTGTCGGCTCGTCTCGCTCCCGAACAGCTTGTGTCCATTGATCGCGCATACGCGTGTGACAATGTGTCGCCCCCGTATTGCGAAACGGATGGTGTTTCTGACGCTGCTGGCCACGGATCAAATGGTGATTTGGACGACGCGAAATGAGGAAGTCTTGCGAGGCAACCGTCTTTCTCATCAGCATCTAATCCAATTCTTTGAGCATCAGCTCAAGATGAAGATTAGATCTGATAGAAAACGGTTGCATTCGACAGTCTTTAGCGAAAGGTGGGTAAAAGAGGCGAGCTTGTTTCGTGTGAACGGGGCTAGCCTTGATTTTCTCTTCTAGGTCAACCTATGGCACATCGGGGTGGCTTCCTGCGGAACCCTCCCCTTGGTTAGGTTAGACAAGCTTCAGTGTACCTAGTTAATGTGAGTAAGTGTTGTTCCTGGCCTGTATCCCGGCTGCTCTTTGGTTATCATCCAAGTCGAGATTCCCAACCTCCCCAGTTTGTTTTGGCCCCTTTTTCATCTCGACAGGGCCAGCTTTATATTTTCCCATTCCCGTATAATATTTTATCCTTTTCCCCACTCCCTTAGCGAGAGTTTCCTCTTGATTCTGTCCCCTGGGCAGAATTCAGCGGCCTCTCTATTTTGAGGGTAGGACGGGTCCTAATAACATCAATTATGTTTAGTTTGTATTTTGTTTTAATTTGAATTTGTTATTGGGTTCATCTCCCCTCCCCTCTCATCTTATCATTATTAGAATTTTATGTATATTGTTTATTCATCATCAAATTTTTATGGTGTGGGGCGCGTTTTATAGATCTCCCTAGAGTGTATGTGGTATTCTGGTGCATGGAGGATTGATTGATGATGGACGAGTTCTTGTGGTGAATGGGTAAATTGTAATGCATGAATGGGTCGTGAATTTGATTAGCTAGGTATAGGGTAGTTATTTTGGACCAGCCTTTACCCCTCCCCTTCATCGGCCTCGTGCCACAATTTTTTTATCTTACGAAATAAATCGTCTAGTCATATATATATATATACATATACACAAAAAACTGTAACAGGTTGTGATGTTATGGTGTATGTAGTACAAATATTATTTTTTAGTGAATGGAAAGAAATATTTGTAAAAATTAGGTCAATGATTGTGATTAGCTAAGTTAGAAAATACACCAATGAAGACTAACCCTTCTCATGATGGTTGCCCTTGTATCTTGTTTTGTATACTATATGCAAATAATTATTCAGTTCCTCTCCGCGCAAGTATAGCCTGGTGGAGTAGAGCTTTGATTCGTTAATTTTCTGACATAATGAAAATGATTTCAATCCCTGGACCGAATAGTTTATGGAAAAGCTCGCTGCAAACAAGAGAGAAAAAAATGGCTAGTATGAAATAAGAACTATACGAGATATCCCCATAGAAGGGAAGGGTAAACAGATTACATTGAAGGTTCAGTTCAAAATGTTTTAACCTTATGACAAGAATCTGATGAAGTCTGGATATTACAGCTGCCGAAACGTTGTGATGATAACAATAAAAAAAAGAGGACAATATTTCGAGTGTAATTATTAGGGTCTCCAGTTCATAACTCTATTTATTATCAGATGACTTAAATTAAACAAATACCGAAATTTTGCGAATCAAAAAAAAAAAAAAAATCGATAAAACAAAAATTCTCGCGGAGAGGACATTGCCCTCAGAAAAGATAGTCTTCTCTCAGAGTTGGAGATAGAAGACTTTAAGTCCGTTCATCAGGCAAGAAAGCTGCGGCGAATTTTAATTCCAAGAGATTACCATATCACATCGTGGTTAGATTCGGAAGCAGGATTTGTTCAGTATCTGTGACAAGCTTAATCTCCCTTAATGCGATTCGATCCAGGACCGGTGTGTTGATATGCCCACTTGTCGCACGTGACGTTTTCCCAAAGTCATGGAAAAATAGTCCAACGTCTAAGTTTGGAAACTGTATTCTCAACATGATGTTAACAACACCAAAAAGCCGTTTACAAGTCGTGTCGTTGTGGATAACAAGAACAGAGTATGTTTGGGAGAAAACGCGAAATTTCACTGCACGTAATCTTGTAATATATTCCACAGTCATGTACAATTCTCATGTATTATATGGCTGGAAATCTTAATAACGTTTTGATTATACACACTTGAATGCCCGGCCGTCAACAAAAGAGACAACTAAAAATGAGAATTATGCATTGAGGGTGTCAAATTAAAGCCAGCAGAGAAAGTTACCTGAGCTGTGTCATATAAGTAGACTATATGATTTAGTAAATCAATGGCAATCTTAATGGTAATATTAGCCATTTCCCTATAAGGAAACATTTGGCAGACATTGACCGAGCAGGCAGCACTGCGTTTTGCAAGAGTTTAGTGAGTGTGAAGGAATACGAGAAAAAGACATTAAGGAAAGATAACTGTAAAAAACAAGAATAAAGAAGACAGAAGATAACGATTGCCATTGCATTTAAATCTTTAAAGATCAAAGTTGAATGGGAAGCAAGAAGCCGGGAGAGGGTTTCATAAGCGAGAAACGCGAAAAAAGGAAACTGTTAGCAAAGAACTATTATATCTAGCTATTTCTACTGTAAAATATGATCGCCCACATATTGAAGACGTTCAATATGAAATATGGAAGGACGGTGATAGACAGAGATCCCTTTTTCTCCACTTAGATATTCGTTGTACAACCACACCCATATCATTTAGTCTGAAATTACTTTATCTATCTCATTAATCTCAGAAGAGTACCGTATATACTCGGGGATAGGTCGTCCCAACCGGACAGATCGCCCCACAGGATAGGTCGCGCCACTAATGCTTAATAATTGATGATTTACCGTTGACTCGCTGATAGGTCGCAATATAATCAGGGGAGTTGCACAGACCTTTTTAAACGTAAGAATTATCAGATATCTACCTTTATTTCTACCTTTATTTCAAATCTTACAATTATCAATACACTTTTGCAGTTAAAATACATTTCATCAATCCTCATGTAAACAAAAGGAAGTAACTGTTGTAGCGGTATTTTTATATTTACCGCGTTTTGTTTTTATATTTACCGCGTTTTATTTTTATATTTACCGCGTTTTATTTTTTATATCGAATCAACTCGACAAAAAAAAAAAAAAAAAAAAAAAAAAAACAGAAAGAAAGAAAGAAAATATGGTATATTTAGAAAAAATTGTTTATCTATTTATATATCAATTTACAGTTTTAAAATTTATTCAGAACTGATTCCACAACTTTAGTGTTTATGGGTATCATTTCCGATTTCTCAGAAATCATCATATCAAGGTAGTGCTGTTTTATATTTATGTCGCACCCCTAATATTTTAGGCCATTTTTGGTAAAAAAACGTGCGACCTATCCGCGAGTATAACATACGGTATTTAATTTAATAGATTTTTATTGCAATTCAGTTTGCATTCTTGTAATATATTCTTATCATTCATTCTCTAAATTGCTCTTTCTATCAATCGGTGTAGTTTTCCCTCTAGTCTGACATAAGCAATTTTGGTTAGTTTGAAGAATAACTATTAGATTCTATTGCCTCCGGGGCTTTTACTGTTTTTAGATTCAGTCAGTCAGTTCAGTGCCATACGTGATACGCGCTTGGGCAATCATATCTCTTTCGATCCATGACTGACGAGTCAAACGATTTTTCTGCAGTGGATTGCCATTTATTTCTGCGGCAGACTGGTTGTCAGTCAAAGCTTTAAAACCCGATCTGTTCTGCCATAACTGGAAGGAAAAAAAGAGACGGATTGATACCATTTTCAATAATATTTACGCGTAAAGAAATATAATGAACTGGACTAGAATTCGAACTCAAATCTCTGACTTCTCATTCCGAGCCCATATCCATTACAGCACATCGCATATAGAATCGCTTACTGCCCGTAATGTATGTTTGTTTATTATTTCTCTCATACATGCTTTGTGGAATTATCAAGACATTAGGAATAAATGTAATTCGCCTTGACTACGACATAGCAACAAACTTTTCTTTTTCAGTTAAAAAAGCGTTTTTTAAAAAATAATATCCGTTATACAATTTGAATTATTTTTCTCTTTAATAACGCTTCATGCTAAAAAATTATGTATAAGTTTAAAATATATGTAGTATTCTAATTGATAATGTAAAAATAAAAATTTTGTTAAGTATTATTAATATGAAAATATAAAGAGTTAAAATCGGTTTAATATTCTAATCTATATTATTAGGTTGGTGCAAAAATAATGACGTAATAATGTTGTTTTTTGACGTTAAAAAATACGTCAAAAAACGACATTATTACGTCATTATTTTTGCACCAACCTAATAGAAAGTCCGTTTCATAAGATACTGTAGTCTTTTACATTTCACGAATAATTGTCTCCAAGCACAGGAAGTCATTGTGTTAGAAACATTAACCTAACCCCGCTATGTTAACCGTTAGAATTCGAATTCTATGATTCGACGGGATACAGTTGGTTGAATTTGTTCCCCCTTAAAGTTTATCTCCCCTACCTCCCCATTTTTTTTTTTTTTTTTTTTGCTTAGCTTTTTTCCTTTTATTACCCTTCTCTCTCTCTCTCTCTCTCTCTCTCTCTCGCGCGCGCGCGCCGTTACTAATCACTTAGCTTCCTTTCTTCCTTCACATGTAAATTCTTTTTTTTACCTTTTATGGGATACTTTCCAATGACGGAAGTGGAAGGTATGCTTCGTTAAATGCAATGTACAGTTTTGTAGTGGGGATATGCATGTTCTAATGTAACACTGCATAATAAATATTTATTGTTCTACTTTTGTATTGAACCTTGTTTTAAATTAATGTTTTGAACGCGGAAATCTTACTCTTCGTTCTTTTACATATATATATACGTATACATACATACATACATACATACATATATATATATATATATATATATATATTTATATATATATATATATATATGTGTGTGTATGTGTGTGTTTGTGTGTGTGAAAACAAAAGGAAAACTTATCTGAGCCAACGCGTTTCGTCATCTGCGGGATTTTATCATGGCTTCTATTCCTGTTAGCCTTTTACAGGTATATTCTATATGAGATTTATAAATTATATATATATATATATATGTGCGTCTGTGTTTGTGTGTGTGAGTGTATACATACATACATATATGTATGTATGTATGTATGTGTGTGTGTGTGTGTGTGTGTGTGTGTGTGTGTGTGTGTGTGTGTGTGTGTGTAAAAAATTGCTATATTTATCGAGGAAGATGCCTCTATATCGGAGACAGAACATATTTAAAATAGTCATTATGGGCATAGTGACCAACACTTTATAGCAACAGTCATTTTCCCGCCTTTAGCTACTATTCATTTTGCAGGTTTTATAAATAATGCCTCATCTGAGAGAATAAATTACTTGAAAATAATTACCGATTTCACTTAACAATTTCCAGAGTAAAATATCTGCCAATCTAGTACTAGGCTTAAATTCATGAAAAAGTATTACCATGTTTACAAAAATGCACTACACTGGAAAACTTATACATTCTGAAAGGGTTTTATACACCGAAAAATGAATTTATAAATATTTCGCATAAATTCTATATATCTCATATCTACGGAAGGAAAGATGCTAATTGATTTTATGATGTCTTTGATGCTGCTTTAACAACAGCTTTTGATCTATGCTGGCAGAGAGCAAATAAATAATTCCCTAGTCATCATCCCAGCGTAACGCCACCCGACACAAGTCTTTCAATTGGATTTTCTGGCTCGTTTACTTTTGCCTACTGCTTAGTTTTGTTTACGTTATCTCTTATATCTCATTAGATTTCACTTTAGACACATCTACAATTGCTTATTTATATTTAGAATAAGTATTCTCCTTAGCTACATGCATATATAACTTGGTACAATTATGCTTACCTTCCGTAACATATTTATATACAAATATCTACATGCCCACACAAACACGCGCGCGTATCTATCTATCTATCTATCTATCTATCTATCTATCTATCTATCTATCTCTCTCTCTCTCTCTCTCTCTCTATATATATATATATATATATATATATATATATATATATATATATATATATATATATGTATATATATTAGGTTGGTGCAAAAATAATGACGTAATAATGTCGTTTTTTGACGTTCAAAATACGTCAAAAAAACGACATTATTACGTCATTATTTTTGCACCAACCTCATATATATGATGGACTGATTATTCTAAGGAGGAGCGGTTAACATTTATTCTTACAGCTTTTGTTTGTTGGCAGCGCTGTCTTTTCCTGAAATAATGGGAAGCATGCTGTTTTAATAAAATAAGTAACTATAATTCAATGTGCAATAAATATATTATTAGGTTGGTGCGAAAATAATGTCGTTTTTTGACGTTGAAAAATACGTCAAAAAACGACATTATTTTTGCACCAACCTAATACAAATAATATACGACACAGTTATTTCAATTTACCCCAGTTCTTATTAGATTAATACAGAAAGAAAGCAGGATAGGTAAAACATTAGAGGAATTATATATATTGCTTTGAAATTAATGGAAACGTAATTCCGATCACAGTACTATTTTATTTCAGGGTTCAAACCTTGAAGCTGAATCCTGGTTCGTTTCGCAAATGTAGAACTTGTCTCGTGCTAAATATAATTATTTGCTTGATTACTCCGGTTTAATGATGAACCATATTAAAAGAAAAAACAAAAAAAAAAAAAATAATTGTTTAATTTTAACTGTGAAAAAGAAAAGGTGTGTCAAATGGAAATTTTCTTTTATTCTTGAATTAAATACTCCCTTGACACTACTTACTATTAATAATAATAAAAAAAAATTCTTAGGATTTTAATAAAACAATAATATATGAAACTGAAATTTTAATTTTTTTCTCGCGAATCGGTAATGAAAATGTTAAAAAACTATTTTATTATTCTATTGGTTATTTAGAAGATTATAAATTTATAATCTGTAATTAACAAGAGTAACATTTATAATCTGTATTTAACATGGATTATATAAAAATTACATTTTTAAATAGAGTTAATTCATATTATCTAAATGTTTGTTACTTTATAGTTTACGGAAATTTTTATAATTTTATAAACAATGTTTTATAGATCTTATTTAATATTGTATATAATAAATACTTTATTATAATCTGGTCACGTATTTTTTATTTTCTTGTAAATATAAAATTATTCTTATAGTAAACTATGGGAATATGTATATAATCTTGTAAGCATTTTATTGCTATAATTCGCAAATAAAATTATCTGTTTTTATAGGAAATACGGTTATTGTTCTAAAATCTTTCTTGATAGAGGAAGATAGAAATGAACGACACAATATAGATAAATGCATATTTATATTTGAAGGTGGTTCCAAAGTTTAATCAGAGAATCCTTTTTCTGTGCGAAGTTGTGAGAATTTCGATGGGAAATCGTTAGGCATTCAGTTTATATTCCTCTTTTGGCAACTGAATTTCCTGACGTTAAAAATCTTGGCTTGACTACAATTTACCGGACACGCGGTCCTGGAGTAAGCAACGGCTTCAATAAAAGACTTCACTAAATGGAATCGATAATGTGCTGATAATTACAGAGGCGAAGAATATATTCAATAAAAAACTCAAAAATAGAAACTAATGCTTTAAATAAGACAACCACGCCCATTAGTGTGTTAGATCCGCTTTCAATAAACAACTAAATCCGACCTAATGGCAATTAAAGGAATATAAGATACTACAAAATTGTTCAATTATGGGGTCCCGATTGTTCAATTATACCTGAGGTGTACTTTTCAAAATACTGTGATACGACTGCATCACGAATGTAGTCAGGCTTATTCCATTTAATTACCAGATTTGGTTAAATCCTGGGCCGTAATCCTGGTAAAAAGGTCAGTCAGTCAGTTATGTGCCATGCGTGATATAGAGATACATGACTGAATTGGTAGATTTTTTTCCTGCAATAGGTTACCATTTCTTTCTGCGGTAGACCAGTTGCCATCCAAGGCTATAGAAACCGGTCTGTCCTGCTATTTACCCATAGCTGGTGGAGAGAAGAAGAGAATTCATACCTTTCTCAAGGGTATTAGCACGTCAGTCAGTCAGTTATGCGCCATGCCTGATACACGCATAGGCGATCATGTATCTTTCGATACCTAACTGACGAGGCAGATTTTTTTTTCCCGCGGTAGGTTGCCATTTCTTTCTGCGGTAGACCAGTTGCCATCTGAGGCTATAGAATTGGGTTTGTCCTGCTATTTACCCATAGCTGGATGGAGAGAAGAAGAGAATTCATACCTTTCTCAAGGGTATTAGCACGTCAGTCAGTTATGCGCCATGCCTGATACACGCATAGGCGATCATGTATCTTTCGATACCTAACTGACGAGGCAGATTTTTTTTTCCCGCGGTAGGTTGCCATTTCTTTCTGCGGTAGACCAGTTGCCATCTGAGGCTATAGAATTGGGTTTGTCCTGCTATTTACCCATAGCTTTTCTGGGAAGAAGAGGTCAAGACAAAATCATTTGATAAGTCCGAAGCTTGAGATGATTAATGACGTGAAATATGGCGAATCCTCAGTCCATCCGTGATTATATAATACCTGATATCATCGCTTTTCTATGCGTTGTATATCATTATTTTTATATGTAGATTGATATGAATTCTGATTTCAAGAATATTGTGACAGCTGTTTCTGAAGAATATCATAATAATGAGATTATCTTGTATCAACGATGGAGTATCACTGGAAAAGCGAACCATTTAAACTCATATTAAAAAAAAATTAAAATACAAGGTGTATCATATGGAAAATATATGCAAGTTGGTGAATACAAAATATGTCCATCTACCTAAAAAGATATGGAAGTTCATATTGCTAAATAAAATTTAAATATATATATATATATATATATATATATATATATACTGGCACGCACAACCATACAATATTTTTATGATTACATATACGAATGTAAATATAATATATAAATTATATTATACACAGAGATGCACGCAGATATATACATGGGCACAAACCCACACGCACGCACACACACACACACACACACATATATATATATATATATATATATATATATATATATATATATATATATATATATATGCACTGTAATTCCTGCTATTTAAGCCACATTTTAAAATATACATTAGGTAAGGGACATATTGATCTTCTCTGGGTCTATACATATTTATGCACACATTCACACAAACACATACACACAAACATACGCATATATATATGTATGTGCGTGTGCATTTTTAATATGTGTGTGTGTGCATGCGCGCATTAATGTGTATAGACCCAAGTAAGATCAATTTTTTTTGCTTAATATTTGAAAGAATCATTCCTTTTACACTACGCACATTTATTTTCAACATAATCTCCTCCTGTGTCAATGCGTGTAATTAAGTAGTGAAAATCAGAATTTTACGGTGAAAATGTAAGATCAAAATCCTGTTCATAAACCCATGTCAGGATACGCATTTCCTGACGCAGCCTTGTGTAGTTATGAATATGATATTTCTATACTTTATGTTATAACAACTTCACACACGCCTCTCTCTCTCTCTCTATATATATATATATATATATATATATATATATATATATACATATATATATATATATATATATATATATATATATATATATATATATATATATGTATGTATGTATGTATTTGTTTGAGTGCGTGGTATTGATATTGGATTCGTGATATGGATTCAAAGCATGTACAGTGGCTCCCTTCCGTTCGATGGAACGCCAGCAAGTCACCGGTGTTTAGATATCTGATCCGCTCCAAGCCACACTGAATATTAGTTTGAGACATGAGCAGGTTTTTAAGACGCCTAAATTGCTCCTGGCGGAGACCGGTGCTCCTACACTCATCGTGCACAAGGAAAGAGGGTGAAACGACCAATTCTCGTTCTTGGTCTCGTTCATCAATTCTCGTCATGTAAGCTCTCCATAACACCATTTGCAGATGCACACCACACCAAATGTTTCAGCCTTCAAGCGAGAGGTCGATACTATGGCATTAATTCACTGAATGTGAGTCATGACGAAAAGAGAGAATACGGAAAGAATACTGTATTTATTTTTCTACGATTTATTTACTTAAATAAAGGACATAGATCATTTAATATAAACTGTGTGGGATATCCTTTTTTCTTTACTTCTTTTCTTTTTATTTTCGTCTTCTTTTCTTCTTTTATCTTCCTTCATCTTCTTTTCTTCTCGTTTTCGTTTTCTTCTTCTTTTCTCTTTCTTTTCTTCTTCATTTTTTCTTCTTTTTTTTCTTCTCCCCTTCTTCTTCTTTTCTTTTTTTCTTTTTTCTTTACTTCTTTTCTTTTTATTTTCGTCTTCTTTTCTTCTTTTATCTTCCTTCATCTTCTTTTCTTCTCGTTTTCGTTTTCTTCTTCTTTTCTCTTTCTTTTCTTCTTCATTTTTTCTTCTTTTTTTTC
This sequence comes from Acanthosepion lycidas, assembly GCA_963932145.1. Lineage (NCBI taxonomy): Eukaryota > Metazoa > Mollusca > Cephalopoda > Sepiida > Sepiidae > Acanthosepion > Acanthosepion lycidas. The sequence continues at coordinate 34,837,133 of OZ010577.1, read as the reverse complement.
TTCTCCCCTTCTTCTTCTTTTCTTTTTTTCTTCTTTTTTACTTCTTTTCTTTTTATTTTCGTCTTCTTTTCTTCTTTTATCTTCCTTCATCATCTTTTCTTCTCGTTTTCGTTTTCTTCTTCTTTTCTCTTTCTTTTCTTCTTCATTTTTTCTTCTTTTTTTCTTCTCCCCTTCTTCTTCTTTTCTTTTTTTCTTTTTTCTTTACTTCTTTTCTTTTTATTTTCGTCTTCTTTTCTTCTTTTATCTTCCTTCATCTTCTTTTCTTCTCGTTTTCGTTTTCTTCTTCTTTTCTCTTTCTTTTCTTCTTCATTTTTTCTTCTTTTTTTTCTTCTCCCCTTCTTCTTCTTTTCTTTTTTTCTTCTTTTTTACTTCGATACGCCGTGTACATTCAGAAAGTTTTCGATCCACTATTTCCTGCCCCTGCACTATTCCCTGCTCCTGTCGAATATAGCGGCTCGGATTAAGAAATCGGAGAGCCGAGTTTGAATTAGAGTCAGATCCATTACATTCACTTACGTGATAATACCCTTGGGAAAGGTATGAATCCTCTTCTTCTCCCCACACCCACCTCTAGCTATGGGTAAATAGCAGGATAGACCGGATTCCGTAGCGTTGGATGGCAACAGGTCTACCTCAGATAGAAATGGCAACTTACTACGGGAAAAAATCTGCCTCGTCAGTCATGTATCGAAAGATACATGATCACCTAAACGTCTATCACGTATGGCATATAACTGATTCCCTCCTTGTAGCTCATAATAAATAGAATTTTTGTCCTCTCCCGTAAATCCTATTTCTCTCTACATATACTCTAGGTAAGTTATGCGTTGTTTCCTTCTGTCCCTTTTGCCTTCAATCAATCTTGTGTGTATTAAATTTTCTAGGCCTTCTTTCCTCAATATGTGCTGTAGAAATTGAAAATGTCTCTTCCTGGTGTTAAGTATAATAATCTTTTTTCTTGTTTCTTAACATTTTGCTTAGCGCTAGAACTCGCCATTAATTGTTCATTATTTGCATTAAATATACTTATATATTATATATATTTATAGTCTATATTTTAAATGTCCAACTCTACCGCATATTCTCTAATAATGGTAATATTATATGTTTCCTAATAAGGAAATATTAGAAATTCTTTAAACGAGCAGCCAATGATATTGGTGTTAATGCTTTCTTCACCCCCGGCTATTAGGCTGGAATCAGTGGGTTGTATCTGGCTTCAGGCGGACAAAGCACATTTTATCTCTCTCTTTTTTTTTATTCTCTTCGAAGAAATAACAGCAAATAAATTAAGTATTCATGGGAAATTTAACCCTGGGGCAGCACCGCCCTCAATGAACTAAAACGTGAGGATCGGTGGAATATAAGCACCACCGCGACATTGGTTTCGGGGACTGTGAACTTTGGTACCTTATCCCGTGAGCACACGTTTGGGCTCCTCATTTTAAACCAGATTTTTGCCATATACCATCACAGAGGTGGTAGAGGACAATTAGATACCAACTGTGGCATTTGTTCTCTTCACGTTTAATTCTAATGTTTTCTTATAAGAAAAAATTTGAATTCATTGACCGAGCAACAAGAACCGCTCGACTTAGCATTCCTTCATTCCTCGGCTATTGGGCTTGTATCAAAATGTACCATCTGTTCTCTTCATGTCTAATGTTAATAGTAATATTGGCCTTTTCTTTATAATGAAACATTCAACAGTTATTGGCCGAGCAGCCAGTGCTTCCTTTGGTTGATATTTATTAAATCATTTCATTAAAACCATTTTTTCAGGAGAATAAGTCTCTCGAGTCCAGTGACTTTTATTTCACTTTTCAGTATGCATAAGAGCTTCATTGCCGGCTTTTATAGAGTAGAAAGTCAGTATTTTGATGGCATCATTAATTTTTCTTTGAATTACAGGTTCTATTAATTTTAGATATTGCTGCTGTTGAAAGTCGTCAAGTGATGTGCTTTCTGTTATTTGTAACCCCAGTCCATTAAGTGCAAAGTAGAATAGTCCTCGCTAAGACCTAGACGCTACAATCGAGATTAGTATATTTCTTATCATTACTTTTCATTATATATAATGTACGATTTTTATCAAATTTCATCTTTTATAGTTATTTTTTTTTAATTTATTATAACGGTTTATCTCATTCTAACACTTGTAACAGTATAACATCTTAATGCAAATTTATCGGTTATTTTTATCACTCCATTGGGGAAAAAACTTATATTTTCAATCTATTAATTATTAAATTTTAGTTTTTGCAGTTTATTTTATTTTATTCAATCAGAAAGCTTTATTAAACGTGTTTTAATTTAAGTTAACATAAATTGGATATGGTCATTTGAAGATTAATTGTTTCACATTTTCACTGTGTCCAAGTACACACTGCCCGACCCAGTAATTTTACAAGAAAGATTTTGTAAATTGATTTAAAGGAAAGATTTTATAAATTTCAACCTAATGCAGTTCTGACTGCTCAGTGAATGAATGTCAAATGTTTAATTTCAGGGAAACGGTTTATATTTCTGTTACCATTTCCAGTCTCTGGAATGTCCACCCCTGGGTCTATGACTTGGACGACAGTTGCCTGTGCATCACGTCTCTCCTCTCCATGTTATCGATATTCTTCAAGAGAAGGCCACAGGTCGATAAGGGTTGTCAGCTGCGTTGTTGCAGGAATTACCTGAATGGGGTTAGGTGCAACGTTGGATTGCTTTTAGGAATCAGGCTCCAGAAGTTATGGCTAGGTTTTACTCACGAAACCCTTTCCATATTTTGGGCATGGAAGTAATACAGCGGACGTTTGAAATCAGAACTGTCCACTCTTTTAGAAATACTCCCTTCCAGACTTGTATGCTTAGCAGGCCCTTTTGAAGACTTTGACAAAGTCAGTAAAACATCACACGTAACATAATTTCGATAATCATGTCATAAAAAAACAAAATGTTCTCTATATCTGTATATAAAACTATTCAAAATGTACATCTAAATATGATTAATGTCTATTGTCACCGTAAAAAAAGTTTATCTTTTTTCAAAGTTCTGTTATAATTTCATATGCACGATAATATTTTCAGCGAAAGGTTGTTCAGGTGGTATATCTGATAGCGGCCCAGGACGGAATAAAATGTCACTTACGTGCCGATACACTTGGTAAATGTAGGAATCTATTCCCGCCTCAACTTTGGGTTAAACCGTAGGAGTTTTATCTGGGATCATGTTAAGATCATAGATAAAGAACATCATTGGAAAATTCTTAAACTTCAGGAATCAGCACATATGCTAGGCCGCAAAAATCTCCTGAGCCGACCAAGCTTAGAAATGAATACAATATGGGAACTAGTAATAACGAATGCCAGATAAAAGCGATAATAACAACAAAAATTGTAATATTAGCTCTGGTAAAAAACATGCAATGGTAACAGCAAAAATTGCAATATGAGCACTAGTAAAAAAATGATTGCTGAAGACATTAGGTTTATAATACCCAGAAATCCATACACAAATGTCCTCATAGACACATGGCACAGTGGATAAAGGCGTTAGTAAGATCCAGTAACAGGGCCCAAAGAGTGTGAGTTCAATACCTTGTTAAGGCAGTGGAGAACTAGTAGAGGGGAATTAACAGGAGATAACTGACATCCATTAAACAGTCTACCTCAGCGAGCGAAATAAAGAGTTCAATTCGACATTCCAACCACCTGAAGAAGGACGGAGCGTACAATGGACGAAACGTTGTGATAAACATGGCGACAAAGGTGAGGACAATAGTCCGAATAATATAAATAGTGTACATAATACCTCATCTCAGAAATATAGACAGATACGAAAAAATAATTGTTACGCACAAAATAATGTTAGAAAGAAAATAATTCTTGCAATTCAGAATAAGATTAGACAAACCGTAAAAGTGTGGATAAGCCATATCATAAAATGAATGAATGTTTCAGCGAGTATTCCAGATATTTCGTCTGACTTGCTACTGTTATCAGGCAAATCTGAAATATCTCTCTTGAAAATGTAATAATTTCGTACCGAATTTTGCGCCCCAGTATTGTGTCATATAGACAACCTGAGTTTGAATCACTAAATATTACTCTATTGCATTTAATATAATCTCGTTTGGAAGCAACTAACAATTTTTAGGGTTTAACCTCATTGGAGACAAATGTTTGGTTGTTTTTTTTTTTTGTTTTTTTTTTCATGAATGCCATATTTACCAATTGATGTTGTAGAACTTTTAAACATTCTGAATAAAGTGAAGTCTACAGAAGAAACATCGCAGGAAAAGTGGAATAAGATGTTTTCACGAGCTGAAGCTGTCGAAATAAAAGCGTAAAGACCACATTAAACATTTCGGGGACAATTATCCAAGCTGTGTTTCAGTCTGGCTTGAAAATTTCTCTTGTTGCTCGAGTTCATCCAGGAAAGGCTAAAGTAATTTATGTTAATTTATGTTTTACATCTTGGATATCTGTTGTATATCTTTTTTCATTCATTCTTTCTTTCGCTCTTCATTTCTTTCTTTCGTTCTTTTTTCTGTCTGTCTTTCTTTTATTTTTTTATTTTTTCTTTCTTTGAATCGTTCTTCAGTTCTTTCTTTCTATTTTCTTTCTTTAGTTCTTCCTTTCTTATTTTTTTCGTTCATTTTTCTGTCTGTCTTCCTTTCTTTCGTTTCTTTCGTTTTTCTGTCTTCCTTTGTTTCTTTCTTCTTTTTTTTCTTTCGTTATTTATGTCTGTCTTCCTTTCTTTCATTTTTCTTTCTTTAGTTTGCTCTTTAGATCTTTCTTTCTTACTTTCGTTCTTTCTTTCGGTTTTTGCTTCGTTCTTTTTTCTTATTTCTTTCGTTTTTCTTTCTGTCTTTCATTAATTCTTTATTTCTTCTTTATTTCTTTCTTTCGTCCTTTCTTTAGTTCTTTCTATCTTCTTTCTTTCTAATCTACGTTTTTTCTTTCATTCTTTCTTTCTGTCTTTCTTCTTTTTTCACTCGTTCTTTCTTTTTTCTTTCTTTTTTATCATTTAATCATTCTTTCTTTCATTCTCAGCCTTTGAATGTCCTTTGTTTGGAGGCAAACCTTCTCCAGATTCCATTCATGGCACTATCATACTCTGCTGGCTCACTGCATGTTGGTAGGAGCGGGTGTGACCCACTTGGGCGTTCCAAAAGAGAAAAATACCCTGAAGGAACAAAGATTTCCTGATATCCATAATATTCAGCAAAACATGATTATATTTATTAATGGAATTCTGGAAAACTCATTGCAAAAATCTTTTCAGCAATGGAACCATCCTCTCACGATGTGTATGGCTTCATAAAGAGGGGTACCTTCAAGACAGTACTTAATAGCGATCATATAAACAAATTCTGATTCTTAGGGTAATTCCGAGAATTAAAATGCCAAACCTTGAATATAAAATTGCAGTGTTATTTATATTTATTATTAAATAGATATGAAGTTTGCCGTGGCATATGAGAATGGTAATCTTTATAAGAGGAAGAAAATGTATAATTATTATGCTTTGGAACATTCTAAATTGGGGATAACCTGACGAGAGATCAAAGAATAATCAGTAAATATATTGGCATGAAGAGAACAAGAAGCAGAGTGGGATTAAGCGAATAAAAGAGATTCACAAAATTAGGAAAGGATAATAAGGAAGAAGTGGATTGACTATGAAAAGAATATTCGGAGAAAAAGTCATTGCGAATGCAAATGGACCCATGGTTAGAGAAATGAAAGTAAGCAACCCGAGGTCTGCCTGAATAACAAACATAAAAGATGAAAGTGTGGTAAAAATTAGATCGAAAATTATACCTGAAAAATAATTTCTATTAACGAATAATGAGCTATATTGAAGGAACTTGATGATTATATCTAGGGTACGCTATCAGCTAAAACTTTGGAAACAAACGTTGAGTTTCGAAGTATCGTTAAACAATATTAGATTGTGTACATTTTTCAAAATCAATTTCCAATATAGCTTCAGACCAGGCGTGCATTCGCTTCATGAAGCGTTTTATCACATTTTCTGTTCTTATGATGTATTCATTTTTCAAGTATTTATCATATGTATCACATAGTTTCACTGTGACTTTTCTAAAAAGGTTAAGGTAATTGTTCTGATGAGTTTTTTTTTATCTCTTTGGTAACTATGAATTAAGCACTTTAAACGCAGTACTAGATTAGCAGATAGATCTGAAAATTTTACTGTTAAAATAGTTCGATCTAACTATGTTCTAATAATCTCTTCTTTTGCACCTCCCGTCTATGGAACTCACTTCCGGCTATTTGCCTGTCAACTACAATCTTTAAATATTTAAATGCAACGTCAATTGTCATCTTCTGTTTATTTGATTCTTGTTGTTTTCTATTGTCCACATTCCTCAAAAACTGGCTAATGGTAATTTTACGACTGATTTATTTTAAGTTTTACGAAGCCAACCGCCTAAAAAAATTTGGACGCCATTCACTAGTAGGTTTAAAAATATTCTGCCCCCTAGCTTAGTAAGAGTTAATTAATATAACGAAAGCATGATACTTACTAATTATTAAATCTATATAGATAAAAAATCTGACGTACCTTAGACAAATAATGACGATTTCCCTTAGGAATCCTGCTGGAGGGAAAATATTTATTGTTATTGGGTCTTCCCCTTTTTCATATAAGTGGACTCAACCAGAGCGTTACTTGGACTGCTGCCGTTAAATACCCAGAGTCAGTCAGAATATAGTCAGAGAGTGAGCAGAGATTGTCATTGGGTTGGAGGTAGAGTAATAGTGTGAGGTAACCGCTTGTAGAAGTCAGTTACAAGCACGTAGACTCTAAGCAAGTCCTACTTCGAGACTATATATATATATATATATATATATATATATATATATATATATATATATATATATATATATATATATATATATATATATATATATTATTGCTACTAACTGCGTTCCTGGATTTACTAACAGTATTACCCATTGTATTATTGTGTAAATACATTTAATTTCTTATATTTAATTCTTGCGTTTGTCATTCATTGGAGACCGAATTTCATCTCGGAATCCACAACATTTATTTAATAAGATTTCTCGAATATTCAGTCCGGTAGAGGTAAATAGATAAATATACTGTTTAATAAAAAAAACCAACAAAAAACAGATCATCTAATCAAATATAAGTATTGATTTAAAGTAATATATATATATATATATATATATATATATATATATATATATATATATATATATATATAAAAGAAGAGAAGAGAGGTGCCGTAAACGTTTTTGGTTGTAATGTGGTACAACCAAAAACGTTTACGGCACCTCTCTTCTCTTCTTTTTAATATACATACTTTTCTCTCGTTGGAACCACTACAACCTCTTTCTTTTATATATATATATATATATATATATATATATATATATATATGTGTGTGTGTGTGTTGTGTGTGTGTGTGCGCGCACACACACACAGACACATATATATATAATTAGGGAAAATGTTTAAACACTTATCGTTAGTAATAACTTTATTACGATGACTATAAGCATACTCAAGTCATCAGACCAACTGCATTTTATGAAATGGAATCAATATATCCCCGACGGACAGATATACAAAGATAAAAAATAAGAAAGAAAAAACAACAACACGAAACAATAGCAAAAATAACTTGAACTAGAAATACTTACTTTGAAGAGAAAACAGAAAAGAAGAGAGAATAGACAAAAAGAGTTAATATAAAGTGTAAGGAACGGTAAAGAAATAGTGTTACAACATTGTATTAAATAAAGATCACAAAAGGACGCTAATCATCATCATCACATATTACTAATAATAATAATAAAATATATAATATACTTATAAGAAAAATATATATTAACACGTAAATATATACACACATATTTATCTACATATATGACAAAAATATGAAAACTAATAATAAAAAGATCATGATAATAATAAAATGGAATAATAAGTAAAAAAAATAAAGAATAAATGAAGCATAAAAATATATAGATAAAAATGATAAATAATTACATTAATAATAAAGAATATATTGGTAAAGATAATAGACAATATTTATGATGTAGTCACCAGCAGGATAATCACATAAATAATCAAATACATCTATAGACCCATATATATATATATATATATATATACAACATGTACAGATATGAACACATACAGACATACATGCATACGAGCACATGTACACATATATGCTTGTATCTATATAAAATTAAAAAAAAAATTATAAGTGCATTCCCACAAAGTCAATGTTTTTAGAGTAATTTGAATCTGTTTTTATGTCGATATTTAAAAATAATATCATTCTTCTGGTTCAAAAATTGGCCAGCATTTTTGCATTTAATTATTAGAATTTTTCCTGTAGGCATATAGAGCATCTATTCCGGAAGTTGTTGGTAATTTGTGATTGACAGATAACATCCCATTTATTCGGTTGGATGAAGTACATTAAAGAAGCATCAGAGAAGGAATGTCTGTGATTGTAGAAACTCTGTTTCCAACTCCCATCAGAGATACAAATGTATATTTTTTATAATTTTTTTTTTTTTTTTTTTTGAAAGGTGGTAGCTTGGTATACAACATTATTTAAATGGCAAATACCTCCAACTGGGCAGCTGATTTTGCTTCTACAATGGGAAGAGTGCTTGTTATCTGGTATGTTGCTGGCATAAAATGATTTAAATACCTTATTCTTATGTGATCCAATACTATTATATATTTTTCGTGCAGGAATAACTAATTCTTACAGTTTTTCTATTGAAAATTCTTTGTAGTGGGTTGATGTGATTAAAATGTTTATCGATTTAATTCAGAAAATATCTGCCAATATTTACATTAGAAAGTTTACAGGGGGATCGTTTAAGCCATATTATTTTCATTCTCTGTTTTTGGTTCCATTAGTTTTACTGTTTTTAAATAGTTCGTGCGTTCCAATATATATATATATATATATATATATATATATATATATATATATATATATATATATATATATACGGGGGATATATAAATACACACACACATACGCACACACACACACACACACACACATATATATATATATATATATATATATATATATATATGCATATATATATATATATATATATATATATATATATATATATATATATATATATATGTATATATATATATATATATATATGTATACACTGATAATTCCTGATTTTGAATCAATGCCTGATAATAATTTTAACTGGTACATAATATACTTGTTTTATACTTTAAACAAGAGATAATTAGTATACAGTCAAACATGATTTTTCTATTAGAAATTTTATTATGACAAAAAGAAAAACACCATTTTCTAATTACATTTTGCTCTCGTCAAAATATCCACCTTTAGCCTTGATTAGTGCAGACCAAATGTTTCGGCATTCGATGCAATGACTCTAAGACCTCTTTTACATTTTTCACTCTTCTATCAAGTTCATCCAATATTAATTCTGGGGTTCCTCCAAACTTTAGTTTATGCGTGTGTGTATGTGTGCGTGCGTGCGTGTATGTGTAACAAATTAATAAATTCACTTTAATACCATATTTTTGATAATTTCAAAGATAATTTTAGTGAATACCAATGTTTGAAATAAAAATATTATAAATATAATATAAATTATATAAAAAATATATAATATAAATAAAATTTATTAAAATTTCTCCAGTGCGCAGAACGATCGACGTAATATTCACTTTAAAATAAAAACGGTCATCGAAAATTATAGCAGTTTATATGATACATTTTAGAACTATAAGGCTCAAGCTGATAAGTTTTTAGAACGAACCAGCAGACAGACTAGCTGCGTATATCATGTGTGCAAAACCAACCACAGCAGCCGAATACAAAGAACTGGTGCCCAGCATACCTCAAGGTACCCAAACGACCCTCCGCAGTGTTTCCTTAGACCGGTCGCCACCTAAGGCTATAGAACTGGGTCTGTTCAGCTGAGAGGAGAAATGGATTTATACCATATTTTATTGTTATGTGAACGTAATGAACTCGACTCTCCGATTCTGCAATCCATTGCAACACAATGCAGATACACACGCACGCACACACACACACAGAGAAACACACATACACACGTGTATGTACGTATATATATATATATATATATATATATATATATATATATATATATATATATATATATATTATAATTTTATCATATAGACAAAACCATTTTACTCACTATAAAGATGTAACTTGGTTTCACTGCACTTCGACGGGTGAGAATCGAAAATTCTAAATATATAAATAATTATCGCTCTACTATCGGTATCAAGCCCTCTTTTGGATTCATGCTGTGAACGTTGGAATTTATATATTACTTTCGTTCTCGTCGCATCGGATATATATATATATATATATATATATATATATATATATATATATATATATATATATATATATATATACATACACACATATGTATATATATACAGAGAGAGAGAGAAAAAGTGTGTATGTGTGCGTGCGTGTGTGTGTGTAGTAATATATTGTCCAGAGTAAGTTCTGAACCGTTCTATCTCAGAAATCATTAAAGATAACTTACAGGAATACTCCGAGGTTTTTATAACACTATTGGAATCTACTTTAAGCAACAAGAATGTATAATTCCTCTCCAAGCTTAACAGAAGAATCGTGAGTAAATCGATCATAAACGAAAATGACATGTCCATCATTTATTAATCATAACTTATGATCGGAAATAAAGTTCAAATCTTTCTATATATTATTTCAGGATTATTTTCCAACTTGTTCAACATGATCTCCGCCATCTCTAACCTTATAACTTTGGTGTTGGACAAGGTGTCTCACACGTTTTACGTACGATTTCATTTTCAAGTCTTTTTTTATTGCTCATTGAACTGTCATAGGGAAACCTCTCTCAAGTGTGAAACGTCTTAGAGTTGGATTTTTCTAATTAATCACTTTAGCTCTGAGTTGAAATGATGATGCTTTCTCCTGTTGTGCCCTCCTGATCCAGTTTTACTCTCTACTGTTCCCTCTTAATCTCCGTTCTCTTGATGGTTGTTGAATGTGCTTAGAGGATGGAAGCCAAAGTATGAATGTTGGTAGCATTACTGAAGGCCTAAATGATCTTTTTCTCTCACCATTGCTCAGTTGGGAAGACAGTTAGACGGGCACAAAACGATTTTAATCTGTTCTCTTTCTAGCTGAATAAATCAAAGAGTATTTCAGTGATTCTTACGACAAATGGTGTCAAGATGGCTAAAGAGCTTATCTAAAATCCTGAAAAAAATCTCTATTAATTTACTTTATATATATATATATATATATATATATATATATATATATATATATATATATATATATATATATATATTAGATATCAAACATTTTCTGGGATAGACAATTATACTGTAACATGATTTAGACAATTTTTCTGTTACACGTTATATATACGTTTATACAAAATCGAAAAACTCGGAGATTTACGTAAGTAAATATTACGTTGGTGCAAAAATAATTTCGTTTTTTAATATATGTTACTATGTGAGAAAACGAAATTATTTTTGCACCAACCTAATATATACGTGTAAATGGTATTTCGGTGTGGAAACCTCTGTGTATTTGAAACTTTTCATGCTAGTGAAAATGTTTAAGCTTTAGGAGATGTGCCATCTTTAAACAACCCAATTCATTCCATTTTCCCAAGAGATTTTAGGAGGACAGGTCTCGGTTGAGTGAACATCTTTTGTTCAGCAAAGAGTTACACAAACAATTCGTGTCCATTACAGCATAAAAATGCATAAAGCCAAGCAAGAATGAATATTGATATGTGCAATTCTTTCCCCGGGGAAGAAAAGGAGGACATCTTTTTAGTTTGTTTGATAGTTTCGTCTTGTTTTGCTTTTGAAATTCGATGAAATCGAGAAAGCATCGAAAAAAAGAAGCGAATATGCTTGCAATATATTTGCAATTTATCCAAGAAATACTCATTGGCTCACGTAATTCTATCAATACACGTATGTGCTCACACGTATGTACACACACAAAGAAAGAAAGAGAGAAAGAAAGAAAGAAAGAAAGAAAGAAAGAAAGAAAAGGATGAGAGATGTCGAATTATAAAGAGAGCATCCGCCATAAATCAATGCCCGTTATGCATGAGTGTCGTGTCATTTCTGGTGAATTCAATCTCTAATGCCTGCTTCATTTGTTAGTTTTGTCTAAGTGATATATTCTCAACTAAAAAATTCTAATATTCACTGTGATATTGCGGGTACAATCTATCAAGCAAGCATGCCAGAGCACTTATCCAAGCAAAGGATAATGCACGTCGTGCCTCAACAAATGATAAAGAATAAAAATTTAGCTAATAACCAAATCTAAAAGTACGTTTCATAAGTAAATAGAAGTGGTTACAAATGTTATATTTTGTTATGTAAGGTAAGCTAAAAGTAGACTTACACTTAATAGGCATTCACTCTACACCTTTTTAAAAACATTTTATTGCATTTATTTGTTACAATCATATTTATTTATTATAGACTCAAATATAAGTTCTCAATTTTTACTTATTTATGAACCAAAGTTTACAGGTTCAAATATAAGCAACACAAATTTATTTATCTCTAAAACAAGTAAATCTTTTCCGACTCAAATACAAACAACAAATATTTACCTATCACTTAACCAAGGAAACTGTTATAAGCTGACATATAAATTATGTTAGTTATGCGCCATACGTGATAGACGCTTAGGCGATCATGTATCTTTTGATACATGACTGATGAGACATATTTTTTTCCGCAGTAGGTTGCCATTTCTTTCTGAAGTAGACCAGTTGCAATCCAAGACTATAGAACCCTTTCTTTCCTGCTATTTACCTATAGCTAGGTGGGGGGAGAAGAAGAGGATTCATACCTTTCCCTAGGGTATTAGCAAGTAAGTGAATATAATGAATTTGACTAGAATTCGAACTAGGCTCTCCGATTTCTCAATCCGAGCCGCTAACTATTACTACACCGTCCTACAATTTACATACATTTTTTCAACACAGTTTAATCTATTAAGTGCTCAGAATATCCTACTTCAATATTGAAAAATTCTTCGAACCTCTCCAGAAAACTATGACACACAGCCCGACACAAATCCCGATCTGCACCAATTTCAATAAATACTTTTAATTCGTCTACTCTATGAGGATTTCACTCCTAAAACTTGTTCTTTTCTATACCCGCCAAAATGAAATCCATTATTGTTAGGTAAGGTGGCCATTTGATGCTGCCTCTTCTTCCTAACCAACACGGTGGAAAGGTTTGGTAATGGTGTCCCCTTTACTATAATAGGGAAGTGTTCCATCTTGCTGAAAGAACAATTTGGCGAAGTAAGATTTAGGCTCTGAGCTGTAATCTAAAACGTGAAATAAATAGTGAAACAGCTATAAACCTGCTTTTAGACCATTCTGTATATAGCTGGAAAGAAATGAAAAATCTCTCACTCACAGAAGAAATGATGATAGTCAACAACACTCGCTGTGCGCTGGATTTGTTATAAACGTTTCTGAATTCAGTTTGTATTACTAACAATCTTGAAAATTGGTCACCCATAGAAATGGATGAAACATCTACTGGAAGACACAGGTTATATATTATGACCCTCAAAGGACATACACAGGCCGATAGACATAGATTTACATTTAGAGAAAACAATGTCTACTACAACCTGTGTACCACTATATAATGTTCAAAGTAAGAAATATGTGTGTGTGTTTGTGTAATAATAATAATAATAATAATAATAATAATAATAATAACAATAACAATAATAATAATAATAATAATCAAAAATGAATTAAACCAGGAAACAGTAATATTAAAATGTGTCAATATACGTACAAAAAAAAAAAAAAAATTACCATGTAGGATTTTTAAATATAAAAAAAATAAACTTAGATCAGCCGATTCCGATACCTTAGTTTCAACCTTTCGGTATCTTCAGGCGATTTCGTTCAATTGATTATCCAAAGCTTTTCTTTTTCTTTTTTTAAATTAATGTACTCTTTATTATCTAAAAATAAACAAACGCACGGCGTAAAGTGTAACGGAAGGTGAGGTGGAGGAGAAGAAAAGCAAGGGTCTTAGAAATGTATCGGTGAAGGGAAATTATCATTCGTTCCATAAACATTAAAACGTTCCCCTTGAGTTTATATGAATCAGGATGAAAAGTAATTTTACCCCCCCCGATACATTTTAAATAAACTTGCTTTCCCCTTCTTCCTCCTCCTCCTCTCCTTCTATCGCACTTCATTTCGTGCTTTTATGTCTTTGTTTTTAAACAATAAAGCGTTCAGTCATTGATTTTGTAATGCAATTGATCCTGACCTCGCATCTCGACCTCAGTCACTTTCCCACCGCCGTGCCGTGGTTTCACGCTGTCTTTTCTATAAATATATCTATGGTAATTATTCTAACGAACTCTCCCCCTTGATACCTAGAATAGGCGTACGAATAAGCCTATTAATAGATTAGCAACTAGGTCTTAACGGTTTGCTGTTGAATTAGCTAGGCTGTAACCGTAAGTCGTATTCTAAAAATTTCTTTCCTCAAACTTCTTGCCAGTGGAACTTTCTTCTGGTTTCTTGCTTCCTTCCCACCTACAACCTTCAAACATTTAAATGACACGTCGATAGCCATCTTCAGTCTTCCAGAAACTCGTTTGTTTTTTGGGGTTTTTTCTCCTCACTAGCGTATTCTCATTCTCTTTCATTCCCAGTAATCCTTTACGTCTTAATGGCATTATCGCCTTGTTTGTGGTGAAATCATCAAATGAAATGATTTGGGCGTTTTCTCTGCAGGTGTATATAACGAAAATAAATATAAAACATGACTAATTATGGTCTCCTGGGATAGTACTTCAGAGAATAAACCTGGGAAAAATTAACTGTTTTCATTTCTTCATTGATATTTATAATTTGTTGAATCGGGAATTATAGGCTCATTCATAACGAAAGGGATGATCAACATGACAAAGAAAATTATTGCTCGTCGATTGACTCAAACCGGAAATGACTAACACGATTAAAGAAAAAAAAAATATTTGATTCGCAAATTAGTTGTGACAGTCGCCTCTTCAACAGCGGAAGAAACCAGACGCTTTAAACAAGAAGACATCATCCGCAGCTGTTCGCAATTTATTTATTTTTATTTTATTTTATTTTATTTTTTTTGGCTTTCGTCAAACCGTTCTGGGAATCTTTCGCATTTACTCTGAACAATTACTCTTTCCGGAGGTGTTTAATTGTAAATGATGAATCATCTCAATCAATGCTAATTCCTAACTTTATATTTTCAATTTCAACTTCCGCCTGTCATATACACGGAAGTTTTCGAAAGTTTCGCAACGTAATCTGTACGTGTTTTTTCTTTTCCTTTTACTAATTAAAATTAATCAAAACAAGAATTTTCTGAAAATACTGATTCTGATTTAGGAAAGTCCATCATTAAATCCGAAACCCAATAATAAAAAATCAATTATTTTCACAACAATTTTTTTTTTCAACATAATAAGCCTCTTCACAGAGGACGGTAAGTGCGACACTGAGATCCGTAGACGTATTGGGATGGCCAAGGACACATTCCAAAAGCTGGGCAGAGTATTGCGAGAACAGAAGGATATCTTTGGTAACAAAGAAAAGAATACTGGGCTGTTACGTGACATCTGTCCTTCTTTATCGCAGTGAATATTGGACGATTTCCACAAAAATGAAGAAGAGACTCGAGTCGACGGATATGTGGTTTTAGAGAAGGATGCTTAGAATACCATGGACCGAGCATGTGAGTAAAGATGAGATCTTAGAGTGGTTGCAAACAAAGAGGAGACTTATACTTAACATCAAGAAGAGGCAGCTAAACTTTCCGGGACACATGAGGAAGGAGGACCTAGAGAATATGATACTCACGGGTCGAATAGAGGGCAAGAGAGACAAGGGAAAACAACGCGTGAAATACCTGGCAAGTTTATGATAGAACATAGTCTGGAGGATGTAGCAGAGGGAAAGAACTTGTTGAGAGCTGCAAGGGATAGAGGGGAGTGGAGAGCCATGATCGCCTACGTCCTAAAAGGACATGGCACATAAAAAGAAAGAATACATTTTAAAAAAAATAATTAAGTAATACTAAGATAGATGATACAGTGAAATTATTGAATCCCAATTTCGACTAACAGATTAACCCACTTACTAGACCACTGTGGTTTATCAGTGTCGTATGTAAAGTATATTATCAAAAGGAGCCGATTCTTTGTCTGCCCTACATCCTCTGCATGCTAATTTGAAAGCGCCTACGTCATACATATCTATATATTGATATAATTTGAAATAAGACATTGGAATTATAAACTTCTCTAGCAGTCTAACTATTCTGAAGAACTTTCCACTTTTGTACTTAGATTTTAGGGATCTAAGCGCAGTAGACTGAAATCCGAATGCCTAGTGGGATAGCCAAAGATGCCTCCCAAAAACTAAGCAAGGTATTAAGAAACAGAAAGATTTCACTAGAAACAAAGAAAAGAATACTGAAATCTTATGTAATATCAATCCTCCTCTATGCCAGTGAATGCCGTACAATCTCCTCAAGCATGAAGAAGAGACTTGAAGCAAAAGGAATGTGGTTCTACAGATAGATGCTGGGAAGACAACGGAACGAACATATCACAACGACGAAGCTTTGGAGAAAATGCGTAGGAAAAGGAAAATTAAGCTTAACACCAGAAAGAGACAACTGAAATTTCTAGGACACATAATGAGAAAAGAGGGCTTAGAAAATTTGATATTCACAGGTCAGACTGAAAGTAAGATGGATACTTATATTTAACATGAGAAATAGGGTATCTGTCTATATCTCTGAGATGAGGTATTATGATTAATTATATTATTTACATTATGCGTACTGTTATCCCCATCTGCAGTGCCAAATTCACAACATTTCGACTGTTGTATGCTCCGGATTTCATCAGGTGATTGGAATTTCGAACCGAATACTTTATTTCGTCTAGTCACTAGACGCAAAAAAGGTGTGAGTTCAGTACAAGGCTAAAGCAGTGGTGAACCAAAAACTTGGAGAGCTGATTAAATGGAAATAACCGAGACATCTGCAAGAGTCATGGCACGTGGAACTAGAACAATCTACACCGGTGAACGAAATAATGGGTTCGGTTTGAAATTCCAATCATCTGAAGAAGGCCAGAGTGTACAACGGCAAAAAACGTTGTGAATATGGCAATGAAGATGGGGATAATGTAGATAATGCGAGAACAGGGGTGTTAAAATTTGAAATCTCCTGATCTAAGACGAAGACACACAGAAAAAATTAAGCCTTGCGTGTATAGGTAAAAGAATATTACCTACCTCTTCTTTCAATTAGTTTGGCTTCTATTAGGTTGGTGCAAAAATAATGTCGTTTTCTCACATATGTTACTTTTATATATGATTTCTGAATTAATTCATTGATATATATAGCCATGTTATATATAATTTTGAAGCGCGTTTTTCGCTCTATCGAATCGTGTTATTCGGTACCGTTCTCAATCTCTTCATTCATTTTTTGCAGGCTTTTCGACAGCATGGACAAAATTCAAATCCGCACGATTTTCTTGTTCCAGTTCCAACTAGGCCGAAAAGCTGCCGAGACAGCTCGTGATATCAATGATGCGTTTGGCCCAGGAACCGCTAACGAACGTGTGGCACAACGGTGGTTCAAGAAATTTCGCAATGGTGACGAGAGCCTCGAAGATGAAGACGGTCGCGGCCGGCCGACTGCGGTTGATAACGAACATTTGAAAGCCTTAATTGAAGCCGATCCTCGCAAAACTACACGAGAAGTTGCTGTTGAACTCGAGGTCGACCACTCAACAGTCGTTCGCCATTTAAATCAAATAGGGAAGTCAAAAAAGTTGGATAAATGGGTGAACGATAATCAAAAAAATCGTCAAAAATCGACATTATTTTTGCACCAACCTAATAATATATGAAAGTACACACAAGTGTATCCCAGAAATTTTTTCTCGTCTGAGTCCATCTTTCAAATCTATAAATCAACCATCGGTCCTTGCTTGGGATGTTGTCATATATGGACTGTTGCTCCCGCTGTACATCTCTAGGTCTTCACCAAAATCCAGAGACGAATATGCAATGTGATGGGTCTTGATCTGGCATCTAGTCTACAGTCGCTTTCTCACAGACGTGCCGTGTCTTTCCTCTGTCTCTTCTATAAGTATTTTCACGGCAACTGTTACGACAAGATACTTTCGCTGCTTCCCAGACTGCATGAATTTAAGGGAGTTACCAGGCTGGTATCTCGGTCCCACCCTTTCACTGTCGAGACGGCTAAATGTAACTGTCTCTTCTTCTCAAACAGCTTCTTCTCTTGCGCTTCGCGTCTGTGAAACTCCCTTCCCTCTTGCTGACTTCCCCGATGACTACAATCTTCAAATATTCAAGTGTAATGTCAATCGACATCTCATACCTTGATCTTTTTTCCTCGTCCTTCTCTGTATCCTTTCCTCAAACACGCCTCTTTACTCTAGTTCTCAATCCTCTGTAACCCCTTGCGTGCTAGTGCTACTCCCGCCTTGCTTGGGGTGAATTGCTTAAATAATAATAATAATTCACTGAAAATCAAGTTAAGCTTTAATCATGTATCTATAATTTGTCTCTGTACCTTACAATCGGAAACGATGACTTTGTCTAAACGGTTTTAAGTTTTTCTCGGATCTCAAATTTTTCCTTTTTTTTTTTATGAAATAATTCACTGAAACTCAAGTTAAAACAGCTTTCTTCAATTATTTTTAATTTATCTCAGGATTTTACGATTTGAAACAATGATTTTGCATAAACCGTTCAATCCTTTCTCGGATTTCCAATCCTTTCCATCCTTTTATAGTGTTTATTTTTATTTTTTTGTTGTTTTACGTTTCTGTAATAAAGACTTTTGATTTGACAGTTATCTCCCTTGGCTTGTGGCCTTGAACATATATTGCTCAATTAAACTGTCTTTACAATATAATCACAATATCATTATAGTAATCGAAGCTCTATAATTTTCCTGCGAATTGTTGGGGAAGCGAGATTTATTTTCTTCCTTTTTTATTATCTAATCTCTGATGGGTGATGCCTTCATTACTCAGCTGTGATGCCTAGCGCAAAAATTCTAACTACCCTGATTTATATTTAAGAGAAACGCGGTTTAGTTTCGCTTTTGTCTCCCACCTACGAGTTGAAAATATAAAGCGTTGAGACAGCGATAAATTTGGGAATAGAAGACAAGATTTGAATGCTGAAAGGAATTAATTTGTTTTCAACATACACGTTTTACATAGAAAAATATTCTATCAAACTGAATTCAACTAAAGCATGAGCGTGAATAAACATCAGATCTTATACGAGACAAGAATGAAATAATCCAACTTATCCGCATGCTGTTTTGCAGGCAAAGATTTTTTTCGACTCATTCCTAATATTTCCAAAGTTCTGAATTCAAATCTGGAATCTACTTTCTCTGAACAGAAGTTCTCTCGCAATCACATTAATTCATATATAAGGAATATTTCCCATATTTATTTTTCAAAGTTAATTATAACTGCATAAAATTATTTCTTTATGTAGAATTTGCACAAGTTAATTACTGAATGAATAAAATTCAATAATTATATTAAAAGTTGAACATGTTCTAATATACACATACAAAGAACTCTGAGGGCATTTTCTGTAACAATGTTCTTCAAGACAGTGTAATGAGTGGATGTGTGGAGATGTGTCGAGTAATGGATAACTGCTTGAATTGAGGAAGCGGAGAATCGGGTTCAAATTCCATTTGAGTTCGTTGCATTCATTAACGTGATATTACGATTTCGAAAACGAAGTAATCCAGCTATGGGTAACCGGCAGGATAGACTAGGTCCTTAGAGGGCAACTAATCTAGGAAAAGGAAGAATCTGAATTCAAACTAGCCTAGAAAGGGTTGCGATCCGTTATGCTAACTTGCCCAGGAAATACCACTGTGGCTGCAATACACGTTGAGACTACGACCCTAATATTTACGGAATTGTGGTCTATAATATATAATGTATTAAATAATTATAAACCGACGTGCCATATAATCGAGTTTATAGTGCCATTGTGATTTCTACGATTTGGTTGATGGCTTCATAGTATGTGGTACGCTGGAAGTGGATTTCAATTCAGAGTTGTCCTTTTGTTAGAGTGGTTAAATCACCTAATCTGCCTTACTATTTAATGCTTCGCTTGTGAGTAGAAGGCTTCATAAACATGAATATTAAACAAGAGTCAGGTTCTTAAATAGTCTTATTAGATTAAGACTTGCACACGAATGTCATATCTGGCGCCAAACTTAATCGGAAATATATAAACTGACAGTTGTATAATACCACATCAATGGTTAAAATAGTTTAAAGAGAATGCAACTTCTAGGTCTTATTGACGACCATCTTTCTTCGAACCATATGAATTGGCGCTACAGAACCTTTCCAAATACCAAAAACCATATTAATTCAGTTCCTTCAACAACAACTAAAGTAGTTAGCACCTGTAGCTAGAAGAAAAATAATGATATTATCAATATATTAACATTCAGCAATTATTATTATTATTATTATTATTATTATTATTATTATTATTGTACTCCAAATAAGGCAACAATGTCACTAACAGCCACGGGGTTACTGAGTGTGAAAGAATTAGAGAAAATGAAAAAACAATATTTAGTGAGATGAATAGCAAAGAGAAATTAAGAAGTCAAAACGATTGGCATCGAATTTAAATTTTGGAAGATCAAACTTAACTGGAAGGACACAGGCCGGAAGAATTTCAAAAGCGAGATGAACAAGGGAAGAAACAGTTAGTATTGAAATTACGGTTTAATCTAGCCACATCAACTGAAAAATAATGAAAACTATCTGCCAATCAAGTACGGCTTCCAACAAAACTTTAGAAAGGAATCTCCTATCAATATTTTAAAGAGCGATAACAGTTAGCGGACTTGGGAAACATTTTCCTCAAAAAGACTTTTTTTAATAGTTGATTGTTCGGAAAATGATTTTAGTAACAACCTTTATCCATGAAGTAATTCATTTAAAGTGTTTAAATCAGTCAAACAGGAACCATGGATATCTATGTTTTGTTTGTTTTTTTTCCGCCATTGAGTTATAAGGTTATATATTCCTTTACGATAAATCTATCCAGGCATCGACACTAAGAAATATTTTGATGCATTTTATGCAACTTCCTTGCAATGTAATGTCTTTTGGCTTTAAAAATTAAAACGATGCTTGAAGAAGTGGTAGCCAGTTGTCTAGAGATCAAGAGGATATCGTAGATGTAATAAAGTATCGTAACCAAAGACGGTGGAATATATATATATATATATATATATATATATATATATATATGTATATATATATATATATATATATAAAGAGAGAGAGAGAGAGATACTGTAGGTAAGAGAAAAATAGTCCAAATCGTGTAACAGCATGCAATAACTGTCCATCCCACAAAGTGTTTAATATCTAAAAAATCACTAAATTCATTGATTTTCTTCTTCCCAAGTTTTCAGCTAAGACATTTAGCCATCTTCACACCATTTGTCGCAAGAAGCACTGAAAAACGCATTGAGTTATTCAGTTAGAAAGAGAAAAAGTTAACATCGTTTTGAGTCCCTCTACTATGTCTTCCCAAATGTTCAACGTTGAAAGGAAAAAGGTCATTTAGGCTTTCAGTAATGGTACCAACATGCATACCCTGGCTTGCATCTTCAAAGTCTATTCAAGAACCACCAAGAGAACGGTGAAAAGAGGGAACAGTAGAGAGGAAAACAGAATCAAGAGGTCATCAAGATCAAGAGGGATCATCATTTCAGCTTAGAGCTAAATACACTCTTATTGTTCCAAGCAGAGTATAGTAGTGTCAGAAAGATCTCGGGGAATTTCAGTAATATATCTTTAATCCTTTCTAAAATACAACGGTTCAAAACTTAATCTAACAATTGGACAATTTTGCTGTTACACGCAGTATCTCTCTCTGTCTCTCTCTCTCTCTCTATATATATATATATGATCGACTCTCCCGTCGAGATTCGACGTATGAGGGTCAAGCAGATCAGTTTCCAGGAAACCGACAGCCCGACACCGGCACATGAGATTTGATTATAGTGGTGAAGGTCTCGTGCAGAACCATCCACACTTTTTGGAGGGCCGAATACAGAGACCTGGTGCACCGAATTCCACAAGGTTCCCAAACGACCCTCTGCAGGTTTTGAATTCAGAGTTGTCCTTCTCCTAGGCCAGTTGCCATCCAAGGCTACAGAACCCAGTCTGTCCGGCTATTTTACCCATAGCTGGAGGGAGAAGAAGAGGATTCATACCTTTCCGATTCCTCAATCCAAGCCGATATCCATTACTCCACCGTGCCATATATATATATATATATATATATATATATATATATATATATATATATATATATATATATATAAGAAAGTTTGCAAAGAATTGTTTTACATTAGCACATGTTCAACTTGGCTATATATATATATATATATATATATATATATATATATATATATACCGGGAAGTTTGCAAAGAATTGTTTTACACTTGTCTAATATATTCAACAGAAAGGTTATAGACACTGTGTTCAATGGCACGTTGTTGACACACATAATTGAGTGAATGTAGTTGAGACTCACATCACTTAAGAAGCCGTCACGCGTAGGTTGTTTTGACTGTTGAATGCATAAAACAACGGACAAGTATTCAAAGAGCAACACTTCTGTCCGAGTTCCTCTTCCCTGCTTTTCCGTGTGGTTGGAGATATCTTGATCAAATACGTTAAAGAGGATTTGTTCCCAGTTTGACTCAGACGATATCGAAAACGAAAATTCTTCGTTCTCCATTATAGATCGGAACGAGACGAAATCTCCCAACCGTAGCCTAAAGTGAAATGAGTTGTATTTCCCACATTCTTCCGCTAAACTAGAAGATCATTGGCTAAAAAAAGATCCAGAGCTCGCAACATATTACATTTGGTTCCGTGACTAACCAACCAACTGGATTACAACCGAAAAGACAGCTGGTTTTAATGCTAAATTTGTATTATATATGATTACGTGCGTCTTTTCATCTAGAAAAAAAAAGATGGGTGAATAAACTCGGATTAAAGCGTTGGTTTGTGAATATAGTGGCATCAGAATTGTGATTTAAATTCCTGGTTCGAGTATTAGTGACTCAGATTCAATCGAACAGTACGCGCTATAACTGATCGATACAAAAAAAGAACCTTGCAAAATATTCACAGATAGAGAAAGTGGTCTGAGAACAATCTACCTCTGTAGATAATGTAAAGTGTTTAGTTCGAAATAGTTTATTTTGAAATGAAGTATATATGTAATATGGCACAAGGCCGAAGGGGAATGAGAAAAAAGCTGATCGTCAGTGACTATCCAACACATAGCTATTGAGGAGTTCTTCCCTTTTTACACAAATTAACTCACCCAGTATATACATTTACTACTGCCACGTGAAGACCCGAATGTCGAGAGCAACAGACTCTCGGCGACTGTCGAACTCTCTGCATTAGCAGAGAGGAACCCGGACGAGGCTTTGCCGAAGGGCAAGATTTCGTCCGGGGAGGTTGACAGGGCCTGACCCCGTCTAGGCGGGTTCAGAAAGTCCATATTTTTGGCCGAGCCTATGGGCTCGGGGATACCCACACTAAAACGGCCTTGTGCCACATTCGATCCTCGTGGGTGGATTGATAAATACCGACGAGAGCAACAGAGGGTGAAGGTAACAGACAGACAGACAGAACGAACGTAGCGAGCAAGAGTCACAGTGAGCGAGCACGTAGACTCAGTAAGAAGTCATACAGCGATACTTCAATACCAAAGAATGTATAGATATTTTGCTAATAACCCGTAATCCTGGAACTACTAACCGGCATTACCAGTTTGTATTATTACGTTAATACATTATTTTCTTATATTCATTCTTGGCGTTTGTTACTCATTGGTACCGGATTTGGTCCCGGAATCCACAACAATAGCTAATCTAATTTTTGCAACTGATTCAATCACCAACTGAAACCATCAATCTTCATCCATTCCAAAATTTACCGAGATGCCACACATTTTCAGGGAACCAAATAAAACCCCACGATATAAAAAGTTAGTTATGTACAAATTTTTTAGAGTTTTTCCATTCAGAAATATGAGCTGCAGCTGTATTCTGCCGATAAGTAGAATCAAGAATCTTGCTCAGTAAAGGCGAGGTTCGGTCAAAATATGTTCAATAAATGGTTCAGTGAAGATTTTAATATGGGGGGGTGTAAAAACAAACTGGGGAATCTTGACAAGCAATATAACAAAAGCAGGCGTCTGGAGCAGGCCAGGAACAGCTATCACTCACATTAACTAGGTAAACAAAAGAGTCTAGCTTAACCAGAGAAGGGGCTCGCCAGAAAAAAAATATCAAGGCCGGCTCCATTCACGCAAACCAAGCTCGCAACTTCTACTCACCTTTCGCTGAAATCTGTTGATAGCAAACGCTTTCTATCAGTTCTGATCTTCCTCCTGAACTGATGCCGAAAGAATCCAGTTAGATCCTGATAAAAAAAAAAACGTTCGTATCGTAAGGTTCCCTGCATCTGCATTAACACACACCACCATTGTTGCCACATCTAGCTGCGTAAGAAACACAATTAATTTGACCCCTGACCACAGGGGCGAGACATTATCTCAAACGAATGCGAGATCGATGGACACAAGATGTTCAGGATCGATACGAGCCAACTCGACGACATGATCCCAGAACGAGCGCACCTGCTAAGAGTGGATGAAGGCGTTTCCGAGTTCAAAGTAGAAATTAATTTTAATTACAAAGTAGAACGCAGAATAGTCAGCAAAAGGTGATATGAACCTATTGATGACATTAGAATCAAACAAACGCTGAATTTTAATGCTCGTTGGTTGTTTTTGCTTAGCGACATATCAACACCTCTATGGGTCATTTAATGTCAAAATCGAAATATTTTGGCCGTAATCTCTTTTTATTTTTGGAAATATTTTTAATGTTCTTACAGTTCTGGTTTGTGAAGATGAGATGAAATGTAATTTGTCCATGTGTCTGTCTGAGAATAAATAGGAAAGAGATGTGGAAAGTGTAAGTGCCACTGTAGTGCCGTGAGTTTTTGCTGTCTGTTGCCATTGTATCTCCGTACTGTTTATTTGGTCTAGAAACTTTGTTTATATACACTTCAAAGAGAACACGAAAATTTTGTTTTTATTGTCGACGGGAACGCGAACCATTGGTTGAAAAATGTTAAATATTTATTTTCATAGCATTAATTTATAAACCGGTAGGATGCACGAAGCCAACGACTCAGAAACTATTTCTTGTCATTTGGTATTTGACTGTCTTAGTATTTATTTCCTACTTCGCTCCACAATAAAAACAAAATGGTTTAGGAATAGAATTCTTAAGAGAAGGAAAACTCTGATTTTAAACCTCCGCTTAACTTGCCGCCATTTCCAATCATGTGATAGGCTTCGGGTGTAAACAGTGACGACAATTCTGGACACTGGGTCCCTAAGACAGTCCGATGCTCAACTTCATTTTGGCATGCTCGGTGCCAAGCTATATTGGCCTCTGCCTTTCCTTTGGTAAACATCAGTGTCGTGGAAAAGGGCGAAGAAAATATAAATAAAGCCCTGCCCAGGCCTGCGCCCTGGGGAGGAATCTCAAATGTCACCTCACCGCGACAGCAAAAAAAGGGAAACAGGAACACGGCGATATCGGGAGAGATCGTCTTCACATGCATTCGATGCAATCGAGATTGTCACTCCTGTGTAGGCCTCTACAGCCATAACAGATGCTGCGCCGCCATCTGCATCTGAAGTATAACTTTTTGAGCGTAAATCCATGGTCTCTCGAGACCGATGGATGGCATATACAGATAATTAACTCATAGCTTGAAAGAGGTGTTGATTCATATCTTACCCAAGTTCATTTGCGCGTAAATGAATATAACGAATCCATATATATATATATATATATATATATATATATATATATATATATATATATATATATATATCATAAAACGAGTTAAACCTTCCTCGCTTTTTATTTCTCGATAGTTTGCATATCAAATGTTAGCACATATCAGATAATCCTTTGTATCTCTTAGTAATTTTTTTCTATTTGTCATCTCTCGTAAACCCTATTCTGCCATTCATTCGTTTTATATATATATATATATATATATATATATATATATATATATATATATATATATATATGCGTTATGTATATATATATATATGTCTTATAATTGTTTTAATTTGGCGAGAGAATAGCAAATTAAAGCAATTATAAGACAAACTAAGTTTTAGAGTAAATTGATAAAAGGACAATTAAAGGAGAGTTGAAATTTCTATAACGGATGATAAGGAAAGACGGTTTAGAAAAATTGACACTCACAGAACATACTGAAGGCAAGAATGTCAGAGGAAAGCAGTGCGTAACCTACCTAACGAATGGGCGCGTCGACGTGGTGTAATGATCAGCAATCTTGTCCCGCTAAACAATTACGACCGAGTCGTACGATCTTCACTGGATGCCTCATAATTTTGACCTTGTTCAACATCTAATCTATGTTTAGAAAATCATCATAGCCTATTTACCGAGGTTGGGCAAATGGGTGGGAGAAGAAGGTTTAGGAGAGATAACAAACAGAAAAAAAAATTACTAAGAGCTAAAAAGGATTGTCTGATGTATGGTAAGATTTGATGTCTAAGCTATCTAGAACTAAAAAGCGAGAGTGGTTAAAATCGCTTTATTATATATATATATATATATATATATATATATATATATATATGTGTGTGTGTGTGTGTGTGCGTGTGTGTGTGTGTGTGCGCGTGTCTGTTAAAATCAGCGTTTGTGACTTTGCGCATGACCTAAATTGTTAACGGATTGACCACAAAAGCAAATATTAATTTCGGACAAACACAATTAAATGTCTTAGCCATCAAAACGCTGATGATGGTGCTGGAAAATATCGAAAGTACCCGGGAAAAATAAAAATGAATGAATATAACCACAGTACCTTTCTTGTTGTCTTTAATCATGAAACAAGAAAACTTATACGTGATTTTATATAAAGGCTTATACGTGACTTTATATAAACGATTTTATTGAAAATAAAGAAACACATGTCTAAATTGTTCAATCACACATGTTTAAATAGACACACACACATACCCACACACACTCATATATATATATATATATATATATATATATATATATATATATATATATATATATATGTATGTATGTGTGTGTGTGTGTGTGTTTGTGTGTGTGTGTGTGTTTTGCGACATATATAAGGAAAGTAGCATTTTTATGTTTAAATTGTGGTCAGCCTATTTATGGTGAGCAACTAAATAACTTCATTGTGTTATTTTTTTTTTTAAATGCATTATTTGTTGTCATATAATCTTTTATTTAAACATCTTAGGTTTTCTCCAATATATTCTTTCTGGCAATCCTTATACAGGTGTTAGAATAAATTCATCCTTCAAGTCTTACTCTGTCACAGCTGATCTAATTAAAATATCACTAAGGCGAAAATTCTTAGAAAGTATTTTAATCGCGAGTTTATCCGCAGTAAATTTGCGTCCAGATTCCATGTTGCACCATTTTTACCAGAACTTCTTTTATCACAATGTGGGATATTTAATAACAAAAACAATATCGAAACGGCAATATCAAAACTTTAACAGCTTACGATTACGTATGAAACAGACTATGGCTGCTGAGTGTTAACTTCAGTGCATATAAGACATTTTTATGTTTATACATTATTTTTATAGATACAAATATTTAATTAAATGCTCTGTTTATAATAAATATTATTAAACAACATTTACCGGCCTGAATATCCGAGAAATTTTCATAGAAAATGTTCGTCCTCCGACAGGATTCGATCCAGTATCCTATACGGAACCGTCATTTAGCTTGACGTGCCCTTAACCGATTTAGCCACAAAGGAGCGTTCAGTTAACAAAGTCGATTTTACTGTATTTGAACTGCAATCTTCTACGGATCTCTCACGTGCATTCATATCTGCTCATGGCGTAACAAATGTAAACAAATGACGTCACACATCATGAAATGGACAAAGTCCGACAATTATATTTAAGACATATATATATATATGTGTGTGTGTGTGTGTGTATGTGTGTGTGTGTGTGTGAAGTGTTGGATGCTATAATTATTTTTTATTATTTTATAGTCTTGTTTTATGAATATAACTGGCTTCTTTAATCTTTACATTTCTTTTGCTATTGGATTTATATATTACATTTGTGTTACTTGTAAGTAGCTGAACTTGTTAATACTTTCTATAATTGCAATTTCCTCGGATAAATGACATGTAAGTCTATCTGGTAGAGTGGTTGTTGTGTAACCTATATATGACATATAGTGCTTATTATTTGCAATCTCCATTTAGAAAGATGAGTTCATAAACAACACTAGTCTTATGCAGGTGCCTTTATATAATAGTGCTGAATAGTTTAACTAGTTTATGAAGTTTAACATTACTAAACATTTATTTTGATGACATCAGTAGAGTGTCACTAAAGTTGTGTACATTTAGCTGTGTCATTGAGGATATATTGTAATTTTGATGGTATTCGTTTTTATCAAGTATAACAAAAATATTCAATTTATCAGCTTTCTTGGTTTTCTCTAGGTTCTTGTGAGGCACTAGGGATTTTTATTTAAAAGGATTTTCCGATTATTGAATCTATAGGGTTGGTGCAAAAATAATGTCGTTTTTTTCACATGTTTTTGTACCAACCTAATATTTTGATGGATTCTGCTTTTAATAAATACTTTCATATAGAAAATATTAGTTTTTCATGATACAAATTTAAAATACTTCACTATAGTATTTCAATTTCATGTTTTCCCTAGTAATTCGTTAGGTCCAAGATTAAAAGATGACTTCTAGTGCTTTGTTTGAGTTAGGGGCTAGATAAGTTGCGAAATTTATTCTTGTCATTGTCATTTCTACCCTGCAGATTAAATAAATTATTAGTTTCGACATTCCCTGAAGGTTAAAACGATATACAGCAACCTGAAGAAAAGCGGAATATCCAGCAATCGAAACGTCATGATAATGAATACGAACATTCATCTGACTATAAATAATAGCAATTTCTTTTCTGTTATCAAAATCATTCAAATATTTCTTCCAATTCAGCGTTCAGTACATCAGCTATAATCATGGCCGGCTTACTTTCTTACAGTTACACGCATAAGTATTGGATACATGTTATTTTCTGTTATAACTCTAGTTTATGTTCGCCATTTTGCCTGATATTTGGTAAGTAATATCTCATAAAGTTGTTTTAGTTGTATGTGGAAGGAAAATTAAAAACTCATGGTTGATTCCATTTTTTTTTATCAAAGTTCAAAATTACCCTATGCAAAAGTATTGGATACATCAATTTAATATTTTCTTGCGTAGCCTCTGTTTTGTTTCACTGCTTCCAGTCGCTTTCTATCGTTGGCCACAAGTTTTCCACACTGACCCGCCGTTACTTTACCCCACTCTTCCTTACATAATTCCTTTAATTGCTTGTTTAATTAGGTTGTCGATAAATATTGTTTCACTAGACATATACGATCTAAGAAATAGCAATAATGTAACCTGTTAACACCCATGTTAAAATCAGTTATTAATTATAAAAATTAAAATAAAAAAAGACAGTTTTGGTTATAGGTTTCTAAATAAACTCGGTATTAATTATATGTCCATAAACATCTAGTGATAATTATACATTTCTTACTATAACTCATTAATGCCCAACGGCCCGGAACTAGGATGATGGCAATTAATGAGTTAATTCAAAATAACTCTGTCTGTTTCTTCCTTAGGTTTTACATTGTTTCTTCTCGATTTAAATCATTCGGTGTGTTGGTTTGCTAAAAAACTATTCTCTGTAGTAATAGTTATTTAAGACGAAATAAAAAATATACGAGCTACAAAAGATGTCATTTAACTATTACAAAGAGAATAAAGAAAAATTTCTTTTCAACTTAATGATTTTCAAAGTTTCAATTAGCGATAAAAGTGTGCACAAAGAATGAACCACACCTTTTTTGCTTGGTGATCAAATATTGATCGCTTATTAATATTTATTTGAAATCAACATTACTTGGTTGGAAGAAATATAATTTTTCATACGTTTCCTAAAATATATTTCCAGTTTACATTTTTTTTGTTTTCATTTATATATATATATATATATATATATATATATATATATATATATATATATATATATATATATACATATATATATATATATATATATATATATATATAAACCTTGATAAAATCTATCCCATAATCAATTACTGAATCAAGTAAATCGATCCGCTGAATTGTGATCTCAAGTTGAACAAATTGATTAAATGTTTGATTTATTTCTTTTATTTTTGTACACATTAAACATTCTCCGAAAACATATTTCTTCTCATTTTTTTTTTATTTTTGAAAGTCATTTGTTACGTCGTAATTCCAGACGTCGTCGAGGACAAATGAAAATCTGTATAAAATATTAAATGAAATCGATATTGATTGATGTACAGTCGACTGACCTTCCAATTTATTTAATCTGCTATGTCATGCTCTAATGAGAAATAAATTTAGAAAGAAATTAAACTTGAGAAAGTTTTTCGAAATCTTCAGATATACATGGTGCCCTGTAAAAAATACGGTAAATTCAGAGAGTCGTGAGACAACCGTTGGAAATTGATGTCGATAGATGTAACTGAAAAATCCAGGTGGAATTTCCACACATTCCATCAATCCCCACGCCGGACGTTCTTTGAAAAGTGCGATATCTTCACACTCAGAATCAGTGAGCTGTGCAGCCACACGGTAAGGGTAGAGCGAAAGAAGAAAGTTGTCGGCAAATAACTTTTACATGCCGACTCACAAGACCGAGCAGCAATTAATAAATCATAAAAGAACCAATCAGAGTTAAGTAATTAAGCGAGAGTCGAGTGATTATTCAAGTTCATGAATATTCAAGAATTTTATTCAAGGTTATTCAAGGTCAATTATTCCTGAAAGATAAAACAGTGAGAATAAATTGGCGTTTTTATTTTTGTTTTTTGTTTTTTTTTTACTGGGCAACTTGTATTAACATGAGTAATTATCCCTAGCCGGCCATATCATTTGGACAAGTATTTTAATTCTTATTGCACACATCACACGCTTTTGATGATACTTTTACTAGTAATATAATTCTATCAACCAGGTAAATGCCACTGCGAGTTTATAGGTTTAAAGCAATGGTGTCTACGCTAGTTGCGATTACATGTATGTTTCTACGGGGTGGTATTGCCATCCCCACACACAACTTGATTTGGATAATGAGTTTAACTACTTCTAGATAAATTATTAAACAAAGTTAGAGAGTGGTCTACAATGTTATTTTACCCATATCTGGGAGAGAAGAGATGGTTTTATACGTTTACATGGGTATTTGATTGAATTTGAACTCAAATCAGAAATCCCAATTTCTAAGCCTATAACCGCTGTACACGTTTCTCGGAGATATAATTTAACATGTTTTTTTTTCATCTTATCTAGAAATGTTGGTATGACTCCCGTTTACTGAATACACAATGTGCAAAGTAAGACAACAATTTGAAAAGAACAGTTAACTAGAATCAACAAACATACACACATTGCTGAAAATTATGTTGGTGAATAATAAATCTAAAGGAAACATAAGAATAACAACTAATAATTTAAATAAGATACCTCGCCTATTATTCTGCTAGATCCCCATTCAATAAGAATTTTTATTTGCCTTAATTATCGCTCGATAAATTAGTAACACTAATCCAATTATTGTGATCCGATTATTCAATGAGGTGTAATTGTCAAAATACTTTGCTGAGATTGCATCAATATTTTAAACAATTAGACTTATTCCATTTATTTAACAGTTTTCTTTCAAGTTGTTTATCAAACGACTATAGCCGTATTCATGGGGAATTATCTCTTTAATTAATCAGATTGTAATATCCTATGCGAATTATAAAGAAGAAATATAAAGAAGTATAAATAGAGATCAACTGGCGAATATGGGATGGCTATGCCTAGCAAACCCGGTTGCTATTCCGGAGACGGAGAACTCTACTATGACTACTACTACTTAGAGAAATATACAAAACATAACATAGATAATAATAAACAAACCAGGTAATTTTTAAATTAAAAAAACAGCCTTAAAGCCCGAATCGCAAGAAAGTAAATCTTGTGGGGGGGGGCATCGTTCTTCTAACCTTGTGGTGTAGCGCTAATAATGCACATGCAAAAGAAACTGTACCAAATAACAGGAACCACATCACTTCAGGACTTTCAGAGACTAAAACTATTAAAATGGATAGCATACGTCACTCGAAGAGAAAATAATGACATAATGATAATGATGACATTTTGGAATGCCTAAAAAAATGTTTGAAAGGAAGCATGCATCAATAACAGAAAAAGCAATAACAGACTTGACAAACCTATTAGGTTGGTGCAAAAATAATGACGTAATAACGACGTTTTTTGACGTTAAAAATACGTCAAAAAACGACATTATTACGTCTTTATTTTTGCACCAACCAAAAATGTTCTAACAGAAATATTGGTCAATGAATTCCTAATGTTTCCTTATATACTCCTGTATATAACCTTATATACTCCTATACATATTCCTTATAAAGTCCTATATATATTCCTTACATACTCCTATATATAACCTTATATACTCCTATACATATTTCTTATATACTCCTATATATATTCCTTACATACTCCTATATATAACCTTATATACTCTTATACGTACTCCTTATAAAGTCCTATATTTATTCTTTACATGCTTCTATATATATTCCATATATAGTGCTATACATATTCCTTATAAAGTCATATATATATTCCTTATATAATCCTATATATATTCCATGTATACACCTATAGATATTCCTTATAAAGTCATATATATATATATATATATATATATATACATATATCCTTTATGTACTCCTATATATATTCTTTATATACTCCTATACATATTCCTTAAAGTCCTATATATATATATATATATATATATATATATATATATATATATATATTCCTTACATACTCCTATATATATTCCTTATATACTCCTATACATATTCCTCATAAAGTCCCATATATATATATATATATATATATATATATATTCCTTAAATAATCCTATATATAATCCATATATACTCCTATATATATTCCTTATAAAGCCCTATATATATTCCTTACATACTCCTATATATATTCCATATATACCCCTACAGATATTCCTTATAAAGTCCTATACATATATTCCTTATATACTCCTATATATATTCCTTACATACTCCTATATATAACCTTATATACTCTTATACGTACTCCTTATAAAGTCCTATATTTATTCTTACATGCTTCTATATATATTCCATATATAGTGCTATATATATTCCTTATAAAGTCATATATATATTCCTTATATAATCCTATATATATTCCATGTATACACCTATAGATATTCCTTATAAAGTCATATATATATATATATACATATATCCTTTATGTACTCCTATATATATTCTTTATATACTCCTATACATATTCCTTAAAGTCCTATATATATATATATATATATATATATATATATATATATATATATATATATATTCCTTACATACTCCTATATATATTCCTTATATACTCCTATACATATTCCTCATAAAGTCCCATATATATATATATATATATATTCCTTAAATAATCCTATATATAATCCATATATACTCCTATATATATTCCTTATAAAGCCCTATATATATTCCTTACATACTCCTATATATATTCCATATATACCCCTACAGATATTCCTTATAAAGTCCTATACATATATTCCTTATGTACTCCTATATATATTCCTTATATACTCCTATACGTATTCCTTAAAGTCCTATATATATATATATATATATATATATATATATATATATATATATATATATATATATATATATATACATGTTCCTTATGGACTCCTATATATAATCCATATATACTCCTATACATATTCCTTATAAAGTCCTATATATATTCCTTATATACTTCTATATATATATATTCATTATATACTCCCATATATCTTCACTTTGATGATTGGGATGATTGCATAAGAAGGTGAACTGTTTAAAAACGATATTGTTAATATTCATACAAAGTGTTCGGGCTAAATTTCTCTATTTCATTTTAAACAAATTTAATATTCAAATCAAAAATCTATTTATTGGCAAACTAGAAAAATGCCATACTGGTTATAATAATCAAAAGGCGACATCCCCAACATCTACCTCGGCCTCGATCCGTCTTCGGAATCTGGCACACGTGGCCTTTACGGTGTCCTTATGGATAGCCTCTTCTTTTCACGTTTTATTGTTTTTCAAGGTGCTCCAAGGACATTTAGCAGCTGCCATGATTGTGTCATTTTCGTGCCCGGCATGAATTATGATAATACACGTTACCCTTTTCAAATATTCAGGTTGCGACCACTCGTTCGTGTCAGTTAACATTGACACCACTAAAACTAAAGCGACCAGCTGTCATAATGCCGTTTACTGTTTACAGATATTCCAAACCAATCTGATAAAATAAAAACGTTGACCCTATCATATGTAGCCCGAACAGCCTGTGTATAAATTTTAGAACAAAGATTTAGGGATATCCCACATATACATAAGGCAAACTAATTTTTCAAGATTTTTAAAAATCACTAGCTTTATAATTATTGCAATCTTGTTTGTATGAAATGTCCTAAAGTTTTTCTACGTTTAATAGAAGTTTTTGTATCATTCGCCTATTAGTTTCTGTTTACAGATATTATTTTTATAACTATAACCGTTTGCCGTTCACTAATATTTAATTGAAATTCCAGTCCGATTATTTTGTACCACAACGTCCCGTGATAATTTAATAATTTAGGGAACTGCCGTAGTCAAGGTTACTGTAAAGGATTTTATCTGGATCTGAAGCGGTTGGTGATTTATCACCAACAGTAACGAGTTGTCACAACTTAAAAAAATATATATTCCATTGTCACCATATAGGATTTCCTGAATGTTTATGAAGCTTCCTTTCGTCCGTGTACTGAATGTCGGTGGCCTTTTTGGCTTGGTGTTTCTGCTATTTATCTTGTGAGCTTCAAAAAATTCAAAAAAAATGTTTGTAATTTTATCGGTCCTGTCTTGGGATCACATCTTCAAATGTTTTCCAACTGCCGTGTTGCGACTCCCCTGTGTCTTGTCTATAAATATTTTCATGGCATTTGTTCTAACTAGTCTTCAACACGTGTACCTCGATATCAGTTTAAGCGTACTACTAGATTGGCAACAAGGTCTCACCATTTTATTGTGGAAATAGCTAAATACAACTAATACCTTCATCTTTCGTACTTCTCGTCTGTGAAACTCTTTACCTGTTTCTTGCTTCCTTGAAATCTACGATCTTCCAAAATCTAAATACAACATCAGTCACCATCTTCTGTCTTTCGAATTTCTGTTCTGATATTCTTTCTCCTCATCAGCATCATCTCATTTTCTTTCAATCTTACCTTGTGTCCGAGAGGCATTATCGCCTTGTTTGGGTGTAAAACAAAGAAAAAATTAATTTAGTTTTTCGGGATCAAGTGTCACTCAACCAGAAAGTAGGGAATTCCGGACGTTGTCTATAGTCAGAATGCATTCTAGACAGAGTCAGTGACAGGACGCGATAGAGAAATGGGTAGATGGACAGTAGGAAAGTGATGAGAGTCAGTGGCGACTAAGAAGTCGTAAAGATGTACAGAGGTTAGTGTGTGTGACATCCAGAGAGCGGTAGATTGGCAGTCAGAATACCCGCTGACATAAGGGAAGATCTGGTTTGTTACACTATTATGGGAAAAACAAAAATAGCGTCAACAACGTACACACAGACTGTACCAGATGAATCCATGATTTAAACTCCAGTGCACTGAAAACAGATTCCGTGTTTCTTTACACGTTGTGAGGACAGTTCACCTTGCGTTCCTTCGTTGAATGAATACGTTTCTGAGTTTTAGTTCCTCTCGCAGGAATCGAAACCGTAACGGGAGGTGAAACTGACCAGTCGGTGACAAACTGATCGATGGCTGTAGTTATGGATTTAGCGTTTCTCTAATCTTATTTTTCCGTTTCAGGTTGGAATTTATGTATAAACAGTTTCTGACTTTTATATTTCTCACAGAAATCAATATCCAATTGAATATTACCACTCCATCCAGTCACAATATCCGATTAAAATATCACAATTCCAATAAAATAAAAAAAGCAAGAGAAAGCAAATTTATATTCCTGGGTTTTGTCAGCGTATAATATCAAACATATTGATCACTATTATATTGATTTTATCAGCATCACTTTTTCACTATCCGTTTCCCTCTCTATCTATTACATACACACACACATGTACATATCTATCTCTCTCTCTCTCTCTCTCTATATATATATATATATATATCTATATCTATATATATATATATATATATATATATATATATATATATATATATATATATATATATACGTTATATTGGCTCCTGAAATAAAAATT
This sequence comes from Acanthosepion lycidas, assembly GCA_963932145.1. NCBI lineage: Eukaryota > Metazoa > Mollusca > Cephalopoda > Sepiida > Sepiidae > Acanthosepion > Acanthosepion lycidas. The sequence goes on along the minus strand of OZ010577.1, from coordinate 34,800,284 downwards.
AATTCCAGTTGAGCTCTCTAGGGAGTAGGTATGGGTTTGTAAAACAGTGATTATTATAGGTAATATAGCGAGACTCTTCGTATAGCGAATTGAGTCACTGTCAGTCACTGGGCGTGTTTCTAAAAATGAATACGCTAAAAATCCTTAGTGGTAGAATTTCCGACTGATACCAATTCAGTCGCGTTTCGATCCTAGCTAGAGGCAAACGGATGTCTAGCCACACTGCGAAACAGTCTGTCTGTGGATGACGTTATATATATATATATAATTCAACACCATCACTATAATTTTCGAATAAATGATGACTTTTTTTTTATTTATAAAAGAAAATATATATATGCCCACACCCTAAAATAATTTTTTTTTAAACCAAAACAGTCGGAATAATATACAGAAGAGCCGTTCTTGGTTTGTTTCTTACAATGAAACATCGCCGTTAAGTTGTCTCCCATATATATTTTGGTATTATATTAGAGCATATTTATTTATAGTGACTCACTAACATTTTTTCTCTTACAACTTAAATAGACAGATAGAGAGATAGAAAGAAAGAAAGAAAGAAAGAAAGAAAGAAAGAAAGAAAGAAAGAAAGAAATAATAAACTGAAAAATATTGGCTGATTAATATTCTATGAATACCTAGAATTTTTAAGTTCAACTGAATTTCAAAATGCTGTCTACATTCTGTATTTCAAGAAGGTTACTGTTGACGTTTTGGATAATCATTTCTCTTTCATTATCCTTGGACTACAATCCGAGACCAAAGTAACCGCTAATTTCCGCTTTTTAACTTCCGGTAATACAAGTGGAGCAAAATAAGCGAAACCCTCTTTTGTTGCGCACACTATTAGAAATGAAATTCATAAGAATCCCTTGTAGACGAGCAAGTGAAATGTCTATCTACGACAGGCCCGCCAATCAATAAATTTTAATGAACATAACAATTATATGCGCATTGAACTTTTACATATTCAATCTGTCATGTACTTCAGAGCATTTTCCCCGTTTTAAAATCAAAACTGATTTTCTTCAAGTTCAATTCATATTAAATGTCTCCCCACTCATCCATCACATCAGTAAAATCCCATATATTTCAAGCCTTCCCCCCACCCTCGGTTTGTTGCGTAGCTTTTTCTTTCCTTTTCCGCAATTGGAAAATGAAATGCAATAAATTTCATAATTTTTTTTTAAGTATCTGCGTTGGAGATAAAATAATCTTTTAGACTAGACACGAGATTTTCTATCAATTTTTATAACTGAATGGTGCGCTAATTGGCGCACTTAGCAGCGACGAGGCTGAAAAGATGAAGTAAGAAATTATTTAGAAATCTATTTCCGACGTATTTAGGAATTATTTAACAATATATTTCCGAAGTATTTTGGAAACATTTAGCAATCTATTTTCGAAGGATTTAGGACTTATTTTATCATATTTCCGAAGGATATGGGAATTATATAGGAATATATTTTTGAATGATATAGGAATTATTTAAGTATATATTTCGGAAATATTTAGAAATGTTTAATGAATATTGTAATGACAAAATTACGCAGGTGAATGATTTAACAACACTTTATTCAATTGAGAATACAAAGTTCGCGTATAGTGTCCTTTTATAGTCCCAGTAAACAGAAATAGTTCTCTCAAAGAATAGAGTAACAAAACAAGGGGAAAACTCTCTTGATTATTCATGACAAATATATTCCCAACGGTATTGAATGCCGAAAATTGCTGAAACAGTTTCTACATAAGCAAATGATATAAATATTTGGGTTATTTTTATTTACTCTGGTAAGATTACTTTAGTTACAAGGCCACGGTCACTAACATTACTAATGGTCAGTCAGACAAGCTCGCAGACAATTATTCTAGCCTGATCTCCCGCTAAATATTGAATTCAGCGGGCAATGAGAAGCGAATATTAAACTTACATATTTTTTCTCGTAATTTTTCTTTTTATATCCATGGTAATTGATTTTGAGAAAGATAGCAGAATGACTGTCTACACTTTGGATATCACGGTTGTTTTAGGAATATATTTTCAAAGCATTTAGGTATGATTTAAGCATATATTTCCGATGTATTTAGGAATTATATATGTATATATTTTCGAAGGATATAGGAATTATTTTAGCATGTATTTCCTAAGTATTTTTTAATCATTTAGGAATCTATTTTTGGAAAGATTTAGGAATTATTTTATCAGACAAGTTGCGAACATTTTTATTTTATTAATAGATTAGGTAGGTGGGGATGAAGTGATTTCATTCTTTTCTGAAGGGGTTTAGTCAAATATGAACACTAATTGCCTCAGCCAGAATTTGATCTCGGTCTGCCGATTACATTACTTGCACTTTTAAGTTTTACTCCAGAAAATTCAAATTTACTCCGACATAAACAATATATATATATATATATATATATATATATATATATATAATTTTGCTAGAATCTTCGCTTACGCCGGAACTTCTTTTCTTTTTCTTTATTCGATCTCTGCCAAAGAGCATATTTTCTTTATTAATATTACTAAGACGTAACACGTACTGTATTTAATAAACATAAAAATCTGGCGTCTATTTCATATACTAGTATCCACTATAATAATGTCTAAGGTTCACCTATCGTCCGGTTCACACTCCTCCTTAGTATTTTAAAAAGGAATAAAGGTTTATCTCTTGTTTCCTGTTTAGGACTGGGTTTTCGATTTCTTCTAAATTCTACTTCAACTCTATAATTCTAAAATCTACGCCTGAACTCTGAAATTTATGCTATTATTGAGTTTCAGGTTCTTTCTAAAGTCTCCTATTTCACTTCTAGTATGCCCCTTGCGTCTTAGTGGCCTTATCGCCTTGTTTGGATTGAATTGCTCAAAAAATATAATGAAAACGATAGATTAGAAATAAAGCCATTAATTCTTTAGAAATTCTCCCTCTGTAATCATCTGAGTGGAAGTACTTTTTTTATGTAGTCAATTAATAAAGAAAGCGTTGATTAAGTATACACGTATTTATTCGATAAGACGTAAGAATAATATGTTAAAAAGGATTATTAAATTAACTCAAAATTAGCTTCTTATAATAAATTTGTTATTCAGAGCATAATTCCTGAAAATAAAATAAAATAATTATTTATATTACTTATTACTTCGATGTAGAATTACCGTATTTAACGGCATATAAGGTGCACTTTTGTTTTTTACTAAAAATAACGTTTGAAATTCACTTGCGTCTTATATGTCGTATGCATGTTTAGAATTCGCGATAGTTGACCGAAATTAGTTACTTGGCAACTCCTATTAGTTTAGACTTTAAAGTAACTTTCATATACCTAGTGCCATTATTTAAAATGCTATTTATTCTGCAGATTAAAAGTTTTATGATTGTTTCACTAAAATTATATGCAATAAATTAAAATTATATATTTGTAAAAATATATGGCTTTCATTAATATTTTTCTTACAATAACTTCCGGTTGCATTGGTATAAATACAATAAAATTTTTTATATCCTAATTATTCCAATAAGACATTTACAAGACGCAGATTGTATAGATCATAAAAAGGAAACTTTTTGACTGAATTTTAATGGTAACTGTACTGTTTTGCTCAATTGTAAAAATTGCTTGATTTTTATTTTGTTTTCTTACAATTCTTATAATAAATTTTTATAGGTTCGTCTTCTTTTTTTCCTATTATTTTTCGTTTAACTAATCATTTCTTGTTTAACCAAAATAATACCTCATAAATATAGCCACGGCTGTACTATTTACTAAGAATTTTACTAATTACTAATTTGTTCTTGATTTGCCTTGATTAAATTGGAGTTTGCGTACCCGTGCGTCTTATATGCCGTCAAACACGGTACCTTGTAAGATTTCGTTAAATAAAACTAAAAAAAACAGAAATAGGGATAAAACAATAGAAATTTGAATCACTCAATCAATTCAATTCTTCAACAATGGATGTTACATTCCCAAATTAAATAAAAGTCCAAACTGCTTCAGGAAATTCCGTTGTCTTAAATATATCTTTGCAATATTTGTGAAGTCCAAATAGTCTTTCATTGCCAGCCAAGAATAAATAAGGTCCGTTAAAAGGCTGAGTGGTCTCCTTCAGGCTAAATGTTTCTTGACTCTCGCCTCAATCTATCCCTAAGGTTTAACGTAGTGGCCACAAACAGCCAAACGACTTTTGTAATGAACGAACAAACATTGGCACGGTTTTGCTTGGACCCAAATTTTTGATTACAAGCAACGCTTATTTATGGATAACAAGATGCCGAGGTCTCACCCTTTATCCTCTAGCCCTAGGGTTAAATTCTTTTGCTTCTTGCTCATGTAATAATGATTCCTTTCTATTTCGTCATCTGAATGGAAGGATTCTTTTGCTGGACATTCAATACATTCTTTTGGCGAAAAGGCGCGATTTTTCTTTATTCTCAACAATGATGTAACCTGAGTCAGAGGTGAATGATCTTGCTGCTACTATATTTGTTGAGACGAATCTGCTTACTGAATAGATAGATAGATAGATAGATAGATAGATAGATAGATAGATAGATAGATATAATGATATGAGCGCAGATTATTAAGTCCAATCGTGATAGCGTCTTAGATAAAATGAAAAAAAGTAAAGTTAATTGAATATTTGCAATGTCACGTTTTTCTTCTATTTGCCGTTTTTTATTAGGACGTGGATGTTCATGACTCTTCACGACTTTCTATCTTTTTAGCTCTTTCTAAATTGTCTTTTCACCAGAAATGCCAATCACTGTCAGCCTTTTACACATATTTGTTGGGTAAATTAATAGGTTTTTTCCCTTCTTGCTCCCGATATGCCATGTGATTATTATATTCTCTCAGTCCTCCTTCCTCATTGTGTTCATAAGCGTTCAATGGTCACTTTCGAAGTATAAGTGTAGTAATTCCCATAAAATTCCTCATTGTTTGCACGCTCCGTCCATATTATTCTCAGCATCCATCTGTAGAACCAATAATCTGTGAGACCTTTACCTAGCATTCACTAGCATATAGAAGGATTAATATTACGTAAGAATTCACCACTTTTTTTTTGTTTCTACAAAAGGTTTGCTTTTGCTTAGTACTTTCATTAGATAGATAGATAGATATGAACAGACTGAAATAGATAGATAGATAGATATGAACAGAATGGGATAGATAGATAGATAGATAGATAGATAGATAGATAGATAGATAATAAATATTGTTCTATAATAATTGCGCGGAAAATTACACGGTGCCATTTTTTCTTAAAATCAGAAAACCAATATATAGTAGAAAAATAAGTATTTAAAAAATGCTGCTAAATTTTGAAAGCATCTATTTATGAGAAACTCGGTGATCTATCAATCTTCGACGTGTTTCCTATTAAGACTTTTATCGCAATTAGCAAAATGGTTAAACTGGTAATTGTTAATTCCGTCAGTTATGAAGACTGAAGCATATATATATATATATATATATAGACCTGAAAAGTCGTAGTTTTGCGATAGATGATTGTTCGTAAAGAAATTAATAAATGTATTTTTGATATATATATCATCTCCACTATGAACAAGGCTGACACAGACAATGAATCTTACTGAATATCAATGATTGTCTGCGAACTGGAGATGAGAAATTAAGGAAGTGCAAAAATTTAATTTATCTAGGTGCTTTAACAGAGGATGAAAAATGCGACATCAAAATCCGAAAGTACAGGGAACACGAAAGATGCTTTCCAAAAGTTAAGCAAAGTATTAAGAAACATGAAAATTTCTTTGGAAACAGACAAAGGAATATAAAATGCTACGTAATATTGTACGGACAGTGGAAAAGAGAAAGAAGGGTCTTGATGCAAAAGAAATGATGTTCTACAGAAGGATGCTGAGAATATCATGAAATGAGAACGTTGAAACAAAAAGGATACATATACATGCCATCGGAAAGGGATATTTTAAATTTCTAGCGCACAAAATGAGAAAAAAAAAAGTTTGGAAAATTTGAAATTAACAAAATATATTGAATGCAAGAGCGGGGAGTGGAAAGAAGCCTTTACTAACGTGCTTGTGTAAATTGTTGATAGAAGAAGGTTTGGGATATATAGCAAAAAGACAACATTTACAAAGGACAGGAAGTTGTGGTGAGCCATGATCACCCACGTCCTAAAGGGACACGGCACATAGAAAACGAAATTCTGCTGTTCACGTGTCGCGTCACGTATTCCGTAAGTCACTATGACTCTAGGGGCAAACGTCGTGCATCCAGAGCAGGACAGCTTGATGAAGCCCACCTCTCTTCAGGCTATTTTATTTCTCCTGTAGTGGTTGTGTCCTGGGTAAGACGATAAACTACGTCCAGCAGCAAGGCCTCTGATCAGGAGATTTTGAGGAGCGTGGAACCACCTCTTAATTGCTGGTGTTCCCAGCTTCAACCTTACCCGGTGTGGTAACATCTGTTAGGGTTCCAGCTATAGGCAAAATTTAACCACAAAACTGGGGTAAAAAACACTATGAAAGTGTAAAAAAAGGTTTTAATACCAGAAATACTTTGTAAACAATTATTTTCAGCAATAAATTTTTTAATAAAATATCTATTACCAGCAATATATTTTTTGAAAAAAAAAATATTGCCAACAATACGTTTTTGAAAAAATATTACCATCAATAAATTTTTGGGAAAAAATATTACCAGCTGTATATTTTTAAGGAAAAAATATTACAGCAATAATTTTTCTATTTAAAAAATTATTACCAGCAATACATTTTTGGAGAAAAAATTATTACGACAAATAGATTTTTGAAAAAACAAAATATTACCAGCAATAAAAATTTTATTGGCATTAAATAACCCATTGAGGTTGAAATGCCTTAAAACAAACCAAACCAACTGAGTAATTTAAAAACAAAAATAAAACCATCCAACATTGTAAATTTCCTAAAAGAAGTTGGATTGTACTGAAAAATATGAGTAATTGAAAAATATATTTTGTAGGTCTGATGAACTGGATTGTGATTACGATTCCAATGAAATAAATTATAACCATGGAATATTAGTGTTTGAGCCTTTTATATTATATTCTTACTCTGTCTTGGACATTGATTTCACCCTGGATTCTGTCCTCTTAGAAATTTATTTATATATATATATATATATATATATATATATATATATATATATTAGTTTGGTGCAAAAATGATGACGTAATAATGTCGTTTTTTGACATTAAAAATACGTCAAAAAACGACATTATTACGTCATTATTTTTGCACCAATATATATATATATATATATATATATATATATATATATGTACAGGGTGAGATTAAAATTAAGCAAAGATTAAAATGATACTGACATTTTAACAGATATATTTACTAAAATTACACAAAAATATCTTGCAATACTAATTTATTCAATAAAATCGCCAATCGGAATCTCCTGTAACTCTTCTGAACGTTCTCCTTGTTTCAGCTGATAATTGCTGCCCTAATCCTTAGCTTCAGTTCTTCTTTGGTGTTACGGGGAGTTTTGTTGGGCGCTCGCTCAACTGCGTTCCACATAATAATTAAGGGTATTTCAGTCTGGGGAGTTAGTATCTGACAGCCATGTCTGTGTTCTACTGCTTATGCGGCATGGTGCAGATTCCTGTTGCCAGAAATTGGATCTTTCAGTAGCCAACCTCTTAACCCAGAGCCACACTATCTTCTCAAGTCACTTGATGTAGGCCACCGCGTTGAGCATGAGGTCCAGTGGTAAGATGAATCGAAGCATAACGTCACTATCACTAGTGATCACTTCCGACAGCATGATGTTACCTGGATATTGATTAGCTGAATCTTTCCGAATCCACTGCACTATCCTCAGATTAACACCAAAAAACTCTGAAATGTTCGTATTGGAGCTTCAGGCGCGAATGCCAAGAGGTTCAGCATGCCGCTTCCAAATTTCTAGCGGTATGAATTGCGCCATGGTGCTCTTTTCCCCACATACAGCACCCAGTTGACATACTATACTGTGCAGTCGTCAAAATCCCAAACAAGCAACGCGCATGCGCGAAATTAAATATATATATTAAATATATATGATAACTTACCCATTGGACCCTATATATATATATATATATATATATATATGAAACGGAAAATAACAACGACATTTGAGTCATACGCGCGAACACATGCATACGCGCGAACACATGCATACGCGCGAACACATGCATAAAAATGGAAAATATCAATGCAACACCAACAAAACGATTATGCCAGTCAGAGCATAATCTGATTACATCATCAAGCCTAATATAAAGACAACAGAAAATATATATTAAAAAAACGGTAGTCAATTGCTAAAACTTCCTGAAGAGTGGGTTGAACAATTTCCAAAATTTCATCTATAAAACTGTAGATTTAATGCGCGGATGAAGCTGAATTTAGCATCAATCAGCTACGTGACAAATTAAATTTATTTCTATTAATCCTATACATACAGACATATATATATATATATATATATATATATATATATATATATATATATATATATGTGTGTGTGTGTGTGTGTGTGTGTGTGTGTGTGTGTGTGTGTGTGTGTGTGTGTGTAAGTAAGTGTGTGAAAAGAGCGTATAAATCTGAATATAAGAACATACTGAGATAAATAGATAGACTTTTACGATATCACCGACAAAATCTCAAATTTAGAGAGCGAAGATTTCGTTGCATAAGTTTTTGAAATTAGGTGAAGCTCTTGTCCGGCCATTAAATTCAACAAATCGATATCCTTTGCTTTTATCTCGACTCGAATGCCGACCATAGCCACCAATTAGATCCGTACGAGAAAGATGTATTTGGAAAATTATTGTTTGAAAATGTAATTTGCTTTTCTGAAGCATGTTTTGAATACGTTATTATAGATTTTTTTGCTAAGCTCAGTTTAATGAGGCACAGGGCCAAATGAGAGGAAAGAACAGTATTACTAATATTCCAAAGAGGGACAGTCTACCTGCTTTGAATATTTTAAATATTAGGTTGGTGCAAAAATAATGACGTAATAATGTCGTTTTTTGACGTTAAAAAATACATAAAAAACGACATTATTACGTCGTTATTTTTGCACCAACCTAATATAACAATGACTTCCAAGGGTGACACTTTCAGAGGGATAATATTATCGTACGACTTTTATTTAAATATATTTGCTACGATTATTATTAAACTGAAATATTAATAGTAATAATTGTAAAAGTACTGATTCGAATAGATTTTAATTGGTCATTGGTTAAATATTTTTTCATGAAACGTTTATGCAATACTGAATTTCTATAGTAAACACGTACGCACATAGACACACACAGACAGCAATGTCAGTTATGTGCCACGCGTAATACACGCTTAGTCAATCATGAATCTTTCGATACATGACTGACGAGGCCTTTTTTTTTCTCACAGAAGGTTGCCATTTCTCTCTGCGGTAGACCAGTTTCCATCCAAGGCTATAGAACTCGGTCTGTCCTGCTATTTACCCGTAGCAAGGGGATGAAAAAGAGGATTCATAACTTTATATATATAGTACGTAAGTGAATGTAAGGGATTCGACTGGAATTCGAACTCGACTCTCCGATTCCCCAATCTGAGTCGCTCCAACCTGCCTTTATTCGAGGTAGGGTTCTGAAACTTTCTCTACCAAAAAGCCCGTCCAGTAAATGTGCTAAACCACAATTTTACGAGGATCGCTACAACAAACCTCGTATAAGAACTTAGACTCTGCGGTGACAATCAAAGATTTAGAGCAAGAAGAAGCTTATAAGCACCTCGGGGTAAATGAGGTACTTATAATAAAGAAAAAAAAATAGTGTGAAAAGAGTACTATAGAAGGGTGCGACTGATATTAAGTGTCAGTTCAGTTACGTGCCATTCGTGATACACGCTTAGGCGATCATGTATCTTTCGATACATGACTAACGAGGCTGATTTTTTCCCGTAGTAGTCCAGTTGCCATCCAAGGCTATAGAACGTGGTCTGTTCTGCTATTTTCCGATAGCTGTGTGCAGATAAAGAGGATTCATACATTTCTCAAGGGTATTAGCACGTAAGTGAAATGGATCTCACTGAAATTCGAACTCGGCTCTCCGACTCCTCAATTCGAGCCGCTATGAAAGACAAACACGCACGCACACACAAACACACACACACACACACACACACACACACACACACACATATATATATATATATATATATATATATATATATATATATATATATATATATAGAGAGAGAGAGAGAGAGAGAGAGAGAGAGACAGAAATAAAGTATAAAAGTGGACACTGAGGTCAACATCAAGCGGCAACATTTTGTACCATGCTTGCAAGGCTGGGCTGAAGATTACACTCAAGCATGAAACAGAATTTTGCTGATCTGTATGGACCACTGCATCCACTTTTCATGGAGAGATATTCATACTTTTTTTTTCAAACTTTTATCAAATGACAACGACATATTTCCAATTTCTGATTGAGGTGTTTTGAATCTTTACATGTATGTACATTTACACATACACACACACACATATATATATATATAGTCAGTCGCTGTTGCAGACTCATGGCCAGGCGTATTTTTATCTGTTCAACACCTACGGAGACCAAGGGTGCAATGAATTGTGACTCCGTTCTTGCTAGCACAAACATCGAAAGCTTCCGAACAACTACATGCAATTTCACTCACAATGTTTAGTTCAGCAAATGGTATCGCTTTCGGCAAATTTACAAAGGTGCCTCACATTAAAATCAACAACACAGTTGAATAATACCGCGTAGTTACATTTCTGACAAATCGACCATATTGAGAATCAAATCCGGGCTTCATATATATATATATATATTTAGAAATTTACCAAATGGAAAACGTTTCATAGATATGATTACGCGTTTCGCCTTTCTAGGCTTCATCAGTTCCATAAACGAAATAAAAATGTGTGTATTTTGTGTGTATGTTTAATAATGTATCATATTAATACCTTTCACATTAAGGTGTTGTTTTTTGTGATTAAAGAAGAAAGTCTTTGACTGTCTTTTGCAAAAACAGTTAATATTTATTCTGTATCTTTTCTTTGTATTTCTTGGTTCATGTCGAAAGTTGTTAATATAAGTTCCCCAGCTTTTTTTTTCTATCGAATTAATGTAAATCCTCATCTCATTTTCAGAATGGATTGAAAGCAAAAAAAAATACATCGCCATTATTTAATCATACACACGAATACACAGACATTTCATTCTTTCGTTTTGGGTTCTAAGGATGCCTAGAAAGGCGAAACGCTTAATTAAATCTAATTTGAATGCAAAGTTTCCCATTTCTCAAATTACTTATATATATATATATATATATATATATATATATATATATATATATATATATATATATATATATATATCCTATGTTTGGTCATCTAGCTATGGGTAAATAACAGGACAGATTGGGTTCTATAGCCTTGAATGGCAACTGGTCTAGGAGAAGGACAACTCTGAAAACGTGCGCAGGGTTATTTGTGGACCCTGTGACACGTATTCTGCTTTTCAAAAAGTGTGGATGGTTCTGCACAAAATCTTCACCACTATAATCAAATATCATATGCTTTCAACGGGCTGTCGGTTTCCTAGGAACTGATCTGCTTGACCCTCATACGTCGAATTCTACGGGAAAGTCGAGTATATATATATATATATATATATATATATATATATATATATATATATATAGTCAAACCTAGAGAGCCAGACAAACCTACCAAGGTTTCACCTAAGCGGATCATCAGGGACAGCTGCTCTACTTTTGTATTGAGCACTTTTTTAGTTAGTTGATTACTCGTATCGGGTTTTTTTTTTCTTTGGGCTTTGGACCTGTATGCTGTACGATCATTTTCAACAGACGTTCATGTTCCTAGCTCTTTCTTTTTTTTAAAAAAAAATTGTTTCCTTTGAAATTGATTTGATCATTAGCAAATCAAGAAACCGAAGATTTTCCGCGACGAGTGTAGTTACCTATATATATATATATATATATATATATATATATATATATATATATATATATATATATATCCCAGAAAATGTGTTCATTAATTACCAGCTATTGTAACATCAAAACTTACGACTGATATTGTTGTAACATTTATTCCCCGTAACGCTATTCCCTTTAAGAATTTTTTTTTATTAATATTTCAGTTTTATGACCATTTGTACGCTAGTATATAATAAGTTATAATAATAAGTATATAACAAGTCCATTGACCCTCACCGGTAATTTTACGGTCGCGGAAGCAACGATATTGTATAAAATAGGTCAGTTAACACATAATCTAGCTATAATCTACTTCAGAATTATTTACTTAATGTATAATCGTTTCAGAGTTTTACTAGATCATAATTGAAAGCCTATCTAATACTTTACGTATGTTGAAGAATTTTTGTGTGTTCATTTTTGATCAAAAAGTAACAAACGTAGCATGAATCCAAATTGATCTTTCCAGTAATATGGACTAATTGAAAATAAATTACCTGATAAATCAATGGCGATTCTTTGCAGATTTGACTAGCGTATGCCACAAAGTTTCTTTCATCTGCAATTATAAAAGTATTTATTAAACCAGAAACACTAGTCAATGAATGAATATTTAATATCTATTTTCATCAATCTATCTCTGTTTTTCTTTCTTCTTCCATCTTTTCTTTCTCTATCTCTCTCTTTCTCACTCTACCTCTGTATATATTCATATATATATATATATATATATATATATATATATATATATGTATATGTATATATTCATATACATATATATATATATATATATATATATATATATATATATATATATATATATATATATATTTAGTTGAATATAATCTAGGAGTTATTTAATTTTCTTCAGGTTTGTAGTATTCTTACAATTTTTATCTCATGACGCCTATAAAAGCTCCATTGTGATCATTGTCCCGAGCTCATTTGGCTAATACAGTAGCCATTTCCATGGATAGTTGGTTAATATATATATATATATATATATATATATATATATATATATATGTGTGTGTGTGTGTGTGTGTGTGTGGATATATGGAGTGAGACGGATGGATAGACAGAGAGAAAGAGAGTTAGACGTAAATGTAGATATTTTAAAAAGCGGTGATACCTAAATAAGCTCGTGTACCCATCTTAATGTAATTTTTCTCTCTCTTCTCTCTTTTCTCTCGCTCTCTCTCTCTCTCTCTCTCTCTCTCTCTCTCTCTCTCTCTATATATATATATATATATATATATATATATATATATATATACTCGACTCTCCCGTAGAATTCATGTAACCATATAAGTGTGCGCGTTAGGAATGTCTATAGATGTCACCTTCGTTTATGTCGGTGAAAATGTAGCGAGACGTTGAAATAATTTTGTATTTGGTAGGATTTTACGTGGTAAGGTTTTAGTTATCGCCTATAAATATGTGTTTCTCTTTACCTCGTTAGCCATACGTTCCCTGACGATCCGTTTAGCTGAAACCTAGGTAGGTTTGTCTGGCTCACTAGGTGTATCTATATATATATATATATATATATATATATATATATATATATATATATATGTTAATATTTAATAGGAAACTACTGTATAACCTGACATAAGTTGAAGATCAAATCCCGTCATGAGTATGAAGATAAACTACATATAAAAGCAAGGTTTCCGATCAGGTTTTGGGGGGCGAGGATTCAACTTTTAATTGTTGGTGTTCCCAGGTTCACACTGACCCGGAGTGGTAGCACTGGTTAATGTCCCAGGTATGAAAAATAGTGAATCTCAAACTTAGTTCTATGCACTATGCAAGCGTAAAAATAATTTTTAATACCAGCATTACATTTTTTCTAAAAAATATTACGGGCAATGATCTTTTGAAAGAAAAAATTATTTCCACCAATGTATTATTACCAGCAATCCATTTTTGGAAAACAAATATTACCAGCAATTGATTTTTTTTTAAATATTACCAGCAATACATTTTTTTTTAAATATTATCAGCAATACATTTTTGAACAAAAATGTTACCAGCAATAAAAATCTTGTCGGCATTAAATAACCCATTGAGGTTGATATATCATAAAACAAACAAAACCAAACCAAACCGAAGATCAAATGTAGATCAGATATGGAGAGAAATCTGACAAGATAATAAAACAAAATAAAGAACGAGTATGAAATGTATCTCAATCTAAGAAGTTCCCCTTTTATTAAAACATCGGCAGTGATCGAGATACAAATGAAAAAAGGCAGAGACAGACTACTGATATGTTAAGTGTTTTTGGCAAGTTCTCATTGGTTAGATACATGTCACGTGTATAAATGCAATAGTTAATATATAAATATGTCTGAAGAACATTTTGGACGTTAAAATGTGTCTCAATAAAAGTGTGTATATGTAAGGAACCGCTTGTCTGTGTAGGTGTATTTTAGAAGGTAACGTTAATTCGTGCAAGCATATAAGTGTGCGTGTGAAGAATGTCTATAGATGTCACCTTCGTTTATGTCGGTGAAAATGTAGCGAGACGTTGAAATAATTTTGTATTTGGTAGGATTTTTTTTTATTCTTGTGTATGTGTATGTGGGTTGGTGGAATGTCTGTTGTCGTCATCACCTCTGTTTAGATAACTCGTGCGAATTGTCAACATCTGTCATCATCGGTCAGTATCATAAAATGTGAAATACTCTGTTACTTCTATGTATGATGAATGAGGAGGTGCAAACAATTAGTTGCTTACAATAAGAAAAGGACAGCTGAAATTTTCGAGTCATTTCAAAACACGAGATGCAAAGGGAACTAACAAGAAACATACTTGACATGTTTAAGCAAATAGATGGCAAAAGAAAGTGACATAAACGAAAACAATATCTAAATTTCATCAAATACCGGAAACAATATCATTTGAAGACTTCCAACATCAGCAACAACGAAAATAAATAGAGTAAAGGTATGAATCTATCTCCTCTTCCCCCAGCTATAGTTTGAATAACAGGTCAGATTGGGTTCTTTAGTCTTGGGCGGCAACCAGTCAACCGCTGAAAGAAATGGCAACCTAGTGCGGGGGAAAATCTCCTCAGCAGTCATGTATCGACAGATACATGATCACTCAATCTTGTATCACGTATGGGACTTAACTATCTGATCTAAATGGAAAATAGTGACTAATCAAAATAAGGACATTTCGCATAACCTTAAAGAAAAAGTTAGAAAGGAAACCTCCATCAGTATATATATATATATATATATATATATATATATATATTTATATATATATATATGGAGAGAGAGAGAGAGAGAGAGAGAGAGAGAGAGAGAGAGAAAGAGAGAGGTTATATATTGTTATATGCGAGTAGTCTGGCTGTTCGCAACTGAGTTTCTGTACTTACGTCGAAAAAAAAAAAAATATATATATATATATACTGGACTCTCTTGTCGTTTTCGACGTATGTGGTAGGTACAGTACATATATATATATATATATATATATATATATATATATATTCATGAATAATTCATACAAAAAACAAGAACAAATCTATTTCCATACCTGAGGATGTCTGTAGGATCAGACGAAAGCTTGTAAAAAATTAAAAAGACCTTATGCAACTGGAATTTATAAACAGGGATCCCAATTTATATATAGGGTCGGGGTTGGTGTATCTTATTTATATTGTTTGCGAAGATGTATTCTCGCCATTTAAATCATTAACCTCTATATTTGTTTCTTGTATCAATGATTCATAAATTTATAAATTATAATTGAACCTATAATTGATATATATATATATATATATATATATATATATATATATATATATATATATATATATATGTATGTACGTATAATTTTGTATAGTTTTCTACACCTGAAACCAGAATGTCCCATTTGTATTCATATAGTCTGTTTTTTGTTGTTTTTTTTAATTTAAACCTCTTGCACTCAACAGAGTAAATTCCTCCTTCACGTTTTGGCTTGTTTTGTTTTTCATTTATTAAGTCTTTGTTTTAGATGCAGTCGTGACAGATTTTATGTTGCGTTTAAATAAAATATTTTGGTTGTAGTTGTGATAGAATTAATGGGTAGAATATTATTTCATAAAAAAAATATTCATTCAAAAGTTTTGAAATGACCAGCGTCTTTCGTTTCGTGCTCATGTTTAGACGTGGCGACATCAACAAAGCCCAGTCCGATGAAAACCTAACGGATAAAAGGCGTCAAAAATGT
This sequence comes from Acanthosepion lycidas, assembly GCA_963932145.1. NCBI lineage: Eukaryota > Metazoa > Mollusca > Cephalopoda > Sepiida > Sepiidae > Acanthosepion > Acanthosepion lycidas. The sequence goes on along the minus strand of OZ010577.1, from coordinate 34,783,994 downwards.
TTTAAACAATTTGTCATACTATGTTTCTCAATATATCTATCTATCTATCTATCTATATATATATATATATATATATATATATATATATATATATATATATATATATATATAAGTAATAGAATATGAGGGACTTAGGCAAACCATTATAGTAAGACATCGAGTCTAGAAGAATCCTCAACAGAATGCAAAAAGCACTGGATGGCTGTTTCACACTATTTGTGGGGCTCATCAGCAGTGCGCCTCCACTACCGAAACACGTGAAGGAAAAGACGTGGCTCTTGGGGCTCAATCTGTTTGGTTATGAATACTTGGATGAGTATCACCACGTAATTTGTGAGTAGCGGCGCTGTATCGAGTCTATTCAGTTTCTTCTTCGTCACCGAGCCCCGTTGGTACAGTTGGTATGACGCTTGCGTTGTATCGAAACGGCACAGATTCGATGCAACAGTGGATGTGCAATGATGATGATATACACACACACACACTCTCACACACACACACACACACACACACACACATACATATATATATATATATATATATATATATATATATATATATAATGGTCAGAGTTGAATCAGACCAGGGAACAGAAGTAGTAAAAAGTGTTCAATACGCCTGAGAAAAAAATAAGTAAAAATTAAAATGACATGTAGAGCTTTTAATTTTTAAAATCAGGACAAATAAAATACACGACCACGGTTTCGATCTGGCGGTCTCGTCGGGTGTTAATTTCAAAACGACCACGTTAATGCTTTATTTAAACTAAAACCACAAAGCACGCTATAGAATTATCTTTCAAAAAATAACTGAAATATTAACAGAAAGATTCAAAGACATGACATAGGATGTAATAGGAAGGTAAGTGGAAAAGGAGACGAAGGAAAGAATGGAAAGACAGGATTGTAAGTGTATTGTAAGTGTATTGTAAGTGTATTGTCAGTGTATTGTCAGTGTATTGTAAGTGTATTGTAAATGTATACAGTCAAAAGGGAAATCAGATATGTAACTTAATTGTTATGAAGGATGAGGGGACGTGTCCAAATGTTAACAGTCTGTTGTTTTTATATATATGCTTACAATCTTGTCATATTAAAATAATGCCATAAATTCTTTAGAATCTACCTTGTTTACGTTTTGATTACGGAACTGAGCAGATATGGAATCTCTTGAAAAATAATCCAACAGAAGGAAATATGCTTCGTTAAATATTGTAAAATTGAGCCTTGCTTCTTGCGAAGTGCTTCCGCGACAAAGGTGGTTTGATTATGTGTGTGTTTTATGAGAGTGTTCTGCTTGTTATCGGGAGTTTTAGTCATCAATTAATCTTTGATTCTATTAGCTTTAACTTTGTTTTTCGGAACAAGTTCAAGCGTATTCTACTGGTACTGCTATGAAACCTGTTAAAAGCGACACTGTTGTTTCTTTATGATATATTCACATTGTATAGAAAAACGGTATTCTGTATTGATTTTCTGATTACTGAACTAAAAATCAAGTCAGACATATTATTTTCCCAAAACCCTTTATTATTCACGAATATATCTCCAGCGAATTTTACGCCCGATTTAGCCGCTAGGGATTTTAAAATGACAGTTTTATATCTTGTGTGCAGTAATAAAAACATACAATGTAAACAAAATTATTCTTGAATTGTTTATTGTTCAGATATGTCGTAAAAAACGATAACAGAGATGTGCGTAATGGGCTATACGAAGATGTGTCATCGATCACTCGCTTGTCGAGAAAATTAAGCGTTCCTCTCTTGTGCAATTCATGGATAAAGTTATTATATGATAATGGCATCTCTTCTGATAATAAAACAAATTATTACATGTTTTCGCATTGGATTATTTTCATATAAACTTTCCTTTTCATTTGATTCAGAATTCATTTTAAAATGACCCAGATGTGGCCAATATTAAATCCATCATCGAGGATTGGACTCATTATCCGTCAGGTGTTTTTTTTTTCTTTACTAAATCTCATCCAAAGCAAGACCCAGTAGCGACTCAACTAGGGGGTTAATAAATATCGCGTGCAGGAATTGTTACGAGCAGGATGTATTAAGTGAAAATCGCGAAGAAATATATAACGACTCAAGTCTTGATGAAGGTATGATTGTAATTGTAAAGGATGCATATACAGAGGTAAGTCAAAAAATAACCTCACATCCGTGATAACAGCTGTGTTTGAGACACTTCAATGTGGTGTAATTGTTAGCAAGCCTCGCTAGATCAATTACGACTGAATAGTTCTATCCTAAATGGGTGTCCCAAACTCTCCGCTTTGTGCCACATCTAAGCTACGCTTAGAAAACCGTAGTGTATTTCGATTTGCGGTAATATTTAGGAATCTTTTCCCGCTAGAAGTACGACTGAATAATGAGTTGTATCCTCACGGTGACCAATACACACGGTTTTATGCCACACCTAAGCTACGCTTTGAATATCATTTAGTACCTCAAACATGGTCCAATGGTTAACAAGCTTGTCTCGCTAGAATTATTACGACTAAGTAGTGAGTTCGGTCTTCATTGGGCGCCCTACTTTTCGATTTTGTGCCATACTCTAAGCCATGCTTAGAAAATCATCATAACATCTGTGTTGATTGCGGATAATTTTTTACTTTCCATCATACTTAGGAGTCTCTTCACAAAGTACGCTTATTGGGAAGAAAATTTCAGAGTCGAACACCCTTCTTACCAAAAGAACGCGTAATGAATGGAGGACGTGGACGTTAGCTTTTGGCTATAAAGGTCTGAGTAGGTGGGAGCTAAAAAATTGAGCTCGCCTGAATATTTGACAGAAGCTACGACAGAATAACTATAGGTTTGCAAAGTTGCGTCGGTGTGAGGGAGTGACTGTGGTGGAGAAAATAAGTTATCCACCCACAAGACCAAACTCATTGTCACACTGTAGAAACTGGTTCTAGCTTTCTTCTGGTGGGCTTTATTGCTGCATAAACTAGTTTAATATTGTTATGGTCCAGGTTAAGACCAAGGAAGAACAACACGAACACAAGAGTAGAAATAACGAAGGTATATTACACGAAATAATTATACAAGATGTGGAAGGTGTTAGTATGACTCTCAGTCTGGTTTGGAGTGAACTACTATCGGCTCGACTCGATTCGACCCTCTCTCTTGAGAGGCGTAGTATACATAGTGTTAGGAAGAGTTCATTCTGTAGTTATAGGTAAGGAAACCATGACAAATATTTAAAACGCAAATGACGAGTTAATTTACCATCTAGACCTAATTTTAGATTGTCAATGATTGCTTAATTAAAAACACTATGTTGATATTAGTCGCAAATTATTGTAATGACCGAGTCGGAATAGTCGAGGAAAACAATAAAGATATGCCACTATCTAACATACGTATGGCACACATACGAAAATGTATGGCAATCCAAAGCATGCGTCTCTCCAGTACACAAACCCTTTGGGAGTAAATATTACTAATGTATTCCAACCCACGGAATATTGGAAAGGAGATAGTAAAGCTGGAGGAATATCAGAAAATCTTGTTCCAGAAGGAGCATAGAAATCAGGCATGACTGAACTACCGTCAGTCACAATGGACATCCAATCGTGGAGGCACCGTGCCTCAAGGGAATATCGGGCCTGAAACTTACACCGAACTCAAGTGGAACTCTTATATACGTTCCATCGCTAAAGATGAAGGTAAAATTATTGGCTCCCTGTACCTCTTCAGTCAGTACCTGACTCCTCATGCTATTAAGTTGGTGCAAAAATAATGTCGTTTTTGACGTTAAAAAACGACATTATTTTTGCACCAACCTAATATCTTCTACGTTTATAAGAGCCAGATCAGGCTGAAAATGAAGTGCTGTTGCCATATTTGGGCGGGAGCTGTCCGGTCACGTCCCGGGTTCTTGGAGAAAATTTATATTCGACTCTCCAACATCTCTCGCACGGGATGTGATGAGTCTCTCACAGCTCTATCGCTGCTTCCATGGAAATTTTACGGACGAACTGCATTCTTTGGTTCCGCCATATTATAACCTCCACGGCTAGGACTTGCAATTCCACTTACATAGTAGCAAACCGCCAACATTCCCTCCGTATTCCATGGGCAAAAAGTAAGTTCCACTCAAACAGCTTTTTCCCGCGAAGCTCTACCCTATGTAACAGACTCACAAGAGGATGATTCCCCAATCACTACAATCTTAACCTGTTCAATTCTAGAGTTAACTGTTAATCTCCTCTCCTATCCATATAAAATACCCCTTAACGTAACCCTCTACCTCAAGTGTCGCTGGGCCTTATACAGGATGAACGTTATTGTGAGTAAAATATAGCCAACCCCAAATGGGATATGACAAAATCAAGATGATGAAAATAATAGACAGAGGCCATTTGAGGACAAAACGACTGAACGAATAAGAGTATGTTATGGATTGCCAAACTCCTCAGTATATCTATCATATAGATTAATACTATTAGGAGCTTGAATAAGTTCCCCGACGTTTTCCAACTGATAGCTTTCGCAGAACTGCGTGCGTGTAGTTTCAGATGGTAATGCATTTATAAGCAAGCTTGAAATTCAGTGTATGTCATTTCACCGAAGTGTAAACAAATTCGTCTTTCATAGCTTTAAACATGTCGGATTTCGTGCCAAAGGATATGTACTTGCAGAAAATTTTACTGCACAACTTTACTGAAAATAAATCTGCAGCTGAATTACATAGAATTCTTGTTGAGACTTACGGCGACCATGCTTTGTCAGGAAAAAAGAAAGTGATATATATATATATATATCTATATATATATATATATATATATATATATATATATATATATATTCAATGAAATGGATTAAGTCAGACAATTATTTAAATTTTTTTTCTTTTTTCTATTTTGTTTAGATTTGTTTTTTTAAAAAACACTACATTACATTTACCGGAGTGAATGTTCAAGCCATTTCCTAGAAAACATGCATGGAACAGCATCTCAGATCAAATGACGGTTTCCTTATAGGAATACAGGTTCGATTCCTGTCGGAAAACGCATGTTTTCTACGAAATGTCTCGAACATTAACGCCGATAAATGTAATTATAATATTGTGTAAAAAATAAAAAAAAAACAAATTAACGTATAAACACAATATATATATATATATATATATATATATATATATATATATATATATATATATATATATATCCAAATGTAAAAGAATGAAGAGTAAGATTTCAGCACTCAAGACATTAATTTAAAACAGTGTTCAGTACAAATGTAGAGCCGTAAATATTTATTACACAGTGTTACATTAGAACATGCACATACCCACTACAAAACTGTCCATCTAGTTTTAACGTTAAAAGAACGAAAACTTTTTTTTTTAAATAATAATTTTTTTTCGTTTTTTTTTTTCCCGTTGAAACAAAATGTACAGTTTTGTAGTGGGTATGTACATGTTCTAATGTACCACTGCATAATATATATATATATATATATATATATATATATATATATATATATATATATATATATATGCATGCAGCTGGACGTGCATGAAACGTAATATATTTAATAACTGGATATTCCTGTACGAGCATTAGTTATTCCTATCTCGCTGACCCTTGCTACAAGTGCTTTTATGTCCGATCCGCGTGTAGCGTAAACTCCGACATAGGAAATATTCAAAACAGATGACAAGACTTCCCTTTAACATGATTTAATTAAAAACGTTCAAGTGGAAAAACGCCCTGAGATTTTGTCGACATTAATGTTCATTTGTATTCTTTGCCGTTTTTGGGCCGCACCTTGCAAATACTTATTTTGAGACTTTCTAAATATGCACCAAACTTAGCTTACTCTGGCATTGGTCCAGTTCGGGATGAAAAACTAAAGACAGTATTAATTGCTTCTTAACCAACACATCGCTTTCTTTATTCTTTTCATAAGTTCAGCTTTATCTACAACTGACAGCAACTTAAGCCCAATTAGTATACATTTTAGATAACTTACTAAAGATAATTCATGAAGCAAGAAAATAACAAGGACTAAAATAGTTTCGCCCATTACACTCCTTTGTAACATTCGGTGTTAATTATAAATATTTTAATAAAAATCTGGTATAATACTATTAATATTCTCAAATAAAGGCTAATACAATATTTAGTCGCAAAAATTGAATAAATCTTACAATCCAAAATCTGTTTGGGCCTCAAATAAAAGGGTTGATAAGACGTAAGAACAAATTAATTGCTCGAACTAATATATCTAAACGATTCCTGAAATCATGACATTAAAGTATCCAGGAAAGATTTGTCTATGTTTATTAAGAGTATAAGGCCAGAATCTGACATTTTTTATGCTATAATTCACCCACCATAAGGTCAAATAACTACTCAAGGTCTAGTTTTAATGAATAAAATTTTTTTGTGGACGTACGAATTATAGATTGGGGGATCCAAGAACTATGAAAATTGATCTTGGACTTGAAGAAGTTAAGACTGTATTCTTCAAGGAAGCATCCTCTCATGAGCCCGGTCCATACCGTGGCGGATCACGTAGCTGTCCAAATGGAACCTCCACCTTAACAACAGCACACAAAAAATGAGAATGGTTCGCCTCTGTGTAAATGCTATGTCGGGTCTTAACTGTAAAGGTCTGAACACGCAGTACAAAGGAATGTAGATAGTCAGAACATTTCGAATAGAAATATAACTGATAGAGTGTCGACGTTTCGTCTGTGAGAAACGAGCTGTACGGTGGAAAATAATAACTCATTAAACGGTCCCGAACTCTGTCCAGGTTGGAAAGAGAGGATTTGTCATCTCCAGTCCAAATATGGCAGCAGTACTCCACTTTTACTCAAATGTAATTTTTTAAAAACACAGCATGGTAGGCAGACACAGGTACTTTCTAAAGCGGTATATGCAAACGACTATTTTTCCAGAGTTCCATTTAAGTCAATGGTATGAATTTGAATTCCAGTATACGTTCAAAGCAACGAGACTCTTTGAGATTGCAACCATTTATACTGACTAGTGAGAATTCAGCCTGAGGTTTGAGTAGCAATTAGAGTTTTACGGTGCGTCGTTGCTAACCCCCAATTTGTTTTGTATTCAGATTTGTCCTTCTCTTGCACTGGTTGAAAGCCAAGGATAGACAGTATAGTATGTCCTGCTATTTATTCCTGTCTTGAACAGATGTATTCATAATATACCATATGTATTTGAACGAGTGTCTTGGCTGGAATCAAAATGCCCATGTTGATAATCGTAACGATTATCATTTTGGGGAAGTTGGGAAATAATGGTTTAGTCAAGCCTTTAATCCGCCTAATATACCGACAATCTTTATCCAATAACCAGTAACACTTAACTGAACAAACGTATTAACAATGACCTTACAGAATTTTCTAAAGTAAAGTTAGCTTTATTTACTACAGGTCCGCTGATATTATTTTTGTGTACATCTTCAGAATTCTCGCTTCATGGCCTTTTCAGGAGTCGGGTAGGTTCAAAGATTTTAAGCCGAAGCCACAGGGAGCGTTCCACGCAGACAGTACCTCTGCTTCTGGGGGGAGAGGGCTTGTTTTATTGAGACGTCCCCAAAAGTGGAACTGCAGGAGGTTTGGAAATTTATCCATGGTATTGCCGGTAAACTTTTTCTAAACTTCGCACTTGCGTCACATTTGGTAACCACGTGGGCACACTGAAAAATACCGTATTCAAAATTCTAGCTACCAAAACGAGGAATAATTTCATGATATTTACTTAGATTCTACACCTGCAATTCACTTCGGATGGAGATGATGTCTGTAATTATTTCGTGTGGCTATATCATACTGTCGGCGCCATCTTTGTACCCACTGAATTGGGCACTTCGAGGCGGTGTAATAGTTAGCAAGCTTGTCCCGCTAGAAAAATTACGACTTAGGAGGGATTCGATCGATCCTCACTTGTTGCCCGATATTTTCGGCCATGAACCACATTTAAGTTACACATGGAAAATCGCTATATTCCACTGAATACGATACTGCATAAAATGAGATTCCTTTTTAAGGAAGCCTCGTTTCTTTTCTTTGCTTCTCCTATGTTGATTCAGCTCGAGGCCATTTCGCAGAACAGACGAATTTCTATCTGCATTCGAAATATAAACTTCGCAGCACACATGTGCCTAATCCATCAGGGCTTCAAAGCTGGTGGTCTGATCTTAAGGACTTCCTAGTTTATATATATATGTTTATGTCTACATTTATACATATGGTCTGATCTTGAGGACCTCTGAGTTTTACAAATATATATATATATATATATATATATATATATATATATATATATTCTTAATTGGACCTTCATCATAATAGGTAGGGGGAGCAGATACGATAGGCCACAATAAACTACAGAACTCAAAATTGATTCCTGCATTTAAGTAATGCATTCATATTTAAGCTTATCTTCTAAAAGTTCAACGCTATTTATTCTGCAACCACCGAATGTAAAAGGCCTTATTTTCCGTTCAAGCAATTACTTTTATTTCCTGGTTGACTTTCGATGGATTTCGCAAGTAATTTCCATTCTTCCAAAATTTATTTCCAAGTTATGAAAATTGTTATCGTACAAAAAACTTACCAAAAAAAAAAAAAAAAAAATCACGCAGAACAATCGACGAAAATAATCGCAGTAATGAAAATTTTCGAATCTAAAATTTCAGGTTTCCGGGTCCGGATCTGGCACGGAATGTTTTTAATTTAATCACGGAGTCGACCCTATTCCAAAATAGCATGTTATGTTGGGCTACAGCCTCTAAGATTAAAGTTGAAAACACGGCGGACAATTTTATTTAGAAACACTAATTTGAGAACAGATTTTTTTTTCATTTGAACATGAGAGATTGAAAATTAGAGTTGGGTCCTTTTAATTTGAAAATGTGTGACACAGTGACATTCGCATTTATATATATATATATATATATATATATATATATATATATATATATATATAATGTACACACACACATGTATATATATTTATATATATATATGAAGAAATATAGTTTTAATGTCTGCTATATTTATGGGATAAAGTGCTCAATATCAGAGATAGAGCGTATGTAAATATAAATATAAAATGTGAACATTGAAGTCAACACTCAGAAGCGATAGGCTGTTTCATGTTGAACGCAATCGTCAGGCCTGACGATTGCGTCTAGCATGAAACCGCGTGTCGCCTCTAAGTGTTAACTTCAATGTACACATTTTATATTTATATTTACATAAATTTGTTTGAGCCTCAAATAAAAGGGTTGATATGCCGTAAGAACAAATCAATTGCTGAAGCCAAAATATCCAAACGATTCGTGAAAACGTGAATATTAACGAATCCAGTAAAGACTTGTCTATACAATATATACATATATATCTATGAGAATGTCTATTGCAAAATTGAACACAATAAGAAATACATATAAATTTATAATTGTAAAATAAAACAATTAAAATGAGTTAATGTATTAAATGATTCGTTCTTACTGAAAGTTCTCAGCCTGACCCCCCATCTAACAATTTTTTCAAATATCAAAACACATTTTATTTTCCTTCTTGAGTGGGTGAGGATTAAGAACTTCATCACTGGGACGAGAACTTTTCAGCAATATTTCCTAATGTCACTATATAATACTTATCTTGCTTTACAAATCGAGAACTTTCACCTATTTGCTAAAAGGAAACACTTTACGGCATCTCTTTGGCAAATACGAATTGACAGCATCGTTACCTTTGGGACCATTATTAATGCAAAACCGATGGATTTTTTTTTCTTTCTGAGGTTGACCGCGGATAACAGAAACCCTAGAAAGTGTAATCGCAGAAAAATGAGATCGTTGTGTATAATTTTTTTAATATATATATCTTCTATTTCTTTTTTAACTTTATCATCAATGGCAGATTTTAGTAGCAATATATCGCATTGGTTAACTGCCATGTTATAGGTTGGTGAGAACGGAAATGTGTTTCTTTCCTGTATAAGGAGAAGTGAGAAATTTTCGATAGTCCTAAGTTCGGAAGTGAAGTGACGCGCTTGTCAAGGGTAAGTGGTGTTTATGCGCATCTGACAGCTTGTCAATGCCGAAAGCTGGCCATAATCTCGTAGGTTTCCTTCGACCCGACTTCCTGTGTGACTCGTAGCTCCCAGCGGTGAGAACAGCTGCGCGATATTTCACTTTTGTTCAATATTCTCCAACAGTCCAGGTAAGTGAAACACAAGAATACAGATGGAATTTCACCTTTTAGAACCTATAAAAAAAAATGAAAAACTCGACGGGTTTTTCCTACAGAACTAAAAATTGTCTTCAAACCTACTTTTTGTAAATTTTTTAATATATTGTTTTTTAATCATATCACCCCATGCAAGTTAGTAATACCACTAAGATACTTTGGATTACTGAGTTTGGAAGAACATGAAAAAGAAAAAATGAAGAACATTGTGGAGCAAGAAAGATAAAAGAGTCTTCAAGATAAGTCGAAGAGTAACAGTGATTGAGATTAATTTTTTTTTTTTTTTTTTTTGAAAATGAAAGTTGGCTGCAAAGGAAACAGTCGAAATTGCATTCCACAAATGAGAAATGCGAGAAATAAATTTGAGGCGCATATTTATTTATCTTATACGGATAAATATATGCCTATATTTCGGAAATAACGTATTTTAACTAGTTACACTATTTACATTGTTCGGGCTTTGTTGCCATACTAGCAGTAGAGCCCGGCGTTGCCCGGGAATGTAATAGTAAGAGACAGATCAAGTATCGGCCATCATAAAGACTGAAAAATAAAATTGACAAAGATTATTGTTTAAGGTTGACGGACACGAATTTTTTTTTATTTTGTTTTTTTTTTATTTTTTTTACGAATTGATCAAACCCAAACGCAAACAAAAACATTGTTTTCAATCGTTATGAGTCTCCCGATTGAATAGAATTTTATTATAAACAATTGTCTTGTAAATGGAATTATTAAAGCATTCTGAATGTAAAAATAAAGGAAAAAGTGGGCAAGACAATAAGAAACACTACCTGCCAAAAAAAATGTGATGTTTTGTTGAAATCGGTTGAAAAATGTAGGAAATTCGATCCCATATATAAACGAACAAACACACACAAACAACCAACCTGGTTTTTATAAGTATAACTCGATATGAGTTGTCCCCCTTTCATTAAGCAAAACGGATGCCTCTTAATCGTGTTTTCAAATTGATTTCGTGCAAAAACAATTGTGTTTTTCCAATGTTTGGCGCAGTCAGAACACCCCAAGGTAATTTTACGTAGTCCTGTGAAGTTTTGTTGAAATCTGTTGAAAATATAAGAAATCCGATCCAATATATAAACGTACAGACACACACACATACAACCTGGGTTTTATAATAAATATGATTCATGACGTTCCAGTCGCTGTACACCCGGTACTTCTCCAGATGATATACATGGGCCAGAGGATAAAAGCGCTGGTTAAGTCATCCAATGATTGACTCAAAGATTTGCGAGTTCAATACTTGGCTACAGCCGAGGTGAACAAAATATTGGAGAGTTAAATTACTAAAATGAATATAACTGAAACAGAAATATCCAGAAAAGACATGGCACGTGGAACGAGAAGAATTTAATCCATTATACGAAATAATGGACTTGATTCGAAATTCTAATGTATATCACCTGAAGAAGGTCGAAGCGTACAACAGCCGAAACGTCGAGAATATGACAATAAAGATGCGGGCGACAGTTCAAACAATATAAATAGTGTAAACGGATACAAAATTTATTTAAATACATTAATTTATTAACATTTTTGTTCTTTACTTAAAAACGTTTGTTCCTTATTTAAGTGAAATACTTTTGTAACACGCCCCCTTCTCAAAAGTATGTTTTCGTACGTAGAATTGACAAGGCCAATAAATCTGTAAAAGCCAGAAATCGATTTGTCGCTGTATCAATATTATTATTGGATCTCTTCTAAATCGATAACAAATCAATATTCTTAGTTTCTGACAAATGTCGCGGTCAAAAGCAAGTGAAAAGAATGCTAATCTGCAAAAAATATTTCCACAAAAATATTTCCCTATTATTTATGATTGCATAAATCTATTTCAATAGTACCCTGATACGTTAAAGTTTCTATTCTAATAAAAAGAAATTGTAATTTCTTATAAGAAAGAAAGTGTGTGGTGGTGATCATAGTTTTTTTTTTTTTTTTTTTAATGGAATAACCTTTCAGACTATAAGTGATCATATCTCTCCAAAATACTCCTTTTCTTTATTACCTGTGGAAGATGGTACAGTTTATTCCAGTTGCCTAGCTCACAGTATTAGTACAGAGTTTTTCTTCTCGTAAATTAGTTGCCATCTCAGGCTTGAGAGCTATTTCCGGCTACGCTGCGATATATAGCCGGAAGAAGGAAGTGAAGAGTTGCATTCATTCCATTCTCGTCGGCATTTTTTCGAAAATGAACGCAGAAGACGAGCCCAGAATTTGAACTCGACACGACGTCGATATCCGTCACACTACCCGGATAGTGATAGACCAAATGTAATTTTCGATATTCCAAAATGGTAAAATGATACCACGAACAGTATGTGTGAGTAGACTTTTAAACGCATAATTTGCGTAGTTACAATGCAATAAGTTACTAAATTTACGCTTGTATCGTTAGATTAGGTTTACGGCACTGTTTACGGCCATATCACGTTCAAACACCGGTCCTTGTACGACCATCGAAGCCGGTCAGTACCATGATGGGCGAGAACTTGTGAATATCAGGTGATGTAAGCTTGGATGTGCGGGTGGTATAATGAAACTGGAACTGGAATTCGGAGAGCCGAGTTCCAATTCCACTCGAGTTCTTTATATTCAGTTACGCACAAATAGCCTCTGCGAAAGATATGAATCAACGTTTTCTCCCCCTCCCCCAACTATGCCTTAATTAATAAGACTTGTATCAGTTAATCATTATTATCTCTAAATAATTTTTACAGTCTAAAAATATTTTCTGGCTTTAAATAAAGATTGATAAGTCATAAAAGGAACAAAAATAAACAAAAACAAAGTCTGCGGCGTATGCAAAGTATAATCATGGAAAGGCAATGCCACAGCAGAACATTATTCATTCAATAAACCAAAAACCTTGGCGAAGATGGTTTGAAATTGTTTGAAAGTGTCAGATTATAGTTTAAGAGGTGCAACACAAACAGGTTGTCTTATTGATTTTAATAACATCCAATTTTTGTTTGAACTCGACAAATATATCACATTTAAAGGTGAGGAATTAACTAAAAATGGTTTGAAGCTATTCAACGGTTCTCTCAAATCTGCAATGACTTAAAAAAAATGTGGCGAAACAGTGAAAATATTCATTCCGTATTATTTGACGAAAGTAAAACTTAATGCAAAATTCGGCATCTTTTCATTCCCTGGAAAGTTATCTTGCTATTTTAGTAACGATTAGCGACTAGTGATGAGAAACAGTTTGGGTTAGGTTGGTTGAGGAAAATAAAAATTTAAACAAGAATATAAAGCGTCACTGCTAATGGGCTTAAATTGGTTGCCATTGCTTGAGAGTTATTTCAAGCTACGCTGCGATATATAGCCGGAATTCGCAAGTGAAGAGTTGCATTCATTCCATTCTCATCGGCATTTTTGCAAAAATGAACGCAAAAGACGAGCCCGGAATTTGAACTTGACACGACATTCCAACTTTACACCCCGATGTCTGTCGCACTATCGGGATACCGATAGATCAAATGAAATTATCGATATTCCAAATTGCTAAAATAATACCACAAACAGTACGTGCAAGTACATTTTCAAATGTCTAATTTATACAATTAAATGCAATAAGTTACTAAACTGACGCTTTTATAGATTTGTCTACGGCACTGTTTACGACCATATAACGTTCAAACACCGATTCTCGTACGATCAACAAAGTTAAAGACAGACGAGCTGTCAAAGAGATAATGTACGGGATCTCCTTTAAATGAACTGTTCTTGTTTGTGTTTCATTTAACTGTGACAGTGGGTTTCATTTGAAATGCTTGCAATCAATGTTATGATAAATACAGACGACTATTATCTGCTATCAGAGAATTTAAACATTGTTTTGAATGAAAAGTTTCCTAATTTGCTCAATGGCAAAAATTATGCTAATGCCTATTCCTGACTTAAAAGATTGAAGACATCACCAGAGAAAAAAATCAACACTTTCTTTATTTTACAAATGTCTCTCTATTTGATTAGCACATATTAAACTATTTACATATACATATTTTTTCTGATGACATATCTGACGAGGACTTATTTCTCGACATCCTATTAATCCAAACCAAAAGATTCTCAAGAAAATCGTATTTTGAAGCTTGCAAATTTTTGAAACTGCTCATTTCACGAGTTTTTTTTTTTTTTTTTTTTTTTTTCAATTTTTAATTATCGCCACAAACTTCAGCGTTGTCTAAAGTTAAAAAAAAAATAAATCTAACAAAAAGTAGGCGCTAAAACAAAAATTCAGAATTTCAAGACACCGATATTATCTATAAAATCGTAGGCCTACTTGGAGGATATATCGCTAATAATAATTCAATAAATATAAACATTGGTTGCACTACCATTACATTATCTCATCAATTAACTTGCTATTTATTTTAAATTAAATGGCATTTCACCAAAAAAAAAAGCAAAAGAAAAAAAATATCCAATAAATATGACAAAACCTTATTAAAACAGAAATACTGTATCACATAAATTGTAAACAAACATTAAAAGCATAAATATCGAAAAACAAACAATCCAACATTGAGGAAGAGACATCGAATTTAGAAATAGACATACAAGACATGAAAAATTTTAAGAAAACAATACGAGAACTTGAACTATTACGTTGGTGCAAAAATAATAACGTAATAATGTCGTTTTTTGACCTTTAAATACGCCAAAAAACGACATTATTACGTCATTATTTTTGCACCCACCTAATAATACTTTTAAAAAATACAACATAATTTCGAAGTTTCATGAG
Source organism: Acanthosepion lycidas (assembly GCA_963932145.1). Classification (NCBI taxonomy): domain Eukaryota; kingdom Metazoa; phylum Mollusca; class Cephalopoda; order Sepiida; family Sepiidae; genus Acanthosepion; species Acanthosepion lycidas. Next base: position 34,768,955 of record OZ010577.1, on the reverse strand, counting down.
CGAATTGTAGTAATGGTTTCACTCTTCAGGGCTGTTGGCTTCGATCCTGCTATTTCTCAAGTTTGTCGTATTTCTGCATAATTTGGTGTAATTTAACATCTTTAGGCGTGTGAGATGGTTTTTTTTTTTTTGGTTTTTTTTGGTTTTTTCATTTAATAGATCTTGTGTTAATATGTAAGTAGGATTACGTTTCTTGGTGATTGTTTTGTATTGTTCCGACGTAAAATTCTTTCCTACATCAGTAATCTACAGAAAAAGAACCAACAATGTATGCATATATGTACATAGTTATGTTAAAACTATGGCCGAGTGGTTATAATCCGGTGTTCCTATAGATATTTTTATTTTTATTTTTACAAAATAGCGCTCAATGTAAATTTACAGAGCATTAATGTTATAAATTAACTGATTTAAAATAGTTTTTTTTTCGCTACACAGTTCTATGTTTCAACAATGGAAGCTAAAGCTTCGAATTTAATTTTGTAAATAAATTAAAGACGTTAGTTCCATTTCATCTTCAAGCGAATTTTGGAGTAACTTATTTTTAAATTTAAGTTTTATAGGCACGACGAAAATTCATAATTCACTGTTTCCAAGGATACAGAGAAATCCATTCATCCAGACAAGGGGTGGTTGCCTGTTCATTTTCATTAACATTTGCTGTATCAGTTATTAGTTATGTTCGAAAAAGGGGTTACGTTTAGCTAGGTGTAGAGATGTATTTTCCAACAAAATCTGACATCCGTTAAATGCATGTCGTCTGTTTTTTTAATAATTTTATTGTTAACGACAAAACATTATCACGGCCTTTTTTTCTATTTGTATACTTAAAGATTTTTGGGAGTTTTTTAGGTTAGAATACGTTTTATTTAACTGTTAGGTTGGTGCAAAAATAATGTCGTTTTATCACATATGTTACTATCTGAGAAAACGACATTATTTTTGCACCAACCTAATACAATTTTAAAATATTTTCACTTTTAATTTTTAATATATATATATATATATATATATATATATATATACATATATATATATATATATATATATATATATATATATATATATATATATATATATAAAACAGTTCTGGCAGGAACTAGGAAGCAGAATTTGTTTTCCTCCTGATGATAACCATTTTGACCGAAACTAGTCGAGGAATCTAACTGAAATAATAAAAACGAAGGAATATTAATATACAACCCAGTGTTTCTGAAGGTTTTAGTTTTTAATATTTTTTTATTGTTCAATATATATATATATATATATATATATATAATATTACAGGATATATATGTGTGTGTGTGTATATATATATATATATATATATATATATATATATATATATATATATATATATATTCTAACAGGATAAAATCCATGTATAGCTATATGTATAAGATAGAGCAAACATATAATATAAAAGGCTCAAACATTAATATTCCATGGTTATAACTTATTACATCGTAATCACGATTCAATTTATCAGTCCTAGAATTCAAAAAGAAAAAAAATATATAACTCTGAGTATAAAAAACAATATTTCAATGAGAGTATATTTGTGGGAGTGAGACGGAAAGCTCTAGAGAGACGTGTAACGGAAGAAAGATGAACAGGAAAGACCCTTATGTGAGGGTGGAGAATAAAATTTAAATGATACAAACTTTAACGTTAATAAAAGTCTAAATGAGTGAGATACAGATAAATATGCAACTATATTTTAATACGAAACAAGAGCAAAGTAATTCAATAATATAAAAAAATGGAAGATCATATTAAAATGTTGTATACTCATATTTGTTAATTTTTCAGTGACCAGGGAATAGAACATTGATTAAGTCTAGTTTACAATCAGTAGATCTAATTTATCAGTTATAATTACTAATTAAAATCTATAAAAATAATTTGTTTACTCTTTTTCTTGTTTTAGGGGAAAGAAGTATGATAAAGGGAGAAACGATTTCGTGTGAGATGTTTAGTCCTTCATCAGACTAAGTTTACATTTGTGCTAATCGACTCCACATACGCACTATATATATATATATATATATATATATATATATATATATATATATATATATATATATATATATTTACACATACACAGGGCTTCAAAGCTGCTGATCTGACCTTGAGGACTGACTAGCTTATATGTATGATATGTTTATATATATGTATCTGGTCTGATCCTGAGAACCTTCTAGTTTATATACATATATATATATATATATATATATATATATATATATATATATATATATATATATATATATATATATATATATATATATAACAGAGGTTGTATCAAAAATACTTATGCAAACGTAAGGGACGAGGTCCTCACACAAGGTCAAAAGTCCACATAATCATCTGTCCGCAAATTCTTTTCAGTTATTAAGTTTAAAGAAAGTTTACGATAGACGGCGCTGTGTTGTTATGTAGACTACGTTAGATTCATCATTGGTGTATATTTGTGGCTAGTCTGTCTCCAACTTTTAACGTGTGTTGTAGTGAGTTACTGAGAAGTTTTCCATTTAACGAAAGCAAGATAATCCTATCGGGAGCAGACAGATATAATTTTTAAATCCTGTCGTGCAAATGATAATGAACGTGAGTCTGCACGTCTGTACCAATCGCAGTTCCAAATCGAAAGCAGCCGACTCAATCAATATTTGCTGCTGTTTATCGTCTCGTTGCTGAAACAGCATCCGTGACACCACAAAAAATTGACCGAAGAAGACAGAGATCTGCTCCTTCGCCTCACGACTAAGAGCATATTCTACAGGCTGTCGGAGACGATCCAGTTATCGAGACATGTCAAATGGTTATATAGACTTTTGTCTTTATTCTGGTGTGAGTAAGCCGCTCCTGAATTTTTAAAATATTTTAGATACACTCTGTATATACATCTCTCGCTTTATATATATATATATATATATATATATATATATATATATATATATATATTGTATGGATATGAGTTTGTTACCCTAGTTTTCACGCTTTTGCGATCATCAGACAAAATGGTTTATTTTTTTTAAATTGAATCTATTTATGCTTTTGTGTTTGATTATGTTTTGTAGAGGGGGGAAATTATCCTCTGTTTTCGTTTTGGGAATGACACTCTTATACACACATACATACATGCATACAGTTCTATGTATTACAGTGCACACAAACACACCCGCATAAACAATACAAGATTAGGCTCAGATGCTTATCGTTGCGTTCTAGTATACATACAACTATAAATTTTAGCTCTATCACTGATATTGAGCACTTTCAAATAAGTACCGCGCATATATAGGGGAGGGTAGTAAATTTCATTGAAGATTGAAGACCACAGATACGGTTTGTTTGGAAGAATTTAATTAAGACAGATTATAGTTTTCTTTATAGCGCTTCTGTCCATTTTTGCGTGAAGAATAAGGCACAAGTCTAAAAAAAGAAACGAGAGTAGAATGAACAAGGAAGGAATATAATATTCCCTTCAACAACCAGTCTATTTAATGCCAATAGTCAGAATAAAAAAAAATGATTCAATTTAATGAATATTATTGAATCAATAAAAATTACAACGCAATAAAGCAGGTCACAAAAATAACAAATTTCAAGACTTCTAAATTACAATGCCAAAACTGAGATAAATTTACGATAAAGTTGCTAAAGAGAAAATATAAAATAATACATTAATTATGAAAATTCTAGAAAGACATTCTCACTAATTACCAAATATTTCTTTCCCACTGCTCTCTATATAGCATTGTATTTTTAATTACCTTAAACATTATATATTAATGGATAGACGCGTTTGAGTAAACGTCCTGTTTTTTAACGGGCGAATGAAACATACTGCAATGTAATTTTAAGAGTCTTACGGTAGAAAATATGACCTGCGTCACAATTTTTAGTACAGTATACAAACACGAAAGAAGGGACATACTTTCTACTCCGGGTTAATAGATGGTAACCCGGTTCATACTCCTTCTCCATTTATTGAGCAAGAGTATAGGTTTATTCATTGTTTCTTGTTTAAAAAAGAGTTTTCGGTTCCTTCTAAAGTATTACACCCCCTAATCTTTTGTTTCTTAGTAGCATTATCGCCTTGCTTGAGGTGAAATTATTAAAAAAATATAGAATATATACTAATTCTAATTGTTTACATTATTTACATAGTTTGGACTATTGTCCTCATCTTTATTGTCACGTTCACGACGTTTCGGCCGTTGTACGCCCCGGATTTCTTCAGGTGATTAGATTTTCTAACTGATCTATTTATTTCGTTATTTCGTCCAGCAGAGAGGGCATGGCATGTGTAACCATAACAATCTACCCCGGTGGATTAAATAAACGGTTCATTTCGAAATTCCAATCACCTGAAGAAGGCCCGAGCGTAAACGACCGAAACGTCGAGAATATGACAATAAAGATGAGGGCAACAATCTTAACAATTTAAATAACGAAAGATCACTTCCAGAAGCTAAGCAAATTATTAAGAGACAGGAAAATAAACAAAGAAAAAAAAATAACTCTGTTGTTCCATATGGCGGTGAAGGTTGGAGATTTTTTTTCTCAGATAAATAAAAGACTTAGAGCAATAGAAACACCAAGGAAACATAAGCTTCCAATCAGAAGGCGACAGATGAAATTTCTGAATATATACTGTATTCTAACAATAAGTTAGTGATTTAAAATAAAGCATTATAAAAACAAAGCATTTTTCCACAGATGGGACAGATTTTAGGCACACGGTTACGAATTATTTTATCTGAAATGCCCCTTAATGTAATGAACGATCGTCACCGTCTATAACTTCCTGTCTCTTGTTACTCTAAGTAAGTTTCGACACTTTAACCTCCATCTTCATTCTTCTTCTGCAATCCATTCACAGATAGTTTATTTGCTATTTTCTCTTCTCTGTCATTCCATGGGCAGTAATTTATCTAGGCCCCTATTAATTATCGCAGAAATTTCATCAGTCGCCTTCTGATTGGAAGCTTATGTTTCCTTGGTGTTTCTGTTGCGCTAAGTCTTTTATTTATCTGAGAAAAAAATCTACAGTATTCACTGCCATATGGGACAACAGAGTTATTTTTTTGGTTTGTCTATTTTCCTATCTCTTAATAATTTGATTAGTTTCTGGAAGAGATCTTTCATTGTTAAGATTGTTGTCCTCGTCTTTATTGTCATATTCTCGACGTTTCGGTCGTTTACGCTCGGGCCTTCTTCAGGTGATTGGAATTTCGAACTGAACCCTTTATTTAATCCACCGGGGTAGATTGCTATGGTTACACGTGCCATGCCCTCTCTGCTGGACGAAATAATGAAATAAATAAATCAGTTCGAAAATCCAATCACCTGAAGAAGGCCCGAAACGTACAACGGCCGAATAATGTAAACAATTAGAATACTTTCGTTATTCTTTCGCCTCTTCGAATTTGGACCTTGGATTTTATTTCATCTGTTACGTCTTCCTCTTCTATGTACCGTGTTCATTCAGCACGTAGGCACGACACCTTCATAGCTCTTTTTAATTTTTGTCTTCTTACCATCACTTCCACCCACCTTTTTACAATCCATTCAAATAATCTTTTTCTTTTTACTTTCCCTTTCCTCATTATCTGTCCATGAAATTTCAGTTGTCTCTCTGATTCTAATTATAAGTGTTTATTTCTCTTCCATTCGTTGCTTAAAAGTTCCATCCATTGTTATTCTCAGCAGCCTTCTGTAGAACCACGGGAATTACTGTATCAATATGTACAAACTAAAATACATTCATCCAAGCCGTCAAGTCGGATTCTCTTCTCTCTCTCTCTCTCTCTCTCTCTCTCTCTCTCTCTCTCTCTCTCTCTCTTTCGGTATTTTCTGCGAACATTAAATTATCCATGAACACTTTTTCCTCATTCTTTATCCTTGAAATTCCAACTGACACTTTCTGATTGCAAGCATGATTCCATTTGGTACCTATTTTCCTAAAGACATCCTTTTTTTCCTGCATCCTTCTATAAAAACTACTACTCCATTGGTTCTGTTCCTTTCTACATCTATGAAGTGATGTGATGGTCCAACATTCACTGCCACACAAGAAATTAGATATTACACAGCATTTCAGCATTCACTTCCTTGTTTCTAACAAAATGTTACTCTCTTAATACTTTGATTTAAATCTGTACGCCAGCTTTCGCTGTTTCAAAACATTTTCAAGCTGTTATATTTTCTACTATTACTTTTCTGCACATAAATTACATGTCTGTAACTGGCTGATTCTGACGTCCAACATACATAGGTTACAATTTATCCTGTTTTTTTTTTCTTTAATGTATTTTGTCTACTTATAAGTAGTCCTTTCTTCTTACTTTCCTTTACTACCTTGTCTAAGATTTATTTCAGGTTTCCTTTTGAGTTTGGATTCCAGACAATTTTATCCGCTTATCTTGTTATTAAAATTATGCCCGCCAATAACAAATTCTGGTAGCTCTTGTTATCTTATTATCGTCTCGCTGTAGATTTTAAATAAATCTGGTGAGAAAATGCATGAACAACTTACTCATCTTAATCTTGCTATTCAGTCAATTCGTTCTCTATCTGAAAGCAAGCTGTTGTAATGGTTATGGTTGCTTCGTATACCTAATATCGTATTATTAAGAAAAGAATATATTCTGCCCAAAAAAAAGGCTTTAACCTCATTATGGGGGATTTATTACTTTATACACGGTCATGAGGAAAACAAATAATTTTATCTCTTTCCACATTGGATTTATATAGGCAAGGCGCGGATGTGAAAGTCGACAGATCTTCTTCTTCTTTCAGGGCGTGGATGATCATGGCTCTCAACAACTTCCGATCCTTTATAGCGCTGAGTAATGTATGTCTACGATTTATTACTGACTGAATGCAGTAATTGTAGTTGAATAATGTGTGTCTTTTCTACTATTCACCCCACTCCCCGTTCTGACATCCATTCACATAGGCTTGTCAGTTTGGTGTCCCGCTGCATCTACTGGTCTCTTTTGCCTTTGATATGTTCTATGAGTATCAAATTTTCCAGTTGTCTCTTTCTTATTTTGTGTATAAGCGAACATGTTGTTTCCATTTTCCTTAAAAGTGTAACTTTGCAAAATATTCACAATGACTGGCCCGTTTTGAGTTCCTATGTAATTTTATTTACTTTTTTTTTTTTTTTGTTATAATCATTTCTCCCCAAGCATGACAAGAAAGCCACTAGCACGCAAGGTTGTTACTGAACGAAAATAAGAAAAAAAAATATTATGGAGCAAGAAAAACAAAAAATTGATAAAACAGAAAATAGCAATTGACATTACATACCAATTTTTGAAAAACAGACTTGACCGAAAAGCAAGAAGCCAAGAGAGAGTTCCAAAAGCGAGAAGTTTGAGAAGATAAAACTTTAGCATAGAACTTACGGTTACATCTAGCAATTTCAGCTGTAAAATGGTGAGACCTGGCCGCTTAAATTCACAGAATCAAATGACCATGGAGGAAAGTTCGTCAGAAAAATTACCATGAAAGTATTTATAGAAAAAGCAGTAGGAAGCGACATTACGGTGATGCGAAAGTGACTGAAACCGAGATGACAAGTCAGAACCAATAACATTGCAGATACTTTTTTAACTTTTTCAAGGATCTCTAAATATATAGCAGCAGCAACAGGCCATATGTGACAGCAATATCCTAAGTGTGGACGAATGGTAGACTTGTAAATATGTAAGATAGATTCGGGCGAGAAAATTCGCTAACATTACACAAAAAACAAACGTTTCTTCCGAACGACCTATCAATTGATTCTATATAATCTTTGCACTTCATGTCAGCAAGGAAATCGCAATAAAGCATTTTCCTGAATGTTAGCATCAGTCATGCTGATGGAAGCCAGAAAGGGTTCTCTCAGACGTCTAATACAGATAAGTTTCGTTTCGGATGTATTAGAATTCGCAAGCCATTACTTATCCCAATTAACAACAGAAAGTAGGTAATTTTTTGATCATCTGCCAATTTGACATCGAAAGCATCAGACTTACTATTGTGAGACCGGAAACTACCTACACAATAGACTCTTCCAGGCCTATATTAAGTAGGCGACATAGCACTCTAGAGGAGAGTGATAGAGAGTGATAGCGAGTGACACAGAGAGTCTCGTACGATTACCAGTTGGACACTAACTTATAGTAAGCTCTGCTTATACTATCTCTGTAACCTGTTGTTAATATATCTTTCTCACATCTAATCCGTGTTCCGTGTTTTACTTCTGTGGGGCCAACTTTGGCACTAACATCAGTGGCGACGAGGATTCTAGAAACGTACCCACATCAGTGGTGACGTGGATTCTAAAAACGCACTCACGGCGAAACCTAAATACCTTATCAATCCCACATCTGGGTCGACGAAGAATTCTAGAAACGCATTCACGTCGAAAAACCGCAATACCTTGCCAGTCCCACAACAGTGGCGACAGAAAGATTCGAGGATTTCGTTTCACCATATCAATAGCGACAGTACTCGAAAAATGCACAAACTCCACGCGTTCCCACAGCAGTGTTGAACGTGAAATTAAGCTGGTATTAATACATTAGCGATTTAAAAGCTAAACACCCAGCGTCTACATATATTCCAATACCAAACGCCATTGACAAACTAGAGATTCGACATCTACGGAATATTAAAGTCTGTCCAATACGAGAACGATTTCTACACACCTACACACACACAGAGAAAAAAAACAGTTGTTCGTAAAAAAACTGACAACACAAGATCAAGTATTACCATTGTACTCAAGTTTTCGGAAAAAAATATCGAAATTTTTTTTTATGTAACTGAGTTGAACTCGGGCATAAAACTATTCTCCCCTCAAATTCACTGAGGTGAGTTTTCTTCTTTTTTTTTTGTACCTTTCTAAAATAAAAAAAAAGATATACATAAGTGTGGTGAAAAATTATTCAATTACGTTAAAATTAACGGAACCACGGGAAAAAAAGCTAAACACACATAATTAGTTTAGTTTAACTATTGTCTGTCCATATTTTTTTCTGTAAAAGAAAAAGAAAGGAACAAAAATCTATCAAGATTTTTTGTGTACCTCCTTTTAGTACACGTGTTTCAAAGCAACAAAAAAGCGCTGTCATTTTTAAATATGGAAGATTTGCAAAAAGTAGTTGCCCAAATGTTAAAACTAAATTTGGACCAGCAACAAAAATTAGAAGAAAGACAAGAACTATTTTTGGATTTACATAAACAGCAAATGGAATTCCAAAAAATTACGCTTCAGAATGCTGAACTACAACAGAAACAACTTAAAGAATTACTCTTAAATGCATTAAAAGGCTCAAACTCTGAAAAAGATGCAATCTTCTCCCAGAGTATAATCTACAATTCAATGGAAACCTTTGAATACGTACTAGAGGAAGACAAAACGTTCCAGGCTTTTTACAAGCGCTACGAAGATATTTTCAACGTAAACTGTGAACAATGGCCCAGTAAAAAAAAGGTACGTCTACTATTGAGAAAACTGGGAACTACAGAACATATTAGGTTCGTAGACTTCATACTACCCAAGAAAACGACTGACTTGGATTTTTCAGAGACGATTAAGCTCCTATCGGAATTATTCGGGCCTAACCCAACCTTGTTCCACAAACGTTGGAAATGCTTGAACACAGTCAAAGACAACCAGCAAGATTTTCTACCGTTTGCAGCATCGGTGAACAAGCTATGTAATGATTTTAAACTAGCCGAACTGGCTGCCGATGATTTTAAGTGCTTAATTTTCGCACAAGGTCTAGTATCTGCAGAAGACGCCGAAGTCAGACGACGGGTACTGACTAAGCTTGAGAACGAACAAGGATTGACTCTCCAAAAAGTGGCAGAGAACTGTCAAAGAGTAATATCTGTAAAGCGTGACTCAAACACTATCGAGGAATCAGATCTGACTCAGATTAATAAAATCAGAAGTAAGTCTACCTCATATTCCCCTCAAAAAGACAAAAGTCAAATCTCATGTCCTAAATTACGCAGTAACCATAACTCAAATAAGTTAAAGAAACCGCCTGGACTATGTTACCATTGTGATAAATTGTATTGGATGAAATCCTGTCCAGTTAAGAACAAAAAATATTGCAAAAATTGCAATAAAAGTGGTCGTACTTTAACTTCGTGCTGGTACACCAACAGAACGAGAAAACCCAAAAATAAAATCAGGCAAGCTCAATCTAACAGTATTGTTGATAGGAATTTAAGAAAATATGTAACAGTGGATATCTTCAATAAGTCCATTAAATTCCAGCTTGACTCGGGTTCTGATATTTCAACTATTAACTGGCGTACTTGGCGAAAATTAAACAAGCCGACCTTATTAAAAACGGATAAAACAGCAAAATCCGTAATTGGCGAAAATATTAACATTTTAGCCGAGGTAATACTTACAGTAACACTAAATGGAGTTACCAAAAAGCTCAAAGCCTACGTATTAAAAACTTCAGATAATTTATTTGGAACTGATTGGATAGAAAACTTCAATCTTTGGGATTGCCCAATGAGTACATTTTGTCGCAAGATACAAAGTACAACGTCCACTTTGTTAAATCTAAAAAAGGAACTCAAACAACAAGGTTTTTTCTGGCGGCCTTGGGAAATGTACTAAAATGAAAGCTACGTTCAAGGTGAAGGACGGTGCACAACCGGTATTCAAAAAGAAACGGAATGTCCCTTTCGCTGCTCTAGAGCAAATCAATAAAGAGTTAGGTAGACTCGAACAAGCAGGTATTCTGTCAAAAACAGATTTCAGCGAGTGGGCAGCACCTACGGTCTACGTAAAAAAGAAGTCCAATCAAATACGAGTATGCGCAGATTTTTCCACAGGGTTAAACGATGCCTTGCAAGATCACCATTATCCTCTCCCAAGCCCTGAAGTAATTTTCAATAAACTCAATGGTGGAATTTTTTTTTCTAAAATTGACCTCTCGGACGCATACCTTCAGATAGAGGTGAAAGAAGAAAATTCCAAAATGCTTTGCATAAACACCCATAGAGGGTTGTACAAATACAACAAGCTGGCTTTTGGAGTAAAGGTTGCGCCTGCAATTTTCCAGCAGGTCATGGACGCCATGCCGGGCGATCTTGACTACGCAACAGCCTATTTGAATGATATATTAGTTACTAGTAAAACTACGGCAGAGCACCGGAACCATATAATAAACGTATTCGAAAAGATAGAAAATATACGGATTTAAGGTTAAGGAGGAAAAGTGTGACTTTTTCTTACCAGAGATTAAATATTTAGGTCACATTATAAATAAAGATGGTCGTCGGCCGGACCCAGAAAGAGCCAAGGCGATCAGAAACATGCCGGTCCCAGATAATGTTCAAGCGTTACAAAGCTTCCTCGGTCTAGCTAATTTTTACCAAGGGTTCATTAAGAACATGCAAAATTTGAGAGGGACTCTAAACCAACTTTTAAAAAACGACAAACCATGGTCATGGACCCCGAAATGCCAAGACGCATTCGAGAAGATCAAGAAAACTCTTACTTCAGACCTCTCCCTCATACATTTCGACCCTAGTGTCGACATCATAGTCGCAAGTGATACAAGCTCGTACGGCATAGGCGCTTGCATATTATATAAACTGCCAGATGGTTCGCGAAAAGCTGTGGCTCACGCATCAAGATCTCTACTTCCAGCTGAGAAACAATAAATCCCAAGAGGAAAAAGTATTAACAGTATTCAAAAAAGAAAACTCTTTGGAAGTGGGGTATTGTGAGACCGGAAACTACCTACACAATAGACTCTTCCAGGCCTATATTAAGTAGGCGACATAGCACTCTACAGGGAGTGAGAAGAGAGTGGTAGAGAGTGGAAGAGAGTGACACAGAGAGACAGTGAGAGTCTCGTACGACTACCAGTGTTGGACACTAACTTATAGTAAGCTCTGCTTACACTATCTCTGTAACCTGTTGTTAATATATCTTTCTTACTTCTAATCCGTGTTTTACTTCTGTGGGCCCAACTTTGGCACCCACATCACTTACTTTGTGTGAAATTGGTAGACACCAATTCTGCATTTGCTCTCTAAATTGTGTAATATGTCTAACCACAGCATTGGAAAATGTACGAGGTTTCCTGTTGCTATTGAGAATTTTGATAATAATAGAACCTTTGTTTATTTAGTATGAATTTCTGCTGCTTGCTCTCCTCCTAGATTCATTTATTACTTATGGTCATTTTCTAAGCGTAGCTTAAATGTGTCACAAGGCCGAAAGCATGGGGCATCCAGTGAGGATCGAACTCACTATTCCTTCGGAAATAATCTAGCGAGGCAAGCTTGTTTACCATTACACTACATCGAAGTGCCCCATTTATTACTCATGATATGAGATGAGAAATATGTTTTCAGCGTCTTTTGAAATATACCAGCTTTTAAAACACTCGCAAGAAACAAATAAGCACGAGGAACTGCCACAGAAGACATAAAAATATGGTTAGATGAAAGGACTAAACATCAATTTTGAAAAGACAGAATATATTGTTGTCAGCAAAAAGAAACAACCAAATATGCTAATTATAAATTGACTGTAATAAAATCTAGTAGGTAAAACAATTTACATATATGGGAAATGTTTTAACAGAGGACGAAAAATGGGACATCGAAATCCGAAGGCGCATTGGAATAGCGAAAGTTCCTTTCCAAAAACTAAGCAAAGTATTAAGAAACCGGAAAACTGCATTAGAAGGAAAGAAAATATTAGAGAAATGGCATGAAATATCTGTTCTCTGTATATGGCATTGGATGCGGCATAGTCTTCTCACAGATGACGAAGAGATTTGAGGCACCTAAATGAGGAAATAGAAAAGAAAGTTCTACAGAAGGATTGTGAGAATACAATGGACTGAACATTTCGAGTGATGATGAAGATTTATAGAAAATGGAAACAAAAATGATATGTATGTTCATTGAAATTTCTATGGGAGATAATCAAGAAAGAGGGGTTTGAAAATTTGAAACTGACAGGACATATTGAAGTCATTAGGGACAGACGCAAACAGTGCATAACCTACATAACAAGATTGTATAAATGGTTAACAAAACAGGGAATTAAGGGAGATAGCAAAAAGACAGTTTACTAAGAGCTACAGTGGACAGAAAATAGTAGCGACATATTGATGCTCACGTTCTGAAGGAACAAGGTACATACATGTAGAATTAACCGAATCCTATAATATCCGGCTGAATATTCTCCAATAATTTTCATTGTTATATAAGGGTAAACTTCCTCGACGTAACTCTAGATTTAGCAAGCAACACATACCAACCTTATAGAAAACCAAATACTAACCCCTTATATATACACCCGAAGTCAAACCACCTTCCATCCATAATTAAACATATACCCTCATCAATAGAAAATAGAATTAGCATTAACTCCGTAAACAAAGAAATATTCCAACAACACAATAGCTTCTATAACGCTGCCCTAAAAATAGTGGTTACAAAAATGCAAACATTAACTATAGAAACTATTGCACTGGCCAGAAGAAAAAAAAACAGGAAAAGAAAAATCATTTGGTATACCCCTCCGTTCAACCAAATGGTTAGTATTAAACTAGGACAGAAATTCTTAGCTTTAATTGATAAACACTTCCCCACCAATAGTAGGCTTAGTAATATATTTAATAAGAACACCTTAAAATTGAGTTACAGCTGCATTGAAAATCTAGAAAGTATAATAAAAAAACACAATAATAAAATCCTGAACAAACCCCCATGCCTGAATAGTATTAATAAAAACCCTACACTTAAATCAGACAATAACAGTGAAAAATTGTGTGATTGTAGAAACCCAGAAGACTGTCCATTAGAAAATAAATGCTGCATCAAATCTGTGGTAGACCAATGTACTATCTCATCCACTAATATGATATACATTGGGTCCACGAAGAATGAATTTAAAGCCAGATGGAGACAGCATAAGTGCTCTTTCATCAATATAAATAAAAAGAAATCAGACTTCTCTATCTAAATATTTTTGCCATCTGAAGGAAATAAATAGCACACCTAAAGTAAAATGGAAAATTATAAACAGGACTAGAACTTGTAAAACTTGGGATGACCCATGCCCTTTATGCCTCCATGAGAAACTGCACATTATTAAGTTTCTAAATAATAAAAATCTATTAAACAATAGACATGAGTTAACGGTTTTTTTCCCGACATCATCAAATTTATGCATTGAATACTTAGCTTAAAAACAAACATACAATAAAATAACTTTTATAATCCATAGCCCGAATAAATAGTTTAAATACCCTACAAAAAAAGATAACCCTTTATGAAGTCGTCAAAAAACAAATGTTACGACAGTTTTTTATATACACAAAACCCTTTCATAAAGAAATAAAATTAAAAAATAAATAAATCTCCATAGACACGTAAACCAGACTAGGCGAAAACATCTTCCGTTTTAAATTTAGACACCCCCCACCTTACTCTGACTTGACATCTATGAAAGTAACTCTATATTGATACAAGTTATTAACACGCAACACCCCTACCTATTTAAACAATTCGCCCTGGCTGTTACCATGGAAATTTTGATTTCAATTATGAATATGCTATTAAAACATGTAAATTTAATAAATAAGTCATTCCAAAAAATTACGCTTGAAGATGGAACAGAGCTTACTTTAAATTCAATTTAATTCAAATAATTATATTGAAGTTTTCGGCTCTTGTTTTGAAACATGAGACCTCTTATGTAGCGTGTTGGAATAATATTTTTAAATAAATAATTATATATATATATATATATATATATATATATATATATATATATATATATATATATATATATATTAACCATACTCCCACCTTAACATTCTTTACTCCATTACCGATTAATTTGACCATGTACTTGGAAAATTTTAGTTTTTTATTACCATTGTATTAATCACATTACAATGATCTACAAATACCATTGCTATACCTTTTTGAATTTTCACCTTTTAAGGATTTATAAATTCTTAGTCAGTTATTTTTTTTATGTCTCTAGGATTCTGCCTTGTTAAGTGATGCCGTAATATGTGGGAAATATGGCGGACTTTATTATGAAAAAAATTTAAAATAAAAATACCAGGAAAAATGTTTGTTTTCCCAACATATTTTTCCATGTATAATATTTAAGTATTAGGTCATATATAATATTGACGCCTCCGGATTGTCTTGTTTTGTTTTGCTTTGTTTTTTGGGGGTTTTTGTTATTTTTGTTTTGTTTGGTTTTTGTTTTGTTTTTTTATGGCTTACCAAACATTTCTGTATTATTTTTTCAATTTTAAGAATAATCATCGTTTATTTTTTTGAAAATGTATATTGTATTACCACTTTTTTTTTTCTTTTGGCGAATAACAATGATTTTTCTCGATACAAGTTCTGTTGTTTAACCTATAACTGGGCGAGAAACGATTGATTTATATCTTTTCCAAGTGTATTTGAACATAAATAAATTCAACTAGCCCGACTCGAATCCGAACTCGGTTCTCCGATTTCTCATTCCGAGCTGGCACTTAGGGAACGAAGCAACATTTGCATTTAACCCAATAATGAAAATATACAAAATATTAAAGAAACCTGGAGAATTCTGTTTCAGATACGGCTTTGGGAAGGACAATATATTTTTAAAAATACCGACCCAAAATTCTTACTTATTAACATGTACTAAATAAAATTACGCTTGTCTATTAATATATTATTATTTATTGTTCTAAATTCAATTTTTTAAGTATTTATTTAATATTTACCTAGTGGAGAAATGAGACAAAGCAGAAAAGCATTTTTATTGACAACGCGTTTCGTTTCCGTGTTTGGTAGGCGTCTTAATAGCTTTTCCATTTTATCGCATTTCGGCACTTTTGTCCGGATTCTATCTCCAACGTATATATCTCGAGGTAATATCTGCAAATGTGAACAGAATTCTTCAAATTAATCTTACTATTATTACTGAGTGAAAGAGAGCAGAACAACAAAACAGTGACATTGGTGTACAAATATGCGAAATCCAGTCTGCCTATCATGACATCCAGACGGATAAGGGTATGCTAAGCACATGCATCACAGCCAAATGTATGCTAAGCACATGCATCACAGCCAAATGTACGCGATATGGTGAGATGTTTTGATAAAATCACTTTACAACTTAGTGAGACATATTGAATAGTTAAATATATCTTCAAGTAGGCAATCCAATTCACTCGTACAGTCTTAGATTAGGTATCTTCTTAAGTATGTGGATAGGACCCTCAGGTTGGCACATCCTTCAAACGTAAAAAAATCAACCCTAGGGACACCCTGTCATAATATTTCCTCCTACTAACACTCAATTAGGAATCAGATAAGAGATTTCGAATTCCAGTTCTTTATATTCACTAATGCTCAAACATCATTGGGAAAAATAATCTCCCCACATCTATGGGATAAAGAGTAGAACTTTATTTGGGAAAATCGTTGTTATTCTAAACAATTGATGCTAACCTTCACGAAAATGACTTCTCTGGTTAACCCTTTCATCTGACATGAAGTGGAAAGATTATACAGAATCAATTGCTAGGGTCGTTTGCTAGAAATGTGTGTTCTTTATGTCGTGTTAGAGAATTTTATCGCACAAATCTATCTTACATATTTAAAAGTCTACTATTCGTCCATATTATTACTGTCGCATATGGTCTGTTGCTCCTGTTGTATATTTAGAGATCCTTGATGAAGTCAAAAAAAGAATCTGCATTGTTATTGACATGACACCTCGGTTTCAGTCACTTTCGCATCACCGTAATGTCGCTTACCTCTGTTTTTTTTGTTTTTTTTTATAAATACTTTTATGGTAATTTTTCTGATGAACTTTCCTCTGTAGTAATTGGATTCTATGAATTTAAGCGTAGTACTAGTTTGACGGTAAGGTTTCACCATTTTGCAGCTGAAATTGCTAGATGTTACCATAAGTTCTATGCTAGAGTTTTCTCTTCTCGCACTTCTAACTTTTGGAACTCTCTCGGTCTCTTGCTTTCCAGTCAAGTCTGATTTTCAAAAATTTGAATGCAATGTTAATTGCTATTTTTTGTTCTTTCTATTTTTTTTCTTTTATTGTTCTCGCTCCTTAATAATATTTTTCCTTATTTTCGTTCACACTTAGTAAAATTAATTCAATATTCACTCAATAAATTATTCTTAAAATCCAGAATATGTTTCAGCATTAAATAACCCAATAAGGGTTGATAAGCCGTAAAAAATAATCTTTCACTCATGAATACAGATGTACAGTGATTCTGATAATAAAAGACATCATTAACTGCCTTAGGTCAGGCAACTAACCGGCATATCTCTGGTACTGGATAGTTACTGTTGCCCATCTTAATTCAGTAAGAAAAAAGAAACAGGTATATCCCAACACTGAAGATGTCCAGTGTGATGTAATGGATAACGACTCGACATGATATATTGGAAACCCGAGTTCAAATTCGAGTCGGGTTCTTTAAATTCACTTACGTGCAAATAACCTTGGAAAAAGTATGAAACTTTCTCTTCTACCTCCAGCTATGGAATGACTAGCGGGTCAGACTGGATTCTGTACCCTTGGTAGTCAGCCAAAAGGTTGGCTGCTGCAGGAAAATCCCCCGCCTAGTCAGTCATGAAACGGAAAAGACATGGTCGCCCAACCGTGTATCACGTATGGTACTTAACTGACTAATATGCAAACAGATCAGACCAAAAATAGTGCATTGTTTGGCTGGAGCTCCTCAGTCCTCACTCGCTTGACTTGATCGAGTACAAACGGTCTCATGGGTGATGATTTATTTTCTGCCTTTTTGCCGCTCTTCCACAGACGAACCGTCGCAAGCCTTTCGTAAATCTATTGCTATTTTAATGGTGTTCTAATAAGCTACATTCCTGGTCCCATCAGCCCTGAACTTTTTCAACTGGGACCCGCCGAGATACGTATAATATTAGTATAAAGTAAGTTCAAATCTGACAGCTTTTGTCCAGGTTCTTTGTAAAGCAGATACTAAGCAAGATGTCTTCCCACTCGATAAAATCTTGACCTCTTCAAGCCTAGGATGAACCATTACCTTTCCTGCATAGCCCAATGGAATTCGATTCTTGTATTTTCTTACGCTCATACGACACCACAGAGTAACCGTCTACCTTGAGTGTTTACTAGGCCTTGTATTGAATTAATATCTGTATGAAAAATTCCAGTCAATTAAGATTAGAAGTGAGCCATGGATGATTTTACGTAAGGGAATATATCTTTTTTATCGTTATTATTATTATTATTATTATTATTATTATTATTATTTCATTTGATTTCTGTTGTATACACATTTCCTTCTGGGTCCCAAACAGAGACCTAAGATCAGAAATGTCTTCATGACATTTTACACTGATCATCTTTGTGAAAAAAACTAAAATCGTTTACATTTTACATAGATAAACCTCTTCTTAATGTCTGAGCTGTACTTTTGGGTACAGTGTTTTTTATTTCTTCAAGGCATGGGCTATCAGAAATCCCTTCAGTGAGTATAACGGATTTTTTTCCAATCAATCCGAGGGGTCCAACTTCAACTGGAATTATTGATGTCATCATGTGCTACATTTTTAATATTTCCACTTCAAGATCCTTTTATTTTGATAGGTTTCTGAAGAGCTTCAAAGATGCATTACAATCTGCAGGGACCACCATGTCAATAAGAATGCACATTCTGTTTGTTTTGGTCTTTGATCACGATGTCTGCGCGATTAGCTTTGATTGTTCTGTCTGCGTATGTTAAAGTTCCATAAAATTGCTTCATATCCTATCTCTGCAACCGGGACTGGGTGACGTTCATACCAATTTCTTGCAGTTTCCTTCCCGTAAATATTTTTTAGTGCAGTTATTCACCCACCATTCTCTCATGCCGAGTTTTATATTAAGTGGATGCTAACACCGTGAAACCAGATACAAGATGATCAATTAATTCTGAATATTTATTACAGAATCTTCATCACAATATTTTACTATTACTACTACTACTACTACTACTACTACTACTACTATTATTATTATTATTATTATTATTATTATTATTATTATTTTCTTTGATTTCTGGCGTTTACACATTTCTTTCCGGGTCCCGCCCAGGGACCTAAGGTTAGAAATGGAATCATGACACTTTCCACTGACAAAAAAAATATTACATAGATAAAGCCCTTCGTAAAGTGTGGGCTGTACTTGTCAGAACAATTTTTTGTATCTCCTTGAGGCATGGACTTCCAGGAATCCCTTCAATTAGTCTACTGCAATCTTTTCCAACCAGTCCTAGGGCTCCAACTACAACAGGGATTGTTGATGTTCCCATATGCCACATTTTCGAAATTTCTATTTCAAGGTCCTTGTATTTTGACAGCTTTTTGAATTTCAAAGATACATTGCAGTCAGCAGGGACTGCCATATCAATAAGGAGGCACCGTTTTTGTTTGTGGTCTTTATTATTATAATTATTATTATTATTATTATTATTATTATTATTATTATTATTATTATTATTATTTGTGTATGTTACGTTTCCTGCTTTGTATCCTGTAGAGCCGTGTCCAAACTGTGGTCCTTAGGCCGTATAGGAAAACTGTCATTTAATTGATCGCACTTTTCTCAGTATATGGGATGTTACTAATAGGAATATCATCTGGGCAACTTGTTTGTTGATGTTATCTGGAACAATGTTAGTAAAATTGTCCATTCTTTTTCTCATGAGGCTCAGATCTCCGATTACTATTGGTACAGTCTCAGTCTTCACCGCGTTAATCTCGATCTCCAGGTCTTTGTATTTGGGCAATTTTAGCAATAATTTTCATGCAGTCGTTTCTCTCAGATGGTACTGCTATGTCAATAAGTAATACACTTCGTGAATTTCTATTCTTTTATGATAATATCAGGTCTGTCGGCTTTTATGTCCCTGTCAGTTTAAATTGACATGTCTCAGAGGATAGATGCATCTTTATTTTGGGTAACTGTGTCTGGTTGGTGCTCATACCATCTCTCAGTGGTTTCGATTTTGTTCTTGCATATCTGCCCATATGTCGCTGCCTTGTAATGTCTGTGGGTATATTCATTTTTTGATAGTTCGGAAATAGCCTGAGATAATATGGTCGACAGTTTTATAATATTTTCCGCAGATACTGCATTTCGGTTTAGTTCCAGCCTTAATTATGTGATAGTGATAGGATCTGGTTGCGAGGCTTTGGTTCTGAGCTGTAATAATTAGGCCATCCGTCTCAGCTTTCAACCCGGTGCTCCTCAGTCACTGATGTGTTTTCTGTTGGCCCACATTTGCTTCGTTTGTTCTTGTTAGATATTTGTCGTGCAACACCGTGTCTTTCCAGTTTGTTTTTTTTTTTTGTTTTTTTTTTTGTCTTTCTTTATTATTTTTTTTATTTCTTGTCATTTCATTTGGGCAAGTTGTTTTGCGTTCTGCTTTATTCGTTTGGCGTAGTTGGTATTCGCTTCTTTGTTATTATTATTATTATTATTATTATTATTATTAAACTGTTTCATATGCAATATTATTGAAGTTATTATTTTCTAGTAAAAATATAAAACACTTGAATGTTAATGATCATATATATTTTCCATTTGTCGATTTTCTATCTTTTGACCTTTTTTAGGCATTACGGAGTTGGCGGTATTGGGGAATGTAGGTGTCGTGACAGTTACCAAAGCGAAAAACGGAATCAGGCTAAAGTGTTTACACTCACATCGAGACTGATATGTTCTTTTCCCGGTATGATTCTTTGGAAAGGCATGAATCTATATTTCTCCCGGTTATATCTATTTACTAGTAAGTTAGACTAATATAAGAAAAGGAAAAATCAAACATTAAATCATGAAAATGAAACGGAATATCATTCGACTATATTTCCAACTGACAATAATGTCAGTCAATATACAGGTTAGAGATATTAAAAGCAAAAAATGGTTTGGGGGAATCATGATCACCAATATCCTGAAGGTATATAGCATTTGAAAAAGGTGGGAGGTGACATTTTTATATCAGATTTTTATTTTTTGTTTTTCATTTTGTAGATTCTGAGAATACCATGGATTGGACAAGGGAGAAAGAACAAAGATTTAGATAGAATAGAAACAGCAAAAAAAACAAAAAAAAATCAAAAACACTTATAATTAGAATCACGAAAGGCCTAGGAAAATCTTTTATTGGCTGGGCATATATATTAAATGCAAGAAGAACAGAGGAAAGACCGAATAACCTAGCTAATCAGCTTGTTTTAAATGGTTGGCAAAACGAGGATTAGGAGAGATATCAAAAAGACAAACATTGCGAAGAAATGCAAAGAACAGCAAATGGGGAACTATGATCGCCAACGTCCTGAAGAGACCCGGAACAAAGAAGAAGAAGAGGAGGAGGAGGAGTAGAAGGAAAAGGAGGAGAGGAAGGAGAGGAGGAGGGAAAAATAAGAGGAGGAGGAGGAGAAGGAGGGGAAGAAAGGAGGAGGGGAAAAGAAGGAAGAGAAGGGGAAAAGAAGAAGAAGATGAGGAGGAGAAGGACATAAAATGACCTAGGAAAATTTGACACTAAAAGAACATGTTGAAAGCAATAAGGACAGAGGAAAGCACCGGATAACCTGCCTTACAGAGCTTGTGTAAATGCTTGACAGAACGGGGATTAGGAGAGATAGCAAAAAGGCAAATATTGGTAAGAGCTACAAAGGACAGGGAATTATGGAGAACTATGGTCGCCCACGTGCGGAAAGGACACGACACAAAGAAGAAGAAGAAGAAGAAGAAGAAGAAGAAGAAGAAGAAGAAGAATGTTTAATACAAAAACACTTCATTGCCTGTTGGTTTAACGATGTAAGCAAACATCGAACTATTGAATCGGCCGCCACCCCTTGCATGTTAATCAAAGTTTGTATACTTACAACCCTATCATTCTGAGTTACCTCCTTGCCATATTTATTTCGTTTATTTATTAGTTGGGACCTAAAAATATTCGGAGAAAGCTCCATTCATAAATAAAAGAAAATATTGCAACAGCCTTTTGGGAAGAGCGTGGTGAGAACTGAACCACATCTACTGCCAATTTAGTTTTATTTATTTGTTAAAAAAGACTGCTTTTATGATGTTTCGAGCAGTGGCATGCCACTTGATAGAATAAACGTTTGGAGTGTGATAATTAGTAGATAATGATGTGACAACTTAATAATATAAACAAAAATGTGAGCGGCCTCTTAGAAAAATAGTTTTCTGGTAAGCCCAGCGGTAGGTCAATGTGCACACAGACAGACACACACACACATATATATATATATATATATATATATATATATGAATGATTGTGCGTGTGTGTATATATATATATTTATATAATTTGCACTGTATGCGTTAGGTAATATTAGGGTTGTTTTTGCTATATTTTCTGCATAACTTCTTTGCTCTCTGACAGAGAAGCTAGTGTTTTTCAGCCTGTACTTATGTCGATACTTACACAAGATTATATTTTTCTTAGCAGGAGGCTTACGTTCATATCATGTTCAAACACTGCTTCTCGTATGATCACCAAAGTTAAGCAACATCGAGCCTGGTCCGTACTTTGATGGGTGATCGCTTTGTAATATAAGGTACTGAAATCTTGTATATAATGGTGGTACAATGGATAAGGGCTCTAGATAGATAGAATAAAAACGAGAAATATATATATATATATATATATATATATATATATATATATTATATACACACACACACACACACACACACACATATATATATATATATATATATATATATATATATATATATATATATATATATAGTGAGAGAGCGAGGGAGGAAAGAAACGAGGGAAATATGAAAAAAAGAGATAGGTAGCTTGGTAGATAGATAGATAGATAGATAGATAGATAGACTAAAAAATGAGACAGTTAAGCTAAGCACATAGTGAGAGTGGAAGATAAGAAAGAAAATATAAAAAAGCAAACCAAAAAGACATAGATATGTATCTTGCGATATAGATAGATAGAAAATGAAATAGCTAAGATAGATAGACAGATAGAAAGAAAGGAAAGAAAGAAAGAAAGAAAGAAAGAAAGAAAGAAAGAAAGAAAAGAAAGAAAGAAACAATTTCCTGTGTGAATTGTACGTGATCTCTATTTCTGCTGTATTTTTACTGTTCAGCCAGGAAAGCCATTAATGTCGATTATAGTGAAAGAGTTTTGATAACAATAGTAGTAACATCCTGTAATCCCGGCTTCCTGAAACGTCATTTGAGCTCATTTTTATATCGGAGATTCTTCTTAAATAATTGGCTGCATATTTTTATGTCTATTGAAATTCCATTGTCAATTGTTCTTGTTTTGACAAATGAGAACGGACGTTCGAAAAAAAATCTGTTTCTATTTCTGCCCAACACAATCGCAACAGTGAAATGTGACAACGAAATGTATTTGAATAATTTATTTCGCACACAAGCATAATGTAAAAGTTTGTTTTTTTTTTTTTACAGACGTAGATTTTTCATTTGTCCGATGTTTTATTGCATGCCGTGTATGTACGATGGAATATACTTGGGTGAATAATAATTAATTGCCACCTTTGCTTATAAACTTTATTTTTGAAAATATAGTGTACAATTACGGTATTTACACGACGAGGAATTTTTCCAAAGAGAAAATGCACCAAAGAATTACCATGCATCCAATAGAGCGGTATCATGTATGAGAGGAACAGAAAAAAAGTCGGGTTGACCAGAAATCAACACACACATAAAGCTTTGATCTGAAACAAGGGCTCCTGAAAGTGAACAAACATGATATCAATAAAATATCCCTGAAAAATTCCACCCAGGAAAAGAAAACCTAGAGAATTATAGAATTGCACAATATTTTGCTGATTGTTTTGTAGAAATCCCAGATTTTACAGAAATATTTGCTTTGACTGGTATATTACTGCTTGCTTTGTGTGCTCTTGGTGATATATAGGTATAGTAATTTGCTTTTCTCTATGTATGGTATGTGACTTTATTTACCAACAAGTACTAAATTTATAGTATTTTTACCTATTACTATATGTACAAATGTTTACTGATACCAGATATCTTTGTAGCTATGATTAATTTACTGTATCTGAAGATTTTACTCCCTCAAAAACAACAAAAACAATTTTCAATAAATGCAATGATGTACAATATTAAAATTCTCCTTTTCCAAAAATATACTGGTAATTAAACCTTACCTCAGATCTATTAAAATGTACCTCAATATAAGTTGTGTTAATACTGTAAGTGTTTCTTCATGTTTAGTGAACATAAGGGAAAGGTTATAATTTTTTTTTGGGGAGGGGGGATTGTGATGTGCGCATTTTTCCCTAAAAATGCGATGCCAAAATCAGGATGCAATAGGTGGATACATCCAATACAGTACATTTTATTCAACCATAGCAGTTAATGCAGTACAATTTCCCCAAGAAAGAAAACTAGAGACAGCAGAAATGTGGTTCCCGATGAGGATACTGAAAATTCCATGGACGGAATGGGTAAGCAACAAGGATGTCTTAATAAAAATAATAATAGAAGAAAACACATTCTCGGAATCGGGGATCCTGGGTATGGCGATAAACTACATCCGTGTCCTGGTTAAGACGATAAATTACGTCCAACAGCAAGGCCACTTATCAGGAGATTTTGTGGAGCGTGGAACCACCTCTTAACTGCTGGTGTTCCCAGGTTCACCCTGACTCGGGGTGGTAGCACCTATTAGGATCCCAGCTATGGGCAAATAGCTAGCCCCTCAAACTAGGGTCAAAACAATTTGAAGAAAAAAATCACCAGCAATTCATTATTACCAACAACACATTTTTTTAAAAAAAATTACTAGCAATACATTTTTGAAAAAATTAGTGCCAGCAATAGATTTTCGAAGCAAAATTACAAAATTGTTACTGAAACTTGATTTACAAAGTGATTTTGTTACAAAAAATACATTTTATATATACATATATATATATATATATATATATATGTGTGTGTGTGTGTGTATGTGCGTGTGTATGTGTGTATATATATATATATATATATATATATATATATATATATATATTATATTTATATTTACATACGCTCTCTCTCTCTCTCTCTCTCTCTCTCTCTCTATCTATCTATCTATCTATCTATATATATATATATATATATATATATATATATATATATATATATATATAAGAGAACATTGAATTCAACACTCAGAGGCGACAGGCTGTTTCATGCTGGACGCAATCGTCTGACCGCCTGAAAATTGTGTCCAGCCTGAAAGTGTTGAAATCAATATTCTCTTTTATATTTATATTTACATACGCTCTATCTCTGATATTGAGCACTTTATCCCATAAATATAATACAGCTTAAAAATTATATTTCTTCGCATATATATATATATATATATATATATATATATATATGTGTGTGTGTGTGTGTGTGTGTGTGTGTGTGTGTGTGTGTGTGTGTGTGTAAAATGGTGGCATTAAATAAAACCTTGAGGTTGATTTGCCATAAAACAAAACAATCAAAACCAATCATAATCGGGAATAAAAAGTTGAAATTCCTTTGACGTATAATGAGGAAACGGTGATTTGAAAACTTAATCCTCATAAAGCATATTGTGGGCAAGAGAGATAAGGAATGGTAGCGTGCCACCTACCTGACTGGCTTGCATAAATGAATGGTGAAGAAAGGAAGGCGAAATCTTCTTGTTAACTGGGGCAAGGAATGACTTGCAATTTAATCGTCTAAGAGAAACTTTTATTGATTTCCACTAGCATAGTTGATTCTAACCTCCAGGGGAATGACTCGATGCGACTAATCGGACTAAGGGAAATATTATGGAATCAATTGCTAGCTTTGCTGCTAGGACAGTTTGTTCACTGTATCGTGCCAAACAATTTTTCTCGCCCGAATCTATCTTACATATTTATAAGTCTACCATTCGCCCTTGTCTTGAATATTGCTGACACATCTGTCCTGGTAAACCTTAAGAATAATCTGCTGTATTATCGGTCACGACCTAACATCTTGGTTTCAATCAATTCATCACGTGATTTAAGAATGGTTCGCGTTGTGTGTTTTTTGTTTGTTTTTTGTTAGTTACATTTCACGAGTGCTCGTGTTTTGTATCGATCGTTATGTGTCAGAGAGTCTCCATCTCTAGATAGATTGCTTACCAAGACTTAAGGGCTTATATCTAGCCATTAGTACCAGCATCGGCAATAACCGAATAATATCTTCTGCGTAATTAGTCAAAAGTTTTGGATTAAAACATGGCATGGTTTTCTGTCGCTGCAAATCGACTACATGATAAGATTATGAAGAAGTCATCTTTCTGACCAATGAACCAAATATTGAGACACAAAACCAGTTTTTCGTGGTAAGAGCTCTAACGTTTTGACCGTTCAATCATACACTCCGGTGAACCTTCGATCGCTTTTGTTCGCAAGCGTCTATTACAAAAAACGCTTTCAAAATTTTCAACTGTTATGCTTGCTGAGCAAATTTCTGAACCAGGATCGATTTCAGTTTAATTCTGATCTGCTTGGATTGTCGATGGCAAATATCTTTTGGGGGGCTTCCCACATTGAATCATCCACGAAAGCCTTAGCACACCTTTGAATGGCTTCTGGTTAAACAAAAACTTCATGTATATTTTGGATAGAATTTTCACACTGACAGCTGACTTATTTCACGTCATTTAGAAGCAATTTGATTCGTTGCCAATATTTTAATGACTCGTGATTTTCAAGATATTCAAGGTGTGTCTACTTGAGTGATGACGGTGCAACGTAGTGGTGGACAATCCACGATCCGCGTCACGATTGCAAAAATAATGTCGTTTTCTCACATATGTTACTATGTGAGAAAACGACATTATTTATGCACCAACCTAATATATATATATATATATATATATATATAACGTATATAAAAAGTGTTATAAAATGTGAGGATATCAACAGGCGTTAGCGTTCTCTCAAAAATTCTGGTTAAAGTAAAAAAAAAAAAAAATACGGAATTGATTCTTCTACTTCTTTGTATCGTTGTACCGTGTCCTTTCGAGATGTGGGTGATTATGGCTCTCCTTTTTTGGGTTATCTATTATCAAATTTTGAATAAGGCATCCGTGAGAATTGAACTTCCTAGTCCATAATAATGGCCAATAATACTAGCCTACGTAATCATGATGTTCCACCGAGGTGTCTGGAAAGGTTTTTACTATGGAAATGCATTACAAATGATTTTACTATGAAAATTCTTTGGAAATGATTTTTTTTATAAGAATGCATTAAAATGGTTTTTCAGTGAAAATACTTTACAAACGATTTTATTTTCAAAACGTATTACAAATGATTATACTATGAAAATGTACTGTAAATGATTTTACTATGAAAATGTACTGTAAATGATTTTACTATGAAAATGTACTGTAAATTATTTTACTATGAAAATGTACCGTAAATGATTTTACTATGAAAATGTACTGTAAATGATTTTACTATGAAAATGTACCGTAAATGATTTTACTATGAAAATGTACTGTAAATGATTTTACTATGAAAATGCTTCACAGATGATTTTACTTGGAAACGGCATTGGAATTGATCTTACTCTGCTTTCCAAATGCTTTTTTCATATAAATGCACTGCACAAGATTTGACTATGAAAATACATTAGAACCGATTTTACTATGAAAATGCATTGAAAAGACTTTAATTTATATTCGGCGGTTTTACAACATACAGGCCCTTGGATTATTATTCATGAGGCACAGAGTGAGTATCGAACTCATTACTCAATGTTAATCTGCAACCAGATTTTCCTCTTCAAATGATTACCGCACTCCAAAGTACTACCGACGTTAGAATTTAAAGAAAAAGATGCCTTTTGCTTGCACATTTATGTAGCTCCTTATTTTACCAATGCCGACATTTCCCTTCATGTATGAAGAATATATATTTCAGTTTGTTTCATCTACGTCATTTCACGAGAACATCGGAAGGGGGGGTGTGATTCTTTCATTATAGGCATCTGTTAATCACGCAGGACGAAGGAGTTGCGCTTTAGATGAAATTTCAGGCATCTCCAGGTCACGATAACGGGGCAGGTAGATATAAAAGACAGGCGAATAATCGATAACTGTACGTTCCCCGCCCCCACTTGTGACGTCAATGAAAATGTTACTTTTCTCATCTTTGATATCGTTTCAGCCTTTGCGCCCTTTGGCCTTCGTCAGGTAGGTACCGATCCAGATAACCTTCAAAGAATTTTGAACTGGAATCTTTATTTAGATAGTAGACTTTTCTCGTTCCACGGACCATTTCTAGGGACATCTCTCCGTCTTTATTTTTGGGACTGCCTAGCTATTATACGCCCCGTTTCCACTGAATTCAAGTAAACACTGCCTGAGTTTGGACTACGTCACCAGATTCATGAAACAATGCTTTAATCCACTAGGTTATTTTTCCGAAGTTCGGAACTCCCTGTAATTTACGCGGATCAATATACATCTGATGAAGTCCGGAGGGGAAATGGTCGAAACGTTGTGATAACGAAAACAAAGCTGAGGACATTATCCTTGATGTAAATAGTGTAATTATCGTCAGAGTTGTCAGGACGTTGCTGAATAATGCTAAGATTTCTTTTAGGGGTTTCCACCTGTAACCTGTTTTTAATTGAAATTTGCCAATCTCTTATTTGCCAACCAAAATTACAGAGTCCAATATACATTGATAAGCATTTGTATATCTGAAAAATAAAACAACAAATATAGACTAATATAAAAATCTGTATGTACATATGATTATAAGAACACTCTATACATATATACGTTTTTTTAAAGTTCAATTGAACTACGTAAAGAGACGTGCAAAATCTATCATGAATATTTTATCATTTGCAAGGTCGATAAAGACACGTACTTACGTCTGTATACGCACGTGTGTGTTTTTACGTGTGCATAAGAGAACGGGTGGGCGTTTACGTTTACGGGTGGAGGGAGTTGCCTTTTTAATACAACAGCATAAATATTTGTTCAACTTTGTATATTGATTCAATAGTTGGAGAGTGAAGAATCTTGGCCCTTTATATATACGTGTGTGTGTGTGTGTGTACATGTATTTCAAATCGATAATAATTTCCCGTTTACATATATAAACACTCACAACATTTCTTTCCTGCTCGTCCTTTCAAAATGTTCCCGTGTGTGTATGAATGTTTGTGTACGCAATTGCTATTTGGAAATTATTTTGATGGTATATATGATTACTTACATGTCTTTACCTACATGTATATTTTATATTTAGAAAACTTCAGGGATACATAGATAGATAGATAGATAGATAGATAGATAGATAGATATAAACAGACATATATACACAGACATATATATATATATATATATATATATATATATATATATATAGAGAGAGAGAGAGAGAGAGAGAGATAGATAGATAGATAGATAGATAGATAGATAGATAGATATGAACAGAGATAGGCAAAAACTTATATAGACAGCCTTAGATAGATAGATAGATAGATAGATAGATAGAAACAATAATAGATAGATACATAGACTAATAAGACAGCCTTATATGGGAAGATAGATATAAACACAAAGAGCGAAATAGGTATGTATAGCAATAGACATACAGAGATATAGACAGGCTTAGATAGGCAGATAGTTATGAACACACGCACTCACACACATATATATATATATATATATATATAGATAGATAGATAGATAGATAGATAGATAGATCGTAAAAAAGCTGATAGATAATAGATAAATAGGAACAGTAATAAATAGATATATACAAAGATAAGACAGCGTTAGATGGACATATATATATATATACATATATATATACATATATATATATATATATATATATATATATATATATATATACAGATAGATAGATAGATAGATATTAATAACGTGAGACAATGACAGACAATGACAGATATAGACAGCCATAGATGGGAAGATATATATATATATATATATATATATATATATATATATATATATATATATATATATATATATAAGAAAAAGGGAGATAGATAGATGGTTCTTCGTAAGTATTTTTTCGTAAGTCTGTTTGTTTATGCATGTTCACATCTACATAAATCAGACTTCTTTTTTTTATTTACATTTGTCCGCGTATTTTGTGTGTGTGTGTGTGCAATTTATCAGATGCAGATTTCAATCAATGTTCAACTCATTATTTGAATAAACACAATGAATCAATAAGTCAAATATATCCTTTTTTTTCCCCACCAACTTATTTCATTTCCTTGTGCAAATCTTTTCAATGTACACCTGCATCTCATATTTATTCATACGCTACACTCCCTACCGCCGCCGCCCGTACAAATCTCGTTCAATTTATTTATTTTTCTTGTGCATCTGCAATCTCCAATATCACATTAAACCAACCTTTCCTGAATGAACACATTTCCTCCTATGTATAATTAGAATGAACTCTATTGCTCATCGATCCAATGATGTAAGTTGTTCAGAAAATTAAATTCAATGAACTAAAAATCGGCCTCAGTTGCTTTCAGGATCTCAATGCTCGTAAATCCCAAGCAAAGTGTATTAATTATCCAATTTCGTTTATAATATTATATACCTTATATTTTCGCGTATAAGACGACCTTTAAATCCCCCAAATTACCCTTAAAAATGTGTGGGTAGGGAGAGGTCTTATACTACAATTCTAAAAAAGAAACCTTATATGCTGAGTGATGTTTGTCGGTAGGCTAAAATCGGCCTCGGTTCAGTAACCAATAACGTACATGAAAAGAGTGACATTATCAAAAAACTGATAATAAAAATAATAAAATCATTTCTACCTTATATATTATTTGTATAACTTAATAAATTGCCTATTTGAAGAATAATTCCATATCAATGAAATCAATTTGTATCCAAGCAAGCTTAGCTGAGAAAATGTATACATCGAGTTAAGATTTCGTTCACAACAATCGAATATACTATTATCGTACGTTATTGTACTGTTATTAGCGGTATTTTGTGATTGCCATTGAAGTATAAGTACATGGCCATTAATACACCAAGCTGTTAGTAACTGTTTAGTTATAGGAATAGAAGAGGAAGACCAAGAAAAAAAATCAGTATTCGCAAGAGATCACGTGATGGAACGTAAAGAACAAAATGGTTTCCCTTTTAGGGGACGTATGTCGGAAAAATATGATATATAATCGGTTTTGTTATTTCTTTTATATTGAATTTCTAAGGATACAATAAGTAACATCATTTCCAATAACATTGCAAGGACATCAAAATCAATTATTCTACTTAGGATATTTGGCTGGTATTTTGACATTTTGCACTGATTCTTTTTGTTACTAACGACTCATATAAAGAACCTTTTTGATATGTACTGGAAAGGGATATATTTGTTCAACATTATATAATATTAATGTAAGAGAGCAGTTAACGATTACTGTTAATGTAAATGTCTATTTTTTCAGGACTTAAAAGATCATGACTCTCCACACGTTCATTTTATTTATTCATTGATTTATCCACTGTCGACTATCATTCTGTATGATATATTGATATCAATAATCAGTCGTCTTATATTACGCGTATAGGATAAATTCATGAAAATTTGCTATATTTTTTTACCTGGCCTTACCTAAAACTCGCCTTATACGGTAAAGGTGGGCTTTTTTTTCTTCTTGTCTTCATTTAAAAAGAGGATACTTTTTCTGTCAAGGACATCTGAATCATTTATTTTATGTTGATGGCCGTTATGTTGGCCAGAACTATATTCAACGATTCAATAAATTTTGTTAATTTTATTTATTTTAAAAAAAATTGCATCATTTTTTTATTTAAAACTGTTGAAATTAAAATATTTCAATTTTCTGAGATTTTGTAATATTGTTATGCAACGTGCCTTCAGAACTTAATAGATCATGGCTCTCCACAGGTTCATTTTATTTATTCACTGATTTGTAATTCAAATTTGCCCTTTTTTTAAACTAATGACCACACAACTTTAAAGAGAACAATCTACCTTGTTATTATTGCCATATGTGAATGATAACGTAGACGATTAAATCAATTAGTGCGAAATGGTAATTAGTGCAATGAAACATGAAATATTGTTGTGGAGTAGCTGAACACCCCCATGTTGGACTGGTCTAAGACTATTTAAACAGCTCTCTCTCTCTCTCTCTCTCTCTCTCTCTCTCTCTTACTGAGCGAGAGCAATTAACGATTAATGTTAAGTCTGCTTGTCGTCTCTGCCTGCCGGCGGAGAGGAAACCAGACGATGTTATGTCGAATGGCGGAGTCTTGTCTGGGAAAGCAAACATCTACCCGACTACGTGTATACGGGGTCTACGGACAATTTTTGCCCGATCTTATGAACCCGGAACGCCCCGTATTAAAAACCGGACTTGTGCCTCATCCCGCCTTGTGGGCAGATCTCGGATAAATAGCGAGAAGTTAACGATTATCTCTTTATTAAAACTAATGTGTGTTCTCAATCGTGTACCATATTATTCTC
The DNA here is from genome assembly GCA_963932145.1 of Acanthosepion lycidas. Classification (NCBI taxonomy): domain Eukaryota; kingdom Metazoa; phylum Mollusca; class Cephalopoda; order Sepiida; family Sepiidae; genus Acanthosepion; species Acanthosepion lycidas. The sequence continues at coordinate 34,736,308 of OZ010577.1, read as the reverse complement.
CAGTATAAACTACATCTAATTTTCTGTATGTGTCTCAACCTTTTCTTTTTACGACACAACAGTTATGCATATGACACAGTGTTGACAGCAGACACGGAAAGGAGATCCTACTTAAAGGATTAAAAATCAATTGCAAGCAGATAGAATGCATGTTTTGTTAGCAAAAGGAACAGCACAACATGCAGATTACAAATTGAACATAGGAAAATAAAACAAGTATAAAAATTTAAATATCTGGGAAGGGTTTTGACAGGGGATCGAAAGTACGACACTGATATCCGTAGCTGCGTTGGAATAGCGAATGCTGCCTTCCAAAAATTAAGCAAGAAACATAAAACATTTCGTTAGAAACAAAGTTAAGAGTACTGAACTATAAAGCGATATCAATCCAGCTTCATGGCAGTGAATGCAGGACAATCTCCTTACGGATAAAGAAAAAAAACTTGAACCAATAAACAAGTGGTTCTACAGAAAGATTATGAGAATTTGAGCAATTAAAACGTTTCAGGGGAAATAGAAACAAAAAGGACACTTATACTCAACATCAGGAAAGGAGAATTGAAATTTCTTGGGCACGAAATGTCGAAAAAGAACTTATATGGTTTAATGTCGTTGCCAATTTTTAAAATTTTCTATTTCAGAAATCAAGATTCATATAAGGATCTACATGTCCTTGGCATTTTTTAAAATGTCCCTTTTCAGAAAACAAGATTCTTATGGAAAATTTTGAAAATGGCAAGGACATATAGATCTTTATATGAATTTTGATTTAATATAATTTTGTATTAATCTTCTAGTGGTGTTAGTATCATTCTGTATGATATATTGATATTTGGCTGGCATTTTGACATTTCGCATTGATTCGTTATTGTTACTAAAAACTCATATAAAGAACCTTTATGATATGTCCCGGAAAGGGATATATTTGTCGAAGTAGCAAAGTCGTTGTTGACTACTGTAACTGAGTAGGACAATCTATCAGGTAACCGTAATGGACTGGTCGTCGTCTTAGTGGTAGGCAATGGGCGCAGGCAATAGGCGCAGTGATTCGTAAATACGCTTTTAAGTAGGCGCACAAGGGGGTCGTCAGTGATGTTTTGACTTGGTTCATCAGGGAGTTTCGGGTCTTTCAACATCATACACCCCATCACCAAGTCGACCCAATCAGGGGAGATAAACCCCTGATTCCCCCTTTTGATTGAACACTAACAGCTACGCTGGCCTTTTTTAAAGAATAAGAGGAAGAAAGACCACGTGTTCCGCACATCCGATTGGATGTTAATAACAACCAATCTGCTGCGCGGACTAAGTTTTAAATGGCCCGCGGTTGGGACTGGTTTCTTTTCTTATTTCGGTGGATTGCAGTTTCGATGGATAACTGAGGAGGTAATCTTAATATTCCTAAATCTTACCCTATTTCTTTGAGTATTTTAAGGTTTAATTATTTGCCGTTTTCATTTTGTACTTTTTCCTTTTGACGGGGATACTTGAACTCAACGTTATTATCACATTTTATCGTTAGCCTGTTTCTTAATACAAATAATATATACAAAAGAGGGAAATGTTCGTATAAATAAAGATAAAATAAATTAGACAAATGTCTTACGTTCGAATAAACATTTTTTAAATTATATTTATATATATGTATCGCTAAAAATCGATGACAAACTGATAAAATAAAATGATATATATACAAACGATATATGGTAATGATCAAGAAGAAAAACACTATATACGCGTTATGGTTCCGATTTAAAATATACAAAAATGTGAAATGTTCGTCTAAAATAAAATTAAATAAATAAATTAGACAAAAGGTCCGACGTTCGAATAAGGCCTTACGTTCGAATAAAAAAAAACAAAAAAAAAACATAGACGAAAGGTCTTACGTTCGAATAAAAATTAAATAAATAAATATATAGACAAAAAGTCTTACGTTCGAATAAAAAAATAAAAAAAAATAAAAATTAATAAATAAAATAGACGAAAGGCCTTACGTTCGAATAAAAGTAAAAAAGTCTTGCGTTCGAAAAAAAAAAAAAAAAATTATGAGAATAATGACCAAAAAGTCTTACGAGATTTGTCGCGCCGGAACCGCTAAAAAAGGTAAGTAGTAACATAAAGGGTACCGCGTATAATACGGGTTTGACATAAAAACATATTTACAAATAATACAATTTACAAATTGACGAGATATATTCTTTGGCTGTACTTGTACAATTCAATTACTCACATTCACACGCACGCACAAAAAAAAAAAAAAAATTATAAATGCTTTAAATTAAAATGTTTATAATATTGCCATGTTGCAATTATATTAAATTTTTTTACAAATTTACCCGGCTTGATAATTATTTGTTACATTGATGTCCAAGAGCTATCACGCTTTATCCATAACCATTTTGCTGTCCTTTCTGCTGTATCAGTTATGGTCCGAATCGCCTTTCTTTTGTTAGCACCTACTACGCCAATATCAGTTAGAGCTTTGCATAGGGACCTTGCAACAAAACCCCTTACACCCACCTCGATTGGCAAACAGCTTGACTTCCACCCATTGTTTTTGCAACTCGCTAATAGTTCGTCATATTTTAACATCTTCCGTTCATGGGCTTCTTCTGCATGCTCTTCCCAAGGCACTGTCAGTTCCCACATTATAACATTTTTAATATTGTTAGAGTAGAACACTAAATCGTGCTATATTCCTGGTACCCCACCTTTTTGCACGGAGGTATCTATGAACTTATTTTTAAGAAGGAAATCTGCCAAGCGTCGGTTTAAGATGCTAAAAAATATTTTACCCTCTGTGTTCAACAGGGAGATGCATCTGAATTGGTCTATCCTTCTGGATTCCTCCTCTTTAGGGATCCAAATGCCTTCAGAGTGTCTCCATTGTCCAGTTATTTTTCCTCTTCTCCAAATAACTTTCAGTAACTTCCATAACATCCGACGGAGCTTTGGACAACGTTTGTAAACTATGTAAGGCACTCCGTTTGGACCTGGTGTGGAGGCCGTTCTGGCTGCTTTAATGACTGAGTTAATTTCCATCCAAGTTGGTTCTTTCACGTCAAAAGGCGTTAATGGTGCATTAATAATGGGGATTATCAGGGACGCATTTTCTACAAGTTCTAGCTGTCTGTTTGGATCACTCAGAGTTTCTTGTAGGAAAGCATTAATTTCACTGGGGGTACTCTCCAACTGGCCACTTCGTTTTTCCCCCAACAGCTTCTTTGTGAAATTGAATGGATTTGAGAGAAATGCCATACGTTTCTTTGCCCTTTCTTTCCTCCTTCGTCTATGCCATTCTGCTCTACGTAAAGACTTAATTCTTAAACGAATTAGGTCTCGAAGCTCCCGTAAGGGTTGTCTCTCTTCGGGTCTCGCGCTTTTAAATTGTTTCCGAAGAGATCTCAGCTCCGACCTGAATTGTTTAATCTTTAGTTCCCTCCCATTTTCTTTGCTAATATCCTTCTTTTCTTTCCGCTCCTCATATCCAAATTTCCCTGCTTCGTAACTAGTGATAATTTTTGACATTATCGCTAGTCGTTTATCCACCGAACCTCTTGATGTTATTTGAATGATCTCGCTGATGTCCACGTCGAAATCCTGCCAGGCGTGTTTGTTACTGACTGGTGGCCACTTTATCTTTCTTCGAAATGGAGCATCAGGCACAGCTTGAACCTCTGCTTGGGGGGACTGGGCACTGTGGTGAGCTTCCCGGCTCTGACCCTCCTGCGTCTCACCAGGAAAAATTCCTGCGCGCTGCTGTTGGTCCGACCGCGCCTGACACTTCATTTTTGCCTGATGTATTTTTAGGCCGCGCATATTTTTACACATTCTTCCACATGGGCATGTCAGTCTCGTTGTCCGTAGATCATTAACTTGGTCAATAGGTGTCGTCAATACCTCCACATCAGTCTGTATTTATGGCTGACACCAGTCAATCATATTACTGTGAGAGGGAACCCAGGTGTATGCATATTTATTACATCTCTTTAGTTAACAGTTATATTATATATTAATTTACAAAGTAAGGCCTAAACACTGGTTTATTAATGAGGCTGTTTATATATCAACTATAAAAAAGAGTTGCTTTTTTTGTTGAAACTCACAGGGCATGTAGCTTGTCTAGCTTTGTGTTAGATTATTGTTTTTCTTAGGAATTGGCATTGTCTGGTATACATTATTGTAGCCATTTACATCCGCCCGGTTTTTGTGTCTGATTGACGTGTTTGATTCTAAATCTACGGTTCATGATCCAGTTATGAAAAGTAGCTTCTTAATTTTTACTTCTTCCCTTACTTTAAATGTAACGTAGATCATTTTGATTTTGGTAATTTTACCGGTTTGACATTTCTGTGATTTTCAAAAGTTGAGATGGAGAGATGTGTGAGTATGCCATGATCTTTTTCGCATCCGTAATGCTTTGGGAATATTCATTCTTAATTATAAGCTCAAAAATTATATCGGCTTACGGCCACATCACATTGAAACACCGGCTCTTGTGCGATAACCGAAGTTATGCAACGTCGAGCCTGGTCAGTTCCGAAGTGGTTGATCACTTTAGAACACCAGGTGCTGTAAACCTGAGTGTGCGGGTGATGTAATGGTTAATCGGAGAACTGAGTTTCTTTTCCAGTTGGGCTCGTTATATTCACTTACGTGCAATTACCCATGGTAGGTGTCAGTCCACTTGTTATCTCCCCAGCTATGGATAAATTAGTAAAACATATTTCACTAAACCATTATTTTCCCCCAAAATAAAATAAAATTGCCTACAAGATTACTATCATACGATATTTTAATATTTTAATTATTTAAACTAATTTATTAAATTAATATTTAAATTATTTAAGTAAAGGCTCTTTTTTTTTTAATGAAATCAAATAGACTTAACGCATATTTTCTACGAAATATCTCTAAAATTCAGGCCGGTAAATGTAATTAATATTTTTAATTAAGAGACAGAGCATTTAACAAGTAAAAATAATTTTTTCAGATAAACACATCAATTTTGTTTTAGCAAAAGACCCTGAAGATAACATTGAGCTACTGTCGAAACTACTGGAACTAAAATGCATGTATATCAACAAGGTCATTTCCTTTCTTCCTTTAATAGGGATAATAAGAAAATATTTCGTAAATATGAGAATAAGTAGAAAAAATTTGTCTAAATTATTTAATGAGACATGTCTTAATGAAAACATGCTGTCAGTATATATATATATATATATATATATATATATATATATATATATATAGGTAATAATCTGTTGGTATGTAATCCAAGTGAATCCTAATAATATAAAATATTAAAACTGATCCACACAAAATAACTCAATATATTCATTATAACAGATCATATAAATTCACCTAGAAAGAAATGCAAAATTACCTCATTCGAATAGGTATTTCGGTCCAAAACATTTACTTGTAGGTTTTATCAACTCAGTGGGGTTGAAGAAAAAATATCCAACCCTCTGAGTTGATAAGACCTACAAGTAAGTCTTGTGGACCGAAATAGCTATTCGAATGGAAGTAATTTGGGATTCCTAGTCTATGTAATATATATATATATATATATATATATATATATATATATATATATATATATATATATATATATATATATATATATATATATATATAACATCCAATACTTGGTTGATGTCTATTCGCCTTTTTTAGGCCTTCTTCATTTCGTGCGTAGATTGGAACGTGGTTTCCCACTGCTTAAATGCTTCACCCATCAACTGGCTGTGCTCAGATACATTGTCTCCTTTCCATAGACGTTCGCGAAGAAACGTTGAATAACAAAGGTGTAAGCTTTACCAGCATACAAGAATCATAGAACTCTGTCTCGTATCTACTTTCATTTTAGATACCATTTTGTCGAGCTCTTTCTCAGATGCTATATTAGCAATGGAAATAAACTATGTGTTATTGGCTGGAAGATTCTACCTCTATTGCCATTGCATCGGCCTTTGCTGTCATGAGCCAATGTAATTAAACAGGAGACATTACTTTCGAAGTGACCTGCGCTTTAACAATCTCTGTTTTTCGCTTTTATCTCTCTTTATTCGATATAATCGGTAATCACTCACATATGCCATTATTTATTTTCGCACGCTAGTTTTGCATTTAAATCTTATTTTATTTCTCAACTTCACTTATCAATCAATCATCCTCATCACTAATCGATTTAGTTAGAGATTATGATTTTATATGGGCGTCTCATGCAATGGTTTCTGTGACATGAACATAAATATTAATTTTCTATTCCTTGGCTATCGCACTTTTGGAAACGGCGGAATACTTACGATGTAAAATACAAAGTGTAATCGAGTTACATATATAAATATTTATTATTTTTTTTATTATTTTTGGTCAGGTATTTGCATATTTGTATCGCATGTCCTGTGGTTTTCGCCGGAGATTTAATGCGAGTACGTTGATGGCAGACACAGAGAGAAAACTGCTGCTGTCGCTAGACAAGACAGTAAAGGCGAGCGAGAAAGGACTTATGATCAACAGTAAGAAAAGAGAATATATGGTTGTTACGAAGAGGAACAGTGAAAGATTCAAGCTACAAATAAGAGACATCAGATAGAAGTAATCAGACGAATCTACGAATCGTAGAACAGACGAAGAAAAATCTGAGTCAGAAATGAAGGCTCTCTATATCACCGAGATCAGGTATTATGATTAGTTACATTATTTACATTATTTACATTATTCAGACTGTTATCCTCATCTTCATTGTCATATTCACAACGTTTCGACCGTTTTACGGTCCGGCCTTCTTCAGGTGATTGGATCTCTGAGATGAGGCATTATGATTACTTACATTATTCGGATTGTTATCCTCATCTTCATTGCCATATTCGCAACGTTTTGGCCGTTGTATACTCCTCCACAGACAAAGGACGCATGGCCCCGTGGATAAAGACGGTGGTTAGATCCAGTGACTAGACACAATAAGTTGTGTGTTCAGTACCAGGCCACAGCAGTAGTAAACCAAAGACTTGGAGAGTTGAATTAAAGCGAAACAACTGAAACATCCGGAAGAAGCAGGGTACGTGGAACTAGAACAATCTACCGCGGTGGATGAAATAAAGGCTTTGGTTCGAAATTCCAATCACCTGAAGAAGGCCGGACCGTACTACGGCCGAAACGTTGTGAATATGACAATGAAGATAAGGATAACAGTCCGAAATATGTAAACAATGCAAGTAATAATAATACCTCATGATCCAATCATCTGAAGAAGGCCGGAGAGTACAACGGCCGACTTTGTGAATATGGTAATGAAGATGAGGTTAAGAGTCCGAATAATGTAAATAATGCAAGTAATCATAATACCTCATCTCAGATATTCACTCACCTGAAGAAGGCCGGAGAGTACAACGGCCGAAACGTTGTGAATATGACCATGAGGATGAGGATAACAGTCCGAATAAAATAAATAATGCAAGAAATGAAGACGTATTGAAACAGCAAATGTTTCCTTCGAAAAAGTTAAACAAAGGTTTAATTAAAATTCGTTAGAAACAAAGAACTATTATGAATACCCCCTCCTCCGACATGACAGAGAATGCAGAATAGTTACAGATGAAGACAGCAGGAATCCTGAATTTAGTAAACGCTACAAACAAAGAACAGGAAATTGCGTAGAGACATGAAGAGACAAGATATATAGAAAAAGAAAATAACGACCTTGGATCGAGATGATGACTAGAATATCCAAGGAATAGCTGAAATTCTCTCTTCTGCAATATTGCATAGGTCTTCGGGAATATTGAGACAATTACTTAATCTTTCATACTTCTTTGATGTGCCATATTTCTTCAAGGCGTGTGGCCATATCTCTACAGAACTCTCCTCCCTTTTAAGGTCTAAAGAACTTTTATTCCTTTAATGTGTCTTTATTATTTCTTGCAATTCCTGTTCTGCCATCCATTTACGAAATATCATTAGGCATGTTAAGCAATGATTTCCTCTATTCTGCCTTCAGTACGTCTTCTTGGCGTTTCTTCTTCTATGTACTGTTTCTTTTCAGTAGGCGATCATATCTCTCCACAATGTCCTCCCCTTAATATTTTTTTTTTTATTTTGTTATATCTCCTAAATCTTGTTCCGCATCAATATTTTCAAGCTCGCCAGGTAGGTTATGCGTGGATTGCCTTCATTCTGTTCTGTGAAAATCAAATTTTCCAAGACGTCTTTCCTCATTATGGGTTCTCGAAATTTCAATTGTCCCTTCTTGATGTCATTTTTCTTCTCATTTTCTCTAAAATTTCATCGTTGCTCACCTTTTCGGTCCATTATATTCTCAGTATATTCATATAGAACTACATTTTTATTGCTTCCATTCAAGGGGCGGGAGCTGATATTACATGAGTGTTCACAACTTTTTTCTTTGTTTCTATCGATATTTTTTTTCTGTTTCTTAATAAGTTAATTTAATTCCGTATTTCAAGAACGCTTATTGCAATGCAAAAATGCCATCGTCAATATTAAAATATTTCTTTAGTTTGTTTTACTTTTCTATTTATATTTTTCTTTCGTTTATTTATTTATTTTTTTATCCAAAACCAGATCCCGTTTTTTTTTTGGTGGGGGGGTGGGAATAGAACGAATGGCCTAGATTAGCGCTCCATAAAATTTTCATCCATTACCCCATTTTTCATCACGTGATTTTTCGCGGCCTCAGGTATGAACCAACTACAATGGAAATACATACGTTGTCACAACACTATTTGCAACGGTGACGCCCGGGCATTTTATTACCGCACCACTTGCGTGGGGAATCATGTTAAATACTGTCCGTCTGTGAAATAACATCTAAACTCAAATTCAAGTGTCTGAATTTAATTCCCACGGTCTCATTTGGGGTCGCGTCACATAGTGTAAGAAGCACTGGCCGAGATTTCAAAATACTATATTCTTTTTATTCTCTATATCTTACTTTTCAATGTCCTTGTTTACATCTTGGAATCTGATTCATTTTGTATCATTCATAACTTAAAACTCTTTCCGGCCTGTTATACTTTTCTTTTCTTTTTTTTTAATTTGACTTTCCAGTCAGAACACAAAATAAAATTACAATTCGCTTTTCACTTCTATCTCTTTCTCAAATAGGTGAAATTTGTTGCTGTTGCTACATTTTTACTTTGCCATAATTCTTTTTGAAGCATCTGTTTTGTCCTATAAAAAGATACCAGTTTCTTTTTTCAAGTGTCCTTTGTGCATTGATGTCCATTACTTTTCATCTGTGATATTTCTTTTTGTCACTTGAATTCTCTATGGAGTTTTTTTTTTCCTTCTTTTTTTCTTTTTCCTTGTTACGCCCGTCACGGTTCCAACGTTTGTTGTTCTTTTATCACTTGCTTAATGATACAAGCGTCTGTCACGGCTCTTCTCAGTTGTGTTTTGCGTAGTTTGCAAATCCCATGTAAGCCGTATGGCAAGTCTATTTCCTCTTTCCTTTCTTTTTACATATAATCTCACGATATCATCTCTGGGGTGTACAACATTCTGCATCGTCGATTTCACTCTCATTCTCGTCCAGATAAGGATATATATATATTTTTTTAGATTTGTTTTGGTTTATATATCTTTAAAGGGGACACAGTGTAATGATTAGCGGCTCCGATTGAGGATTCAGAGAACTGAGTTCGAATTCGAGTCGAGTTCCTTACATGCACTTACGTGATAATGCCCTTGCGAAAGGTATGAATCCATATCATTCCTCCCCCACCTCAAATATGAATAAAAACGCAGGATAAACTGGGCTCCCTTGCCTTGAGTGGCAGCCAGTCTAGGAGAAGGAAACTCTGAATTCAAATCACTTGATGCTTTGTACGTTCTGCCTATTTAGGTATCTTCAAAGACAAATTCATCTCTGAGAGAAGAGACGAGGTAAATTCAACATCCCCGATGCAAAAGGAATCGGCAAGACATTGCCTTGAATGTCACTATGAACCCAAATTATGAGACGGAGTGGAGTGGTGACCACAGCGGCAGCGCATAATACTCTAAGTGAATAAGATGGTGATGATAGATCTTTATATTGTTATTATTAGTAGTAGTAATAGCATTATTAGTAATACTAGTTCATGGCCCTCTTATTTTTTAGTTGCTTGATTTGTTTTATATTGCGTCGTATCAAAAGTTTATGTATTATTTAAAGCCGAAACATTCCTATTGTTGGAGGTTATTTATAGTACTAACTGAACCTAAACGGTCCCCCATGTAAATAGTAATCAGGCTTAACACTGATTAAATTCGGGGATAGAACATAAGCCAATGATTTCAGTACGACTTGTCTGTAACCTCTTATTTTTATACCCTGGCAGTCGAATATTTCAAGATATATTCTGTGGACATTTATTGCTAATGCCTAAAGCATTTAACGTTTCTGTGGTAAAGCTTCCAGTCAATAATTTTTAAGTTAAAAACAAATATTCATAAAATACAATGATTCATATTGTGCGAAATTGACAATAACCCACTTTGCAAAAAGTAACATGAAATAAAGTGTTTCAGTAACATAAAATTTATTTGAAGATAAACCAAACTCTCCAGATAATAATCCAATAAAAAATGGTGGTCCATTATTAATCGAATTGTATAAGAGAATAGAAATCAATATTCATGAAAATGAAGGATTTCATGGGAGTACAAGAGCTGCTATAAGTAATGCCAAAGTCGATAAAATTATCAAATAAATTGTTGAAATACTGATGAAGGTTAGAAAATGCCAAGTTGTATTGGCTGATTTTATGCCTTATCAATGCTTGCTGGGTTATTGAATTTCCCTTGGTCACACAGTGAGATTCGAGCACACTCCTCAGTAGTAAGATTCAACCAGAGAAGCGTCTCTCTTTCCAACTTAGACTGGTGTTTAATCGTGGAGAAGAGTTACATTTTCTTTAGCAAGTAGATTTTTTACGGAAAGGTTTTACCTGCCCAGGTATTCACCCAATAGAAATTTTGTGGCCTATAATTAAATGATTCGATCTGAGGAATCGAAAGCAGTGTTACAAATGGAACCTATAAAATTGCTACGGGAAATCTTAAAATCGATACAATTAATAAATAAATACTTGAACAATTGATGAATCTTATAGAATGTTTAGTTAGGGTGGTTGGTTTAACTACATGTCAGTTCTTATTGTGCTGTTAAATTATACTGTTGGGGATACCCAATGAGGATTGATCTCAGTAGTAATATTTAACCTGATTATACTCACTTGGAATTATCGTGGCGACTTAGAAAAAGTGGACACCGAGGTCAACAACTCGTGGCGATAATCCGTTTCATACATGAAGGCAATCTTCAGGTCTTGATCCTGGTCCTTCACAACTTTCTATCCTTTGTAGTCATTAGTAAGTTTGGAATTTTCACTATTACTCTCGGTCCTTATTCTGCCATTACACATGCTTGCTAAGCAAGTTGCAAGCTGTTTCACAATCCATCTTGCCTTCAATGTGTCATGTGAGTGTCGTATTTTCTTATCCTTATTATATGTCACATATATTTCAATTTTCTCTTTCTGCTTCCATGTATAAACGAATTTAGTGCTTCTATTTTTATAACTTCGGCATTACTCACATATTCAGTCCGTGATATCCTCGGCATCCTTCTCCAGAACTCCATTTCTCCAGAATCCAGTCTCTCAAATGTCTATATATAAAGATTCATTACCTTCGTTTGACCAATGTTATCATTAAAAAAAACAACAACTCTCTTACATGATCAAATAACAACGGGCATGCTTTTACTTTTTAAGAAATCCATTTTCAGAGGAGGAATAAACATTGCTCAAAGAAAGCACATTTTTAAAAAAAAATATATTTAAAAATAATTTCGCACCAAGCAAGGAAATAAAGCCACTAAGACGTAAGAAGTTACTAAGTATGAAAGAATAAGAAAAAGAAAAGGAGCGAAAACAACAAATGAAAAGGAATCAAGAAGACGGAAGAGATATTTTTTTTTAAAATCAAAGTTACCTGTGAAGTAAGAAGCCGGAAGTGAGTTCCAGAGGCGCAAAGTGAGAGAAAAGAAACTTGACATAACATTTAAGGTTATATCTAGCCATTTCAACTGTAAAATGATTAGACCTAGCCGCTAATCTAGTACAGCGCTTAAAGTCTATGTGCTATAGAGCAAAGCACATCAAAACAATTACCGTGGTAATATTTATCTAAAAAGAACATGGAAGCTACATTACAGGGGTGGGAAAGTGACTGAAATCTTGATGCCGGTTCAGGACTAATAACATTGCAGATTCTTCTTTTTATACGTGTATGTCATGTATCTCTGTATGTCTGAAGGTGAGAGACATATATCAGCTTTTAACATTTTACGTATACCCATGGAGAAAACGTGTCGTCCTGAAAGTCACCTGCTTTGATGTCAAAGAATCTAGTGTCTCCGTCTGGGAACCTGACCAAGATTTCGTATTTAATGTAGCTACTATCACTACACCTCCTATAGTATTATAAAAGTTGAATGATGAATACTAGATTCGTTTAAACCAGAGATTAAAGATTAACAATAATAATTGATAATCGATATATTACGAGCCTGAAGATTATTTCTTACTGGATATCGTATTAAACAATTCAATAGATTTACAATAGCAGCTCATAATAAAATAGAATTATTTCGACAGTATACTGAACCAAAAATTTATGTGACAGGCTGGGCATTCTTTCAGCATATCATAACGAATTCAGCAAAATTTTATTGAAGAACACGAGAGCTTACGCATGTTCACTCCAAGAAAGCATTTTAGAGCTATTCTTTAGCATAAACGATTTGGAATGGTTCCAATATCTACAATGGATTTATCTATATCATCTATAAATGTATTGAATAAAACGGTATCGAACGAAGGAAATATACGTTTTTTTTTTTTTTGTTGTTTTTTTTTTTAGGTTTGGGTTGATTTATTTTACAGCATATCAAACTCAATGGATTATTTAATGCCGATAAGATTTTTAGAATAGATTCGTATAAATAGAATATGTATTCTTTGTAAGAAATCAGTTTGTAGATCAGGTTTCATTGACGTATTTCTGTAAAGAGTGTTTTTGTAGAGAGTCAAATATATTGCTGGTATCTATTTTTTCAAATATATTGTTGGTAATTTTTGTTTTACTATAAAAAGTGTATGTTTAATACTTTCATTGTGTCGTGACCCCAGTTTAGGGGTTAAATATTTGCCCATTATTCGGAAACTAAAAGGTGCTACCACCCCGGGTCTGGATGGACCTGAGAACAACAACCAAGAGGTGCTTCCATGCTCACGAAAAATCTCCAATCTCCTGATAAGAAGCCTTGCTGCGGGATGAAGTTTTTCGTGATAAACATTTTACGGAATATATCTATTCAATTAAATAAAATTAAAAAAAATAATTTTCTGGCTGCATAAAGCTTAAACTTTTCGTTAAAGATAATTACAAATGTTTTAATTAACAGAACAAATAAAAATCCTAATTACTGACCGGCTGGAGAGAGGAACTTTTCGTTAAGAACGACGTAACGGCGAAAGAAAAATCTAAGAGATTTGTTAAAAGTGTTTGTCTTGAGGTGCTGCTAGGTATTATCAGCTACTGGTAATCTTTTGGGCGTACTGTGTGGCATAAACTCACTAAACCAGCATAACTTATATTGCGTTTCGTAATATTATTAACATTTGCTTATAAATAGTATATTTTTTAGTTAACAGCGGTTTATTAAAACCACGTCTACATAAATGACTTTCCTGACGCCATAAATTCCCAAGCTGGCATCTACGCGGATGACACCGCAATTTATTCCTGCCTCAAAAACAAATCTAGTGTCACGGACAAAACTAAGCTGGCCGTGCGTTTCAAAAAGGACCTTCAATTGGTTGTGAACTGGGGCAGGTATTGGCTGGTCAACTTTAATGCTTCCAAAGCAAAACTGCTCTCTATTAATCACCACAGTGATACTTCCCTGCTCTCCATTAGAATGTCTGACGCTCAACTTCTCGTGAGCAACTCTCTGCGGCTGCTCGGTCTCACGTTGACGGTTGACCTGAGATGGAACAAATACATTGAGTCAATTGCTTCGTCCACCGCAAGGAAAGTTGGCTCCCTGTGCCGCGCCAGGAAATTTTTCTCCCCGGAATCGATCCTCCAGATCTACAAATCAACAATTCGCCTTTGCATAGAGTATTGCTGCCATATATGGTCTGGAGCCCCTTCTGCTTGCCTCGGGGTTCTTAATAGGCCCCAGAGGCGGATATGCAATATAATTGGGTCTGATCTGGCCTCTCGTCTACACTCACTTTCTCACAGACGCGCCATCGCCTCTCTCTGTCTGTTTTACAAATACTTTCATGGCAATTGCTCCGAGGAGCTGCATTCGCTGGTTCCCAGACTTCATGAGTTCAAGCGCCCTTTGAGGCTGGCATACCGCTCTCAGCCCTTCACTGTCGAAACTCCTAAATGTAGCCGTCTCTTCTACTCCAATAGCTTCATGTCTCGCACCTCTCGCCTGTGGAACTCCCTTCCCTATTCCAGTTTCCTTGAGAGCTATAATCTCCAGCTATTCAAATGTAATGCCAATCGACATCTCCAGTTGCCTAGATCTATCCACTACCCTTCTCCTCATCCTTTCTTCTATCACTCCTATCTGATCTTGCTCCAAATTTTCTGTAACCCCTCGCGTCCTAGTGGCTTCCCGCCTTGCTTGGGGTGAAACGCTTAAAAAAAAAAAAAAAAAAAAAAAAACATATTTGACAGAAATCAATATGTCATTAGCAAATATGCAGTCATGCTCATAGATTACCATTTCTTTCAATCAGCTTTGAAGGCAATGTTTGTTTAAGATTTCTTTATTATTCCACCATCGCTTGGAAAACCGAAGAGTAAAATAATTTTAACTGATCAATATTTGGGTAATTGGAAAATCTGAGTGATTCTCCTGATTCGCCAATAATTATTCCCAAGACGATAAAAACATTATTATTGTGAGCGATACGCGTACGTTTGTATAGTCTTCATATACCTATTTGATTCTCGTTCAAACTTAATGGTTATTAAAAGGAATATTGCCATAGCTTTTTGTTTTGAACAAAGACGGAAGAGAGGTATTCTACGTCCGTTGCGAGCCAGATGGTAATGGCGGAACGTGACGGGAAAATACTAACACAAAAGCTACAGGAGGTTTGTCAGTGTCTAGACACGACAGGAAAGCTTTGCCCCAGACATTACAGAAACTCTGACAATGGTTATAGGGAAGAGGAAAGTATTAGCACAAAGATTGCAAGAGATCTGACATCGCCTTTACGGCACAGGAAATTCTGCCACAAAGATGACGGGAGAAGTTCCTTGTTGCATGCATATCACCGTCCTCCCCTTATCTGTATTCGTTCTAACTTTACGAGAAAGGGCAAGTAAGCATTTCTTTCATTTCAAGAAGGAATTTCATGTTGTATAACGAGGGTTGCATATAGATTTTATTAAAAGAAGGTCATTACTAACTGTAACAGCATTTCTATCGAAGATACTTCATCGCTGTCATTAGACATATAACAGTGGACCAAATAAAAAAAACAACCTGCATGCGCGAAATTAAAAATGCAAAATTCCCATCCCAGCCTGATACATTTATCTCTCTAGTTATATATATATATATATATATATATATATATATATATATATATATATATAGTGATTTTCATCCGCAGACAGACTGTTTCGCTGTATCACAGCTCATCAGTGTGATAACAGATACGATTGCTTCAAGCTGGCATCGAATGTCGAGTGATTCGGCAACAATCGGAGATTTGCTCCTAAGCTATCGGCGGACGGTTGAAAGATAACCAAATTTTTACGTACTTAATCTCTGAACAAAGTTGCTAATGAGTAAGAGAGCTCAATTCAGGGAATATGTATATCTATCTATCTATCTATCTATATATATAAATATATATATATATATATATATATATATATATATATATAGGTAAAAAATTGATGTATACTTAGACTTTCGCTCGCTAGTGGTTTGATATCACCCCAGAAGACACATTTGTGATGTTGAAACATGACTGAGATCATGTAGCGATTTTTAAGATGTTTTTGTTTTAATATCCTATAATAAATAATTATATATATATATATATATATATATATATATATATATATATATATATATATATATATGTGTGTGTGTATATATATATATATATATATATATACGTATAGAGGATGATTTTAGTATTTCTATGGAAATCGGATATTATCATTTCATATTTATGACCAAAAAACTAGGCTATGCGAAGTTTGTTGCCAAAAACAATAATATATAGCCGTCCAAAATTGTATAAATCCTTATGAAAATAAAGCGTATTTAAAATCAATATTTTATTTTAGTCCCAACATTTTCTTTTACAGCTTCAAGTGATGCGGACCTTCACTACAATACATATATAGACAGTGTTTGAAATATTCGTCCAGCCTACCAGTATATATGCTTTTAACTTTTTACTTGTTGGAATTGCGACGTTTTCCTCTATTCGCTTCATTACATTCCACACGTATTCAGTTGGATGCTAATTTGGTGACGTACTTGGCCAATCGATTATATTTAACTCACGCTGCTTTAGGATGTATTTTTAGCGGTGAATTTTGGGATTAATGCCATGCTGAAGCAAATTTTCTATCCAGCTGTTTGAGCGATGTCAACATGATTTGATTCAATAATAATAATAATAATAATAATAATAATAATAATAATAATAATAATAATAATAATCGCCACAACCTCAATCAGTCCGGTTTGTGGTCAATGAGTCACAGTGTAACTGAGCACCTGACAATCTCACTCCGCATATCTGGATTGAAACCCGTGGAGTTATTCATTCATGCTTATCTTGACGCAACAGGACATCAGGCAAACTTCTTTGACATGTTTCTCACATTCTACTCTAAAAAAAGAAAAAAATTAAATCCCCACGCACGTTTAAATTAATGGCAAACCAAAGACATCCACTGATTCGCCATTCCACAGAATGTTCTAGAGAGATTTCTGAAAGAACTTGTAAGAATAGATACTGGTACGGTGGAAGAACATTTCAAACATTGTTACAAATAATGTAAGGAAGTCAATATTATCATGACTGCAAGGTGTAATAAACCATTTAGAACAGGTAAAACAAATTTTTCTAATTATAATCAACATAAAAAAAAAACTACCACCCATTCCATGCTATCGTTGTTGGTCTTGGCATTGGGTTAAATACTGTAAATATCGTTTTAAAACTTGTCTATCATGTAAAAAAATTGGCCAAAAAAGTTTTCATTGTTGGTATAGAAAAGAAAACAAAAGCAGAATAAGAATTACGAGGACTGATCAAGCAGATGAGACTAATATAAGAAAATATGTACAAGTTGAAATGCAAAACAGAAAAGTTAGGTTACAGCTGGATTCTGGCTCAGACGTAACTATCATAAACCTACAAACATGGAGAAAACTGAACAAACCTGTCATGTTAAAAACGGATAAAATTGCGAAATCAGTTACGGGGAGAAAGATAAAATTCGAGGGTGAAGTAATTACAAACGTAACATTTAATGCAATGACGAAAAAACTAAAAATGTACGTCTTAAGAAATACCGAAAACCTATTCGGAACACACTGGATACAAAAATTCGAATTGTGGGATTTACCTATTCGTAGGTACTGTCAAAATATAAAAAGCTTATCAACCGACGCAGACAAATTAAAAGGAAAACTAAAAACGAAGTATTTTCAGCAGGTCTCGGAAGATGTAAGAAAATGGCAGCTAATATCGAAATAAGGGAAAACGTTCAACCTGTTTTCAAGAAAAAAAGGAGCGTACCGTTTGCGTCAATAGAAAAAAAAATGACCAAGAATTAACTAGACTCGAAAATACCGGCATATTGAAAAAAGTAGAATACAGCAAATGGGCCGCATCGACGGTCTACGCCAAAAAGAAATCAGGAGAAATTCGAGTTTGTGCTGATTTTCTACAGGTTTGAACGCAGCAATAAAGGACTACCACTATCCGCTACCCAGTCCAGAAGAAGTATTCAGTAAATTAAATGTCGGAAAATATTTTTTCGAAAATTGATTTAAGTGGACGTACCTGCAAATTCCAGTCGATGAAGAAAGTTCAAAATTTCTATGCATAAATACACACAAAGGATTGTACAGATACCAAAGACTACTATTTGGAATTAAGGTCGCGCCGGCTATATTCCAACAGACAATGGATACGATGCTTGCCGGACTAGACTACACAATTGCATGCCTGGATGACGTATTGATTAATAGCGAAAGCGTTGAACAACACTGGCCACATGTACAAGAAGTTTTTAAGAGAATTCAAAGCTATGGATTCAAAGTAAAAGATGTGTGATTTTTTCATGAAGGAAATTAATTACCTTGGCCATATTCTAGATCAAGAAGGTAGACGACCAGACCTGAAAGGCCTACAGCAATAAAAAAATGCCAGTTCCTAAGAATATTCCAGAACTACAAAGTTTTCTTGGATTAGTGAATTACTACCATAAATTCATACCTCAAATGCATAAACTTCGCGCACCACTGAACGAACTGCTAAAGAAAGAAAAAGTTTGGCAGTGGACAGATCAATGCAAGGAATCATTTGAAAAAATAATCAAGACACTAACATCGGATTTATTTTTGGCACACTATGATCCTAAACTAGAAATTATTGTAGCAAGTGACACGAGCGCCTACGGAGTCGGAGCGAATATTACATAAAATGCCAGATGGGCAATAAAACCTATCGCAAATGCTTCTCGAACCCTACTACCAGCGGAGAAAAATTATTCACAAATAGAGAAGGAAGCTCTAGCAATCATCTTCGCAGTAACAAGATTCCATAGGTACGTCTGTGGTAGACATTTTACCCTGTAGACGGATCACAAACCGTTAATAAAAATTTTTGGATCAAAAAAAGGTCTACCGGTTTACACTGCAAATAGGCTACTTAGATGGGGAACGATTCTTATGAACTACAATTTCAGATTGGTATATTTACCAACGAAAAGAATCGCACACGTGGATGGCCTGTCGAGATTTATACCAACAAATACAGAGCCATTGGAAGATACGGTAATCACAGCCCTAAGAAATGAAGAAGACATAAGGACAGTACTATGTTGTACAGTGAGATACCTCCCAGTCACATTGCAAGATATAAAAAATGAAGCCAAAAATTAGGAATTTATTAATGAAACAAAAGAAAAAGTAGCAGAAAAAAATGAGCAAATTTCGGCCAGCCTTTCTCTATGCGATAATGTGCTACTTTACAACGAAAGGGCTGTAATTCCCAAAACATTACAAAAGCGGATGCTAAAGGATTTCCAGAGAGGACACCCGGGTAAAAATAGAATGAAGTCGCTGTTGTTCATGATGACGGTCGTCTTCGAGTATAGGATTCCAGAGGTTAGCAGTGAATATTTCGAAGACAGTAGGAAAGCGTTGTTCAGGTTAGCAGTGGATATTTTGGTAAAAGTAGCAGAGCGTAGTTCGTCCTTCTGTTATCTCTTCGCCTGACAAGGTGTACTGGACATTCGGGTAGAGTAGACAAAATGGCAACCTTTATACACGACGGATTGAATGTTCTACATATTCTGATTGGTTAACCTTTTATTGGTGGACTATAAAGTGAGTCAAGTCTTTTGGGCTAACTCACTAGTACATATATACACAAAAAATTGCAACAGTCGCTAATGCGAAGCTGTGTATATTGGAAGAATATGGACCAGGATATTACTCAGATGGTGGAAATGTACAAGGGTTGTAATTTAGCAGCCAAAGCACCGCCAATCATAGATAAGCTTTGGCCCGAGACTGATCGTCCATGGTCAAGAATACACGCAGATTATGCAGGACCAATTGACGGGTTCTACTATTTAATCATAGTTGAAAGCTACAGTAAATGACTGGAGGTGTTTCGATACAAAAATCCTACTACAGAAACGACCATAAATTTCCTCCACGAGCTATTCGCTCGGTTTGGTGTAGTGGATTGCTTAGTAACAGATAATGGAACGCAATTCACGTCAGTAGACTTCCAAGAGTTTTTCGAAATTTATCAAGTAACACATATAAAATCCCCGCCTTACCACCCAAGATCAAATAGACCAGCGGAGAGATTCGTGGATACACTTAAAAGAGGGTTATGAAAAGTGTACGATGTGCCTACGGAGAAAGCATTACAGCAATTCCTACAGGTATATAGAATAACGCCAAATAATGCGACACTATCAACATTATCACCCGCAGAAGTCATGTTTGCTAGGAAAATCAGATCAGCGTTCGATAAATTACTCTAAAACAAAACAAATAACAAAGTTCTACGCACCAAAAAGAAAATTCCTCCTACGAGAAAATTTTTTTTAAGGCATATAAAAATAATACCACTTACTGGGAGCAAGACATAATTGAGAAAAGAATTGGTAATATGATTTACATAGTACAAGGAAAAAAATTCTCATACAGAAGACACGTAAACCAAATAAGGAAGAGACCGTTACAGGATGCGAACGGTCTCCCTCAAGAAGAGGTACTGGACACGATTTTCGACACATTCGATATAAAAAGACCGCAAACAATGCCAGAACCAAGAAAATTGACAAGAAAAAGAAAATTCACTGAACCTTTGGAAATAGATCCAAAGAAAAAAAAAGCTTCGGAAGTGGGGTGTTATGGGATCTTACCCATAATAATAATAATAATAATAATCGACTATTTCATACTTAATAAATACTGCTCCTCGGGAGTAGGCAAGCAGTCAGTGGAGTCAGTAGTTCAAGTGGAGTCAAGAGTCGAGTCAGAGGCAGTCCGAAACAGAGTCGTGTTCAGACAATTACTACAAGACATTGGAATAGTGATATTGGTCGAGACTACATTGTTCTCTCCACTAAACCTGATTGTTCATACTAACACTTCTACTTCTCTGTATATATTCCTGTTTGTAATATATCTGTGTTATTCCATACCTGTGTTCGCGTTCTTCTTTATTGGTTCTACCTTGGACTATCACGGTAGTACAAGGAACCGGACCATAACACTATCTATATCTGAATAATTCTCTATATATACATATCTATATATAGTTCTCTTTTCTAATTGATTTCTTGGCCAGGAACTCGCCAACTCCTAACGAATCAATTTTTCAGGAGCGGGTTCGAGCCTTTTCTTCTGAAAGGATTCGTTTTAGCCTTTCAGTATTTCTAGTACAAAATGTTAACTAACAGTCTGTATTTGTGCTAAGAAACTGTCATAAACTATTCATTCCTGATCAAAGAAACATACAAGCATGGTCGTGAAATGTGAGCGATACATGCGTGTTTTTTTTTTTTTCGGCCCATGTGAATTTATTCTGGTGTTTTTTTTTGTTTTTTTTTTTTTGTTGTTGTTTTTTTGCTTTTTTACGGGTCGTGTTGAAAATACCACTTTTCTTCCCCGCTAATGACTCTCTCCAAAATCTTCGCATTATTCAAAAGATCAAATAAAACGTGAAGTCACGTTGTCTCTGCTCGTCAGTCAATTTACCCTCCAATTTTCTGTCCATGTTTAACCCGGAGAAGAGAAAATTACTTGTTTACACATTGAACCATTCTTTTCACTCGATAGCAATGATAGAGAGCACGATAACGGGGTGAAAAAACAGTGTGTAGGCATCGGTGAATTAATTGCTTTCCAGATACAAATACAGAATCTACCGAAATATTATCGCCCAGACAATGACTTTTTATATATATATTAAAAAAAAATGATACTTGCTGAGAGTTTGTCAATTAGACCAACCTGAGCAGCTTGCAATAACCTTTTTTTATGATTACCCATTTATAGTATACTAGCAGCTTTACCCAGCTGGTCGACCATAAAAAGCGTTCAATTAGAATGGAGCAAAAACAGCATCATGTTTAGACGTAATAGAGTCTACCTTCTTCGATTACTTTAAATTACTTTCATTAAAAAGCATTTTGAATTGGTGTAGTTGTTGATATAACGAAAGTAGTGTGTATTTATTCAATCGAAGTTAGCTGATGTCATGAAGGGGTAAAACAGGCAACATGAAGACCCACTTCACGCCACAATTATTTTGGATTTTTTGGAATTCGATTTGTCAGTGTGCTACCAGGGATATAAAAGATGATATGTATATAAAGCAATTATTAAATTTGATGAAAATTGGTTGGAAGATCGACGAAAAATAAGAAAGGAACTAGTAAAAATCCCCATTTTTTTTTGGCTATTTACGCTCGTTTTCACTATCGTTGACACAATTATCATTTTAAATTACTGTTAAACAATCAACTTATTGTTGTCTACAATTGAGTGAAGTTTGTATTAGATTGCTTGGAAATTGAGGGAGTTTTTAGTTTAAAATATGTGTTCAAATCGATTTTTCGATTTTGGCGGTTTTTTCGCTAAAGACAGTGGCGTAGAAATAAAAAATGAGATATCTTTGACCTCATCATGATGTAAGTAACCTACATACCGAATTTGAACGAAATCGGAGAACATTTGAATTTATTAATTTTTTTCGGCTTTATCGATTTGTGATTTTTTTAAAATTAACTTTTTTTATGCTAAGAACCTATCTCTTATATTGTACAATGTATGTACCAAGTTGGTTACAGTCGGTTGGAAAGATCTTGAGTGAAGAGGTATCACACAGACACACAGACATCACGTTTTTGGAGCTAACGTGTTCCGCTTATACGATGTAAAAAAAATTAGATTGAATCATTTGCTAAGTCTGCACTTAGGAAAGTTTGTTCACTGTGCCGAGCTAGACATCATTCTCTCCAAAATCTATCTTACATATTTTATAAGTCTACCATTCGTCTTTGCTTTGAATATTTCTGTCAAATCTGGTCTGGTGTTCCTGTCATATATTTAGAGATTCTTAGTAAAATCAACGAAGAATCTGCAACATTATTGGTCCTGAACTGGCATTTCTATTTCAGTCACTTTCCCACTGCCGTAACTTAGCTTCTCTGTGATTTTTTCTATAAATACTGTCATAGTAAATGTTCTAATAAACTTTTTCTCTACGGTGCCTTGATTTTATGAATTTAAGCGCAGTACTAGATTGGCGGAAAGGTCTCATCATTTTCAGCCTGAAATGGCTAGACGTAACTGTAAGTTTTTCTTCTTTTATTGTCTTCTTTCCTTTAATAGTATTTTTTTCATATTCTCTAACATTCAGTAACCACCCCCTTGCGACATAGTGGCTTGTTAGACTAGCTTGAAGTGAAATGATTAAAAACTATTTTTACTATAAATTTTATTTTAGTGTTTCAAACTCAAAATTTAATGACGGAGAAATGTTTATAATGTTTATAGCAATAAGGATTAATGTCGGGTAAAAAATTACACACACACGCAAACACACACACATACACATATATATATATATACACATTATACACACACACATGTGTGTGTGTCTGTGTGTGTGTGTTGTTAAAAATGAATGACAGGGCATATTTGTTAGTTTATTTTATATATAGATGGCTCTTTTTATAGTAATTTCATAATATAGTTATGTTATAAAGGTATGAAACCTAGACCTTGTGTCATATTTGATAGCAACATGGGCGCGTTGATAAAAAATGGGTTCGTCTGTTTGACTTGCAATTCCTGCTGATCTTAAAGAATAAAATTAATAATAACCAAAGAAAGATAATTGGTCCTGACACACTTTGGCTAAAAGCAGTTCGTTAAAACAGTTTTCCCCGATGGAAAAAAAAAGAGGATGCAGGTTCGATCACTGTCTGAGGTACTATTTTTCGTCATTAGTATTTTACAGTCAAGGCTGACTGTTATTAATTTTAGTGTTTAACAAAATGAAATGGAAATAAGGATAGCAACTCAAAGACGGGCACCCACGAAAAAAAAGAAGTAAAAAAGACCTTTCAAAATTTACTGCTGTTTGCGTTTCGGGTCCAAAACGGAATTTAGCAGATATAGATTCGGAAAAGACACAACGTGTGGGAATTTAAACCTCGCCATGTCAGTATGGTCTCCGTGGCCAAACTGGTAGCGTCATTACCTTGGACGGATATCTTTTTTATTGGTAGGATTTCTCCATCATGACCAGTTGTTAATAATTTAACAAATTAAGAAAATTAAAAAAAGTACAGTTACGAAATAACATGTACGCACTAAAATAATGTTTATAGCAATAAGAAATAATGTCAGGTAAAAAAAAACACACATACGCAAACGCACACACACATACACACACACACACATATGTATATATAATGCAAGACTCTTCGGTAAAGTGAATCGAGTTCTCTCAGTTACTAATATGTTTATCTAAAAATAAATGCGCTTAAATTCACGTTCATCCCTGCCATGCGCTAATGGGTTAGTGGTAGAATCTCCGACAATTTAGCCGGGTTCCATCCCTAGCTAGAGGCAACCGGACGTCTAGACACACTGATGAGCTGTGATACAGCGAAACAGTCTGTCTGTAGATGACAATATATATATATATATATATATATATATATATATATATATATATATATATGCCTAGATCCATAAGCTAAACTAAAGCTTCGCTACAGCTACATTTTTGTCATTCAAGAAATAAAACAGGGAAATATATATAAAAATCAGGAGATCACCCGATCACGCTACCCGGGTTTAAACCTTTCGGTATCTTTAGGCGATTCGGGTTCAATTATTACCTAAAGCTTTATTATTCAAAAATGAGTGAACGCATAACAGGATGTCTAATAGAAGTGGGAAAAAAAAGAAAGATGTGTATGCATTTCGTCATTATTACTGATATTTCATTTAGAGTTTTTGCTGGTCTGGAAATGTTATTATTGATAATTAGTCTTCCTGGCAACGATTGCAGATAAAACTATGATTGTAGCAAGGTTGGACTATTTTATTATATATATATATATATATATATATATATATATATATATATATATATATATATATATATATAATAGACTCTCCCGTCGATTTCGACGTATGAGGATCTGATAGCTTATTGATTCAGTTATGAAAGTTTGTGAGATAATCTTATGTGGCATTTAAGACCCGCTAGTGATTTACAAAGGAGGCCACATATGAAGCAAGTGTGATAATGTGAAACTGTTAGATTGGCTGACCTTTTAAATCTTGCTCTCGCTTCTTGAAGAGGATTCAGACAAGCAGATTGAAAAATTGCTGAGTCCACTAAAACACGGCTAAGCACTCAAGGGTGTTATGTGCCATATTGACTGCTGACATATATATATATATATATATATATATATATATATATATATATATATATATATATATATATATATATTTATATATATATATATATATATATATATATATATATATATATATATATATATATATATATATATATGTAGGTATATATATATTTATAGGATTGGTGTATACAGAATAAATTCCAATAACCAAAAAATACTAAAAGAATGCTCAATAGAGAGTAGAGCAAATATAATTTATTCGGAAATTATAACGTATATTATAAAATCACCACAAAAAGAGCAATTTTGTTTCAACACTTCTGGTGTCTTCTCAGTTAGATGGTGTTGAATTCAACTTCATCACCTTAATAAGACACCAAAAGTGTTGAAACAAAATGGCTCTTTTTGTAGTAATTTTAGAATATATTTGTTATAATTTCGAATAAATTATACATACGTATATATATATATATACATATATATATATATATATATATATATATATATATATATATATATATATATATATATATATATATATATAGTTGGTGTAAGCGAAACCCAGGGTCACAAACTCACTTGAAGGCAATTATATATACACACATACACACAGATATGTGCGTTTGTGTTGTTACAAATGAATGACAGGGTATTTGTTCGTTAATTTTAACATCTTTTTTGCATTTCTTTAACTTAGTGAGAAGAGAAACAGTCAAAATGATTGTTCGTCCCGAGCGCCGCAGGCTAATCTCTTACCCATATTCATTTGAACAATTCCTCTACTCACTAAGTACAAAAAGGTCGTATTTGTTCGAATTGAAAGATAAATACAATAAAAAACTTAACAGACGTACATTGTCAGTTTTTTTTAAAACAAAACATACGGACACGCAAGCACACGCACAAGTAAAAACACACAAATTCACACACACTCACAGACACAGACACACATAGACACACACACTCGCGCAAACACGCATATATATATATATATATATATATATATATATATATATATATATATATATATATATCAGAAAGTAAGTGTTTTTTATCTATACTTTACGAGATATATCACGGCGCAACTTGCTGATAAGAGATATATCAGGGGATAGCTGCACTTCTGTACATCTCAAATTAACCTTTCAAAATCATAGAAATTTGAAACCTGTAAAGTTACTCTGAATAAATATTAATGATCCTAGTTGCATTTTCAACATCTTTTATTATATATATATATATATATATATATATATATATATATATATATATATATATATATATATATATATATAAACAATTACCTATCCTGTCATTGTACTTAATTCAGCGGTAAATATCTTTTCTTTTACCGAAATATGTGTTAGAGAGTTATAAATAAGCAATATATGCATATACACATATATCTATGTATGCTCACACCTGAAACATATTCACACACACAAACTCATATATATATATAAACATATATATATATATATATATATATATATATATTACATGCAGACACACACCCACACATATATATATATATATATGTGTGTGTGTATGTGTATGTGTGTCTGTGTAGCCTAATCCGATTATATTTTTTAATTGAAAATAACTAATGGTATTACAACCGATGGATTTACAATAACTTTAGTCAGTTTCTTCCCATTTATATACACATGTGTGGATGTGTGCGTAAAATAAATTTGGAATACTTTTAATGTGAGACCATCATTTATTTTTACCTGCAGTAAAACATGAGAAATGCTTCATTTATCATTTTGATTGAAATCGAAATCATCCCATAAATTTGAAATGTGTCTTTTTATTTTATTTTGCTGAGAAAATCATTAACGATAATAAAAGACGCGGTGAGGTAAAGACAAAAAAATGTTATGAAAAACTACTTCACACTTTTCAATGGAACGAGTCGTAATTCACGCTTTTGCCTACCTGACAAAAGTATACCCAACTCATCCCCCGTTTCCCGCCAAGATTGGTGTGCGAAGAATTCTAGAAAACAGGTACATCGATCTCTTTATAAATATAAACCGGTTCCGAAAATGAAATGAAAATGTTCCCATTGTGAAAGCCAGACAATTCATTAATCTAAGAACGCTTATGTTTATTGAAAAACTACATTTTTCTAATAATTTTGTCAGTCAGTTTATATGTACGTGATTATACAACGTCTGTTCAAAAAGTAATGGGACTGGTGCTATGAAAAAAACTACATGTTACAATTCGGTATGTAATCTCTTGCGAATCGGTCCCCTCCTGATGCTATACTACATAGCGTTGTTTCCATTGATGGAAGCATTTCCAGAATTCCTTTTTGAGGATAGCCATAAGCTCTTAGACTTCCTCTATGCATTGAATTCTTTTTTTCCTTTCAAGTTGAATATGATTTTTGAAGAAGAAAGAGTCTCATGAAGCGAGATCTGGGGAATATGTGCATGTGGAATGTTCTGATTGGGCCAACACTGCTGAACAAAGCCATGGTCACTGATGGAAACACTGTAGCTTAGTGAGACGATCGAACTCTACACACTTCTCTTTTCAAGCACTGCTGTAAACAACGGAAGTGAAAGAGTACGTTACTCAGTCCACATGCGCGACAGAGATCTAGGTCAACCTGTGCCAAGCGGCTTAACTCTTTAGCTCCGTTAAGCTAATAGTCCCGATAGTTTTTGATTATAATTTCGTATATGTAGCAATAAATATATTTAGTGGTGCAATGATTTGCAAGCTTGTTTTGCTAGATCAATTACGACTGACTCGTGAGTTCGATCTCCACTGGATACTCCATACTTTTCGCGTTATGTCTCATCTAAGCTCGTTTAGTACCTCGCTATAATAAATGTAGGGCACATTGACGTGGCGTAATGGTACCAAACTTGTCTCGCTAGACTAATTATGACTGAGTAGTCAGTTCGGTCCTCCCTGGGTGCTTCATAAACATTCACGCTTGTGTCACATCTAAGATACGTTTAGAAAATTCTTATAATATATGTAAGCAAGTTTGTGTTTCTTCTATCGTGATGAGCGTTTCGAAAATGGAAATCGGCACTCCGAGTTCGAATTCTACACAAGTTTGTTACATTCATTTTAGAGCAAATACTGTCAGGAAAGGCATGAGTCCATCTTCAGCCTTGGTTGTCAACCGCTCTAGGAAAAGGACAGCTTTAAATACCAAACCTGTCGAGTATAGAGCTAGAAATTACAACCAGTAAAATCCTACTTGCTACTGAAATCAGAGCAGCAACACCAAGTATTGGGCACCTAGTGAGAATCAGTCTCACTACTCAGTCGTTATTCATTACACCACGTCGCTTAGATGAGGCACGAGGCCGAAAGTGTGAAGCACCCAGTGAAAATCGAATTCACACAATCTTCAGTATTTGTCTATATTTCTGGGATGAGGAATTATGTACACTATTCACATTATTCGGACTAGTGTCTTTATCTTTGTCGCCATATTTATTACAACGTTTCGATCGTTGTACTCTCCGGCCTTCTTCAGGTGGTTGGAATGTCGAACTGAACCCTAGATTGTTCTATTTCCATGTGCCGTGTTTAATGGATGTCAGTTATCAGTTATCTCCTGTTAATTCCCCTCTCCAAGTTCTCCACTGCCTTAACCGGGTATTGAACTCACACTCCAAAGGTCCTGTCACTGGATCTAACCAACGAATTTATTCACTGTGCCATGTGTCCTTTATCCACCGACATCCATTAAACATGACACGTGGTACTAGAACAGTCTACCCCAGTGAGCGAAATAAAGGGTCCAGTTCGACATTCCAATCACCTGAAGAAGGCCGAAGCGTACAACGGCCGAAACCTTGTAATAAATATGGCGAAAAAGACGAGGACACTAGTCCTAATTATGTAAATAGTCACACATACTTATATGAATCACTATATAATAGTGCTCTATATCATAAATTGAAAGTTTAAAAAATCTGTAATGCCCTGTTTTACGAATCCGATAATGAAATAATTATTGTGGAAGGTTTGAAATTTGTTCACGTCTTTGATCACTTCTCGAGTTCATCAGGTTGTGGAGGCATCTCATGAACTCCAGCCATAGCAGTAGACATGTATTTTTTGATTCATTCATTTTTAAGGCGTATCAACCCATAGCAGGTTATTTAAAATCAGAAAATATTTTCACATTTAAATAATTTTTGTCGGGGAAGCTAATAATGTTTTAGCCATACAAATCTTGCTAATTAACCCATATCTTTGGGGAGAAGAAGGAGTTCATGCGTTTACAAGTATATTTGCGGATAAGGTTATATAACAACCCCAACGGAAATTTGAACTCGCCTCTCCAATTAATAATTCACAACCATTATCCATTGAAACAACTGCAGATCCAAGCTTACAGCACCTGGTATTCCAAGGCGGTCATCCATCTACTGACCGGGCTTGACGTTGCTTAACTTTGGTGATCTTACGGAGAACGGTGCTTCAATGTGATGTGGGCGTAATCAAGAGCTATATCTAGGGTATGATAGCCTTACGAAGCCAATTCTACTTCAAGTGTTTTTTTGAATTTGAAGTTTCCTTCTCGTTGTTTGCTATCACAAAGGAAGACAGCCCAATCGTCCTTACTCTTTAACCCATAGCTGACATGGTGCTTCAACGTGATGTAGGCGTAATCAAGAGCTATGTCTAGAGCATGATAACCTCATGGAGCCAATTTCTCTTGATGTGGTGCTTGAATTTGAAGTTTCCTTCTCTTAGACTGGTTGCTATCATTAAGGAAGACAGCCCAATCAGACTTACTGTTTAACCCATAGCTGACATGGTGCTTCAAGGTGATGTGGGCGTAATCAACAGCTATGTCTAGGGCATGATAGCCTCACGATGTCCATTTCTCTTTATGTGGTTTTTGAATTTGAAGCCTCCTTCTATTAGACTTATTGCTATCACAAAGGAAAACAGCCCAATTGTCCTTACTGTTTAACCTATAGCTGGCATGAGGGGTGAGAAAAAATGATTTTATACATACCCAAAATTATTTCTGCGAAAATAAACGTAATATACCCGGCAGTAATTCGAACTCTGTTCACTTCTTTCTCTTTCTATACCGCCATCTTGTCTTCCTGATAGCAGTTCTTTTATTGTCCTTTCTCCCCATTAAAGTCTTCTCTTCCTCTCCCAGTAAGCCCTTGTGTCATAGGGGCATTATAAGCCCTTGCATCTTAGGGAATTATTGCCTGGCTTGGTGTGAAATGATTAAAAAAAATGTAAATTTACAGTATGATTAAGTTAATAATGTTACAGAATATTTATGTGTACAGGGAGTGATGTATAAGTACTTCTGGACATCTACAATGGCGGGACAATTTCTCATAGTGAACAAGTGTGATATTGTTTCATTCTTCCTGACATTTCTGCCAGGAATTTGTCTGTTAACGGTATTCTTATCATGGCATTATCGCCTGTTATTCTCCAAAGATTTTCAAATGGATTTTAATCGGAACATTTTTTGTGGGGTGAGGCTTGGAACACTTTCGACGTTTACAGCTAAGATCTTAGTATTGCACTGCAGTATGATAAGGGATATTAAAAATAGCCTCAGAGGCTTTAATAGTAAAATTCACACACTACAAGGTTCGAGAGTTACTCAAGTTAGAGTTTTACTGATAACATTTTCTGAAATTTTTAAGATGGTCACTGAAAAACTGAATGATTTGAAAAAGGCATAACTTGTTTATTTTCAATCATTTTTATTTTTCCTTTTTTGCAGTTTATAGAGCATCGTTTGGAGATTCAAATGGCTACGTATGTTGTCCAGGAACGATTAAAACTCACTGAGGTTTTCTACTCCAATGAAAGCTCAAGTATTCAAACTCAGAGAAAATAGCGGCAACATTTTAATGTCAGAGTATCTCCTAATGATAACATTATTCATAATTTAATTGCTCGGATTGAAAGAACTGGATCAGTCGGCGATCTTCCGGGAAGAGGTCCTAAGCGCACCGTGCGTACTGACGCAGTGGTGGAAGCTGTACGGCGCTGTGTTCTTGAGAATCCACCAGCTTCTACCGGTCGTCGCTCTGCTCAACTAGGCATCGCCAGAACATTGACTTAAAAGATTCTATAAGTGCATTTAAAAAGGTTTCCATATTCAAATGGTCCAAACTTTACTACTCCAAGATATGTTTATATTTTTGTTTTATATCATTCAGTCTTTCAGTGGCCACACTGTATAAATGAAAAAGGGCGTTGTTTTGGAGAGAAGATTATGCGGATAAGGAGGATAGATAACTTGAAGAAGTTAAGATTGTGTTGTTCAGTTTTTTTCGATAGATTAATTGATTTGTTTTACGGGTTTTCAACCCTTTTGCAGGTTATTTGAAGTCAGATTTTTTTTAGGTTGTAAGATATTTTTTTTAGTTAATAATCATTTACTGATAAAACCTTGACTGGTCGAAGGAAGAATTTGTGGATTCATACGTTTCCCAAGTGTATTTGCCTATAAATGAATATAACGAACCCGCCTGGTATCGGAAATAGGGGCTCCTCGATTTCCAATACCGAGTCGTTGTTCATTGCACCACCCGCACATCCAAGCTTACATCACTTAGTATTCCGATCTAAGTAATGCTGGTGTGCCAACATGGTATGGTAGCCTGTAGTGTTCAAGAAAAGATCCACACAGGAGCCTGTCACAAAAAGTGTTGTTGTTTTTTTTGTTTGTTTTTTTTTTTAATTTTTGGAAAGAAACTATATGATTCGAACTCTCTTCATATATTTGAAAACCGGGAGAGATTAGGATGATTTGACTATGTGGACATAGCATGGCGTCTCTTAATTGTAACGGCCTGAACTGGTCCAACTCAAGAATGGAGCTCATTTGAACATTTGTCGTGAAAATAGCAGCAGAGTAGCGACAGCTTTTTGACGCCGAGTCTTTTGTGAAGAGGTTGGAGAATAAATATTGCTTCTCTAGAGTGCATAAATGAATTTGAACTCTATCTAGACTGGAGAGTGAAATCTGAGCAGCTCCAACTCAGATTCGGAAGCAATACCCCATCTTCCTCATAAGCCTGACAGAAAAAGAGAGAAGGAACATCATAATCTTCAATAATTCTTATAAACTACATCTATTTTCCTAAGCAAATGTCTGGCACCAGTGCTAGAAGACATCTCTGAAACCGACACGCTATCACCTCCAAATATAACTGATTTTTCCACACATTTGTGCAGCAATCTTTCACCTTTGCAAAGATTGACATATTGTTTGCCGTCAGCGCCAACCAAATTAAACTTATTTTTTTCACCGAAGAACAATCCTGCCCGGTTTTCATCAGACTCGTTTGCAACGGTTAATCTAGCTTTTAGTTTCCCGCTGATGAGGTGTCTGCCGAGACAATTTCATGCCAATTTCTTCTATTACCTAACGGGCAATGCCCGCTGGTATGTCAAAACGGTCCCCCAAGGAAAGCTTTTGAATCTCACAATTCAGTAAAGGAACCGATTTACGTGGCCGCCATGGTGTTTTGGGTAACTTAAAGGAGCCAGTAACGCCATAAATCTTTAATATTCTAGAAATTACACTCTTAGATCTATTAACTTTTTTTGGCGATAGCAAACATCGTCCTCCCTTGAGATTTTAGCGTGACAACCCGACGCCTGAGTGATTCATCAACTTTGCAACGGCTTGTCATCAGGATAACTTAAGAAACGCTGCAAAGGAATAAGGACATATTGTATTTGTTGAAATGTTGCCAAAATTCGTTGGGGATTTTTTTTTTTTTTTAAAGAAATAACCCATAAATATAAATGAGAATATTTACCCTCTAATTTTAGATGCAACACATTTTTGTAATAAACATTTTAAGTTTTTGTTTTGTGAGTATCTTTGTCCTCTTATTTCTTATTACTATAATTTACCAGAATATTTTCTGTATTTTCTAACACGATCGATTTTGAAGAATCTGGATTGTTTTTATTTTCAAATTTCGCTCTCTAATATAGCATGCAACCTCTTATGTATGTATGTATGTATTAGGTTGGTGCAAAAATAATGACGTAATAATGTCGTTTTGTGACGTTAAAAATACATCAAAAAGGACATTATTACGTCATTATTTTTGCACCAACCTAGTATGTATGTATGTATGTATGTATGTATGTATGTATGTATGTATGTATGTATGTATGTATGTATGTATGTATTGCCGTGCCCGTGGCCGAGTAGTTAGGAAGTTCGCATTCTGATCATGAGATACGGGTTCGAATCTCACCATGGTCGATTTCTCCCTTGGATGTTATCGTACTAGATTCCACTTTGAAAAGTGCCTAAAAACCATGCCACGGGTTGACTTAAACCATGAGAGTGAAATTGGTTAGACAAAGCGACAAGTTATCGTGGTCGATGGGTTGAGCATACTGACCATGTTGAACACGCACTTTCCCAGAAACTGAATTTCGTTCTGCTCAGCATAGTTGCAGTATAAATACCTCTGTGGGTGTTGGACAAACTGTGCCTGAGCGGATGCGAGTGGCCAGCAACTATATATGTATAGTTGAATAAACACAAGTACGATTCTGCAAAATGGGTTGACTCGCTGGTTCGATTCCTTTCGGAGAGACAATCTTTCTTTGATCGGACTTCTCAGTCTAGACAGGTTGTTATAAATTTCATTCTATTAGAAAAAAAAATAAAGTGGGATAGCCATTCAAACACGTGTACTCACTAAATAACAACCTTTATTTTAATTTTTTTTCTTTTTTTACTGTGATGTTCACAGCATACAAGACCAAAGACTCACTTGAGGTAGAATGTCACAGAGTAAGAGGCATGAGCCGAAACAAGGAGATAATACCAACAAGACAAACGGAGCACCTGAAATGTAAGAGAATAAAAAATTAGGAAGTAGCTGGAAACCCAATTCTAATCAGGAAACAATTGATAAACCTCTACTCCTATTTAAAAGATCGCAGAGGGAAAAAAAAACTTAAATAAATAGTAAATAAAAGTTCAGAGTTTCAAGCGGTAACGTTAGAAGTATGGAGAGTGAGTCAAAATTATGTTGGCACTAATATGAAATGAGTCAAAACTGTGTTAACACTAGTATGAGAGGAATCTTTTATTCAGAGTTTACACACAATCTCCACCTGCCCAACTGCACGATTGATGCACAAAAGCCAGCGATCAACAGTACAATTTAGTTCTTTGACAAAGATTTCACGAGGCATGTTTCATAATACACCTTTTATTTTGTCTTTGAGTTCTTCGATGTATCTAACTTTTTTGTTATGCACTCGATCCTTTATCATACCCCATAACCAGAAATCACAGGGGGTCAGATCAGGCGAGTGTGGTGGCTATGCCAAAAAGTCCGCCGCGACTTATGCAAAGATTTGTGAAACTTGGGAAGACAAGCGTGAACATTACAGGCAAAATGAGGCGATGCACCATCTTGTCGGAAATACCCTGCTCATCTTATTTGTAGGGATATGTTATCAATGGCAAACTTTTGCAGCCTTTATAAGTAAGCATTTGCAGTCACCGTTGGAGTTGTAAAAAATATGTCTAAAGACATCCTCATTCTAGTATTAACATAATTTTGACTCGCCCTGTAGAGTTGAAATAGACTTTAGAAGGAACCGGAAACCCAATCCTATACAGGAAACAAGGGTAAACGTACTCTTGTTTAAAAGATCTTGCACGATAGGCAAACACGCGTATATGTACTAATTAACACATATGTTTGCTCTGTATAACCGCATTGAGCACTATTACGTTTACTTCTCATGCATAAAATTAACGATTATTTATTTGCTTGCCTGCGTATGCACACAAGTACACGCGTACATTCCTGCTTATATTTGTCTGTTTCATTTATACATTCAACAACTATATATATAAATATGTATGGATATGTCTTCCCTCCAGATTTGTTTAACTGGAGAATAGGATATATATTCTCGAAAAAGGGCACCTCCAGATGGTGTAATGGTTAAGCAAGCTTGTCTAGCCAGAGCAATTACGACTGAGTAGTCAGTTCAATCCTCACTGGGTGCCCCATACTCTTGGCCTTTCGCCACATCTAAGCTACTCTTGGCAAATAATATATATACTTGAAAAATCGCTCGATAATTGTGGTAGGCTTGTCACTCACTCGTTCCTTCATTAAACTTTTTTTTAAAATTTTCTCTTTCTAATATTTAAAGTGTGTCGGCGTTGCTTGTATCGATATGGGACTTGCTTCATTTACTTGTTCGGTAAAGGCACGCGCATTCATAGTAATATGATGCTGAACAGGAGAAATTAACTGGAGAATAGGTGCTTCTTCGTCTATTTTTACAATGGCAAAAACATCTGACAATGTATGTCACGAGGATCTATTAGGACTGCTAGCAAAACTAGATCTATATGGGAAGGATGTTCGAATAATATATAACTTATACTGAGAGCATACGGACTGAAAAAGAATTGTGAAGATATATAAAAACAGAAAGTGACGTAAGACAAGGATGTATCTTCTCTCCAGTTTTGTTCAATCTCTACAGAAAGGCTAAAGGATCTGGAGACCTTACCAGGATTTATTATTGGTGGGCGTAATCTGAATAATACAAGATAAAAAAAAGGTTGTCAGTAAGAGAAAAAAAAAAGATGCGAACTATATATTGGAGATATCAAAATCAAGTATTGTATTATAACTATCTTGTTTTAACGGAGGATGAAAAAGGCGACACTGAAATCCAAATACTTACTGGAACCATGGAAGGTTTATTCCAAAATCTAAACAAAGTACAGTTTTAAGAATCCTTTATCCAAAATTCTTGGGACTGGAAGTGTTTCAGTTTTCAGATTTTTTTTTTGGGGGGGGGCGGATTTTGGAATACAGGCTATTTAATTTGTATATAGCATCTATTAAATGGATCACAGTAGGAATGGAACGTAAGCATAAACATTATATGTTTTACATTTCATATCACAGCTTGTAAATATCTCATGAAGGAAGTACTGCTTTCCAGTCAACTTTTATCTGCAAAAATTTAAATGCAATGTCAATCGCTATCTACTGATCTCTTGATTTGCTCTTTCAGTTCATTATTAATGTTTCTGTTTCTAATTCTTTCACACTTGTGTCTTAGTGGCTTTACTGGCTTTCATGAGGTGACACCGATTAATATATATATATATATATATATATATATATATATATATATATATATATATATATATATATATATATGTATATATATATATGTGTGTGTGTGTGTGTGTGTGTCTGTGTGTGTATACATACCCAGAAAGTTGTTTTTTTTATAAAATTTGATAAATTTTGGGTACATACAGATACATGTAATGGCACTAGTCATGTAATCCTCAGACGGATTTTTTAGTGGTGAAATTAGGATTTCACGTAAAAAAATAATATTTTGTATTTTCAGTACATGTACAAAACAAACATGATCACTAATTGCGAAAAATATATAAACGCAACACCAAACAGTAATTCTATTTCAGGTGTGAGAAACTGGAGGAAAAGGATACATTAACAATGACATCTGTGTGAGTGTGAGAAGGAGATTTTCTAATTGTGGCAACTCATCTCAGCACCTGATAACTTTCTGATTGTGGTGGTTGTCGGATTTTGGATAAAGGATACACAACCTATATTAACAAACAGGAACATTTCTTTAGAAACAAAGAAAAGAGTGATAAATTGCTATGTGATATCAATCCCCTTATATGGCAGCAAAAGCCTGAGAATCTCCAGACAAATGAAGACAAACGATACTGTGAATTCAATAGACAAGTCGAGAAAGCAGCGAGGTAGTCGAAAAAGAAAATGATAAGAACACTTATAGAGCTCGAAAGAATGGGGTACACAGTGAGGATCGAACTCATTACTCAGGCGTAACTGATCTTTCGAGAGAGAAGCTTGTTAACCATTACACCACGTCGACGTGCTCTGATAAGTACACTTAGAATCAGAAAGAGAGAGCTGAAATATCTTCGTCCTATAATGAGAAATGAAGGTTTAGAAAACTTAACCCTCACAGGCTATATATCGAAGGCCAGCGAGATGGGACAGGAAGTGGGTTAACTACCCGTCGAACTTCCATGAGTAAATGGGGGAACGAGGTTTTAAAAAAAGCTAAACTCTGTTAAGAGCCAGGCGAGTCCGATGTGGTGTAATGGTTAGCAGGCTTGTCTCGCTAGCACAATTACGAATGAGTAGTGAGTTCGATCCTCACTGTGTACACCATACTTTCGGCTTTGTGCCGCATCTAAGTTATGCTTGGAAAATAGCAATATTAAGAGCTATAAGATATAGGAAGTAATGGAGAAGCATGGACGTTCACATCCTGAAGGAACGCAGCATATATAAGAAGATTCTATTTCATGTTATAGGCGCCGATGACTATCTACTAACTCCTATTTAATATCTGTCAATTGCCTGATATTCTGGGTAATTTAGTTGTGTGATTTCCCGTTGTCTCTTCTCTTGAATTCGAAGTCTTCCTTCATATAACCTGGCCAAGGCTAGCGAGGATAGTTTACCCTGATATTTAACACTTAGCAAGGAAGCAGACGGTATAGATTTATGACTTAGTCAAGCGCATTATTGTGAAAGTAGACGGAACAAAGATGTATATGAAAACGACTGCTAATGATATCTGTTAAGCTTTAAAGATGCCTTCCAAAAGGTAAGTAGTGGATTAAGAAACAGAAGAAAAAAAACATCGTTAAAAACAAAGAGGGTTGAACTGTTACGTGATAGCTGTCCTCATATATGATAGTGAATGCTTGACAACCTCTTCAAAGATGAAGACGAGATTTGAAACAACAGAAATGTGGTGACACAGAAGGGTGCTGAAGATACCATGGAGTAAATATCTGAGCAAACGAAGTTTTAGAAAAAAAATACAATCGAAAAGAACGCTTAGATCTAATATCAGGAAGAGGCAGTTGAAATTTCTAGGGCACATAATGAGGAAAGTAGGCTTGAGAAATATGATACTCACATGGCAGATTGAAGCTAAACGGGGCAGAAGAAAACAACATAGTTTGACTAAAGTGATGACGAAACAAGGTTTAGAAGAAATTACAAAAAGAGAAAATTTCTTAAGAGCTACGAAGGATAGGAAATTGTGGAGAGCCATGATCGCCTACGTCCTGAGGAGACATGGTACATAAAGAAAAAGAGTGTGACAGAGAAAAACCGGTAAGTATCAAATTCGCTATCAATGACTAGCGAGATGATACTGCTGACGGTCAACAGCAAGCACTTTTGTTCCCCTGTCTATTCTACGTCCCTGAATATATCTTTACACGTATGTAGTTTTGCGTCTGCATCAGGCGACCAGCGCAGTAATAGAAGAGCATTCACGGGATTAAGACGATTTCTAATCTCCCCACCCTTGTCGGGCTGAATAACCTTCTTTTCTACCGTCTCCATTCGTCAGCTCCTGGTGTCAACGAAGGCGGCAGGACACTACTTCATAACTCTGCCACTACTGCTGACAATGACCCCAGATGTTAATCCTGGGACTTAATATTAACGACTGGCAGTGTGTCGAGTGATTGCAGGGTCGATCTATTCAGCGTGCTTTTAATCACTTCCATTCACTAGCCGGCACCTGCGGTCTTCTGCCCCGCCCCAAGGTTATGGGTGGATTGTGGGGCGGAACTGACAAAACGAAGGGACATAGATAAATGACTGTAAAATATAACCTTTCTTGCATAGTCATACGTAGAAAAAAAGTACACCAAGAGATATGTCTGTATGGGTGTGAAAAGGCAGAAATTCACACACTGATTTATTGCATACGGTCAGACGTACATATGCTAATACATAAAAACCTATTCAGATATATATATACGTTTGTGATATGCGTTGAGAAGATACAATGTGTAGTCTGGCATACATATTCGGGGGGATTTAATCTTATAACTAAAAAAGAATTAGATGGAAAGTATGTCAGTCGCCAAGAATTGAATCCAAACGTTATCGAAGAAAAATATCCAGCATAGATCATCAAAATTTAAGATTTCGCTGAATGTTTACAGCCAAATTTAAAAAAAAAAAAGAAAAGAGAATACCTTATTTATTTATTTTTACATTAACGTTCATTCTATACAAAGTCAAATCGAGAGTCACTCGAAGTGGAGGCTTAAAGATTAAGAAGCACCATTTTGGGAGATATATCGGTAAAAAACGGTTACCTCTATACCTGAACAGGTTAAGATTGTATCAATCGGGAAAGCATTCTCTTGGGAGTCAGTTCCACAAACCACATTAAGCCAAACAAATATATTGACAGACAAACACATACAGACACACACAAACACACAAACGTGCAAGTGTGTGTGTGTTTGTGCGTGTGTGTGTATGTATGAATGTATAATTGATATATTTTTCGTTTATACGTTATTTTTATAGATATAATTTAAGTAAATTCTCTGGGTTTTTTTTAATTAAACAGTATTAATTACATTTAGCGACCTGAATGTTCGAGAAATTTTCGTAGAAAGCATGCGCTCTCCGACAGGAATCGAACACGTAACCCTCATGGGGAACCGTCATTTGATCTGGCATGCTGCTAAACATTATAATAAATTATATCCATAAAAATAACTTATAAAAAGAAAATATATTAGATAATTGTCGGAGTTAATACATTTTATACTCTCTCCCTCTCTCTCTATATATCTATCTATCTCGATATATATATATATATATATATATATATATATATATATATATATATATATATATATATATATATATATATATCAGCTTTCTTTCGCTTAAGATTTTAGTTTTCTTGGTAGAACTATTTTTCTAAATTCACTCGCTATCTTCTTTCTTCCTGTTCATCTATTGTCTCTTCTGTCTACAAACGTTTTCTCATCTTTCTTCATTCCCAGTAACCCCTTGCGTTTTAGTGGCATCATCGACTTTTTGGGAACCGATTAGTAAAATGGAATACAAAGGGAATGAGTGTGAACGTAACTTCGTGGGGTCTGCTGTGAGGGATACAGTTGGTGCAACTAAGGAATGTAGCTTGTCAAAACATTTTCTTGGAATGAGCAACAGAATGGCGAGAAGCTTGTAATGTTTCATCTGTGGCACTGGTATTGTACGATGGAAAATAATTCATTATCTACAAGGCAGTGAAGCCGCTTTTGAACTCAGGAAAGTGAAGACAAGGCAGCTCTAGTCTATTTTTTAAAATTGTTATTGTTGTTGTGTTTATTTTTGTTAATTCAAGCTTAAATGTAATATCAATCGCCATATTCTGTCTACATGTTCTTTTATTGTCTTTCCTCTTAACTATCGTTTTCTCATCTTCTTTCACTCTCAGTAACCCCTTGCATTTTAGTGGCATTATCGCTTTGCTTCCGGCGAAGCGATTAAAACATATCCTACATTTTATCTGCATTAGTTTTGTGAGGAAAGGAGAGATAGTGTATGATTCGGGGCGTGAATTTGCCGTAGAAGATTACGAAATTGGTTTACATTCAATAAAATTTCACCTTACTAAATTATATTCATTTTCAGTTCAAACTGCATTATATGAAGAGCTGTTTGGAGAAACGGCAAAAGGACAAAAAAAGCTTTAAAAGACAGATCATTGGGAAGATCTTTTGTACAGGAGTAGAGTTTTATCGCTTGTTTCATGTTTAGGATTTCGAGTTTCTTCTGAAGTCGACTTCAACTCTATACGTCTAACGTCTCCGCCTAAATTCTGAAATTTTATTTAATTTTTTTTCTCAATAAGATAAGTCTGGTTCGCTTATCGTCCGGTTCACTCTCCTCCTCGAACAAAGGATAAACCTCCTCCAGTGGAGGTTTATCCTTTGTTGCCTGATTAGGATTGGATTTCCGGTTCCTTCGAAATTTTTCTCATTCTCTTTCACTCACAGTAGCCCCGTTGTCTTAGTGTTATTATTGCCTTGCTTGGGGTGAATTGATTAAAAAATAACCATGATCAGCCACATAGAAGAAGATAAGACTGTCTTCATTGATAAAACTATTATTTGACAAAGAAATCTTTTCTTGTGGAAGAAACATTTTATTTTGGAGGCTTTTTTTCTCTCCAAAATATAATTCGATTACGCCCTTTTAGTCTAATGTATAGATTTGTATATAATATGATATATATATATATATATATATATATATATATATATATATATATATATATATATATATATATATATGTGTGTGTGTGTGTGTGTGTTATGGTAAACCCTCCTACAGTGGTATGAACTCTTCCTTCTCTCATAAATACTAATTGTGAGACTTTCTAGAGGGAGAGTCGTAGGGTTGCAGAGACGCAGTGTTAACTTGTCGTTCGGACGTACACTTCAAACTGCTTATTGCTAACACTCTTGCTTTGTATATATCTGTTATTTTAATACTCTTGTTCAACCTACCTTCGTTTTCCGTGTCTTTCCTTCTGGCCCCTAAACAGACCATAACAATATATAACAGTCTATGGGTGCACCTCCAGACATCTCATTGGCCAGAGATTGGTCGCTGATCTCTTTTCTGACATAGCTGCGAACTCAATGAAGGAAAATTTAGCTAGTGACAATCAGTACCTCAAAACCCACACTAGAAACATGCTATCCTCACTTAGCAGCCCGTAAATTTCCGTCATTCGCAATGAACGGGTGTTCTCTCAAGGAGGTATTTAACTGCACCCAAACCTTAATTGCAATATATATGCGATCCATCGCTGAAGATGCTGAAAAAATGATTGGTTTCTTGTACCGCTCCGGTAAGTGCATGATCTGCTTTATCTTTACAAGAGAAAGATCAAACAAAAACCAGAATTATGCTACCATATAGAGCTATATAGTCTTCACTTTCCTGATTTCAAAAGCATCTACGCGGCCTTGTTGGTAAGGATTTATTTTCCAACCTGCAATACCTTTGCCACAGACGAAACGTTGCAAGCCTCTCGCTATTCTGTCGCTAATTCCATGGAATAGCTACATTCCTTAGTTCCATCAACTGTAACCCTCACAGCTAAACCGCTAGGCTACGCTCACTGGCGCGAACCACCCTAATTCCCTTCGTATTCCATTAGTAAAAAGATCTACTGGAGCAGCTTATTCCCACGAATCGCTACTTTGTAGAACTGCCTGTCGAGAAGATGTTTTCCTGACGAATACAATCTTAACCGTTTGAAGTCTAGGGTTAGCCGTTACCTTTCCTATGTATCCTCACAAATCTGACTTTTTTTATCTTATTCTGCTGAAGGCGGTTGTTGTGTGAGCCACATAACAGCCGCCTCCAGGAGACCTTGAATGGTGAGAGGTTGTTGTGCATTGTGGGGAACTTTAGTTAGAAAAATGTGAATATATGATTATCTACAGATTCCTTCCTTTCATGATCTGTGAGTTGCCATTCAGAAACGATAGTGAAGCGGATTACCCTTGACTTCACTATGGTTTGAAATTCAGAGTTTTTTTTTTTCTCTAAGACTTGTTGCTCCTCAGAGAGGCTAGACGGCACAGTCTACATTGCTATTTAACCACTACAGGGAATATCCTAAATAATGTTTTATTTATCTATTCATATCGTCGGCACCAGCTCGCATTTCGAGAATCAAGATTATCATCCTTTCACCTTATTCTCTTTCTCCTCCTTGGTTAAAGATGGTGGACACGGCTGTGAATCAAAGAGATTTTGATGAGGTCAGTCGTATGAATGGGATTCTGGTGCACAACTCTGCGTGACGTAGAAGCCCACTCACTTGGCCCGAAGGTCCTCCCACGCGACTCAAAGGGGAATGAAACAGGCGCATTTAATAGTCAAATACGTAGTCGCCATTGTTTTAAATAAATGTCTCTCATCGTTCTACAAACTTGTTGGTACCATTGTCGTAGAAAGTTTTTGTTAGAAGAATGTTGTGAGGTAGTTTGCGACTGGTTATAGAGCGTTCAATTGAATTAAACGCTGCTATTCGCCTTTAATTCATC
Source organism: Acanthosepion lycidas (assembly GCA_963932145.1). Taxonomy (NCBI): domain Eukaryota; kingdom Metazoa; phylum Mollusca; class Cephalopoda; order Sepiida; family Sepiidae; genus Acanthosepion; species Acanthosepion lycidas. Next base: position 34,693,059 of record OZ010577.1, on the reverse strand, counting down.
AATTTGGTCTAAGTTTGTAGATCTCAACTTTCATGTACCCGAAATAAAATAATCACATAGGGATGGATAACGCGAGCATACGAAAACAAATTACAAGCTTAACAATTACAGAAATAATGATTAGCAAGATTGTCTCGATAGATTATTTACGAATGAGTAACGTGGCTTTGTGCCAAACCTGAGCTACGCTTCGTAAATTGGTTTAAGTCACGACGTGGGTGACCGGAAGAAATTACTTACAAATTCGTCATAATATGCTTTCTGAGATAGCGTCAAGGAGGTGTAATGGTTAGCCATATTGTATTGGTAGACCGGTTATGAATGAGTAGTGATTTCGATCCTCACTGGGAACTCATTCAGTGACATTTTAACTACTTTAGTAATGACTTGCTAGCTAATGAAAAATTCAGAATTCGATTATAGAATTGTATCGAGTAACAGCCACCACCATTCGGAAAAACGTGGAAATCGAATTTTAAAACATTTTCCGGAAATATTTTTTCTCTTACCTTTTTTGCGTCAACCTATAAAATGTGTAAGATTTTAATTGACGCAAACTCTTTCTCTCTCTTTCGATCTACCCGCTCTTTCTTTCTTTCTTTCATTCTTTCTTTCTTTCTATCTATCTATCGATCGATCTATGTATCTCTCTCAATCTCACTCTACACACACACACACACACATATATATATATATATATATATATATATATAAAGTACAGTGAAGGGAAACAAATATCTATCTATCTATCTATCTATCTATCTATATATATATATATATATATATGTGTGTGTGTGTGTGTGTGTTTTTGTGTGTATGTATATATATATATATATATATATATATATATATATATATATATATATATATATATATATATAAAGTACATGTAAGTATGTATAAGTACAGTGAGGGGAAACAAATATCTATATCTATCTATCCATGTATCTATCATATCTATCTATCTATATCTATATGTATATATATATATATATATATATATATATAGATAGATATAGATATGTGTGTGTGTGTGCGTGTATATATATATATATATATATATATATATATATATATATATATATACATATAAGTATGTATAAGTACAGTGAGGGGAAATAAATATTCGTATACATGCAAATTTTTAATTTATTGTATTTCCAACTAATTAATAAACATACTTTTTATGTAATTACTTGTACACAGATGTATACTACCAAAAAAAAACAAAAAAAAACAGAAAAATTTATTCAATAGAAATAAGTCCTATTTATCCATTTTAATGGGTGTATAAAGTATTCGTACAATGCAAATTTCAAATTTTAAAATATTTAAATTACTTTATTCTAGATTATTCAAGTTGTTTATTCTAGAATGTTCCAATAATGTTATCAGTAGTCAATTTTTGCCTAAATCATACAAACAGAACATTCTGTAAGTGCAAGAAGGTTTTCCTCATGGAAAGATGTAAAGAACTGCCAAATTCGCAAAAAAAACTGATGCGATTGTTAAACTCTGGAAAGAAGGTAAAAGTTACAGAAAAATCTCAGAGAACCTGAATACTTTTTTCATCCATTAAAATGGATAAATTGGATTTATTTCTATTAAATCATTTTTTCTGTTTTCTATGTATATTTAGTTTTTATGCATCTGTGTACAGTTAATTATATGAAAAGTATGTTTATTCATTAGTTGGAAATACAATAAACTTGAAATTTGTATACGTATGAATATATGATACCTTACACTATATATATATATATATATATATATATATATGCTAGAGACAAATACTGTTTTATTCCTATATTATATATTTTTAAGTACTGGAGAAAAACAAAAATAAATTTAACGACCTGTAAAATTGTATTATTTATCTAAAATGTTTACCTCTTCAGAAGCAAAGGTTGAAATTTTTACGCGATGTGAAAGTAAATACAAAAACCCTGAAAGTGAAAAGAAAGTTTATGGTGTTATTGCTATTACTATCTTTTTTTATTTTATTTTCAGGTTTATAAAGTGTTTGGTATTCAGTATAATTAAGAATACCATATAAAAACGAAAGCATCTATAGAACAGTGCTTACAGCAGACACATTATCGTTTCTCAAAAAAATGCCAGGTTTTGTATCTAAAAATTCCCCGAAACTTAAAGAAATGCATTAAAAAAATACTACCGAGGTCAGGTGGAAAACTTTTATGTTTTTTTTCTCTCAACGTTGAATTTGCCTTGCATGTTTCCAAACTGAACAAAGCCATTTTGGAATCGACTTTCAGAGAAATCAAGATAAATATCTTATAGTTGCTTCTTTGTCTCAAACAGATAATTTTATATAATTTACTTTCACCTTATACATTCGTTTTTTTCTTCTGGTCTGTCATTCATTCATGTTTTATTAGTTTTCTTTATTACTTCCTTAGTACTGATCGCGTGATTGAAGGTTTGAACAGCCTGGAACCAACTCTTATTTGCTGTTGTTCCCAAGTCCACTCTCACTTGGGTGGTAGCACCTGTTAGGATTCGAGCTATGGACAAATATTAAACCTCAAAACAAAAACAAAACGTTATGAAAATATAAAACGCATTTGTATAGTAAAAATACCACCAGTAATTTGTTATATAAAATAAAAAATATTGACCGGCAATACATATTTATAGTAAAATGACCAACACTATATTTTAACTTTAGTTGAAATCATACAGTTGCGTTGATAGTATTTAGATTCTGCCATTAAATAACACATAGAGATTGATATGCCACAACCCAAAATCAACCAAACGAGCAACCAATGACATTAGTCCATATAATATCCTACATCTTCTTAAAGCAATCAAACTGCACTACAAATTATAACTTCAATAAAACTACAACATATATCGTAATTCCCCATGTATAATACGCATTCATCCAAAATACGCACACCTGAAATTATGCTGAAAATGTAGGAAAATGATTCTACTCAGTCATAATACGCACCTATTGTTTGGTAATCAAACCTTATAAATTATACTTCTTCAATTTTATTACGGCGGGCGTTTCCTACTCTTATTAAAAAAATGGTTTTAAACATAGAATAACATTATTCTAATTTAGATTTATGATAATTCTTATTTTATTTTATAGAATTTAAAAAAAAAAATTATTAGCTGTGCATAATACGCATCCCTGATTTTGTTTATTATTTTTTAGAAAAAATTGCGTATTATACATAGGAAATTAGGGTAACACCCATATCACCGGCTCTAGTTATTATGTCCACACAAACATGTATATACACAAAAGCTGAGTATCATCTACCATGTATTCAATTGCGAAAGCAGAATAATGTGTATCATATATTTATTAAAGGCTCCTAAGAAAAATACATTTCGGTATTAAATGACACATAAAGCGTTAATAAGCCATTAAATAATTGATTTATTCCTTCTCTCCTTTTTTTTCTTTTCTTTTTTTCTTTTTTTTTTCTCTTTTAAAATTCTACGCTTTTTAAATATTCCCATGTACCGTTGTTCCACGATTAACTTTTTCCTTCTGTCTTTATTATCTTTTCCTTCTTTTTTCATTATATTTCTTTCTTTCTTTATCTTTTCCTTCTTTCTTTATCATCTTTTCCTTCTTTTTTCATCATCTTTTTCTTTTTTCTTTATCTTCTCCTTCTTTTTTCATTATCTTTTCCTTCTTTCTTTATTATCTTTTCCTTCTTTCTTTATTGCCTTTTCCTGCTTTCTTCATTATGTTTTCCTTCGTTTTTCATTATCTTTCCTTCTTTCTTTATCTTTTCCTTTTTTTTATCATTATCTTTTCCTTCTTTCTTTATTATTTTTTCCTTCTTTCTTTATTATCTTTTCCATCTTTCTTTATCTTTTCCTTCTTTCTTTATTGTCTTTTCCTTCTTTCTTCATTATCTTTTCCTTCGTTTTTCATTATCTTTCCTTCTTTCTTTATCTTTTCCTTCTTTTTTCATTATCTTTTCCTTCTTTCTTTATTGTCTTTTCCTTCTTTCTTCATTATCTTTTCCTTCTTTTTTCATTATCTTTCCTTCTTTCTTTATCTTTTCCTTCTTTTTTTCATTATCTTTTCCTTCTTTCTTTATTATTTTTTCCTTCTTTCTTTCTTATCTTTTCCATCTTTCTTTATCTTTTCCTTCTTTCTTTATTGTCTTTTCCTTCTTTTTTCATTATCTTTTCCTTCTTTTTTCATTATCTTTTCCTTCTTTCTTTATCTTTTCCTTCTTTCTTTATAGTCTTTTCCTTCTTTCTTCATTATCTTTTTCTTCTTTTTTCATTATCTTGTCCTTCTTTTTCATTATCTTTCCTTCTTTCTTTATCTTTTCTTTCTTTTTTCATTATCTTTTCATTCTTTCTTTATTATCTTTGCCCTCTTTTTTCATTGTCTTTCCTTCTTTCTTTATCTTTTCCTTCTTTCTTTATTGTCTTTTCCTTCTTTTTTCATTATCTTTTCCTTCTTTTTTCATTATCTTTTCCTTCTTTTTCATTATCTTTCCTTCTTTCTTTATCTTTTCCTTCTTTCTTTATTATCTTTTCCTTCTTTCTTCATTATCTTTTCCTTCTTTTTTCATTATCTTGTCCTTCTTTTTCAATATCTTTCCTTCTTTCTTTATCTTTTCCTTCTTTTTTCATTATCTTTTCCTTCTTTCTTTATTATCTTTTCTTTCTTTTTTCATTATCTTTCCATCTTTCTTTATCTTTTCCTTCTTTCTTTATTGTCTTTTCCTTCTTTTTTCATTATCTTTCCTTCTTTCTTTATCTTTTCCTTCTTTTTTTCATTATCTTTTCCTTCTTTCTTTATTATTTTTTCCTTCTTTCTTTCTTATCTTTTCCATCTTTCTTTATCTTTTTCTTGTTTCTTTATTGTATTTTCCTTCTTTTTTCATTATATTTTCCTTTTTTTTCATTATCTTTCCTTCTTTCTTTATGTTTTCCTTCTTTTTTCATTATCTTTTCCTTCTTTCTTTATTGTCTTTTCCTTCTTTCTTTATTGTCATTTCCTTCTTTCTTCATTATCTTTTCCTTCTTTTTCATTATCTTTTCCTTCTTTTTTCATTATCTTTCCTTCTTTCTTTATCTTTTCCTTCTTTTTTCATTATCTTTTCCTTCCTTTTTATTGTCTTTTACTTCTTTCTTCATTATCTTTTCCTTCTTTCTTCATTATCTTTTCCTTCTTTTTTCATTATCTTGTCCTTCTTTTTCAATATCTTTCCTTCTTTCTTTATCTTTTCTTTCTTTTTTCATTATCTTTTCCTTCTTTCTTTATTATCTTTTCCTTCTTTTTTCATTATCTTTCCATCTTTCTTTATCTTTTCCTTCTTTCTTTATTGTCTTTTCCTTCTTTTTTCATTATCTTTTCCTTCTTTTTTCATTATCTTTTCCTTCTTTTTCATTATCTTTCCTTCTTACTTTATCTTTTCCTTCTTTCTTTATAGTCTTTTCCTTCTTTCTTCATTATCTTTTTCTTCTTTTTTCATTATCTTGTCCTTCTTTTTCATTATCTTTCCTTCTTTCTTTATCTTTTCTTTCTTTTTTCATTATCTTTTCATTCTTTCTTTATTATCTTTGCCTTCTTTTTTCATTGTCTTTCCTTCTTTCTTTATCTTTTCCTTCTTTCTTTATTGTCTTTTCCTTCTTTTTTCATTATCTTTTCCTTCTTTTTTCATTATCTTTTCCTTCTTTTTCATTATCTTTCCTTCTTTCTTTATCTTTTCCTTCTTTCTTTATTATCTTTTCCTTCTTTCTTCATTATCTTTTCCTTCTTTTTTCATTATCTTGTCCTTCTTTTTCAATATCTTTCCTTCTTTCTTTATCTTTTCTTTCTTTTTTCATTATCCTTTCCTTCTTTCTTTATTATCTTTTCCTTCTTTTTTCATTATCTTTCCATCTTTCTTTATCTTTTCCTTCTTTCTTTATTGTCTTTTCCTTCTTTTTTCATTATCTTTTCCTTCTTTTTTCATTATCTTTTCCTTCTTTTTCATTATCTTTCCTTCTTTCTTTATCTTTTCCTTCTTTCTTTATAGTCTTTTCCTTCTTTCTTCATTATCTTTTTCTTCTTTTTTCATTATCTTGTCCTTCTTTTTCATTATCTTTCCTTCTTTCTTTATCTTTTCTTTCTTTTTTCATTATTTTTTCCTTCTTTTTTCATTATCTTTCCTTCTTTCTTTATCTTTTCCTTCTTTCTTTATTATCTTTTCCTTCTTTCTTCATTATCTTTTCCTTCTTTTTTCATTATCTTGTCCTTCTTTTTCAATATCTTTCCTTCTTTCTTTATCTTTTCCTTCTTTTTTCATTATCTTTTCCTTCTTTCTTTATTATCTTTTCCTTCTTTTTTCATTATCTTGTCCTTCTTTTTCAATATCTTTCCTTCTTTCTTTATCTTTTCTTTCTTTTTTCATTATCTTTTCCTTCTTTCTTTATTATCTTTTCCTTCTTTTTTCATTATCTTTCCTTCTTTCTTTATCTTTTCCTTCTTTCTTTATTGTCTTTTCCTTCTTTTTTCATTATCTTTTCCTTCTTTTTTCATTATCTTTTCCTTCTTTTTCATTATCTTTCCTTCTTTCTTTATCTTTTCCTTCTTTCTTTATTATCTTTTCCTTCTTTCTTCATTATCTTTTCCTTCTTTTTTCATTATCTTGTCCTTCTTTTTCATTATCTTTCCTTCTTTCTTTATCTTTTCTTTCTTTTTTCATTATCTTTTCATTCTTTCTTTATTATCTTTGCCTTCTTTTTTCATTGTCTTTCCTTCTTTCTTTATCTTTTCCTTCTTTCTTTATTGTCTTTTCCTTCTTTTTTCATTATCTTTTCCTTCTTTTTCATTATCTTTCCTTCTTTCTTTATCTTTTCCTTCTTTCTTTATTATCTTTTCCTTCTTTCTTCATTATCTTTTCCTTCTTTTTTCATTATCTTCTCCTTCTTTTTCATTATCTTTTCCTTCTTTCTTTATTATCTTTTCCTTCTTTCTTTATTGCCTTTTCCTGCTTTCTTCATTATGTTTTCCTTCGTTTTTCATTATCTTTCATTCTTTCTTTATCTTTTCCTTTTTTTTATCATTATCTTTTCCTTCTTTCTTTATTATTTTTTCCTTCTTTCTTTATTATCTTTTCCATCTTTCTTTATCTTTTCCTTCTTTCTTTATTGTCTTTTCCTTCTTTCTTCATTATCTTTTCCTTCGTTTTTCATTATCTTTCCTTCTTTCTTTATCTTTTCCTTCTTTTTTCATTATCTTTTCCTTCTTTCTTTATTGTCTTTTCCTTCTTTCTTCATTATCTTTTCCTTCTTTTTTCATTATCTTTCCTTCTTTCTTTATCTTTTCCTTCTTTTTTTCATTATCTTTTCCTTCTTTCTTTATTATTTTTTCCTTCTTTCTTTCTTATCTTTTCCATCTTTCTTTATCTTTTCCTTCTTTCTTTATTGTCTTTTCCTTCTTTTTTCATTATCTTTTCCTTCTTTTTTCATTATCTTTTCCTTCTTTTTCATTATCTTTCCTTCTTTCTTTATCTTTTCCTTCTTTCTTTATAGTCTTTTCCTTCTTTCTTCATTATCTTTTTCTTCTTTTTTCATTATCTTGTCCTTCTTTTTCATTATCTTTCCTTCTTTCTTTATCTTTTCTTTCTTTTTTCATTATCTTTTCATTCTTTCTTTATTATCTTTGCCCTCTTTTTTCATTGTCTTTCCTTCTTTCTTTATCTTTTCCTTCTTTCTTTATTGTCTTTTCCTTCTTTTTTCATTATCTTTTCCTTCTTTTTTCATTATCTTTTCCTTCTTTTTCATTATCTTTCCTTCTTTCTTTATCTTTTCCTTCTTTCTTTATTATCTTTTCCTTCTTTCTTCATTATCTTTTCCTTCTTTTTTCATTATCTTGTCCTTCTTTTTCAATATCTTTCCTTCTTTCTTTATCTTTTCCTTCTTTTTTCATTATCTTTTCCTTCTTTCTTTATTATCTTTTCTTTCTTTTTTCATTATCTTTCCATCTTTCTTTATCTTTTCCTTCTTTCTTTATTGTCTTTTCCTTCTTTTTTCATTATCTTTCCTTCTTTCTTTATCTTTTCCTTCTTTTTTTCATTATCTTTTCCTTCTTTCTTTATTATTTTTTCCTTCTTTCTTTCTTATCTTTTCCATCTTTCTTTATCTTTTTCTTGTTTCTTTATTGTATTTTCCTTCTTTTTTCATTATATTTTCCTTTTTTTTCATTATCTTTCCTTCTTTCTTTATGTTTTCCTTCTTTTTTCATTATCTTTTCCTTCTTTCTTTATTGTCTTTTCCTTCTTTCTTTATTGTCATTTCCTTCTTTCTTCATTATCTTTTCCTTCTTTTTCATTATCTTTTCCTTCTTTTTTCATTATCTTTCCTTCTTTCTTTATCTTTTCCTTCTTTTTTCATTATCTTTTCCTTCCTTTTTATTGTCTTTTACTTCTTTCTTCATTATCTTTTCCTTCTTTCTTCATTATCTTTTCCTTCTTTTTTCATTATCTTGTCCTTCTTTTTCAATATCTTTCCTTCTTTCTTTATCTTTTCTTTCTTTTTTCATTATCTTTTCCTTCTTTCTTTATTATCTTTTCCTTCTTTTTTCATTATCTTTCCATCTTTCTTTATCTTTTCCTTCTTTCTTTATTGTCTTTTCCTTCTTTATTCATTTTCTTTTCCTTCTTTTTTCATTATCTTTTCCTTCTTTTTCATTATCTTTCCTTCTTACTTTATCTTTTCCTTCTTTCTTCATTATCTTTTTCTTCTTTTTTCATTATCTTGTCCTTCTTTTTCATTATCTTTCCTTCTTTCTTTATCTTTTCTTTCTTTTTTCATTATCTTTTCATTCTTTCTTTATTATCTTTGCCTTCTTTTTTCATTGTCTTTCCTTCTTTCTTTATCTTTTCCTTCTTTCTTTATTGTCTTTTCCTTCTTTTTTCATTATCTTTTCCTTCTTTTTTCATTATCTTTTCCTTCTTTTTCATTATCTTTCCTTCTTTCTTTATCTTTTCCTTCTTTCTTTATAGTCTTTTCCTTCTTTCTTCATTATCTTTTTCTTCTTTTTTCATTTTCTTGTCCTTCTTTTTCATTATCTTTCCTTCTTTCTTTATCTTTTCTTTCTTTTTTCATTATCTTTTCATTCTTTCTTTATTATCTTTGCCCTCTTTTTTCATTGTCTTTCCTTCTTTCTTTATCTTTTCCTTCTTTCTTTATTGTCTTTTCCTTCTTTTTTCATTATCTTTTCCTTCTTTTTTCATTATCTTTCCTTCTTTCTTTATCTTTTCCTTCTTTCTTTATTATCTTTTCCTTCTTTCTTCATTATCTTTTCCTTCTTTTTTCATTATCTTGTCCTTCTTTTTCAATATCTTTCCTTCTTTCTTTATCTTTTCCTTCTTTTTTCATTATCTTTTCCTTCTTTCTTTATTATCTTTTCCTTCTTTTTTCATTATCTTGTCCTTCTTTTTCAATATCTTTCCTTCTTTCTTTATCTTTTCTTTCTTTTTTCATTATCTTTTCCTTCTTTCTTTATTATCTTTTCCTTCTTTTTTCATTATCTTTCCTTCTTTCTTTATCTTTTCCTTCTTTCTTTATTGTCTTTTCCTTCTTTTTTCATTATCTTTTCCTTCTTTTTTCATTATCTTTTCCTTCTTTTTCATTATCTTTCCTTCTTTCTTTATCTTTTCCTTCTTTCTTTATTATCTTTTCCTTCTTTCTTCATTATCTTTTCCTTCTTTTTTCATTATCTTGTCCTTCTTTTTCATTATCTTTCCTTCTTTCTTTATCTTTTCTTTCTTTTTTCATTATCTTTTCATTCTTTCTTTATTATCTTTGCCTTCTTTTTTCATTGTCTTTCCTTCTTTCTTTATCTTTTCCTTCTTTCTTTATTGTCTTTTCCTTCTTTTTTCATTATCTTTTCCTTCTTTTTCATTATCTTTCCTTCTTTCTTTATCTTTTTCTTCTTTCTTTATTATCTTTTCCTTCTTTCTTCATTATCTTTTCCTTCTTTTTTCATTATCTTGTCCTTCTTTTTCAATATCTTTCCTTCTTTCTTTATCTTTTCCTTCTTTTTTCATTATCTTTTCCTTCTTTCTTTATTATCTTTTCTTTCTTTTTTCATTATCTTTCCTTCTTTCTTTATCTTTTCCTTCTTTCTTTATTATCTTTTCCTTCTTTCTTCATTATCTTTTCCTTCTTTTTTCATTATCTTGTCCTTCTTTTTCAATATCTTTCCTTCTTTCTTTATCTTTTCTTTCTTTTTTCATTATCTTTTCCTTCTTTCTTTATTATCTTTTCCTTCTTTTTTCATTATCTTTCCATCTTTCTTTATCTTTTCCTTCTTTCTTTATTGTCTTTTCCTTCTTTTTTCATTATCTTTTCCTTCTTTTTTCATTATCTTTTCCTTCTTTTTCATTATCTTTCCTTCTTTCTTTATCTTTTCCTTCTTTCTTTATAGTCTTTTCCTTCTTTCTTCATTATCTTTTTCTTCTTTTTTCATTTTCTTGTCCTTCTTTTTCATTATCTTTCCTTCTTTCTTTATCTTTTCTTTCTTTTTTCATTATCTTTTCATTCTTTCTTTATTATCTTTGCCCTCTTTTTTCATTGTCTTTCCTTCTTTCTTTATCTTTTCCTTCTTTCTTTATTGTCTTTTCCTTCTTTTTTCATTATCTTTTCCTTCTTTTTTCATTATCTTTCCTTCTTTCTTTATCTTTTCCTTCTTTCTTTATTATCTTTTCCTTCTTTCTTCATTATCTTTTCCTTCTTTTTTCATTATCTTGTCCTTCTTTTTCAATATCTTTCCTTCTTTCTTTATCTTTTCCTTCTTTTTTCATTATCTTTTCCTTCTTTCTTTATTATCTTTTCCTTCTTTTTTCATTATCTTGTCCTTCTTTTTCAATATCTTTCCTTCTTTCTTTATCTTTTCTTTCTTTTTTCATTATCTTTTCCTTCTTTCTTTATTATCTTTTCCTTCTTTTTTCATTATCTTTCCTTCTTTCTTTATCTTTTCCTTCTTTCTTTATTGTCTTTTCCTTCTTTTTTCATTATCTTTTCCTTCTTTTTTCATTATCTTTTCCTTCTTTTTCATTATCTTTCCTTCTTTCTTTATCTTTTCCTTCTTTCTTTATTATCTTTTCCTTCTTTCTTCATTATCTTTTCCTTCTTTTTTCATTATCTTGTCCTTCTTTTTCATTATCTTTCCTTCTTTCTTTATCTTTTCTTTCTTTTTTCATTATCTTTTCATTCTTTCTTTATTATCTTTGCCTTCTTTTTTCATTGTCTTTCCTTCTTTCTTTATCTTTTCCTTCTTTCTTTATTGTCTTTTCCTTCTTTTTTCATTATCTTTTCCTTCTTTTTCATTATCTTTCCTTCTTTCTTTATCTTTTCCTTCTTTCTTTATTATCTTTTCCTTCTTTCTTCATTATCTTTTCCTTCTTTTTTCATTATCTTGTCCTTCTTTTTCAATATCTTTCCTTCTTTCTTTATCTTTTCCTTCTTTTTTCATTATCTTTTCCTTCTTTCTTTATTATCTTTTCTTTCTTTTTTCATTATCTTTCCATCTTTCTTTATCTTTTCCTTCTTTCTTTATTGTCTTTTCCTTCTTTTTTCATTATCTTTTCCTTCTTTTTTCATTATCTTTTCCTTCTTTTTCATTATCTTTCCTCCTTTCTTTATCTTTTTCTTCTTTTTTCATTATCTTTTCCTTCTTTCTTTATTGCCTTTTCCTTCTTTTTTCATTATCTTTTCCTTCATTTTTCATTATATTTTCCTTCTTTCTTTATTATTTTTTCCATCTTTCTTAATTAACTTTTCCTACTTTTATTCCCCATTTTCCATTTGGGCGCATTTTCTCTACTTTTTTTCTGTTTTCTATTTTATGATCGGATCATTTATTTTATATATTTCAAATAGTTTTTCTCCTTCATTTTTTTCAGTTTTTTTTTTTTTTTTTGTTCCGCATTTCTATATCTCCTTCTTTATTTGTTTCATTATTTATTTATGACTCTATTCTTTTTTGACTTATCGATTTCTGTTCTCTATTCTTCATTTTTCTTTCTTTTTTCCTTCACCCTCTTTTTCTTTATTGACTCCTGTAAGGTTTTTACGTGTTTCATTTGCATTATATACCAATATTTTTCAATTTTTAACATAAACGTTTCTGACGTTTTTCTTTTAATTGTTTTATTTTTTTTATATTTCATTATCTCCCTTAGTTTATTCTATGAAATTAATAGTTTATATTTTTGTCTTCTTTCGTTTATTGATCTTTCTTTCTTTTTATTATTTCCCCTTTTTTTATTCTTCATTCCTTCTTTTTTTCTGCATTCAACTCT
>OZ010577.1:34670754-34675754 GCA_963932145.1 Acanthosepion lycidas | reverse complement strand
TAAAGTCCCTACAGATAGCTACTGAAAGACGTGCTGGGAGAATATATGGACAGTCACCTATAATTCCAGCCCATACGGTAGCTGTAAAGTGATGCTCGTCTCTAGCCTGTAATATGAGGATTCCGATGCATCCAAAAATGTTTGTTGTGTAAATTTGTTATTCCATCTCCTCCAAATGTTACTTCTTCGATAAACAACACTGAAGAGAAAAAGGATCGACAGTAATAAATCATCTGCAAAGTTCTCCTGTAATGGTCAGTGATCAGAAACCGAAAGACCTTGCACGCGTTGCAAAGGATACGGATACAGGAACTAGGGATGCCAGGATGCTAGGGCCACTTGATATGTGCTTGTACCTGGGTCGTCAGCCTGTAGAATACGTTCTTCATGATCGGGTGTACGAGGGGATATCGGTCATCCTCGATCCATAGTTTGTAGTGCCACTGATCGTGTCTTAGGACCGCGACGATAAACAGCACAAAGGTTTGATGGCTCGGCTGCCTTAGGTCTGGAAACGCAATCTGATACAGCCGTGCAGAACTCCACTCCATTGCTAGTCGTGCGACCGTATGTAAAAATCATATCTGCTGTTCACGATATGAATATCCTGCCATTGTTAAATGAATCACTTCTCAGTTAACTCACTTCTACACACGATAAACGTTGAAAACGAACTATCCACAAATATACACGAAATACAAGTGTAATCTAGTCTACATTGTAACACAACACATGTAACGAAAACATGGTTTAAACTTAATAACTCAAAAACGAAGGGTTTGAGGACATTTATATAGATTTTTGTCCTTGTTTTGGTGTAGGGAAACCGCCCCCAAACTGCAAATGTATTTTCGATACACCCTGTACACACACGGACACACACACACACACGAACACACACATACATATACACACACGGACACACACAGACACAGACACACACACACACACACATATATATATATATATATATATATATATATATATATATTTGTCTTGAACAAAAACACACACTGATGATGACATGCTAATGTCGAAAGTACTCGGAATAAACAATATGTATCAACACGGTAATTTTCTCTTTAATAATGACACCAAAAAGCTTGTCCGTGAATATGAAACGATCCAATTGAAAATAAGTTGCCAAAACTTGTCTAGATTATTCAACAAACATAGTCAATATATATATATATATATATATATATATATATATATATATATATATATATGTGTGTGTGTGTGTGTGTATGTATATGAAAATATTTTAACAAACAACGTAATATATGCCACTGAAATCCGAAAGCGTATTGAAATAGTAGACGGTGACTTGAAAAAGATAAAAAATTTATTAAAAAAAAACAGGAAAATTCCGTTAAAAACAAAAAGTTCTGAATTTCTATGTAATACTAATCCTCCTATATGACAGTGAATGATGAATAATTTACTTATAGTTTAAAAGATAACTTGAAGCGACATGGTGGGTTTACAGAATGATATGGAGTATACCACAGGCGGGATAACTAAGCATGTAAATAAAAAGGACTATACATAAAATCAGAAATAGATAATTGAAATCTCTGTGATAGAAAATGAGAAAAGAATATCTGGAAAATGCGACACTCAGACGATCTACCAACGGTAGGACGAACAGACGAAAGTAGCGGGTAGTTTAGCTAACGAGCTCGTATAAACGGATAGCAGAACAGGGAATGTAATGAATGGTAAATAGATATTGCTAAGAACTACGAAGGATAGGAAGTTGCAGAAAGCCATAATCACGCACTTCCAGAAGTGACACAACACGCAGAAGAATAAGTTATGGTCGTAGGTCTCATTCTGATACGTTATCTGTTCATAAGTATCCCGATAATTATTTTTGCAATGAATCTCATCAAGCTGATTGATAGATGGAGTTCGCAGTCGTTCTCACCTGGTGGCAATAGCAGGACTATGAAGATGCAGCTATTGAAGTCCTTTGGTATTTCGACCCGGTCAGATATTCGCTTATCACTTCTGTAATCTCATTAATCCTTAAATCTTCTAAGGTTGTTATCATCTCTATTCTAATCTCGTCTGGATCTAATGTTCGGTTTCCTTTCACCTTGGCCAAGTCTGGCCTAGAGTGACATTAGGTCAGTCCCATTACTATTATTGGCTGTTGAAGAAACAATTAATAGAACAATTCCTGTTTCAGTTAATTTAAGTCTGTTCATAGACGGGTGTAACAAAGGATATTACTTGATATTTCAAAGAGAGATGTAGCAATGTGTCTGATATTTTAACGTAACTGAATTGCTTCATACGTCGTCTTTGATAGACAAGTTACTGTGTTGGTGTTTAAGAGTTCAAGTCTCATATATAACTGAATTTTTTATACTTACTTCGCCTTTCATCTTGTTACGCTTAAAATTTGCCATGTTCTTTATTTTCAACTTTTTCTGTTCATTACGTGTATTTTTTTTTTCTCACCCAAGGCGGGAATGCCACTGGTATGCAGGAGGTTACAGAGGGGGAAGGTGGGAGAAAAAAGACTGTGTCTGGGGAGCCAAAGAAAGGATAAAAGATGAACGGTGTTCAAGAAGATAGGAGATGGCGATTGACGTAGCATTTAAATTTTTGAAGATTGTAGTTATCAGGGAAGTAAGTAAACGGAAGGGAATTCCACAGACGGGAAGTGTGAGGAAAGAAACTTTTGGAGAAATGACGTTTGCATTTAACTAATTCAATAGTAAAAGGGTGGGGGTTAGATGGTAATCTAGTAGCACGCTTAAACACAAGTAGACCGGACACCAGGGAAAAAAGATCGTCAGAGCAGTTGCCATAAAAGTATTTGTAGAAAAGCCAGAGGGAAACCACATCACGTCTGTGAGAAAGTGACTGAAGTTGAGATGCCTTGTCAGGATCAATTACATTGCAGATCCTTCTTTGGATTTTGTCGCGAACCTCGAGATGAGTAGCAGGAGCACCAGACGATATACGGCAATAGTATTCCATTAGCTTAAAGTAGTATTTCCTATCTTCATGCATGATAATTTTCATTGTATATTTATTTGATTATACGAATTCTAGATTAGAAAATTATTCGGTATGATAAATAGATTTTTGTTATCTTCATTCTGCCAACACATGAATTATACCACAGTCTCTACTGGAGGCTGTTACGAGAATATATGCAGGAAGTTAAGATTTCTTCTTTTTCTTTTTCTTCTTCTTCTTCTTCTTCTTCTTCTTCTTCTTCTTCTTCTTCTTCTTCTTCTTCTTCTTCTTCTTCTTCTTCCATATGACGAGGGCGATCAGGGCCCTAGAGAAGTTTCTATCCTTTGTAGCTTTACCTTGTAAACATCCCTCTAATTACCGGGCCTGCTATCCATTTACGCAACCTTGATAGCTCGGTTACTTGCTGTTTTCCCTCTATCCCGCTTGCCCTCAATATCTCCTGTAAGTGTCAAACTCTCCAAGCTCCATTTTCTCAGTGTGTGTTCTAAAAATTTCAACTGTCTCTTTCTGATTCTAAGTATGAGCGTCATATTTTTTTTTTTGAATTTCGAACTGGACCTGTTATTTTGTCCATTGGTGTAGATTTTTCTAGTTCCACGTGCCATGCCTCTTCAGGATATCTCAGTTATCTCCCTTTAACTCAACTATCCAAGTTTTTTTGTTTTTTTTTTTCTAACTCAACTCTCCGAGTAGCCAGGTATTGACCTCACAACACTTTGGGTCAAGTTTTCTGGATCCAACCAACGTTTTATCCATTACGTGTTTTATTCTTTTATGCATTCTTGAGGGCATCAGTGTACGAAATATTGGGACTTTGTAATCCTTTTTTTTACCAGAGCTCATATTGTAATTTTTGCTGTTATTATTGCATTTATTTGGTCTATAAGTCCAAAAATTCATATACTGATGTCCTGAAGGGCACATTATCTAGAGAATGAAAGCGTTGGTTGGATCCAGTGACATGAGTTGTGAGTTCAATACCTGGGTACGACAGTGGTGAAAAAAAAACTTGGAGGTGGAGTTTCAGTGTTTCTCATGACAAATGTTGTCCAGATAGCTAAACGTCGTATCTGAAAACTTGGAAAAAAAGAGAAACTCAATTAGTTTAGTTTTTATTTTTATTTATTTTTTTTGTTATATTAAACATTTTGTGGGATGGACAACTATGCTGTTACAAGATTTGAACAATTTTGCTGTTACCGCCATTATCTCTACCACACCCTTTCACATCCATGGGAAAACACTTATTCTTTGATATTAGACATTGTAAATTCAAACCAAGAACTATTCTAACTCTGTAAAGACAAATATCGGGTTCAATTAAAAAAAAAAAAAAAAAAATCTAACCAATAAAGAAATTTATTTAACTGGTGTAGCAAAAAGAAAGGGAAAATTTAATGTTTTAATGAGATGAAAGCAGTTGATGCCGTATTATAAGCTTCAAAACGTTAGGCTGGAAAGGGCTGAGAAGAATACTCAGATACCCACGTTTAATTCTTTTCAGACGAACATCCGCGCTTATATCGGTACACACACAAACTTAGTGCGTTCCCCCCTGCAGATGTTGACTGCCTGGTCTAGATGGAATGGGCTGCTCTGGGAAACATCCTGTCCAGATAAAGTTCGTAAGGTAGAAACAACTTGGGCTTTTATGTTTGGACAAAAAAAAAATAAAATTATCCGTTTTTTATATAACCCTTATTAATATAAGGATTATACAGACACGGATAGTTTTAGATTTTTGAAGTACACGTGTTCCGTAAAGTAAAATCTATTTTGACATATAAACTTTGTAAAAAAGAAAAGAAAAAAAAATATCATATCAAACTAGCAGACAGCTTTTTCTGATAACCCCTATTTCGACTATCTTCATCACTGACCCCTAACACCCACTTTTTTCATACAGCTCGCCTTGTATTTGCCCACTGTAACCCAGTGTCTACTTTGGGAATCCCAGATCTGTAGAGAAAAAATGTCATATTACTATTAGTTTCTGTGCACCT
>OZ010577.1:34615754-34668254 GCA_963932145.1 Acanthosepion lycidas | reverse complement strand
TTTATTTCTTGTTAAAGTCTTCTCATTTTTTCTCTTCCAGTAACCCATTGTGCCTTAGTGGCATTATCGCCTTGCTTGGAGTGGAATGATTTTAAGAAAATCGTTCTGGTTAGATATCCTCTTTGGTGTCTCGTCTTATTTTAGCAGAGTACGAGATTGATGATAAGGTTTCATCATTTTACTGGTGAATTTGTTAAGTGTAAGCGCAAGTTCTATGCTAATAATTTCTTCTTTCTCTCTTCTCGTTTTGTTCAAATCTCTTTATATATATAAACTACTACAATCCAAAATATTAGTGCGAATAACAGAATACCTGTCTAAGGATCTAAAATCAACAAACAAAATAAAGAAAATCTTCCAAACTATGGAAAAAAAAAGAATTAAAACAACCTAACATTCCTAATGACATTGTGGGAAATATTGTAAACTTTAATATTTCGATCAGAAGAACTTGAATAGTAATTTGATAGTATAAAACATTTACTCTGGGAGTAATATTAAATAATCCAAGTTCCTACAGAAAATTCAAAATGTTCAGATCTGGAAATTGAAGAGCTTTAAGACAACACAAGTAATGCATGGAAGTTATGAAGTACTTGCAGTTTTTCATGAGGGTAGCTACGCGGAGCGGAAAATCTCGTGTCGGAAAATTTGGAAAACGATAAAAGAAAGAAAAGAAACGTTAGTTAACTTCTCTAATAAATACAAAATGGCAATTATGAATACAATTTCTTAAACATGAAGAAACTCAAAAATATATTTCATACAACCCAGGTGACGAAACAGAAAAATAACTTCAGACAAAGCCAGTAACATTGCAAACGCAACCATCACAAATGAAGTTAATGTAGATAGCTACCCCATAGTGATAGCTTACTAACTTAAATTAGATTTTATAAATGATAGAAACATTCTTTATATTCTTTTTCTTGTATTTATTTATTAAATAATATATTTATTTATTTTGATCTACCATATTATAAAAATATGCGCTCTCCGGCAGGATTCAAACTTGCGTTCCTCTATGTGAAACCGTCATAAGATCAGACGTGCTTTGAACTCTCGGCTACAGAGAACCTGTCAGCCAAGCCTAAATAGTTCTGTTAAACACAGATTTTCCCCGATTCAAACAGTATACATCTCTTCTCAGTTTTGTATATTTATTTTCATCTACCGGCATATTTTTTTATCTCTCCTATTTTATTTTTTTATGTCAAGCAATTAAAAAAATGCTTTAGGTAAATTATCTGCTGATTTCGTCAGTGCTTATTGCATTCTAGATGTTTTATGAGTGTCCATTTTACTCCCTGTCCTTTGTAGCTATAAGTAAGTTTTGCCTTACTTTTCGTTAGCCAATGTATTAATATTCTGTATTTTTTGTCTTTTGTTTACATTCCTAACAAATTTTTCAAATATTTTCTTGCTATTTAATAGAAAAGGTAGTTTGACTAATTGATTTTTACAGCTTATCAACACTTTGTGGGTTTTTTAAAGCAGAAACATATTTTTGGATTATAAAAATAATATTTATTGCGTGTGAATATTGCCTTAATTTCTCTCCTTTTTTTTTGAGATAATATGATAGCATCATGTAAAAAAAGCTTGAAGTATTATGCGACTTGATGCGGCTGCAGACATTAAAGTCATAGGTTAGACAATCCCAAAAGAGCTGTTTCGACACCGCTATGTTTCATCGCCGCTGTTAAAAAAACGGCAAGGACTTTTTTGGTTAATTTGCTCTGGCCTCGGTAGCGACAGTTTATCTTGCCTCTCTAGTGCAGTGGTGGGGGTGCAGCCTCGTACAGCTGTCCCCCGAGACCGGGCATCTCACAGTTTTCATTTTCCCCAGCTGTGTCTCTCTCCGAAGCCACAAGTGTGTCTCACTAAACCTAGAGACCGAACTGGGGCGTACTCTGCCCGAAGACAGAGCCAGAACTGAGAGATAATGATATTACCTCGCAGAGAGCAACGGAATGATAACTATATTTAACTCGTCAGATTTATTGTGGGGAACCCGAGCGTATACACCCAGGGCAAGGATAAAAATTCCCCTAGCTCTCTGTTGATTGCACTTGCCACAGTGACAAGCACCAATCCCTCTTTCTAGTGCAATGAGATGATGCAACATCGGGCGGATTTTCTCCAGGGCTGGGCATCTCAAAGTATTATTTTCCTCAGTTGTGCCTCTATCTTCCAACAGAGCCACAACTGAGTCGCACTCTGCCCGAAGACAGAGACGCAACTGAAAGATTATATTACCCCGCAGCGAGCGGTCATTGTAAACTTTACGAAACTTCTATTAGCTTCGCCAGGGCTACATACGTATTTGAAATTTCTTTTGAAGTTGTACATCTCTTAGGCTCTTTGCCAACCAAGGTTGAAGAGCCAAATAACCCCAAATATTTAACTCATAGACAGAGATCTTCATGCTTTTCTGGACGCTATTTGCGCGATATTGAATGTAACGAAACTCGACTGTTATGATAAATTGTATGTCCGATTTCGTGTTCCGAGCCGTTATCCATTACATCACATGCACATCCTCTACCCGAGTGAGAGAGATCAAGAAAACTTAGCAAATTACATAAAATACGATTGAATCTATTAAAACCTTAGTAAAATTAAATAATGTCTAAGGATATAAAGAATAAAACATCTTAAAAACAAATATAGATCATATGTAGCAAACTAAAGCAGCTTTATATATAATAATGATCTCTATGTTTTCAAATAAAATTATAACTAATACATAACTGGCAATTAAAGCTTTCTTATCAGCCTTAAACTGGTGAAAAGTCGAATTCTGTAATTAAGGAAAGTCAAAGCTAAAAACTGGCAAAACAGGATCTTTATCAATAAAGTCAGTGACAACACTTCACCAATCGAAAAATAAAATAGAAGAAATAATCGAAAAATAAAATAGAAGAAATTTCAGTAAACATAAATGATGCCTAAATGCTACATCCACTTTCGCAGGAAGGGAGAAAAGCCTGCTACTGTTACTGTAGTACACATCCATTAAGCTGAGATTCTGATATTTCGAAATTGTTTTAACCAAGGATGAGGGTGTTCCCAAGTATATAGAAGTAACTTCCGAGTTGCCTTGCCTGCCCCCTCTTTGAAACTATCCCTCATGATTATGAGTTCAATACTTGGTAGGACCACAAGAGTCAGGATATTTAACACAAAGAAAATCTGCAACTAAATGATTCTGGTGAAATAGAAAGCGAAATACTAATACAGAAATTAAGAAATTCAAACAATTAGTAAACATTAAAGGCTTAAACAAAACTGAAGATCAAGTTGAGGAAAAATAATAACATGGCCGAAAACCATTACCAGTGCTATATCTTGAGATGCTTGCGTATCTCCAGTTTGAAACAGAAAAGTTTATTTTTGAATCTCAATATCGAACTAACGACCACACGTCTGCTTGTCAAATCCTGACACTGAAGGAAAACAAAGCTCGACATATGATTGGATAGTATCTTCATTGGAAGATATGTCAATATTTCGGTGCGTTGCATGCTGTAATATGGTATGAACATCTCTCTAAAGCAATCATAGAAGACCACGAAGTTATTATCATTGAGACTTTATCATTCACAATGAGACACAAAAATGCTAAAATATATTGACAAAAGATAACAAGCAAAAACATCGTCATCGAGTTTATATGCCAATGCATTCAGATAAAAATACAAGGTGCGGCAGTAATATGTCCTATATTTTAAACCAGTAATTCTCAATTTTTTTTCAGCCCATGGACCATTTTCTCTTCAACAAATCCAAATGGACCACTCATACTTTCACATGTAGGCTGTTCAAATTTCAAACTAAAATACTCAATTAAGACAAAGTAATCTATTTGCACTTTACAATTTATTTTAGTAAACATGGATAAACACAGGATATGACAACCAATTTTGATAATGTCATTCAGTGTTAGTCTTTTCAGCTAGTGACTACCTTGATCTTGGTGTTTCTGAAACAAGATATCCCAACCAATTTTGATGGTGTCATACAGATTTAGCCTAATACTATCTCTGATGTTGAGATTAATTTTTTTTTTCTACTGAAAACATCCACAACAGCCGAAAATCCAGAGTCCAACATTTATGTGGTAGGGAAAAAATGGCTCCAATTTTTTTATGGCAAATAATTCTCTGTCGACCACTCAAAATTCTCTGTGGACCTCTAGAAATGCTATGTCTGAGAAACTCTTTTTAGACTATCACTTCTGTGGTGACAGTAAACTCGGGCAAGTCGCAATGCCATTTTCATCTAATTAATGGCTTACCATATTTTTTTCCAATACTATCAGTTATCATGACATGGTACGGTTCATATCCTGCGTTTGCTAATGAAACGTTTTCTTTTTTATGGAAATAAATTCTCTCCGGACCACTAGAAAGGCTATGTGGACCATGGCTGGTCCGCCTGGACCACGTTAAGTATCACTGTTATAAATCTTCACTTGTGCGGTGCTAATAAACTTAGGCAAATGTCAATGGTATCTTCATCTAATTTATGGATTACCATATTTCTTTCCGTTACTATCAGTTATCATCATGGCTTGGAACGGTGCACATCCTGCGTTTGCTGGTGAAACGTTATTTTTAACCTTTTTTTTAAGACGTGTGATTCTGTAATTTTCAAAACAGAGAGTTTTACCCCCTCATTTCTTCCTATGTCGGAATGATGCTCTCCCGGACAGAAACTCGATACGGCTATAAGCTGAACATTTCAGGGCCACAGGTTCAGCACTTAAAAGAAATCTATCTGGAAGATGTCGAAGCGCTAGGCTGATGGAAAACTTTTGAAATTGTCTACAACATTATATGGCGGATAGAGGCCAGCATTTTTAGGATGTAATTTTAAAAGTTAAATGAATAAAAGTTATTGCCCTTTGTTTAATCAACAGTGAAATATCTTTTTAATAGGAATTACTTTGGCGTATTTGTCAACTTTTTAAGTCTGGGAGGTATTCCTGCCACATCCTGTATATCTACTAAAGTATAGAACAAAATAGATACAAGGATTATAATGTTTAGAAAACGACACGCCTTAAATAAATCTGCCATATCTATAACACTGGTACGTTTGTCTGTCTGTATGTATGTATGTCTCTTTCTCTCTCTCTCTCTCTCTCTTTCTCTCTCTCTCTTTCACTCAACATGATCAAAATAAGGTACAAACGAACATATTATGTCGCCTTCTTTCTTTTCATGTGCCATGTCCTTTCAGGACGTAGGCGATCATGGCTCTCCACCTCCCTCTATCCCTTGCAGCTCTTAGCAAGTTCCTTCCCTCTGCCACCCGCCACAAGACCACGTTCTGTTATCCACTTGCTTAAGTCCGCCAGGTATGTCACACGTTGTTTTTCCTTGTTTCTCTGTCACTCTATTCGACTCGTGAGTATCAGATTCTCAAGGCCCTCCTTCCACATTATGTGTCCCAGAAACTTCACTTGTCTCTTCAATGATGTTAAGCATGAGCCTCTTCCTTGTCTGCAGACCTCATCGTTGTCCACACGCTCGGTCCACGAAATCCTCAGCATCCTTCTGTAGGACCACATCTCCGTCGCCTCGAGTCACTTCCTCATCCTTGAGGAAATCGTCCAGCATTCGCTGTCGTAAAGAAGGACAGATGTCACAAAACAGCTCGGTATCGTTTTCTTTGTTCCTAAAGAAATCCTCCTGTCTTGCAATAATTGTTGATATGTGTATATCCTAGGGAGAGAATTATCAATGCAAAGAAAACATAAACACTGTAAACTAAAAATCAGTTAACATCCGAAAACAAAATATTTACTGGCTTCTTGATTTACCAGTGACTGGTCAGTACCTAAATTGGTGATTGCTTGCAAATACCAGTTGTTGTAAACTTAGGTGTATCGAGCGATGTAATGAATAATGTCTCGGAAATTGGAATCGATGAGACGATTTCAAACACCAGTTGGGTTCGGTATATACACGTACGCGCAATTTACATCTTCACCCCGCAGATATGGATTGGACTCTTCGGCGTGGTTGTAACTGTTTGTCTCGCTAGATCAATTACGACTGAATAGTGATTTCGATCCACACAAGGTGCTCGATACGTTGGCCTTGTGCTACATTTAAGCTACGCCTTGTAAATCCTAGAATTTGTGTCACGTGTGTGCGCGGAAATATCATCCAAGATATAGGTCAATTAGCAGGACGTGTGTCAGAAAATCGTTATTATCCACCGAAATTTCTTACAATCTAAAAATATTTGCTGACTTTAAATAAACTTCAAATAGTTGATAAGCCGTAAAAAAAACAAACAAATCAGTCAATTAATCTTGATTTACCCGAAGACGGAATCCAACAAGGGATGATATTTGATATAAAATGTAATAATAATAATAATAATAATAATAATAATAATAATAATGGCGATAATGATGATGATGGTAATGATGATGATAAAAAGGGTGATAAAACTATTAATAATTTCAATATGGGCCCCTCGGCGTGGTGTAATGGTTAGCCAGCTTGTCTTGCTATGTCATTTAACTGAAAAGTGAGTTCGATCCTCACTGGATACCCAATGCTTTCGGCCTTGTGCCACATCTAAGCTACGCTTGGAAAATATTTAGGGCACCTCGACCTTTGAAAGCTTGTCTTGCTAGATCAGTTATGACTGAGTAGTGAGTTCGATCCTCACTGAGCGCCCCATACTTTCGGCCTTGTGGCACATCTAAGCTGGGCTTAGAAAATCACTAGAACTAATTTCAACTTGGATCTAGATTCACCTCGGAATTAATTTCAACATGGAACTAATTTCAGTTCGGGACTAATTTCAACTCGATTTAAAAATGCTTAACCTAACCTTTCGTTCCGAGATGAAATTAATTCCGAGTTGAAATTAATTCTGCACCCAAATAAAAAAAAGCCCGTGAAGAGAGGTGCACATTAATAATGTGCATTTCCCTTCAGAAGCAGAAGAAGAGGGGTAGCATCATTACCTGCTGTATAGAGTGTTTGTTTTTTTTTCGGAATGGGGGTAGTTTCAAAGATGAGGCAGTCAAGTCGACTCGGTAGTTACATCTAGATACTTGGAAACACCATCAATCGGAGTCCGTCTGGGATATTTGTAAATGATCCCATATCTGGTTATGTGCAGCTGTTTATTAAAACCTGTCACCATATTGTGCACATTTGCCTGTGATGCCTGTTCCTGGTATATTCGTATTAAACTTGGAGTCTTGTTGGGTACGTTAGGCTTCGTGTATCTATTCTCAAACGTTTTTACGCCATATTTTTTTGTGTATGCAGCTCTCTCACTCAACAGCGATCTATTTCTTTCGGGTGAGCAGAGTTGAGAATGCACAAATAGGGAAGCCTATGTAAATAAAACTTTTGCTAACGTTGTATTAAAAAAAGAAAACAAGACCGTATTTCTTTTAACGAATGAATAAATGTCTATGTGGTGTCATTTGATCCCGCTTTTGTTTATATTTTTTTTTTTTAATGTAAAGTTGATTTGTATCCTTTTTATAGCCCGTGGAAGTCTATCTGCTACATCTCCCCAAGGATTTGTTGCCACATAGTCGTCGCACCCAATGACGTCACAAACCTTCTGTCAGACCTTTACATCAAGAAGTGGCACGAGATGCCATGCCTAATGTGTACAAGAATATGATTTGGGAATTCGAGATTGTCATTTATCCGTGAATTCTCCACTATCAGCTGGACATTTGGGAATAGCTGTGCATATTCGGATAATGAATAATTTCTTGGTTGTCGAACTATAATTTGATTTCTTTTCTTTTTTTTTATAGTTTATGTTTATCTATATGAGGGGTTGAGACAGCTTTCACTATTTCATGATTACTTATGTTATATATCTTGACATATCGCGATAGGTTTGGATCTGAAAATCCCTTACTTTTGCCATTCTCATGAAGGGTTTGTCTATAATTAGCCGAATGTCCGTACAGAAAAAAGTAAGTTCTAATAAAAGTTACGAACTCTATAAAATGTCTGTATAAACAACATTTTTGGCAAGATATCTGTTTTCTATAGCTCTTTCGTCTTTATGCTGAGTTCACTTGAATTTCTTACGGTAGACCTAACTACGCTCAGCTATGCATGCTATAAATATTTAAATAATTTTCTAATGTTTGTATTACTACTACTACTACTATTAATAATAATAATAAATTGTTATTAAAGACCACAAACAAAAACGGTGCCTCCTTATTGATATGGCAGTCCCTGCTGACTGCAATGTATCTTTGAAGATATTCAAAAAGCTGTCAAAATACAAGGACCTTGAAATAGAAATCTCGAAAATGTGGCATATGGGAACATCAACAATCCCTGTTGTAGTTGGAGCCCTAGGACTGGTTGGAAAAGATTGCAGTAGACTAATTGAAGGGATTCCTGGAAGTCCATGCCTCAAGGAGATACAAAAAATTGTTCTGACAAGTACAGCCCACACTTTACGAAGGGCTTTATCTATGTAATATATATATATATATTTTTTTTTTGTCATTGGAAAGTGTCATGATGCCATTTCTAACCTTAGTTCCTCGGGCGGGAACCGGAAAGAAATGTGTAAATGCCAGAAATGAAAGAAAATAATAATAATAATAATAATAATAATAATAATAATAATAAAATATGAATTGGTATAAACACCACCCAGACCCAGTTACGGAGACAAGACCTGTAACAATTTTATGGGACTACACAATACACACAGACAGAAAAATCAAAGCTAACCGCCCA
Organism: Acanthosepion lycidas; assembly: GCA_963932145.1. Taxonomy (NCBI): domain Eukaryota; kingdom Metazoa; phylum Mollusca; class Cephalopoda; order Sepiida; family Sepiidae; genus Acanthosepion; species Acanthosepion lycidas. Next base: position 34,659,492 of record OZ010577.1, on the reverse strand, counting down.
GACATTATTATTAGAGACCGTAAACAAAAAAGCGCAATGTATCTTTGAAGATCTTCAAAAAGCTATCAAAATACAAGGACCTTGAAATCTAAAAAATGTGGCTCATGGGAACATCAACAATCCTTGCTGTAGTTGGAGGCTTCGGATTGGTTGGAAAAGATTCCAGTAAACTAAACTTTTTTTTTAATTGGTCACTGAATAATGACGCTACTTCTAACCTTAGGTCTCTAGTCGGGACCCGGAAAGAAATGTGTACACACCAGAAATCAAAGAAAATAAAATAATAATAAAATCTGAAAACGAAGTTTTTATACTTGCTGCACAGGATCAATGCTTGCTGACATGAATTTACCAATCACATAAACTGTAAAAATGAATTAAGCCGAAATGCAGACTTTGTGATAAATATCCAGAAACGACTGACCTTCTTGTAACATGTTGCACAATGATAACAACCAGTGAATAGAAAATTCGAATTTATGAAAGGTGATCGAACCTAGACTTTTAACAGAAATCAACCTAAATTTCAATTCCCATCATGTTTTATTTATTTAAAAAAAAATAAGTACATTTCTAAAATGTATTTATATATGGGAAGAAAGCAGTTTTGTCTCTCCACAGTTTCCTTTCCTGTAAATTATCATTCTAGGGTAACCATTTATAAGCGGCATATGCACGCACACAAACGCACACGTGTTCAAAGCATTAACTTAAAACAGGACTCAATGTAAAAGTAGAGCAACAAATAATGTGCATGTACATATTCTAGGGTAACAGTGCATAATATATATATATATTTATATATATATATTTGTGTGTGCGTGTGTGTGAGAGAGAGAGAGAGTGTGTGTGTGTGTGTGTGTGTGTGTAAACGAACGAAGAGTAAAATTCCAGCGTAATAAACATGAATTTAAACAGGGCTCAATGCAAAAATAGAGCAATAAATAATATGTGAGTATATACATGTTCTAACATAGCAGTGCATGATATATATATATATATATATATATATATATATGTGTGTGTGTGTGTGTGTGTGTGTGTGTGTGTGTGTGTGTGTGTGTGAAAAACAATTTTTTTCTGATGTATAGGAAAAACCGATCTGGTCGCCCAAAGATAGTGTCTGTGGGAGAATACATCTTGAGTGTGGATGCCTTGATCAAGGAAAAGCGGAGAATCATATTAGTGCAAATTGCAGTAATCGCGGGCATGAACTATGGGTCTGTAAATGTTATAGTGCATGATGATTTCGGTCATCATAAAATTGTGCTCGTTGGGTGCCCAAACATGCAAGTGATAAAGACGCGGCGTCCTGAAAAGAGATAAAGCTCGTTGAACGGCCCAAGAAATGCATCACCATGCAGAGAAACTACGTCGAAAAGTTAAATAAACATTTGTTTATCATTAGTGGAAATAAATATGTTGTATGGAATTTGGCTTTACTTTTTGATTTTCCGTCATGTCCATCTACACGGTGACTGAAAATAAACTCCATATTTTATCTATGATGGTATTCACCGTCGTGTAAAAATTAGTTAGACGGAAGAGTCCATCAGACATAAAATAGGGTGTTCATTTTCAATCCCCTTATATATATATATATATATATATATATATATATATATATATATATATAAATATATATATATATAATTATTTATTTAAAAATATGATTCCAACTCGCTACATAAGAGGTCTCATGTTTCAAAACAAGATCCGAAAACTTCAAAATAATATTTGAATTAACTTGAGTTAAAATAGGCTCTGTTCCATCTTCAAGCGAAATGTTTTTTTGGAATAACTTATTTCTGAAATTTACGAGTTTTAATAGTATATTCAGAATTGAAATCAAAATTTCCATGGTAACATCAAGGGCGTATTGTTTAGAATAGGCAGGGGTGGGGTGTTAATAATTTGTATCAGTATAGAGTTACTTTCATAGATGCCGGGTCAGGGTAAGGTGGGGGTGGCTAAATTAACGACGGAGGAAGTTTTCACATAGCCAGGCTTGAGCGTCTATGGAGATTTATTTATATTTTTATTTTATTCTTTTATTATATCACTTTATGAAAGGGATTTGTGTAAATAAAAAAGCCGTAACGTTTGTTTTTTGACGACTTCATAGAGGGTTATCTTTTTTTGTAGGGTATTAAAACTATGTATATGGGCTATGGATTTTAAAATTTATTTTATTGTATGCGTGTTTTTAGCTAGTTATTCAGAGCGTAAGTTTGGTAGTGTCGGCAGAAAACCGTTAATTCATGCCTGTTGTTTAATATATTTTTATTGTTTAGAAGCTTAATAATGTGCAGTTTCTCATGGAGGCACAAAGGGCATGGGTCATCCCAAGTTTTGCAAGTTCATATATATGTATGTATATATATATATATATATATATATATATATATATATATATATATATATGTATGTATATATGTATGTATATATGTATAATAATAATAATAATAAATGCGAATGTCAGTGTGTCACTGTGTCACACTTTTTAGATAAAAGGGTCACAACTCTCTAACTTTCAATAGCTCATGTTACAGAAATTCTGGATTCTCATTTTACATTACTGCGATCTTATTACGTGATTTCTTGTGGTGAATGTTTTGGTACGATAACAATTTCTGTAACTTGGATATAAATTTGAGAATAATCGAAATTAAGTGCGAAATTCTGCGAAAGTCACCCATAAAATAAAGAGAATCGTTTATACGAAAAGTAAGGATCTACGTACATCAAATTGTCTTTGAACTAAGTGGCGGTAGAAGCATTATCGCTGAACTTTTAAAAGGTAAGCTTGAATATTAATGCAATACACAAATGCGCCGATCAATTTTGAGTTCTTCTTCAGTTTATCGGCAGCAGTATGCCACGTAAAAAGAAATCTCCGCCAACAGAGGACCAGAATGCAATCAAAAGCGCCAAGGCTGCAACGAGGAAAAAATGTCCGGTGTAAGCGAAAACCCAGATCAAACAGCAGCCAAGCCAGAAGAGCTTCGAATATTGATACCATGCAAAGACTTAGGAATTCTCAATCTCCTAAGCAATCCCAAGGCACATACAAGAGCCCTCCGTAAGACCTACCTTTAATGGCGCCTGATGGGGTGACTTCTAAGATATATATATATATATATATATATATATATATATATATATATATATATATATATATATATATATATATATATATATAATAGGACCTTGAATGATTTCTCGCTGTTTTACAACAGATGGCATTCCCAGAACTGCGAGCGTGTATTTTTAGATGGTAACACATCTATTAGGAAGTACTACAAGCAAGCTTTAATTTCAGTTTATGTCTTTTTGCCGAACTCTAAACAACTTGGTTTTTCAATTAAACAATCAGATTTCGCACCAAAGATAATGTATTTGTGGGGATTTTACTGCATAACTTTATTCAAAAGAAATCTGCAGCTGAAGCACACAGAATTCTTGCTGAGACTTACGGCGACCATGTTCTGTCGGAAACAACATGCAGAGATTGGTTTAGACGCTAAAAAAATATTGATTTTTATGTTGAAGATAAACAATGCTCTGGCGCACTGAAAAAGTTTGAAAAGTAGAATTAGTGGCGTAATGCAGAAGACTCATGTCAGGCGGAAGCGGAACTTGCAGAATCATTAGGAGTTGGTCATACAACAGTGTCGAAACGTTAGAAAGTATTATGAATTATTCAAAAGCAAGGACATTGGATGCTGTACGAGTTGACGTCTAGAGACGTCTAGTCACATGTGAACAGCTGCTTCAAACGCAGAAAAGGAAAGGTTTTTTTGCATCGTATCGTGGCCTGTGATGAAAAGTAGATACACTACGATAACCCTAAGCGTAGAAGATCGTGGGATAAGCCCCGACATATATAAACATCGTCGGCAAAGCTGAATATCTATTTTTCGAAGCTTCTCCTCTGCATTTGTTGGGGTCAGCTGGGTGGAGTTTATTTTGAGCTGCTTAAACCGACCGAAACCATCACGGGAGATCGCTATCGACTACAACTGATGCACTTGAGACGAGCATTGAAGAAAAAACGGCCGCCATACGACCAAAGACACGACAGATTGGTTTTCCACATGTTACAAAACGGGTAAAAACTAATTGGAAACGCTTAAATGGGAAGTCCTACCTCACCCGCTATATTCCCGTCCGATTATGATTTGTTCCGATTGATGGCACATTGCCTGTCTGAACAGCACTTTAATTCTTAAGGAGATGCCCAAAAATGATTTCTGGTTAGCCTTAAAAGACGTGACGCTTTTCTGACGTGGAATTCAAATGCTGCCAGAAAGATTGGAAAAGTAGTGGCTAGCGATGGACAGTACTTTCAGTGACATGTTTCTTAATAATTTTTATAAATAAAACAATACTTTTCATGAAAGATAAGCGATAACATTCAAATATATACACATACATACACACACACACAGACACACATATATATAAATATATATACATACATACATACAGAGAGAGAGAGAGAGAGAGAAGAGAGAACTGCTATGGGTAAATATGACAGAATAAGTCCTATACCTTTGGTTGGCGACTACTATAGAAGGATTAAAATTCTGAATTCAAACTAGCCTGGGGTTGGTTGGGCACCGACCAGCTCCCTTGTACACACTAGTACACACAACTTGCACATCTACAAATATCTTGCACAGGCTATCTTGCACACCTCCGCTACTGCGGCTGAAGTATTCATGCTACTCGTACGGGCCTAATGTGTTACGGGACTTATGATCATGATATATATATATATATATATATATATATATATATATATATATATATATATATATATATATATATATATATAGCGAAACAGTACTGTCTGCGAATGACATAATTCAGCCCTTGAAAATATATTTCAATTGAGCACTGTTGAATGACAAGCTAATTCTACAAACAACAGCCACCCGCGTTAATGCGAAGCTCTTCCGTAAAATGAATGGAACACTCCGGCTGATTGACATTTGTTTGCATCTGTACAAACAATACGCTAGATTTAGCTGCCTCATTCTGTCGAATGAAGATAGCACTGACACCAAATCGCTTGGGTGTTAATCCTGGCTTGAGGCATTTGGGCACTGAAGAGCTGTGATACAGCGAATTAGTAATGTCTGCGAATTACACACACACACACATATATATATATATACTATTTGAAAACGAATATTAAGAATATAGGACACGATATCAGATAATGACGCGTGTTGATACGATACTTGAAAGTAATTGACATGACAGTGACTGACGCGTTAAGACCCAGCAGTCAAGAACATTGGATGCATGCACGTAGCTATTACGCTACAAGAATCAAAGTTAATGGCTTAATTACTCCAGAAGAAATTGAAGTGTTTCTGTTCAAATACCACCCCCCTGGAAATCAGAAAATTCCGAACTATAAAAAAATTAGTTAAAGAAAATATTAAATAAAATATATTTTGCTGGACAATAAGAAAACAAAAACAAAAACAAAAACAAAAACACAAATTCCCATGTAAAGCGTCCGTGCAGACTTGTGACTTATTAATTACTTTATAAACTGCAACCAATTTCGCACCGAGAAAACGTTGCAAGTTTTCTCGCTACTCTATCGCATGGACAATTTTCAGACGAGCTGTGTTCCCTAATCCCATTAACTCACAGCTAAAACAGGCCACACTACGTACTATTCCTCATTCCCATCGCATTTCATCTGTGAGAAGTAAGTCTCACTCGAAGACCTTCTTCCCACGAACCGCTATTTTGTGCAACCGAATCCCCAAAGGATGCTTTTCCCGACTCCTGCAAATCTTAACCTGTTCAAGTCTAGAGTTAACTTATTTTTCCAAATATCCGCATAAACTGTGCTTCTTAACTCTTATAAAATCTGTTCCAATAACTTGGACCGATTTTAAATGTGAATTAAGTTTAAGGGTCTAAGGATTTTGTTTCTTTTTCTTTCAGATTTAACAACTTAAGTCTTTGGAAATTTCACCCTTGGAAAGATTAACAATCAAACCACGTGCTAACGTTATCGAAGCCTATTACGAAAATGGACGTTCAAACAGAATTTGAATGAGAATTTCCCAGATCGCATCATCTCTCGAAACAGCAAAGTCAATTGGCCACCACGATCGTGCGACGTGATGCCTTTAGATTTCTTCATTTGGGGTTACTTCAAAATTAAGGACTATGCCAACAAGCCAACAAGCCAACAACAGTTCAACAGCTGAAGGATGATAATAAGGCATATTGGTGGGATCGATGAGCAACTACGCAAAGACATCATCAAACATTTTGACCATCGATTGGAGGTGTGCCGCCGAAGCCTTGGGCGACATTTGGGTGATAATATTTTTCACACACAACTGCTATGAATTAAATAACATGATCCAATAGAGAAAGAAATAAATTTTCACAAATATCACTGATTTATTTACTGCTGACTTTGATCTGTCTTAATAAATCACCAGTTATTAGGTTGGTGCAAAAATAATGACGTAATAATGTCGTTTTTTGACGTTAAAAATACGTCAAAAAACGACATTATTACGTCATTATTTTTGCACCAACCTAATACTTAACCTCCACATAACAACTTCTTTCAATAACTCTCTACTTTGAGTGGCTCTTAGACCTTGCATAGGGTGAACATTAATAAAATAATATATACTCAATATGTGTTGTTCATTATTCGACTGTAGCTAGAGAATAAAATAGGATTAGAATTTAAACAATTTAATTTGGAGGGAAACATTTTTATTTTTGCGTTAATGATTGTTTGAAATTTATTAACTCGTCTTTTTTCTTTTCCTTTTCATTAAGTAACCTTTGCTATTGTAAAAACATGTGCATCTCATCTCAAAGTTTATTACAATTTTTTTTAAATCAATATATGAACCTTGTACTAGAAATCTTACGAGACCTGTAACCATTAATACATCATACCGAAGTGCTGAATGAATATTCGATGAAGCTCATTCCTAATTCTTTCAGCATCTTAGGGAATTTCTTTCTTTATTTTTCCTATCATTTCCATTTCATGGTAATTGTAGCACTGTCCATGAACTTAGAGTCAGAGAATTTAGTATGACGAAAATATCAGCCGGGGAAAAGAAAGGAGAGGAAATTCTGCCTGAATATTGCATAATACTAATGCTGGTCACCATTATCAAGGCTTCTGATCAAGAAGATTTTCTTCTTTTAAAATAGAAAAAAAAAAATTCCAAAAGTTCGTTTTGTGAGTTTTAATCAATTCCGTTCGAACGGAGGAGCGACCAGGAAGTCTTTAATTATAAAGTGAAGGCAGATTCGAAGAAAAATGTCTGAAGCAAAACAAGTAGGCACCAGATGAGTGAAATATTTTAATAAAATAATAACGGTTAAAAAATGAAGAGTTATTAAATTCTGGTGAATGTATGAATAAAAATACAAAAAGTTATGTGGGGGAGGAGAGTAAAATGAGGATGCAAAAGGAAAGCTAGAAATAAAAAGAAGCCGTGAGGGGCGCTAAAATGCAAGAAAGTAAAATGGAAGCCACAAAAAGAGAAAATAGTAAAGAGAATTATAAAAGAAAAGAAAAGAAAGCTAATGAACGTGAAATGAGAGAAATAAAGAGAGGGAAAGAGAGAGAAATAAATAGAGGGAAAGAGAGAGAAATAAATAGAGGGAAAGAGAGAGAAATAAAGAGAGGAAAAGAAAGAGAGGGAAAGAGAGAGAAATAAAGAGAGGGAAAGAGAGAGAAATAAATAGAGGGAAAGAGAGAGAAATAAATAGAGGGAAAGAGAGAGAAATAAAGAGAGGAAAAGAAAGAGAAATAAATAGAGGGAAAGAGAGAGAAATAAATAGAGGGAAAGAGAGAGAAATAAAGAGAGAGAAATAAAGAGAGGAAAAGAAAGAGAAATAAATAGAGAGAGAAATAAAGAGAGGAAAAGAAAGAGAAATAAATAGAGGGAAAGAGAGAGAAATAAAGAGAAGAAAAGAAAGAGAAATAAATAGAGGGAAATAGAGAGAAATAAAGAGAGGGAAAGAAATAGAAATAAATAGAGGGAAAGAGAGAGAAATAAAGAGAGGAAAAGAAAGAGAAATAAATAGAGGGAAAGAGAGAGAAATAAAGAGAGGAAAAGAAAGAGAAATAAATAGAGGGAAGAGAGAGAAATAAAGAGAGGGAAAGAAAGAGAAATAAATAGAGGGAAAGAGAGAAAAATAAAGAGAGGAAAAGAAATAAATAAATGGAGGGGAAGAGAGATACAATGAAAGAGAAAGGGAATATAAAGAAACTGACAAATGAGAAAAAAGTGAGTAATTTCAAGAAGTGAAGATGCATAAAATGATAGAAGGAAAGAGAAAGGACCTTAAAACGGAACAAGAGAAAACAGGAAAGAGAAGAAAAAGGAAAGAAAGAAAGAAAAAAAGAAAGGCAAATGAGATAATTAAAAGATCAATAGAAAAATGATTCTGAAAAATAAATGAATAAAGAAAAAATAATATTAATCCATTAAAAGGTTCAAAGAAAGAAAGAAAGAAAGAAAGAAAGAAAAGATAAAAAGAGAATAGTCACATGAACTCGACAAATAAAAGAAGAAAAAAAATGAAAAATGCGATTGATGGATTGAAATAGTTTCAAAGAAAACAGAAACTAACAAAGAAAATAATGAAAATTGTGTAAAATATATATATATATATATATATATATATAAAGTCAATAAAGAAAAAAGAAAGAAAATTGTGATATTAGGTTGGTGCAAAAATAATGACGTAATAATATCTTTTTTTCACGTATTTTTTAACGTCAAAAACGACATTATTACGTCATTATTTTTGCACCAACCTAATAGCTCGATTAGAAATTTCAAAGAAAGAAAGAAAGAAAGAAAGAAACAAAGAAAGAAAGAAAGAAAGAAAGAAAGAAAGAACGGTGATGGGAAAAGGATTAAAAGTAAAAATATAAAATCTCCGAAAAATAATTGAAACCAAAAATAGAAATTATAAAAGAAAGAAAGAAAGAAAGAAAGAAAGAAAGAAAGAAAGAAAGAAAGAAAGAAAGAAAGATTAAATCTGAAGAAAGAATGAGAAAAAAAAAATGAAATAAAGCTACCTAAAACAATCGGCGATTCAATTAATGAAGAAGAAAGACATTAGAAAGAATAAGTGGAGAAGGAGGAAAAAGAAAATGACGCACAAGAATCAACACTGCGATTCAATAATCATAGTTTAGTTTAGCAAAAAAAGCAGCAGTAATTAACCCTTTTGTGAATTTACAAAACTATATACATCTTTCGACAACAAAAATATGATAAAATTAGTTGAATTATTTCTTGCTAATTTCCACGTTGTTGTCATAAAAAGAAGATACATTTGACTTGTCACATGTTGGTCATGCCAGAGATGCCCAGTTCCAAACACCGAAGCAGTGATTATGGTTGGCAAAATTGGTTGAACTTTCAAATTAATCCACCTTCAAGAATTAATGACAGAAAAACTCAAGTCATGTCAGAAATAGACAAAAAACTGATGTACAGGGTGTAATAGGTGAATTGTTGCAACGTTAATGTTAATATTAATCTTACGCGTTATTTTTTATTTTGTCGTTTATTACGGTGCGTCTGTGAGAAAAAGAGCACCATGACACAATGCAATCCGTCAGTAATTTGGAAACCTGCATTCTGCACGGCTTGGCATTCGAACATTTGTGTTTGGGTGTCTATCTAAGAACAGGGCAGATAAGAAAAGAACTCCTGAATTTTTGGGGGTAGTGCTGCCCTGGGTCAAGGGAATGACAGCTAGAAAAACCTATATGTGGCAAAAAGACTTAACACCATGCAACACAAGCAGGAGATCCCAGCCATGGCCGTCAGACAATTCCTGCGACCACATCACCTATGGCCACCTAACTTCCAAGACTGCAAATCCGTTGATTATTATGTATGGCGTGCAGTTGAGTGAGAGATCATCAATACACATTGTAACACCAAAGATGAACTAAAATAAGGATTATACCAGAATTCACCAACTTAAAGAAAGAGACTGTCCAGAAGAGTGGCAGAAGATTCCGAAGTCGTCTGCGGGTCGTGGTTGAAGCCAATGGTTGATTTTATTGAATAAATTTACACTTCAAGATATTTTTGGGCAATTTTGGTAAATGTATAGTTTAAAATGAGATGTCAGTGTGACTTTACTTTTTGAGTAACTTATACAATTTATACAGTGTAACCCGGATATAAGAGACCCTGATATAAGATAAACCCGGATATAAGAGACATTTTATATGTTCCCAAATTAGAGCCATACTTACCTAAACAAAAAAGACCAAACCCGGATATAAGAGAAACCCGGATATAAGAGACTTCGTATCCGGTCCCGACAACTCTCTTATATCCGAGTTACACTGTACATTTATAAAAAAATAAACCTTAAACCAATCGGTCAACAACAAGATTTGACGATATAAATGGTAAATTTAGTTTTAAAAAAAATGATATTTTTGTTCATTCTTTCTTGATAATTTAGATATTCAGTTATCGGGAATTTTCAACATATTTCAAAACCTGTCCCAAAATGTCTGGATAATCGAGGAAGTACTGTACATATATACTAGATTTATCAAAGTTTAATGCAAAGACGCAAAAGTATGACACATATAGTCTTTTCACCGGCGATTAATTGGCGTCAATCTGTAGTAGGCACTGAAGTACACCCTTGTGCAAATTAATTGAAACAAAATGAATAATTCTGTTATTATTACTTTTTTCGAATGAAACATGTCTCCGTGCTCATGTTAGTACTTCGTATGTACATTTCACGAAGTCGATCCTTGCAGGTTGATCACAGATTCTCGATTGGATTTAAATCGGGAGATTTTTTTGATTTGCACACTGGTAAAGCATGTCAGTGTGTTCGTGCAGCGTTACAATTTTCATATGCTTCTTTGGAGTAATGTACATCGCAGATAATGGCCGTAGGACGACTAATTGACAATCGAGACAATAGTCTCTAGGTGTGTTGAAAACCTGATGCAATCACGAATGACGCAATATATTTCTAGGCCAAACAAATGTCATCATACACTCCGAAAATACATTCATATTACTGCACAGCACTGCAAATGACCTAAGGTGAGAAAAAATAGAAAACGATTACACACTGCTGCACCAGTGGCTCCAAAAGTGACCGTAGGTTGAAAGAAAGGGAATTAAAGCCGTTGTTTCAGTTAAGTTGGACAAGGGTGTAGATACTTCTAAGTTTTATCTTAGACTTCTACAATTGAGGCTTTCTGGGAGACTCTCTAGTGATAGAACCTTCTAAAAAAGTATACATGAGAAGACAAAAAATGAAAAATGTCATGACTATAAATACTTTGAACGCGACTTAACATAGATATATACTTTTTTGTATCTCCGCGTTCTTATGTATTTAGGGGTATGTGCGCTTGCGTATATGCTTTGTGTGTGAGCATGCGCAAAGGACGCGAAACGACTATCTGGATAAAAAAAATAAACACTCAGCCCAGCAAAAGTTTAATATGGAAAAAGAATCCAACGCAGGAAAATTAAGATGGACAAGGAAAGGGTAGCAAGTTAAAAAAAAACAAAAAAAACAACAGCTAACAAGGTCATAAGAAGAAGAATCAAGGTGTATGCCAATAAAAGGTAAAGAAAAGTCGAATACGGGGTGATACAAAAAAGGTAGAAAAAGTGAATGAAAAATTCGCGAATTTCATTGATGATAGCGGTTTTTCGCTGGGTCTGGATACCCGTTTTGTAAATCGATTGATAGAACTCGTGCTCGCCCGCCAGTTATAAATATCAAAGCATTATTCTATAACTGCAAGCTTTCTAATGGAATATTTTACTTGTTCCTATTTTGTTGGCTTTTATGCAATTTTATTTATTCATTTTCTGTGTGTGTGTGTTTTTTTTGTTTTTGTTTTTTTTAATAAGCCTTGCGCATTTTTTATGATGTGGCAATTATCTGTTAAAGGACATCCTTCGTTTGATTTTGACTCTGAAGACGTAGCGAGAAAGATGACGCCATTATCCCAGCCGATGTTTTCTTGCGTCCACCCCACTACTGCTGAATGATGGGAAGAAACGGAAGATATTTCTAGTTTCCAATTTGCACTGGACGTTTTTATTGAATTGCTAAAAGTGTTTGCCTAAAAGAGCAAAAGAAAGCAAGCGAATAAACAAATAGAAAATGAAAGGCAAAATGAAAGAAAGAAAAAAAGTAACAGTGAAAAAAATTCTAGTAGAGCATGAATGAATTTGGAAAAGGTGGTTGAATCGAAAGAAAACAGAACTAAAGCAGAAAATAAACGAGCTATAAATAAAAGGCACAAAAAGAAAAACATATGAGAATTAAAGGAAACTTTTTTCACTAATTACGATAACGTAGATGTAAATTACGTACTGCGTGTAGGACATATCGAGTTATCGATATGCATTTGTTTAAACACACACACATATGTGTGTTTGTATGTGTGCATTTTCATATATATGACGTATATTATTTTGCTATATATATATATATATATATATATATATATATATATATATTATTTTGATCTATATTATATTGATATATATATATATATGTGTGTGTGTACGTGTTTGCATATGTATATCCTTATATGAATAAATATACATATATATATATATATATATATATATATATACAAACATACATATATATATATATATATATATATATATATATATATATATATATATATATATATATATATATATGTGGGGGGTGTATGTAAAAGCAAATATATAGAAAAATAGAAAAGAACCGTTAGGTTAATAATCCAAAGGTTTTTAGTATTTTTATTTTTAAAAAAGAGTGTTCAATACATAAGTAGAGCCTATAATTCGCTTGAAGATGAAATAGAGCTGTTTTTTTAGTTTCTTCTTTTGAAACATGAGAACTCTTATGTAGCGATGGAATCATACTTTAAAAAATAATTATATATATATATATATATATATATATATATATGTGCGTATATACATATATATATATATATATGATTTTTATATATATTATATATGTGCGGTACTTAATGGAAAGTGTTCAATATCAGTGATAGAGCTAACGTATACAGTTGTATGGAGATCTTGTACACTTGCCTGTTTTTTTGTCTACCCACAGTTGTGTCTATGTACATTTATATCTTGGTCATCCTATGAATATGCTAGCTGACACTCGTATGTTAAATATTTTACACGCCCTAGAAAATATTGACTCATTTTTGGAAATTATTTTATTTAATGCGGATAAATATTGTATATTTTGTATAATAATATCTTCCAATGTTTCATTCCTTTCTCGCACTGGCTGATATATAATTTTTTTTTTCGTTATTATCTTCTAACATTTCTTTTATCTGATCAATTCGCTCCACATATACAGGTTGAAAACCAGAGAAGGTAATTTACTACGATGAAATTTTATAGAAAGTACTTAATTCACGCACAATAAATTTACGTCAGGTTCTTGCAATATTACACCTTTCTTGGCAGATCTTTTTGTTGTGTGGGATATTTGATAACAAAAGCGACAAAAACATAGACAAAAAGAAAAAGAATCCAAATGAAATCGAGTAGACTATATGACACGTTCGGCGGAGGAGGGTGTATTCAGCATTTGATAATTTTGCGGCGATACGCGGTTAATGGTTTTAGGCAGGTTTGATCAACATTTCTTTCTTTTCATGGTTAGTCGTAAGGAATTGTAAATATAGGACTACTTTACACTTGAGTAAAATAATAACAATAGTAATATTTATTAGAATTTATTACAAAAATATCAAGTTTTTAAATTATAAATTACATATATTCGGTTTGATGCTTTTCTGTGAGTTTTCATTTTCTCCCTTGTTATTGACAGCATTTTAGAATTTTTTGGCTGCAGTGTTAAGTTTTCTAAGTTAAACAAACTGAAGCTATTTTATTTATGCTTTGTTACCTCTCTTTTCATCGTTGTTTTTAGATAGCTTTTTTCAATCATTTTGAAGGGATATAGAGAAATTCTGAAATTTAAAATGATCTTATTCCATTTCACAAATAAAGCTTGTAAAAAAGGAATATTTTAAATTAATATACGACCAAAAATAAAATGCTTTTGACAAAAAACCTTAATGACCTCATTATAAATATGTAACAATAATGTAATGATATTCCGCAGACAAATCTACGATTTATGTTACCTCATCTCATTGTATCGTTACGAATTATAAACATAAATTGAGCTTGAAATATTGTGTAATCGACTCTAACTTTTTGGAAAATATATGGATACGATATAAAGAATAATTCGCAGTGAAAAAAGCAATTTTTGAGTTTGTTGAATAAAATCATCCTCCTTCGAGCGCGTCATATAATTTACCACATTATGAATAACAAAAAAAAAATAATACAATTTAAATTTTCAATTACTCATTGACCCCTCTCCTTCATGCGCATATGTAACCTGATCATTGTAAACATTACTTTAATCCGATTAACTGCTAAAGGACGAAACGCGTCGCACGAAATATTTTTTGACTTTGTAATATATCCCCCCCATATTTATATATATATATATATATATATATATATATATATATATATATATATATATATATATATATATATAAACATAAAACATTAGGGAGCATAAAATTTACATACAAAGAAATAATCACACATAGAATCAATCAGAAATATTAATGCGACTATTGGTGACATCTGTCACTAGAAACATAATATATGCATTAAAATACTGTTAATCCATAGAGTGAAGTGATCCTCGTCGAAAACATTGTTGTCTGTAGTTTTCAGTTTATTTGATGTTAAAATGCTAGTACTTACGAATAGTCCTCTATTCATCTTCAGGCATGTGTTTTTTTCCTTATAAAATCAAAAACTTGAAGAGGAAATACTTGTTAGTACTAGCATTTTAACATCAAATAAACTGAAAACTACAGACATCAATGGTTTCGACGAGGATCACTTCACTCTATGGATTAACAGTATTTTAATGCATACATTATACTACTAGCGATGGATGTCGCCAATAATCGCATTAATATTTCTGATTGATTCTATGTGTGATTATTTCTTTGTATATATATATATATATATATATATATATATATATATATATATATATATAGCCATGTCTTCGTTCAAAGATGTTATATCAAAGTAATATAGACATAGTTTGTTTCCATATAAGACAACTGACTGGAAATTAGTACAAAACTAAAATGGCATTAAATTTTTGTTATATTCACTTTAATATGTTCTAAGTAAAAATCTTGCTGAGTGTTGTCTGGTTGATTTTGATATAGAGGGCCACGAGAATTTGAATATTTTTTTATTATTTTCGTGGTATTTTTCATTGGTGTTGTCAACAAGTATTTTCCTGTATTCTAAAGGTGGACAGGAATGTGTTTTTAGATGTTGTGCAGTAGATCTCGCATCCGACAAATGAAGTGTAATATAGAATGAAATCAACACTCCTATTTATCAAGTCACATTCATAAAACTGGTTATCGCTGAGTCTATTCCAAAGTACACGGACTGCCTTTTCATTGCCTGTCAAAACTGGAAGCTGCTTTTATAAGTTTGAACGAGAGACAAGAATGTTAAAATCCTGCATATGCCGTGTAATATTATGTTATGCTGTCTCCGATTTGTAGACTGATAAATGGGAGGTCTCGATTCTCTTAGCTCCCTGGATATCATAACTTTTTCAAGAAGCGGTTGAAAGTAGGATTCCTATGTAAACGTATCATTTGTAATAGATTACGTGATTATTTTAATGAAGCTGTTGACGTGTGAAATATACCAAATTACTACTGGGGTCACGTGAATAAATACTTGAATCACAGAAGCAATTTTTTTTTTATCTGTGTGTTATGACACTAACACGAACGTAACAGACTAATTGGCTCGTATGTAATTTACACCCGTAGTTCGAAACATTTCTTTAAATTGAAACAGACCATACATCAGGCTTGGGAAGGGTAGGGAGGCTGGAAAGTACGAAGGATGCCAGTGATGAAGCAACTAATTTTAAGGCAGGTAGGTATGCTTACTGATGTAATAATGGAGAGAAAATGAAAATATATCGTTGGCAAGTTATAATTCTTCATTTTTATATTTTTTGTTCTTTATTCCACTTATTCGCAAGACGTTGGCGATTATGGATCTCCACAATTTCCTGTCTCTTGTCGCCCTTAACTTTTGTCTTTTAATTATCACTCCCATAGCCTGCTTCGCCATCCATTCAATCAAACTCGTCAGTTAGGTTGGGAGTTGATTTCTTCTGTTTCTCTTACTTTCAATCTGTCCTGTGAGTATCAAATTTTCCAAGCTCTCTTTCCTCATTATGTGTCCCAGAAACGTCAGATGTCGCTTTCTGGTGTTAATTGTCTTTTTTGTTACCAGAACTCTAGAACATCGCCGTTCCTCACATATTTGTTTTATATATATATAAAAAGAAAAAATACACAGAAAATTATAGCAAAATTAGCAGTATAACCGGTCTTTAACCGGGACTTTCATTACCGGGTATTTTTACCGTTCGATTGGGGCATTTCAAGTTTAAAGTCATCCCACCCGAAAATCAATATTATTTAACAACATTTGGGTGCAACTGACGCACATCACCAAATAAGAGGTTAAGAAATTGAATGTGAGAGTTGCCCTGAAAGATATATATCCAAGAAAAGATAGTCAAGAGCAAAACGTTGCTGAGAGTTATAATGGACAGGAAGTAGTGGAGTGGCATTGTCGCCAACAATTTAGACTAAAACCTGAACATAAATTACACTGAAAAATTATCATCGAAATCGGATGAAAACTGTGCAAATTATCGTTTGTGGCTATGCAATTCCAAGGTGTCGTAATATTTAATATTTAATACACAGGATGATTGAATAGTAACTCCCCATTTTAAAATACTTATTTATTTATTAACTATGATTTTTTATAAGAAATCGATATGAGAGAAAAGCGTTTAGTATGAAGTTTCATTTAAAATTCGATATGGACATTAGATTACGCTGCCAGCATCTCGAGACACCCAGCAATCATGTCAACTGACTACACCAGGAACTCTTGTGATATGGAAGATATAACTTCTTGCATTCGCCCTTGAAGTGCTTCCAAAATTTTGCTTTGGTATAGTAAACTTGCTCCATCAATCAACCCTGAAGAAAAAAAGTCACGAGGTGATAAGTAAGGGTTCCTAACTGGCCATTCATACATAAAATAAGCAATTACTTATCAGTCGCCCAGTAAAATCAATGAATCTAATTCGAATTACAGTCAAACTGTAATACGATCGTATTAATAAATTAAATGGCACGAAACAAAGTCTTTCGATGAATTGTGCCTTTGTAGGTTGGTCCTTAGTACAAAGCAAGGTAATAAAGATTGTAGACAGATCGGAGATTTTGGTATGCACCAGGCAAGTATTAAAGATAAGAAAATATCATTAGAAACAATGAAAATATCTTGTATTATTGTATCCGTTATGCTTTCTTAAGAAAACTATTTGTATTATTTGAAAATAGACTTAAGGAAATAAGCTAATGGTAATATTAACCGTTTCCCTACAAGAAAAATTTGATATTTATTGACCGTGCAGCCGGTTGCAATTTATAAAAGCTTTCTTTTTAGGAATGTTTTAGGAAAAACAAGTTTCTCAAGTTTTAGGAAAAACAAGTTTCTCAAGTTCAGTAGCTGTTATCGCTTATTCTAGTACTGATGGGTGGGGTTTCCGTCATAAAGTTCTATTTGAAATGGTGCGGAATGTTAATATCTTGATGATGTCATTATTTTCTCTTAGAGTTACATGTGCTATGCATTTTAGTTGCTACTGCTGTTGGTAGTCTTCAAGTGATATGATTTCTGTTATTTGGTACAGTTCTTTATGATTCTTTAGAACCAGTCCACAAAGCATGATCTTTGCCAAGACCCTCAGTTTTATTCACTCAAAGATTCTTTTCTTTTTTTACCATTAATCTTAGGAAGCAGTTGTATAAAACTGACGGTTTGGAGCCAGGTATGACATCCATATGAAAGTCTCGATCTGCCTAATCTATTTAAGAACATGATATCGAGTTTTCAGGTTGATGTTTTGGTTTCGTAACAATTTGCTGTGTTGGGTAAAAGTACTTCTGCCACAGCGGATTCTATGTTCAGTTTGTTTTTCTCCTATACTTAATTTGTTATAAATTATTCCTACGACTATGTGTCTGAAGCGTTTAGTATTTACTAATTCTGCTTCCTGGATTTTTTTTAATATGGATTCAGAGAATGTAGCATCATTGCTTTCATTCCAATTGCAGATGATAGTTTCTGTTTTGGAATGGTTCATCTTGAGATCTCTGAATAAAGGATGCTGATTTTCTGTTAAAGATCATTCCTATCCTAACTATGAACACATATATCATCAGCATAGCCCCCACTCTCATCATCAGGACATTGGCCTCGGGAGTAAAAGCAGGGTCGTCCTCTTTTACTCGTTATATATACACTCTTGATATAAACCTATCATAAATCAATAATCTACTAATAGACTAAAATGAATAAACCAATAAACTAATCAAGTCACGAGTCCGGTCATGTCCCGTTTATCTTTTTGTTTTTGTTCTTTGGGGTCTTTTATCCGATGATTATTTCGTTTTCTTTCCTTGTATTTTTTCTCCTCCTTTTTCTGTTTTTTTTTTGTTTTTTTTCACATTCTTTCCAAATCTCATTCACTTCTCGTCTACATTTACGCTTACCTATTTTATTCCCACTCTGTTTTCCGTTTTCCGTTTTCCTTGCAATTTTACTTTGGGCTTTGTCATTTCTTATCTTTTCGTTCGTACGTCCCGACGCCATATTTTTTTTTTTCATATTTCCTCCCTTATTATATTTCTTGGGATTTGGTTTCCATCCATTGGTTCTTCAATTTTTTCTGTCCTCGGGATTTATTTATTTACATGTCCGGCCTTGCCGTAAAAAGATGTCGGAATATTAAATAATTTTGCAACTGCAAATTGACAGACAAATACAACTGCAATATAAAAAAAAAAAAACTATTTCATTTTTCTCAAGATTAAACGTACAGGTAATATCACTAGATTACAGTATACGATGACAGGGTCCAAAATAAATAGGTTAGCAAGAGTAAAACGTATTAACAGAAGACGGAAAGTGCAATACATTAGGCCTTCCAAAATCTAAGCAATGAATTAAGAAACAAAAAAAGAATACTGAACTGTTATGTAATATGAATCATCCTATGTTGCAATGGATGTTGAACAATCTCCTCACAGATGAAGAGCAGATTCTAAGTATGGGAAATGTGATAGGACAAAAAAGAATACTATGGATCGAAGATGCGAACAATTCTAGTGATATTGACACCAAAAAGTACACTTATACTTAACGCCAGGGAGAAACAGTTGAAAATTGTGTCAAATAATGAGAAAAGAGGTCTTGGAAACTTTGATGCTCAAAAGACAGATTGGAGTTAAGAGGCCCGGAAGAAAGCAACGCACAACATACTTTTCGAGCTTGAGTAAATGGATAGCAAAACAGAGAAGGAAAATGTCAAAAGTCAATAAGAGCTATAAAAAACAGAATATTGTGGATAGCCATGATTTCCAACATCTTGAAGGAACACAGAACATAGAAAAGGAAGACCGTGAATTCAAATTCCTCATCTTTAGTGGTATTAAACTCAATTGCTGACATGGTTCTACGATCTCTCTAGCAAGTAAACTTATACAGAAAGGAGTTGTTAAACCAACACCCTAACAGTTTTGAATTCAGATTTTTCCTTCTCCTATACTGGCCACCAAACAAAGCTAGAGAGTATAGTCTCCTCTACTAGACATCCTAATAATGCACTTTATATATTTGTAAAGATTTAACACAGTTCTATACTATCATATTCATTTGATTGTACTTACAGCAGATACTTTCCTGAGAGACATTATTCTACGCATCTTGCAACAGTTAACACAATAAAACGTAATAAGTGGGTACTTGCTTTCATTATCCAAACAGACTTTCCTCATTATGTTTCCCAGAAATTTTTAACTGTTTTTTTTCATTTTATTTATGCAAAAAACATTCTTTATATTTTCAATTCCCTTTAACAACTTCCTATCATGTTCCGTCCGTGGTATTCTAAGCATTCTTCTGTTGAAACATATCTTTGCTGCCTCAAGTCCCTTCTTCATCTATGAGGAAATTTTCCAGTATTCACTGCCACAAAGAATGTTGCATATCAGTTCAGCACTCATTGCTTCGTTTCTGAAGTTTACTGTTTTCGTAATAATTGCTTTAGAAGTTGGACGTCATCGTTCGCTATTACAGTTGGCGATTGGATTTTTGTGTCAAATCATCCACCGTCTGTTATAACGCTTTCCACATAATTACATATCTATTTGGATTATTACATTTATCCTGGTATTTTAACTTACAACATTAGAACTCCAATCCTCTTTATCCGTTTTCTGGTATCTGCCGTACTTTGTAACCTACACGGAAATTTGAACGATTTCTGAAGTAGGCAGGAAAGTATAATGACCGAAAATTTGTAACTCTAACAAGGAGGATAAGTATACTAGTCTGAATATAAATAAATTACTAAAGGAAATTTTTCATTTCAAAAAGGGCCATATCACGATGAAATACCGGTTCTTGTCCTATCATCAAGTTAAGCAATATCGAACCTGGTCAGTACTCGGATGGGTAACCACTTATAAATATCAGTTACTATAAACGTGGATGTGCGGGTGGTGGAATGGATAAAGGCTTGGAATTGAATATAGGAGAGACGAGTTCCAATTCCTGTCTGGTTCGTTATATTCACTTCGGCGCAAATACCCATGGGAAAGGTATGAATCCACCTCTTCTTCCTCAAGCTATGGCTTAATTAGTAGGACACGTATCATTAAATCCTTATTTTCTCCAAAGGATTCTTAGAAATTTAAAACATTTCTGGTGTTAAATCACCTTTAAAAACTTGTTAAGTCGTAAAAAACAATGAAATCAATCATCTCAAGAAATTCCGATATATGTTGATTTTACCTTCTTCCTTATTTATATGCCGTGACCGTTTAAGACATGAGTGATCATGCCTCTCCACAACTTCCGATTTTTTTGTAATCTGAAATCTCTTAGTAAGGTGTGCCATTTCCCTTCTACTTTTTTCTGCCTTCCATCTATACAAGATAGATAGGCTACTCGCTGTTTTTCTCTGACCCGCAAGATTTCAATATTCCTTGTGAGTGCCAAATTTTGCAACCCCTCCTTGCTCATATGATGTCCGAGACATGTCTCTTTCTAAATTTACGAATAATCATACTTTTTGTTTCAAATTTTCCGTAAAACTTCGTTTTTATTCACATAGACTTTTTGTTGCAAAATATTCACAACCCCATAAACCTTCAAGACGTAACTGTTACATGAAAGAAGTACTAACGCATACACATCTTTTGAAGCAGCTCTAACAAAAATGAAAGATCAATTGAAATATTGTTTCTATTAAATATTCTATAATCACTAATCATATTACGTTTTCTTAAGTTTTCTTTCTAATATTTGATCTGTTGTAAATATAAAAAATAAAAAAAAAACATTTATGTCAACACGGAGTAATTAAATCTCGAATTGGAATTGTTATGGCGACAATCATTCGACAGTTAATAAGGGAAGATTTTACTAATTACAGAATACGTCTCCAAGGTATTTGCTTATCAGTTTGTTCATGCCAAGCCTTTGCGGCAAAGTTTCTAACAGAGTGCCTATCTTACAAGCATACACACACAGAGACAAAACACCTGCCTTTCAGATAAAGTCCGATTATTTTATTATTCTAATTAATTTTTCTCACCACATTGATCATTTGCCCAAAGCAGAATAGGAAGCATATCAACCGAGGATAAATATATGAAAATTAACCCTGCTTCCTAATACAAGCAGTATTGTACAAGCATCCATGATCGGTTTTCAAACACAACTAAATCATGATTAGTACAGCAGACTGGTTTTCCCATCTCAGAACACTATCTTTTTAGTCTAATATCTTCATTTTCATACCGTGTCTTACTTTAAGAAGATTAATAAAAAAAAATGAAGAATATATTCGAGATATGCTTCATACAAATAACCATTTGTTGAAATAATACTTTATCTAGTGTTATCGTTCCTGACCTTCTCCATTCAATTTGCCACTGAGGCAACCTAGATCCCCTGTGCCTTTTCTATAAATATTTTTATGGTAATTGTTCTGATGAGCTTTTCTCTTTGCTACCTAGACTTTATATAAGCGTACATCCAGATGGGCGGCAAGGTCTCAGCATTTTACAGTTGACATGGCTAGATGCAACCGTAACTTCTATGTCATCAGTTTCTTCTTTCAAACTTCTCGCTCTTGGTACATACTTCCGGTTCTGGCTTTCCAGTCAACTTTGATCCTCAAAAATTTAAATCGTTATCTTCTTTATTTTAATCCCGGTTCTTTTATTGTTCGCTCTAGTAAATATAGTTTTACTTTATCTTATATGCTTGCATATTCAACACCCCGCCACGCTTATTAATGGTTTTATTGCCTCGTTTAAGTGAAATTATTAAAAAACGATTGTTCCACATAGAATTCTGCTAGAAATACAAATTCCTTATATCATATTAATACTGCGATTAATACAATCTTTCGAAAATTAATCTCATAGAAACTTTGTTAATTTAGTTTGCTCGTTGCACAATGGATCCCCATGCTTGTTGCTTGATACCAAATTCGTCATCATCGAAATTTTGAGCGATATTAATAACAATATTAAAAGTTTAATGTGGTTTCTTATGTAAATTAATCAGTAGAATTACATGTTCACTTAATATTATTTTGAGGAATATTGATAACAATATTAGAAGGATGATAATGGCATATTTTATAAATTTCCAGTTTCAGGCTGATTCTATCATTCACATGGTGCCAATTAAAATTTAATTTTAAGCCATATTAATAAGACGAATTATTTTTTTTCTTTCCTGGTCCCTTCCTTTATGATAATGTCGTCGATGACGAAATTTGCCGCCAACGTGCACGTTCAGGACTAGAAGCTTTCATTATTCCTTGTTACCGTTTAGCTTAGCAAGAGTTGGTTCTAAGCGAAAGAATATCAACTAAAGGGGTAGAAAAAAGTGAAGATGGTGTGAATTTGTTTAAGGTGGACCTCAACTTGCGAGGATGTGATCGACACACATGTTTTCATGACTTTTCTCTGCCCCATATATGGAATCAGACACGCAGAATTAATTTATGAAACTACAACGGACTACCGTTGACACTTGTTATAATTTCGAGTGGTGCCTTCTGTAGCACATCCGTCATACGTAGCCCTCTTCATCCGCTGGTTCAACCCTCGAGACCTGCTGCAATCGTTATCCGCTTTTTCCATCGTTGGGATCTTTGGAATTTGTCGCGATTATTCTTGGTTTTCCACCTTTCCGCTAAAGATGAACCTACAAGTTTAGAACTCCCGAAAGCATCGTTCTCAGAGTCGTTGGACCACGCAAGCCCCTCCCTCTGCAAGGAGCAACCATCAGAGGTACACAAATAGAATTATACACTCATAAACAGGCATATATATTTTACACTAGATGTCGGAGTAAAGAGTTCGTCATCAAATGTACCACTTATTATTATTATTATTATTATTATTATTATTATTATTATTATTTGTTGTTGTTGTTGTTGTTTTATTTCCTTTTGTTTCTGGTGTATACTCATTTCTTTCCGGATCCCGACCAGAAACCAAAGGTCAGAACTGTCACCATGACGTTTTTCACTGAGCAGTTTTGAAAAAAAAATCGCACATGATTTACATAGATAAATCCCTACGTAAGTTGAGTGCTGTACTTTTGAGTACAATCTTTTTCATTACTTTAAGGCATGGGCTACCAAGGATTCCTTCAATGAGTCTACTGGAATCTTTTCCAATCACTTCGAGGGCTCCAACTACAAGTGTAATTTTTAATGTCCTCATGTGCTACATTTTTGAGATTTTGATTTCAAGGTCTTTGTATTCTGATAGTTTTTTGAAGAGTATTATTATTATTATTATTATTATTATTATTATTATTATTATTATTATTATTATTATTTTCCTTTGGTTTCAGGTGTATACTCATTACTTTCCGAGTTCCGACCAGAGACCTAATATCAGAAATGGCATGATGACATTTTCCACTGAGCAGTTTTGAAAAAAAAAAAAAATCGCACATAATTTACATAGATAAAGCCCTACGTAAGTTGTGGGCTGTACTTTTGAGTACAATCTTTTTCATTTCTTTAAGGCATCGGCTACCAGGGATTCCTTCAATGACTCTGTTGGAATCTTTTCCAATCAATCCGAGGGCTCCAACTACAAGTGCAATTTTTTATGCCATCATGTGCCATATTTTTGAGATTTCGATTTCAAGGTCTTTGTAATTTGATAGTTTTTTTTGAAGACCTTCGAAGATACATTACAGTCTGCAGGGACTGTACTGTCAATAAGAAGGCACATTTTGTCTTTGCAGTCTTTAATCACGATGTCAGGACGATTAGCTTTGATTGTTCTGTCTGTGTGTATTGTATAGTCCCATAAAATTGTTACAGGTCCTATCTCTGTAACCGGGCCTTGGTTATTATTATTATTATTATTATTAGTAGTAGTAGTATAAATACAAGACAATAAATAAGAAAATAAGAAAAGTATAAAATTATAAAATATATGAGAACACTTTTATTATTGTTTTTAAAAATACTTGAAAGATAAATAATAGAGAAAGAAATTGACAGTTCTGATCTTGACCAATACTTTAAAAAAAGGCCAAACTAAACAAAGTATAACTAATATCAAAGAAAGTGTAACGGTGATCGACGCTGAATAGTGGAATCCTATTGTTTTATTCATTTCGCACTAATGGCCTTGGAAAAGGAATTAACCCATCTTCCTCTAACTAGGCGTTAAATAAACCCACTGCTACTAAGGGTGAATAATACCAAATTACGAGAGTTATAGGACATCTGATTTTGAGTGTGCTAGAATATCTACAAATGAAGCCCTATTGTAAAGAACAAAGATTATATCATAATCCATCACATTATATCAGACTAATCTCTGCTTAATAAATAATGATGTCATAATATCCACAGTGCCATAAGTAAAATCCACAGGTCTTCGTTCATCTTTGATGCAAAAAGTAAAACATGATATTGCGAACAAAATTAATTGGTGAGTAAAAGCAATGTGTATGGTTGGGCAGAGTATCTTTGAAGGGAGAAAAAGAATCATATTAATTATTTGCGATTAAGTTTATTAGAAGAAACTATATGAAGAGAATTATTTACAAGAAAGAGCAAACAATAAATATCACAGGTTTAGGCACACATTTTATCGTATATAAGATAAACTGAAGAGGCAAAACATTAGAATCAGTAATAAACCGAATTGCGTCCATCCTGCCTTACTTGTTGAAACGGATAACGAAACTTTGCAGTAATAGGCAAAAAGGTGGTGTACCTGTAGCAGGCATGAAATGCGGATATGGCGTAACCGCAAAATGCTTTCTTGAGTCAGAATAACAAATAATTCTTATAGAGGTTCTGTAGTAGACAACATTCGGAAGGATATACCAGGAATGGGTGACATCCAGACAGACCTCAGTGTTATGTGACAGCAAGTGAGTAAAAAATGATAAGCAAGTTTGTCACTCAACGAAGAGAACCCTATGCAAGCGCACTGCCCCAACACATGCGTCAACACACTCTGCAGCGTATAATGCGAGAGGGGACATTACATCACCCCTGATTCAACAATGGTCAATTTATCTCCGTGACAACAAAACTCCATGACAACTCCCCACAAGACTACTCAGCACGAAGACAACCCAATACTGCCGTCGAATTCATAGCTTCAGACCTGTGTTGGCTGTCATGGTGTGCACATCTATTCGATCGGCTTTGAATCGTAGAGATTTTGAATGTTTGCATGTTTGACTTAGTGATTTGGTTTGCCCATTTAGTTGATTGGTGTTTAATTTTCAAAGTTTTCATCACAATCAAAATGAAAAACTCTTAGTCAAGGAGAAAATTAAAATTTGCACACGAAGACCATTTATTTATACTTGATAAGTTTAGTAAAAGAGGCAGCAACATAAAATATTGGTGTTTTGACCACGGCTCTAGGTGGAATGCAAGGATTCATACAAAGTTTGAAGCAGTTATCAAAAAAGTAAACAAGCATTCCCACAATCCTCAGCGGCCAATTTAGAAGTGGCTAAAGTGCACACAGTGCACACAGCCTTGAAACGTCGTGCAGTAACAAGTAAAGTATTAGCAAATGTATCACAGGTTTGCGCTGGGATCATTGGCAGATGTTTAAGCCATAACGCAAACGATTAAACGCAAAAGGAAAACTTTAAGTGCTCCCCGTCCAGATCCTTGTACAACATTTTCAATAAACTTTTAAATTAAAAATAAAGACATGTGTTAAAAATGATCTTTAATAAATTACTTTTATTTGTTTTAAAAAGTCGACGAAAAAATTTCATAGTTTGCATGTCGTTGAGCTATCCACGCGCTGAGTGGACTTGTGATGAGTTGTCCTGGAGTTGAGTTACTCTAAAGAAAAGTCGGCGGTGTTGAGTCGGCGGTGTTGAGTCGGCGGAGTTCAGTTGGTGGTGAGGGTTCGTTCTGTACCCGTATATTGTATTACATAAGTTTTCTTAGTCATCACCAAAAGAGACTAGTATTATTAACGTTGCTTCTGCGGTGGTAATTAGAATACACCATCTGAGTCATCCTCGGTGGAATAAAATACTTACAAATGGAGTACATTCCGGATCTTACTTGTGTACTCTAGTGTAACCCGGATGTAATTTCTATCACAGTGTTCGGAATGAGAAGTTCTCATTATTTCCAATATTTACACGTGGACTGAATCGGTTCCATTTCCGCTTGATTCTTTACAATAACACGATCAGGCCGGAAATAGAGTACTCCTGAGATTTACGGGCTCGGGGGGGTCAGTCTTCACTTTCCAGTCTCGATAGAGTCCAAAAGCGTCTCCGCATCCTTGAGGGTGACGCATCCTTTTCCATTCTACAATCCTTCTCTCACAAGGCTCTCGCTACTCAATCGCTATTTCCATTAAAATCTTCAGACAAAATACACTCCTTAGTTCCACCAGTTTTAACCTTTACGGTTAGAACCCGCCATGCCCAGCAAATTGTTGCGAACAATCCTCATTCCCTACGTATTCCATGGGTGATATATCAGTTCCACCCTAGCAGCTTCTTCCCGCGAACCGCTGCTCTGTGTGACCGATTCTCAAGAGGATGCTTCCCTGATTACTACAATGATAACCTGTTCAATTCTAGGCTCAACTGTTATCTTCTCCACACATCACCATTTATTAATTGTGTAATGTATACAAAAGCAGGGATGCTGATAATTGCGAGTCCTTTGTTCTAGAACCTCTGAAAAATAAAAATTAAAAAAAAATGAAAGGATACGGTAACTTTCCCATGTGTGCGTCCCAAGGACACAACTAAAGTTTCCAATGAAAAGCGATACATTGTTTGCAAAAAAAGGATTTTTAAGAGTCTTACGCCCCATGCAAGGCAGAAAAGCAACGGAGAAACAAAGGGTTACTGAGTGTGGAAGAATTAGGAAGAGAAACATTAATAAGGAGCGGAAAGAGAAAAGACTAATCAGGAGGAAAAGTAGATAGCGATTGACATTGCATTTAAATATTTGAAGATTGAAGTCGGTTAGAAAGCAGGGAGTCGGAAGGGTGTTCCACAAACGAGAAGTGCGAGAAAAGAAACTGTTAGCATAGAATTTATTGTTACATCTAGTCAGCTCAATAGTAAAGTGATTATATCTCGACGCTAGTCTAGTAGTGCTCCTCAATTCAAAAAATCTAGGTAGCATAGTAAAGAGACTATCCGAAAAATTACCATGAATGTATTTATAGAACAGACACAGAGGCGCAACCTCACAGCGGTAGAAAAGTGACTGAAGCCGAAAGACCAGAATAGGACCGATAATATTGCTGATGCTTCTTTGGATTTTTATCAAGGAGCTTTATGCAAAGAAAAGGGACACAGTGCCATATGTGACAGCAATATTCTAAACATAGACGTATGGCAGACTTATAGATATTTAAGATAGATTCTGCAGAGAACAAATGTTGTAACTAATACGTTTCTTTCTGTAACTGAATGCGAATCATTTGTCATATGAAATTAGATTTTAGTGTTAGTTATTATATAAATATATATTTCTTAAACATTTTCTTTTTCGTTGTTAAGGTACTTTTTAAAACTACGAATGCAAAACCTTTTGACTAAAGGAGGAAGACATTTGTATTTAACAATCAGTTCAGGGTTCAAATAATATTTGACTAACAGGGTTCAAAAATGTCTTCAGACAAAAAGAAACTTTCCTGTTTGAGTTGGATGCCAATACTTTTTTTTTTAATTTTAATTAATAAACAATGCAGTGATCATCAGATTTTATTTTTCAAATACGTTTTATTAGTTCTTCCTTTATTTCTTTCTCGTATTCTTACTCCCTTTTATTGGGCGTGGAATGTGTGGGTGGCATTTAAAGGCGCATCAATGTCACCTTACCAGATATTTTCTTGGTTCGTTTTCTTTGTATATAGTTTTGAAAAACTTTTATTTCAATTAAAAGAAAATCTTTGTTCTGTCATAATTCTAAAAAAAAATCTACAGTTTTTTAATTGAACTGCTCTTATTTAGAATTTATTCATTTGAATTAAAAAAAAATGTTCAGTCAATTAAATTGTTTTTTGGGACAATAGTAAAAAAAAAATTTAGTCCTTAGCGTTGCAATTAACATAACAAATTATTAAGAAACTTTGGACCCATAGAATTTCCCAGGACCCCAGCCAAATCACCACTGCATTAAAAAAAACAAGAAACTATCAGCATTAATGCAAGGAAAATAAGTATTTTTTTAACACGTGCAACATACGCAATGATTTTTTACAGCAACACAAGGCAAATCCCCTCGTGAGCTGATAACAGGAAACTAGTTGCAGAAACACACGGCTGATTTTAGGTCCTTGGGCTCACCAAAATTAAACCGAATCGAGTATATAGCGACAGCTGTAGAATATCATAGCCCTGGATATACATAACTTCACTATTCTCGTATACATGCTATACGGCTTCGCCTTTATTGTTCCAGATATGGGATGGATTACGTTATTAGATTGTTGTCTAATTTTTAGAATATTCATTTCATTAGCGAATACAAAATCTATAATAAGTGCAAGTACAGAGGTTACCGTGTAGGAATGCTTATTTATCGGGGTTTGTGTACATGTCTGGGATTTAAAAATATAAACTATATAACTCACCAAAATCAATTATCCTGAAGAATATGGATATATAAAATTAGATATTAGATTGTGTCATAAATAATTTCATATTTTCCAAAATATTTTTTCAGTTATATAATCGCCATTATTTACAGGTTCGATATGTTTTTAACAAAATCCCACAGCTTTGATGCGAACAAATATTTGACGAATCTGGTTTTCATTAGAGGATTTTTACCTTCAAACCTTTATGTGACGATAAAAAAAGAAAGTATCCGGTTACTGGAAGATCAGATGAATCCATTGGAAGGCGTTAAACAGACCAAGCGAAATTCAAAATCTTTTCCTTCGTTTATCTTGCTGTATGCTGTCTTGTCATGGGGAACAAAAAAGTTTTACTCACCGTGCTTTAGCGCTCGACCACGTCACAGCAAGCATGGACCTATTTTCTCTTTTTAAGGAAAGCACACTCTCTTCACCTAGATTATTTTCTTGAAAGCTTCATATCTTCTCGAATCAAAAACGTAAACAGAACTTGTGTTTTGAAAAAAGCTGTTGTATATTGTGTTAATATCCGTGGATTTAGAGATCCGCTGAGCTTCTTGGAATATTTTTCAGGGAAATAGGAAGAGGAGGAGAAGAAGAAAAAGAAGAAGAAGAAGAAGAACAGGAACAAGAAAGGTAAAAAACAAGAACAAGAAAGATTAATAAGATGGTTGAAGAAGAAGAAGAACAGCAGCAGCCACAACAAGAAAAAGAAGAAGACAGGAGAATAAGAAGGGCGTAGAACAAAAATAAGAACAAAAATGGTGCAGTATAAGGATGAAGAAGAAAGTTGAAAAAGATGAATAACAAGAAGAGCAAAAAGGTGAAGAAGAAGGGTGAGGAAGTTGAAAAAGAGCAAGAACAAGAATGGTAGCGAAGAAGAAGAAGAAGAAGAAGAAGAAGAAGAAGGAAAGTGAAGATGAATAACAGGAATCAGAACAAGAACAAAAAGATGAAGAAGAAGAAATGTGAAGATGTAGGGTAAAGAAGAAGATGAAGAAGAACAAGAAAAAGAAAGATGAAGAAAAAGGGGGAAGAAGAAGAATGATTTTGAAATGAATGAAAAAATATCAGTTGTTATGATAACAAAAAAATTCGGAAAGGACGAATCTTCTATTCCGCAATATTTACTACCGGATATTGTTAAAATTAACATATTTTTGCTAAATGTTTGCTTAATATAAGACCAAAGGTAAATTCAATATAGAAGGTGACGAGAATAGGTTATATTGATAGAGCTGGGGGCTGGAAGTAAGTGAAGATTATAATATGCACGATAGATTCTGATGTTAGGATCCTCTCAGAAGTAGTGGCAATTGAGGAGAAAATGTTCTTATAGAGTATCCTTCTTACAAATGGAATTCGAGAATAATTTGGACGATTGCTCTTGTATATAAGGATATGGCATTCTTAAATATAAAAGCCTGAAGTGATGGAACCAAGAATCTTTTCGTCAGAACAGTTGACATAAAATATTATTTTCTATAATCCCTTATTGCGTCTAATTTGTGCAATAGGACGTATATGTATGTATGTGTTGGGGGCTCAGTCAGCATCCGAGGGAGAACAATCACAAACCTCAGATTCGTTGATGGTATAGACGGACTAGCTAGAGTGAATTGGCAAGCTTGGTCAATCACCTTGACAGAGCCTCCGCAAAGTTTGGGTTGGAAACTAGCGTCGAAAAATAACAAAATCATGACACATGACTATGGCTCCACCATGGAAGACATCACAAGCCATGGCCAGAAACTTGAGTCGGTGCAGAAGTTCAAATACCGCGGAGTGATCATCAGTGACCAAGGATCAAGACCCGAAATTCACGAAGAACTGCACAGACTGACTGCACTCTCTAAGCTGAAGTGGAGGGGTAACACCATCTCCATTCAGTAGATGATCAGGCTTTTGCGTGCATTGGCCTTCTCTATATTCCTGTATGCATGCGAGACACGGACGGTCACAGCTGAGCTTCAAAGAAAGATACAGGCACTGGAAATAAGATGCTATTGAACCATCCTAGGCATCTGATGTCTTCACCATATCACCAACGACCATGATCGCAGTAAAATTCAGCAGCACATTGGCCCCACGAAGGCATCGCTACAGTTAAGAAAAAGAAGCTATGGTATAGCCACGTAATACGATCAGAGGGCCTTGCAAGGAAACGTCGTGGGACGTAAGAGGAGTGGGAGACAGAAGAAAAAGTGGAATGGCAATATAGAAGAATGAATGGAGAAATCATTCACAGAGAACCAGGTTCTGGCACACGACCGCGACAGATAGAAGAGTATGGTAGACAGCTCAACACGTCGGCCCCTAACAAATCCTTCTGAAGTTAAGGTCGAAAGAAGAAGAAGAAGAAGAAGAAAAGGAAAAAAAATATTGGGAAAAGTGGTATATATTGTGTTCAGTACAATCCGCGGGTTCAGATATCCACTGATTTTCTTGGAATACTACTACTATTAGGTTGGTGCAAAAATAATGTCGGTTTTTGACGTTAAAAATACTTCAAAAACCGACACTATGTTTGCACCAACCTAATACAAGAAGAAGAAGAAAAAGAAGAAGAATTGTTGCTGCATATCGGCTACCGTACATACTTTTAAACATCGTCAGTTCGTCTAAAACTTTCATCTTCCAATTTCAAAAATTCCGTGGACTTTAACTCTATAATTTTAGATCCTTTCTTGTCCCGAACGTGTCTTTAATTCGAGGCACGCCTTTGAAATTCATTTTACAATATTGCAATATTTCTAGCGGGTGTTAATCATTTACAACCCTCTCCCCACATCCCTCGGCATCTATTAAGGAAAACTGATAAAAATGATTACTATTAGTGTTGTTCTTGTTAAACAAAATGATTATTATTAAATGTACAAAGTTCTTCGATTTATAATTATTAATTAAGCATGTAGGAATTATCGTTACACAATAAACTCAAATGAATCGAATTATTAATACTTTTTTTTATAATTGAACCGTTTTTAGGCTGCTATCATTGAAGCGTTTTCAAGGTTGCTAAAGACATAATAGCTTTTAGCTGTTACCGTTTGTACTTAAATGTAATTATGGATGAGTTTCTGCATCATCAGTTTTCTATTGTCAGTCAATATAGCATTTGAGAAATATGAGATTTAAAAAAAAATATCTGAAGATGAAACTGACTACATTCAATGGTAAATATTATTTTAAAAATTATCGTAAATTTAATAATAAATGTAACAACGCCTGGAAAAGGAACAAGAATCTAAGACACATTGTTCCTTAAAATTATACCATCTAGCTACAAAATAATTATTATCGATTGAGAGAGCACGTACCAAGAAACTGGCATATGGCACAAATAGATGAATTCCAATCTACCCTTCCAGACACCCGTCTTATAAAGAGTATTCTGGGTACATGCCTCACAGCCAAATGCCTGAACTGTTAACTGTATAGCACCAGTTTCTCAGATCAGTGATTAAAAATGGCTTACAATGAATGAGCCAGATCGGTCTTAGACACGGCCATCCTTATTATAGCTCTGATGGACATGGGCTACACAATTATATAAGAGAATTTACAACGCTTGTGGACTTTCAACAACAGCAACAACTGAAATGGATAGAACATGGAACTCAAAGAATTAATCTAGGTGCTGACTTTCCACACAATTTCAAACAAAATGGTTAGAAGGAAACCACCATGATTGTCGTAAAACAATAACTTCAGTAGTTTATTTTGCTGAAAAATTCCTTCAAGAGACAAATTTTATAAATTTCAGTCGTCGACCTCAGCACTAGCTGTTACCTCAGTGAATGCTGAATATTTCCTTATAAAGAAACGACTACTATGACCATTATCATTACTCATCCCGATAAGTGGCCCAGTGTATCTCACTGTCGACACCGCCAAGCATTACTTTCCTTTTATCAGGTTTCTGCTTCTTTGACTTAAAGTATTTTCGCCCTCCTGCAAACACATTCTCTTATTTTAATTTCCATTAATTTCTCCGTGCGTAATTGATCAACAGTCTCGGACTGAGGAATCGGACAGCCGAGTTCGAATTCCAGTCGAATTCATTACATTCATTTACGTGCTAATACCCTTGGTAAAGCTATGAATACACATCTTCTCCCCACCCCCAGCTATGGATAAATAGCAGGACAAACCGTTTTATAGCCCTGGATGGCAATGGGTTTACCGTAGAAAGAAATGGCAACCTACTGCAGGAAAAAATCTACCTCGTCAGTCATGTATCGAATGATACATGATCGCCTATGTATCACGCATGGCGAATAAAGGAAAACTGACTGAAGAGATATTATTTACATTCTTTACACACTGACTGTTTTTTTTTTTTTGGTGGGGAGGGGTCTGTTTGTGTGTTTTTTTAATTGTTTCGCTCCAAGAAAGGCGGGAATGCCATTGATACGCCTGGGGTTAAAGGGAGTGAAAGTGAGAAAAAAAAACTGTTTATAAGGGAGACCGACGAAGGATAAAAGCTGAACATGCTTCAAGAAGATTGCGATTGACGTTGCATTTCAAAGTTTTGAAGACTGTAGTTATAGGGGAAGCAAGGAAAACAAATGGAGTTCCACAGGCAGGAAGTGCGAGAAAAGAAACCGTTGGAGTAGAAGTAGCGGCTACATTTAACTATTTAAATAATAAAAGGGTGGGACGTAGATATTCATCATTGTTGTTCTCACATTCATGTTCGAAATTTCTATGTAGGTTACCTGGAACGACTACTGATGAAGGCCACAGTAGACAACTGCTGAAACGTTGTGATATCAACAACAAAGATGTGGACAATAGTTCGTCTGTAAATAATATAAATAATGTTGATTCCTCATTTCAGGAAATTTAGACAGAAATCAAAAGATATGTCTTCATCGTGAAAATCATCTTCGGCACTAACTAAATGCCTATTACATTCTATGTTGTATTTGGATTCGGGTTTAAACAGATTTGACATTTGAAATAGAAAATTGCTATCGATTTAATTAATACACGGATAATTATATTAGTTACATGGTTAGATACAAACAAAGAAATGCTAATTTGTACTTATTTTCCCCCTGTCTCTGATCTCTATCAAACTAGACCCACGCGGCTCGATCACACGCTTTAAAGACTCGGTAACTTTTAACTGGATTTACGTTCTGTCAAAATAATTTAATCGAATAAATACTATTTCAGTTTTCTGGTTGACATTTTTATAATCGAATTTACCCCAAGAAAGGCAGTATAGCCACTAAGTCGCAAAGGTTACTGGGTGTGAAAGAATTAGAAAACAGTAACATTAAGGATGGATAACAATAGAAGAGTAATCAAGAAGATTGTAGATAACGATCGATATTGCATTTAATTTTTTGAAGAAGAATGACTGGAAAGCATAGAACCAGAAGATAGTTCTACATACACGACGTGCGAGAAAAGAATCTATTAGCATAAAACTTAAGGTTACATTGAGCCAATTCAGCTGTAAATTGATGAGACAATGTTACCATTTTTGTACTGAGCTTAAATTCACATAAAATCTAGGTACCATAGTGAGGGCTCATCCGAACAATCACCATGAAAGTATTTATAGAAAAGGCACAAGAAAGCAACTTTACGTCGGCGGGAAAGTGAAGTCAATGTAACCAAGACGCCAGGTCAGGATCAATAATATTGCTGATTCTTCTTTGTATTTTATTAAGAATATCTAAACAGGGGCACCGGAACATATCTGGCAATAATATTCTAAGCATGGATGAAAGATAGGCATACAGATATTTTAAGACATTTTTTTATGTTTATACGTTCTTTTTATAGATACAATTATTTAAGTAAATGCTCTGCTTATAATAAACAGTATTAACGACATTTACCGGCCTGAATGTCCTAGAAATTATCATAGAAAATATGTGTCCTTCGACAGGAATTGAACCTGTATCCTATACGGAACCGTCATATAGCCTGACATGCTATTACCGATTGAGCCACAGAGGAGCGTTTCGGTTAGGAAAGTCGATTTTACTGTTTTTAAACTACAATTATCCGTTTTCCTAATTCGCTTGTCTTTCTTTTCTGATATTTTATGTTACCATATATTTCCATAAAACTCATTAACACTCAACAGAGATGTTGTGAAAATTCACTTATAACTCAGTGTTACGCAGGAGATTCAGGATGACCGAGAAGATTACCCCTTTCATATACAGAGGAACGGAAGCGAGCCGAGCGTAACCTGCCTAATAAACTTGTGTAAATGTATAGCGAAGAAAACGGCGAGTTACCTCGTCAGACCAAACGACAACGTGTCGCGTGTAGCCTACGACTGAAATCGTGGCTAAAAAGAAAGTTACTTGCCGAAAAAAGGCCACGTATTCTGCATGATATGCTGAAGACGGAATAAAATTAGAAACAAATCAGTCACAGGAGTCGCCATAAAAGTACTTTGATATGCTAATATTGTGTGTCCTCTCTCAGTTGTCGGCGAATTAAAAAAAAGACAAATTCCGTCTATTCCGCTACCGCGGCCGTCGTCAGTGAGTGTGTTATTCTTCTGGCTAGTTATAGTGATTTTCCAAGCATAGCTTAGATGTGGCACAAACAGAAATTAGTGGGGCACCCAGTGAGATTAGAACTCATTACTCAGTCGTAATTGTTCTAGCGAGACAAGCTTGCGAACCATTACACCACCTCGAGGTGCCCAAACTGGCTGGTGAATGGCATTGTGATTTGTGATATAGTACCTGCAAATTAAGATTCCAACATTTTCTTTCTGCTCCTGATCTTCGAGTTTGAACTTATAGTGATTTGTTCTCTTCGTTGTGGAAGTAATCAGCTACACATATTTTCATTTGCGATCCAAGAACTCTTACAAAATGAATGACAGGAGAGGGGTGATGAGACATAACAAGTCTACAAACATTGCTCACAGCTACAAAAGAAAGAAAGTTGGTGATAGCCATGATTGAAGGAATACGGCATATTGAAAAAGAAAAACACAAAGACTTATGTAAACAAATTTCGTGCATGCCAGTCCACTCAAAGTGAAAGAGGTGTGCGTTTTTTTTTCTTTTTTTTTTTTTTTGGTAAACTGTACTCAGAAGTGATTTACTTTTTGAAATGAGGTAATTGCGTCCATCTCATGGAATAAGTAAAAATTCTCTTAGCAAAATTCTCAACTAATGCTACATGTCTGATATCTCTTCACCAGTAACCGTACATTTTATCCCATATTCGGCTTGAAAGGTATCAACACTGGCGGGCACGATGAAAGGTTACGCAGAAAGGAAAGGTTTGAGAAACCCATTGCGAGAGAATTCTGGTATTGATCCCCAATATCAAATGACATCAAAGCGACGTAATTCTTCGGCGTTAAACTCAGTAAACTGCTTGCCTTAGATACTTCTGCGCGTTGCATCATTCCATTTATACTTTTTCGTTCTTACAACTACAGGTTGTCTCAGTATAAATGTAACCCAAATAAACGTATGCAATTTTGTCTATTTTTTAATATTTAGCTATCATATTTCAGATTTAAAAAGCCATTTTTATTTAATGAATTCGTTCAAGACAGACATACAGGACGTCCCAATATAAATGTAACCCAAGTAAACGTAAGTAATTTTGTCGATGTTTAATATTTAGCTTTTATAATTCAGATTTAGAAGGTTGGGAAGATAGCAAAACCAGATTTGATTTCCCCAGATAGGGAAACTTGGACGAGAACAATCTAATTACAAGATGAGATATCCTGATACATGAATACGGGAAATATAATAATCTCATTCCAACAAGATGAGATACCACTAGACATAGACAACGGAAATACAAGCATCTAATTCTAATAAAATGAGATATCTCAAAATAGAACGGTTTTAAACTAATATGATTTTAAATTCCCAGACATGGAGAGTAGAAATAGAACAATCTAATCCCAACAGGATGAGATATCACCATACATGAACTGCAGCAGAACGCTCTAATTCCGACAAGATGAGACAACCCCAGACATAGACCCCTTCGAGAGAACAATCTAATCGCATTAAGATGAGATATCACAAGACATGAACCTCGGCAGGAGAACACTCTAATTCCGACAAGATGAGACAACCCCAGACATAGACATCTTCAAGAGAACAATCTATTCGCATTAAGATGAGATATCACAAGACATGAACCTTGGCAGGAGAACACTCTAATTCCGACAAGATGAAACAACCCCAGACAGAGACCCCTTCAAGAGAACAATCTAATCGCATTAAGATGAGATATCACAAGACATAAACCTCGGCAGGAGAACACTCTAATTCCGACAAGATGAGACAACCCCAGACATAGACATCTTCAAGAGAACAATCTATTCGCATTAAGATGAGATATCACAAGACATGAACCTCGGCAGGAGAACACTCTAATTCCGACAAGATGAGACAACCCCAGACATAGACCCCGTCAAGAGAACAATCTAATCTCAACAAGATGAGATATCATCAGACACGAACCTCGACATGAGAACACTCTACTTCCGACAAGATAAGATAACCTCAGATATAGTCCCCGTCAAGAGAACAATCTAATCACAACAAAATGAGCTATCCCCAGATATAGAGGGAAGAGAACAGTATAACTCTACTAAGAAGGCTGGAACCAGAACAATTTTACGAAGGGTTTTGAACATAACTACAATTTGCGGATATGTATTCGATTATAAATTATGCAAATAATTGTAAATCTTATCCAGAAATTTCTCGTCTACGTTGATGATGACTTACTTTACCATATACTCTCATTTTCTATATTGCAGGCACCCACATATACTACACGTATACATACGAATGTGAATAGTGTGGGTGTGTGTCTTTGTTTATTCAACAGATTTGATTATCACGATTATTATTGTGTTGGTGCATAATTATCATGCGTTTTTAATTAATATTTATAATGAAAAAATCATTACAATTCAACAAAATTTTTAAATGATTATGGTTACCGACACGAGTTTTATAAACTGTAAATAAAACATTTTTATTTAAAAGAGTAAACAAAACATCAATTGTTATTAATATTTAACTCGCCTACAAAAACGCCTGATATTTACGCACCAACCCAATACTTGTAGTGAGTTTTGCCACGTCTAATAAAGCGTGGGTTTTACTGGTAATTATACTGTATTCTCGACGATTCTCCCGTTTTCCAGGTGTTTCTATTCTTTTCTTTAGTTTAACAGTAAATCCAACTTTTTTACAAGACCCTCCCTGACCATTCGTAGCGAGTGAAAAATTTGGTGCATAACTGTAATTTTCTGTTTTCAGATATGGTTAATTTGCTATCTTAAAATCCGTATATGATCCTAGTTTTTTGCTCACTCTCCATTCGCTAATCTTGTCTGCTTGAACCACAGCATTACACGATCTAAAACAGATATACTACTTTTTTTATCATAACTCTATTTGATTTCTTGGCTTGAGTTATTCTTTCTGGCGTGGAATGCGCGGTTTGGGTATCAGACTTGCACAGCGTTTACACCGTGTCATTTCTTGAACATCTGCTTTTTTTTTTGTGTGTGTATTATGCTCAAACATAAATCTTTTGCGTAATTCACATGTAGCTACCAACTCGTTATGATTTTTTTTTTTTTTTGTATTACATTTGCGACATCTTTCTGATATCGTTTATGCTGGAGTTTTACAATCTCGTATCTTTCTCTACAAAAACGGAATTTGCTGTTTTTTTTGTTTTTTTTTTTTTTTTTTTCTGTTTCATCTCTTTTTGATTTAGCCTATTTTGCATTAGTTTTCTTTTTATGAGCTGCTAGAATAGCGTGTTCCACTCTCTCACGATGTTTCCTTTACTTTTTTTACGACAAATAAGGGCTGTTTGCCGAACTGGATTATTTATTTATTTATTTATTCATATTTTAATATCATTTTTATTAATATTATTATTATTGTTGTTGTTGTTATTATTATTATTATTATTATTATTATTATTATTATTATTATTATATGCAGTCTTCTTGATTTGCTGTTTAGTACAATCGTTTATCAAGTCTTTTTTACCTGAGACCTGAGGTACAAAAATATCTTCTTACAAATTTAGAGAGCTAAGTGCTGTGTCTCATCAGTTCTGGTTTTCCACAATTACCTGTCCCTTACACTTCTAGGCAATAATAGTCTTTTTACCATCTCTCCTATCCCTGTTCTGCCAAGGTAAGTGGTTAGCTGCTTTGCTCCGTCCCTATTGACTTCAACATGTCGTGTGAATATTAAATTCCCCCAAGCCTTTTTTCCTCATTGTCTTAGAAATATATTTTGTCGTTTCTGATTATAAACATAAGCTTCGTTTTTGTTTGCATTTTCTCTGTAACTTTGTCGTTCATGATATGTTCACTATAGTCCTTTAGAACTGCATTCCCGTTGCTTCAAAGCACTTCTTCATCTGTGAGGCGATTGTCCAGCATTCACTGCTATAAACGAGGACTGATATTAGAAACACACTTCAACACTTCAGACTGATATTGATATTAGATAACATACGTCAGCACACTTTTCTTTGTTGCTAACGGAATTTTCCTATTTCTTAATACATTACTTAACTTTTAGAAGGCACCTTTCGCTATCCCAACGCGCCTTCTGATTTTAGTGTCGCATTTTTCGTCCCCTGTTAAAACAGTTGCTAAATATTTGAATTTTTGTACTTGTTTGATTTTCTTTTCTCTTATTCGTACCTCATGTATCGTTTCTTTTGTTGACAATCATGCATATTTATTTTTACATTGGATGCTTAGTCCTTTCTTCTCCCTTTCATTTATTTACCTTTGTAGGAATTCGATTAGTTTATTTTCCGCCATTAGTTTTTTTTTTCTGTGGATGTCGGCGATGTTCATGAATATAATGTGTTGTATCTTAGTAAGAGATTGAACATGCGTATCAGTATTCTTATTTTTTTTTTTTACTATTCCTGGTGCTCAGATTATTAATGGAACTTTTGGTTTTGTTTGAATGCCACAATATTGCAATTTATAATACAGGTACTTAGATTTATTTTAAGTTAGCACTACCATTTAGCTGAGATCATTTTTTATCTGACTTGATGGTCATGCTTTTTAGCTAGCTCTTACAATTTATGGAGCGGTTTGTTTTCATATTTACACTACGAAAGGATAATGCAATCGGTACTTATTGTGAAATTCCACAGTTTTATAATTTAATCCGCAATAAATTATTGAAACAAATGTTATTTTTAGTGGGCACCCGTATTTGAGTAGATGCTCTATTTATTTATTAAACAGTATATTTATTTAAAGTTGCTTTATTTACGTTAGAATACGAAACTGATCTGAAATGTATATTTCGAGAATCAGGACAAAATCTGTTTAAAAGCACTATTCGCGATTTCCTTGGCCATCATGCTCTTAGTAGCTGAGAAGCTAAATCACGTCAGATCTACATAACGCATGTGGAAATGCTACCGGAGAGCGTATATATATATATATATATATATATATATATATATATATATATATATATATATATATATATATATATATATAATTATTTATTTAAAATAATATGATTCCGACGAAATAAGTAATTATATTTTTAAATAAATAATTATATTTATGCTCTACTTTTGTATCGAGAACTAATTTTTAAAAATAATAACAAAAATACTAAAGAACTTTGGATTATTTACCTAACGAGTTCTTTCCTATTTTCTATACATTTTTACACACACACACACACACACACACACACACATATATATATATATATATATATATATATATATATATATATATATATATATATATATATATATATATATATATATGTATAATTTTTCACTAAAATTTAGGCCGGTAGATAAAAATAAATAAATATACTGTTGATACTGGCTTCCTTATATGAAAACGTGTCATCACTGTCAGATTTTTTTTTTTTTTTTTTAAGATACACTACAATACTGTTGGCATTTTTCATTTATATTTTTTTCTCTTATTTTATCAAATACATTGGGATTTTCTTAAAAGGGGTTTCAAATATGATTAAGTCATATAGTTTTATTCTTATTTTTTTATTTATAAAGATCTAAAATACTGTATTTATTACATTTATTATTAAACTATATACGGTGTTGTAAAATTAAAATATTAGAAATTAACTGCTCATTTTTTTTACATTCTTACATTTGATAAAAAAATCGATATATATTGATGCAATTTTTTAAAATATTTTTTTCTAAGGAAAACATATTACAATGTCTACAAAAATTGTTATTTCATTTCTTTGATTTAATAAAACTTTATTTTTTAGAAACTTATTAGTATATAACTTTTCATGGACATGGGTCATTTAAAAATTTACATGTTCTCGTTTTTTTTTATTAGCTTTCATTTTACTATAGGTGTTTTATTTGTTTCTTTTAAACGCCAAATGTCTCTCTATATGTAATAACCAATTCAGAATACATTTTTATTTATTGATAATCACTATTGGTCTAGATATCTATTGAGCACTAATATTGATAAAATTCTGATCAGCTTGACGTACGTTAAATGACTTAATTTTACGTATATCAATTTGTTTTGTTATTATTATTTTTTATATATATATCCATGCATGACATTTGCAGACAGTACTGTTTCGGAGCTCCTCGGTGCGACTAGACAACCCAAGGCTCAAGACTGGATCGAAACCCAACCGATTTGGTGCCAGTCAGAGCTTCTACCACAGATTGTCTCGGCCAAATCTAGCGTATTGTTTTTACAAACGTAAACAAACGCCAAGCAGCCGTAGTGCTCCATTCATTTTACTGAAGAGCTTCGCATTTATGCAGGTGACCGTTGTTTTTAGAATTAGATAATTTTATATATATATATATATATATATATATATATATATATATGCGGTGTATCTTTGAATGCATATTATGATCACTATTTACATTATTCGGGCTATTGTCCTCATCTTTGTCGCCATATTTATTACAGCGTTTCGGCCGTTGTACGCTCCGGCTTTCTTCATGTGGTTGGAATGTCGAACTGAACCCTTTATTTCGCTCACTGGCATAGACTGTTCTGGTTCCACGTGCCATGTTTAATGGATGGCACTTGTCAGTTAGTTCCTGTTAATTCCCCTCTCCAAGTTCTGCCTTAACCGGGTATTGAACACACACTCTTCAGGTGCTTTCAGTGGATCTAACTAACGCCTTTATCCACTGTGCCATATGTCCTTAAATATGGCGACAAAGATGAGGACACTAGTCCGGATTATGTAAATAGTGTACATAACAGAAATATAGACTGGCGTATTATGATATATGTACATTTATATTGAAAGATTGATATGCCTGTCATATATTATATATTAATCCCTTTTAAGTTTAAAAAATTATATATTAATCCCTTTTAAGTTTTAAAAATTCATTCACGAATTCTGGATAACATTTGCACTATTAATCTACAGGATATTGAAAACGGTATCATTATGATGGTGACAAAATGCCATACAAAGATAACTTTAATATCAAATTTAGTTCATTGTTCAGAGGCAAGTTTTAGAATCCTTCATCTATTGAGTTTATGAGCTGCTGTATTTCCTTAAATGAAACAGATTTCAGAAGAGCATTGTTTATCTTTTACTGATAAGTTGCTAATAGAATCATTTTCGTTCAGGATGTTTCGCATGTTTTCAGTTAGTTTAAGGTTTAGGACAAAAAGATGGCCGACACATTAAACGAATTGTTCTGGCAGCCATTTTATTCAAGTAGCCTATATTTATTCTGCCAGTGAGATAACATATTGTTTTTGCATAAAAAATTGATTTTCTATATGAAAGCATATGAATTTAAAAAAAAAAATATGTGATAGTGCTCTCATTAATACCATCTGGAAATCAGCAGAAGCACAACACTTTACCACCCACCCCCATACCCACAGCGTAAAATATCACCCAACTCTTCTCTTGTTGATATTGCAAACGTTGAAGGTCGTTTCTACCTGTAGCCCACATTCTTGGTCTCGGCCATCTGGCTCATCGTGTACAGAAAAGAAATTCGACGGTAAAACAAACATGTTTTCGTTTATTCTGTTGCCTTTTGATTTTCTTACTAACATATTGTTAACAAAGGCTTTTTAATCCATCTCAGTGGTTTATCCATTTACACACCGATATCTTGCGATATTTCCGCGTTTATACAAAAACAAGAAAATATATCTTAAGTAGTATTGTTTTCTTATATCTTCTCACTGGACATGGGATTGTTGGTAATAGTAACGGTTAATATAAGCTGCTTCGTTATCAGGAAGCA
>OZ010577.1:34585754-34610754 GCA_963932145.1 Acanthosepion lycidas | reverse complement strand
TTTCTAAAAAATAAACATTTAAAAAATGCTGTAATGTCAACGAATACTCGTTGTTACTTTCGTAATGCTCGCTGTAGTAGAGACTTTGTAATCGCAGATACAACTATAATAATGCCGTTGAACAATACTGGGGTCAGACGCCTTCGATTAACACTCGCACTAATAGTACTTACTTGAAAATATTCGAATAGTTATTCGTATAGTAGTCCGTATAGTGATCACTATAGACAAATAGTATAGTGAAGAGAATAACGATCGATATAGTACTAGAGGATAGTGTAGAAATAGTGATCAATTAGACGCCATGCTAATTCCTTTACATGTATTTCTTTTACCATCATGTATCTACGTATTCAAAATGAGATTGCCTGTGTTGGCACCCCGGTGATCTGTGTTCAAACTCCAATGTGTGCTTCTATATAACAAAAAATAATTTAATTCATTCTTAAATAAATCCTGAACATTTTATTAAAAGACGACAATTATTTGATTTTTGTAAGAATTTCTAAATGATTTTCACCGCAAAATGGCCCTAAGATAATCTATACAAATTATGGTCACCAACCGAAGCAAGAAAAGATATTTTACCAAATTTTTGAAGGTTCTAAAAAATTTTTTAAATATAATTATATAAT
This sequence comes from Acanthosepion lycidas, assembly GCA_963932145.1. Lineage (NCBI taxonomy): Eukaryota > Metazoa > Mollusca > Cephalopoda > Sepiida > Sepiidae > Acanthosepion > Acanthosepion lycidas. The sequence continues at coordinate 34,610,119 of OZ010577.1, read as the reverse complement.
GAGAAATGTTTGGACAGAATGCCTGCAGTTTAATGTTTAAAACTACATACAAAATATTTACATTTCAGTATTAAATGACCCATAGGTGTTAATATACCACTAAAAAGTTCAGCCAACCAAGGAAATCATATAAAAGTTTAGGAAGGAATCCCCCATCAATACTGGAAATAATGATTAGTCAGTAGGCTTGTAAAATCTATTTTCATTAAAAATTGTTTTATAAGTTATACCGTAACACTGTCTCTTTCGTCAATAAATTTTGATTTTTCCTTATAAAGAAACTGCAGATAACATTTGCCATCTTTCAAAACCTAGGAGAGTTTATCGTGTTCCCAACAACAGGCATTGAACTCATTGATTTCGGTATGCAAAACATGCTTTCATTTTTTCAAAGCTATGGCGAAATGCCATCATTATATGCAGTTTTTGCCAGTCTTCAGCTGATCAATGGCTTTTGAAATCTTCTGTCACATCGGTACCATATTCCTGTCTCATTTTATTGGTTGTTGCTCGATGCGGTAGATTGCTTTCTTTCGGGACAGTACGATTCTCGCTGAATAGATATGGAAATGAACAGAGGATTGCTTTAAGATGGAATTTTATTAGTGTGATGTTCAGCCGCGTCCCGTCTTCATTATGCAAGTGACACCAGATTTCGCAGGAAAAGCCATATAGAGTAATTTTTTATTGATTGTGCAAGAAGACAGAATGCATTAGCAAAAGGAGGATGCAAGTTACAAATCTGTGATACCAAAATCAAACATGTACAAAAAATTTAGTTATCTGGGAAGGGTTCAAACTGGGGACGGAAATTGGCGCACTGAAATCAGAGGATGCATTCGTTAAGCGAAAAATACATTCAGAAAACAAACTTGTACTTAACATCAGGAAGAGACAGTTGAAATTTCTGTCGCATATAATGAGAAGAGGGGAGACTTGGACAACTTTAGACTCACATGACAAATTGAGGGCAAAAGGTTCAAAGTAAACCAGCGTTTAACATACTTGATGAGCTTATTATATGGATGCCGGAACAGGTATTAGAAGAAATAAGGAAAAATCAAAATTTATTAAAAGATAATAAAAGACAGGAAATTGTAAAGAGTCATGATCGCCTACGTCTTGACGGGGATACATCACATAAGGAAAAAGAAGGAAGTTGTGTAGTCACGGACATCAGACAAACTTGGATTCTTATCACTTGTTTTAGAGATCACTGAATTTTCGCTGATGGGATCTGCATGTGGTGTTCCCTCACTAACCACACACCTCCGTGGATGAATATTTACCTCGTTCTGATTGAACATTTACCTCGTTCTACATGAACGTCTCCGTAGGCACTTCCTTTGTAATATACTCAGCGTACTTTAACATTCAAAGATTTCTTAGTTTTTAACGAACTGCCAAAAAGGGATGGAAAAAAAGTGTACACGGACTTTATTGTTATTTTAATTTAAAAAAAACGTTTATCAACAATGGACAGCACTAACCTGCTCTCCTCTTGAAGGAAATCGGCAACACATTATTGAGGAAAAGAGTCAGATGCAAAATTCTATTTTACTAAATATTCACTCTCATCGAGCTCATGAAATCTTCTTTTTTCACGGCATGTTTCGGGACAGTTTTAGATCACGTTCACGAATAATGCGCACATTCCTTCCGTGTAAATGCACTTAATCCAGCGGTGGATAATTTCAATCTAAATTTCTGGGATAAGGAATTATCATTATTTGCACAATTTACATGGAGATTATTGTCTTCATATTTGTTGCTTTTATCACAAGGTTTCGGCTGTTGTGTCGTCATGCCATCATCAGGGGTTTGTCAATCCGAACTTAATCCTTTATTTAATCTACGGAGGTACACTGTATTCGTTTCACTACCCATGTCTAGGAATAACTCGTCTAATTTTTATTTTTAGTACTGCTCAGTTATTGCTAGCTCTGCTTACATTAATACATTATTCGGACTGTTATCCTCATCTTCATTGCCATATTCCCAACGTTTCAGCCGTTTTACGCTCCAGCCTTCTTCAGGGGATTGGAATTTCGAACCGAATCCTTTATTTCGTCCACCGGGGTAGATTCTTCTAGTTCCACGTGACATGCTTCTTCTGGATGTTTCGGTTTTTTATCTTATTTCATCCGGAACTAGAAAAATCTACCCCGGCGGACGAAATAAAGCATTCGGTTCGAATTCCAATCACCTGAAGAAGGCCGGAGTATACTATGGCCGAAACGTTGTGAATATGTTAATGAAGATGAGGATAGCAGTCTGAATAATGTAAAAAATATAAGTAGTCATAATATGCAGATATTGTTCGCTCTGTTTCCACTGGATCAAAACCCGCTTTGAAAGGCCCAGGGATTGAACCCACATTTAGTATGTCACCAAATTCACAAACCAACGCTTTAATCCACGTGGGACAATTTTCCGTTGATAACTTGGAGCCTTAAACCTAACTTACATGCTGATGCGTTCTGTTGGTGATGCTTGTCACACTTTACTGCACTTACTATATCGTTTTGTCTTTTGATACAGCTGCTGTTGAAGATATATTGTCTTTCTTTATCAGAGGCTGTCATGTATTTATCTCTATTCTAGGTCTAACAAGGCGGTCCTCATAGCCTAGCCTGTGGATTAACCGGATCGACATACATCTGAAAGCCGGAGAGCAGAACGGTCGAAACGTTGTGATAACAACAACAAAGATTAAGACAATAGTCGGGATGTAAATAGTGGAAATAAGCACCGGTGAATATTAAACACATCACACGAATACTAAAAGTTGAATATTTCTGATCAAACTCCGGTTGAACTTTGGGGGATCGACATTGATCCATCCTTTTATATATATATATATATATATATATATATATATATATATATATATATATATATATATATATATGCATAGCTAGCCGCTCGTATTCGAGGATACCCGTCTTCTAAGGTGGCTAACCAATCCCTATTGCACGCAAACACCCACAGAGCCCATCTGTGGTTTATACTGAAACTATGCTGAGCAGAACTAGTTACAATTTCTGGAAAAAGAGACTAACGTGATCAACTATTTGAACAAGACCAGTACGCTCAAGCCCTCGGCCACGGTGACTTGGGACTTTGTGCTATCCTAGCTATCGACGGCACCAATTTCAATCACAAGGCTTGGGTCAACCCGTGGTATGCTTCTCAGGAACTTTCCGAAGGTGCCGCATGCTGCGATCGACCCCTTATTAACCATGTTTGCCGTAGTCTCTTAATATAGAATCCAATGAAGTGCGTAATGTGTTCAATACCAGAGGTTGGCAGTGAGGATTCGAAGAAAGTAGCAACTGTTAAGTAATTCTTTAAGTCTTCGATATCAGAGGTTGGCAGTGAAGATATTTTGGGAGCAAAAACAAAATGGCTGCCTATATACACGTCGGATTGAATATTTTGAGCTTTCTGATTGGCTAACTCTTCTCTTGGTGGACCATAAAATGAGTCAGCTCATTTTGGTTGACTCACTAGTATATATATCCAAAAAACTGTAACACCCCCCAGTCCGAAAACATCAGGAAGTTTCCTCCCTGTCAATTGACCTTGGTGAGATTCGAAACTGGGTCTACTTATAAGAATGCGAACGTTCTAACCACTTGTCCACGCATCCTCCTATAGAGAAAATGAAAAAGGAATGAGAGATTTGATTTGATTTGATCCTGTTTTCTATATTTAGCCTTCTAGTTTTATGTTAAATATCATCTCTTCGATTTTTTAAAACCATTTTTTTTTTACCAATATTCGCAATCTAGTCTTTCGAAAGAGTCCAGTTGATCATCAGATGTAATTGCTGATGAAGTGCTACTAAAATGTACCTAAAAATTCCTCTGAAGAATTAATCCTGAAATAAATTTATGAACAAAAGGAATTGGTGGGGTGGAGATTTTGTATGGAGGCTAGATTGTGAATTCCCTTTGACTGTTATTCACTGATATCCATTATAGTCAAGTCAGAAATAACTTCGCGTAGTAAATAAATCTGCGTCCAAAAGTATAGGAATAAAGTTAAACAGAAATCTCACGAATTAACCGGCGATACCGTATTATTAGTGGATAAAACGATACGAGACTCTCGCTTGTCACATTTGATAAAGGTATATCTGCAGCAGTAATTTTTCGCGCCATCTCTCCTGAGACGTCAGCCGGCTCGACGTCACACCGTGACTTGCGCACGCATCCCGTTATTGCTTTTGCCTTTAGCTTTCGTTTCCGCTACGTCTTTCCGATTGCACTTAACCAATCTTTGCCATCAGGAAAAGCCTTTTGCTTGTTCCTCTGATTTATCAAACATGACAAAACCACCTTGGGGAACGCTACTCACTTTCAATCTACCCCAATTATTTTTTTCTTCCCACCTTTTTTATCATCTGATGGTATGTCCTTCCTTCTTTTTCTTCGACTGTATTTTCTTTATTTCGAATTCTTTTAATGCATTTTTTATTTCATACTTTTTTTTTTATTTCTTAAGCTTAGCTTCGATGGGCACAAGGGCATTTCTTCTTTATGATTGCGACTTTAGAAATCTAGAGGAATATTTTTTATCTATTGTACGCTGAGTAAAGAAGCAACATTGATGGAAATATTCAAAGAGGGCAATGTTCCAATGCTAGCCAGTTCATGATTCGTCTCCATAGAAATTAGGTTCTTGAGAAAGTAAGACGTGCCTGACACTCAGGCGAAAATTCGATGATATCCAAAATGGAAGCTAGACAATCCTCATGGAAAGGATCCAATTTTGTTCTCATGTTCCCCAGAATCTATCTTATATATCTATAAATCTACCATTCGCCAAAGCTTAGATTATTGCTGCCACATATTGTCCGGTGCTTCTACTATTTATCCAGAGCTCCTTGATAAAATCCAAATGAGAATCAGCAATATTATTGGCCATGATTTGGCATCTCAGCTTCAGTCCCTTTCCCATCGCCCTAATGTTAACTCCCTGTTCATTTTATATAAAATCTACAAATCAACAATTCGCCCTTGCATGGAGTATTGCTGCCATATATGGTCTGGTGCCTCTTCAGTTTGCCTCGGGGTTCTTGATAGGCTCCAGAGGCGGATATGCAATAGAATTGACCCTTCTCTGCCATCTCGTCTACAGTCCCTTTCTCACAGACGCGCCGTCACCTCTCTCTGTCTGTTCTACAAATACTTTCATAGCAATTGCTCCGAGGAGCTGCATTCGCTGGTTCCCAGACTTCATGAGTTCAAGCGCCCTACGAGGGTGGCATCCCACTCTCAGCCCTTCACTGTCGAAACTCCTAAATGTAGCCGTCTCTTCTACTCCAATAGCTTCATGTCTCGCACCTCTCGCCTGTGGAACTCCCTTCCCTATTCCAGTTTCCCTGAGAACTATATTCTCCAGCTATTCAAATGTAATGTCAATCGGCATCTCCAGTTGCCTTGATCTATCCACTACCCTCATCCTTTCTTCTATCACTCCTATCTGATCTTGCTCTAAATTTTCTGTAACCCCTTGCGTCTTAGTGGCTTCCCGCCTTGCTTGGGGTGAAATGGTTAAAAAAAAATGCTCTCTTGGTAATTTTTTGAATAGCTCTATGGTACCTAGGCTTTTTGAGTTTAAATGCAGTACTCGACTGGCATCGGGAACGCATCAATTTAGAGTTCAGTTCGTAACTCTATGCTTAGTTTCTTCTATCGTACCTTCTCGCTTGTGGGAGTCAGTTCCGTTTCTATGCTTTACAGGCAACTTTAATCTTTAAAAATTTAAATGCAATGCCAATCGCTATATATTCTACTTATTACGCTTCATTTATACTCGCAACTTTGTAATGTTTCTGTTTCTAACTGACTTGCCCCGTGTGTCTTCCTTGCATGGGGTTAAAGCGACAAAAAACAATGTGTTGATGTAATATATATCTCGGATAAAATAACTCATGAAATGTATCCCCATCTAAAAAAATCGACGAGGAATTAATGCATTATATACGTCTTTACATTTCTAGCAAAGCGGTCTAAAGTAAAATCAAGGAGAGATAGCACAATTAATTGAAGTGCTTGAGGTGTGACACAAGGTCGTTTTAAAATGGGGATCCGAGTGCGTACACTCGGGCAAGCGACAAAAACTCCCCACACCCGTCGGTTGCGCTGGCCTCAGTGCGAGCACCGATCCCTCCCTCTGGTGTAATGGGAGGGCGCGGCCTCGGTAATTGAAGTGCTTTTCTGTGCGGACTTCCAGTGCCAATTGTGATGAACGGATGTGGCCGCAGTAGAACTGAATGGCAAAGCGAACTATAGGCATGGGGAGATCGACATTATCGCAATCGTTGAAATCGAGTTTCCTTTCTCGCTTGTACAACTCCGTTCCGCGTCCATGCTTTCCAGCAAACATTATTTTCACATATTTAAATGCAATGTCAATCGCTGTCTACTGTCCTTCTGATTACTCTTCTTTTATACTCGCTCCTTAGTAATGTTTCCGTTAGCTAATATTTTTTTCACGCCCAGTAACCCATTATGCCTTAGTGGCCTTACTGTCTTCCTTAGGGTGAACTCAATTAAAAATAAACTATCGTCTATTTCTTTTCCTGCTTCAAATAATTTTTCCTTAATCTCGCATCTCTTTGATGTCCATTTGCTTCTTTTACCGTTAATTTCGCGCTAATTCGTAATGACGTCACTTGTAGACAATTTCTTTCTTCGGGTACAATTATCACTAGTGAAATCGTCTTCCCCCTTTTTTAGATTCCAAGGATCGTGTCAATGTCAATCTCCCCACACCTATTATTCCCCTTGCCATTCAGATCAGATGTGACCACATCAGTATCTCAGTGTTGGGGCGCTAGAAGTCCGCACACGCAAGTACTCCAATTATTTGTAGTAACTTTCCTCGATTTTTCTTTAGATCGATTTGCTAGAAATGCAAAGACATAATGTATTCATTCCTCGTCAATTATTTTAGATAAGGAAACAAGGTGGTTGATTTTGTTTAGCGGCATATCAAGCTATATGGATATTTAATGTCGAAATCTAAATATTTTGCACAGAATTTTATGTCTTTAACTAAGTTTTTCGCGTAATTTCTTGCCCTCAGCTACAGATTAAATGTTGTTATGGTCCTGTTCCTAGTACCACGGTGATAGTCCAAGGTAGAACCAATAAAGAAGAACTAAAAACACAGGTATGGAATAACACAGATATATTACAAACAGGAATATATACAGAGAAGTAGAAGTGTTAGTATGAACAATCAGGTTTAGTATAGAGAACAATGTAGTCTCGACCAGTATCACTATTCCAATGTCTTGCAGTAATTGTCTGAACGCGACTCTGTTTCGGACTGCTTCTAACTCGACTCTTGACTCCACATGAACTACTGACGATATTCAGTCCCCCCCACGAGGGTGTCATGTGGCACGAGGCCTTTTTAACGTGGGCTTTCCGAGCCCGTGGGCTCGGCCAAAAATATGCCCATTGAACCCGTATGAACGGATTCAGGGCGGGTCTACCTCCCCGAAGGAGACTCCGCCCTTCTGCGTAGCCTCCTTCGTGTTCCTCTCGTCCGTAGGATGAGAGTATAACTCAACAGTCGGTCAAAACTTGAACGACTGACTCCACTGAAGATATTCAGTCACCCCCCCACGAGGGTGGCATGTGGCACAAGGCCTTTTTAACGTAAGCTTTCCGAGCCCGTGGGCTCGGCCAAAAATATGCCCATTGAACCCGTTTAAACTGGTTCAGGGCCGGTCTACCTCCCCGAAGGTGACCCCGCCCTTCAGCGTAGCCCCCTTCGTGTTCCTACCGTCCGTGGGATGAGAGTATAACCGAACAGTTGGTTAAAACTTCAACGACTGACGATATTCTTTCACCCCCCCACGAGGGTGTCATGTGGCTCAAGGCCTTTTTAACGTGGGCATTCCGAGCCCGTGGGAACGGCCAAAAAATAGCTCATTGAACCCGCATAAACGGGTTCAGGGCCGGTTTACCTCCTCGAAGGAGACTCCGCCCTTCTGCGTAGCCTCCTTCGGGTTCCTCCCGTCCGTAGGAAGTGAGTACAACCGAACAGTTGTTCTAGTCAAAACTTGAACGACTGACTCCACTGAATCTTTTCTCATAACAAATATATTGTTAGTCATTTTTCTATAAAATGTATTATTGGTAATTCTACTATAAAATGTATTATTTTGCTATAAATAGTTATTGTTTATTTTGCGATAAATAAGTATTTTTATATACTTTCATAGTGTTTTCTTATTTGTTTGGGGTTTCACTATTTTTCATTAGCTGGGACCCGAACAAGTGCCACCACCCCGAGTTAGAGTGAACTTGGGAACAACTGCAATTTATAGGTTGTTCCACGCTTCTTAAAACCTCCAATCTCCAGATCAGAAACCTTGCTGCCGGATGTAGTTTATCGTAATACCCAAAACTAAGATAAAGATACAGTTCATCAGAGATATTTACACGATTTACATATTACCTTGGAACATTTTTGTTAATAGAGATCACCCCATTAAAGGCAGTAAAGCCACTGAGACAGAGGGGGTTACGTGGTATAGAATAATTAGAAACAGAAATATTACTAAGTAGAGAGATAACAAACGCAGTGTAATGAGGGGGATAATATATAGCGATTAACATTGCATTTAAATTTTTGTAGATTATAGAGGACTGGAAAGCCTGAACCCAGAAGGGAGTTCCACAAGTGAGAAGAGAACAGGACATATTGAAGGCTACAAAAGTAAGGACACAAATCTCACGTAACGCTCAACACAATTTACAGAGAACTGAGACCAATCTCTCTTAAGCTCAAGCAAAGACGATTACAGTTTTCTGCCCACTGCCAATAAGAGGACAAGGAAAATCGTCTCATCCTTACTCATATGGCATCCTTCTGGAAGTGTCTTCTTACGAAAATTGACACATACAGCACGAGACCCAGGGTTGAGTCTGGAGGTTCTGGGTACAGCAATATAGCATCAAACACTGTGGAAAGGGATTGTCATTTGAGTTCCGACCAACCATAGGGAAATCGAAGGATGACGATGATGAAGGAACACAGTGTGTAGCCTATTCTACAATTCTGTAGGAATTGATGGCAGATCAAGGCCGAAGAATGATGCTGATGGTAACAAAATTATAGGAACATTTGGAGAGCCATGATCGCCTACGTCTTGGAAGGATATGACACATTCAAGAAGATTGTCTTGCTTCACTTCTTGGCTTGTATCTCTGAATACTTCTAAAACCAACCTAGTAAGGTTTCATCATCAACGAGTAGACAGTAAATCTTCTCCTGATGAACGGTTGTAATATCAGTCAGGCCTCTTGACTTGAATCTTTATTGGGGGTCGGTCTCACTCCAGACCTCAAGCAGAAATCATATATACAAAATATCACCAAAGAGTTTATGGTCGCGTCATTGGAAGAGGTGGCTTTGATTATTTTGAAAATCGTGCTCATGTCTCGAAAAAGATACTCGCGGGACTAGACCATAGCTGCCACATCAAAGCGGAAGTTGCACAATCTTCACTATCCTGCTTATGGAGAATATTTTTTTTTTTTACCACCCACCTCTTTCCCAAATAACAACTGTTGTTAAGCTTTCTCTACTATATCACTATTTTCATGGTAAATGTTAAGATGAACTACATTTTCAGTTCAGACCTTCATAGCTAGGGCTTGGTATGTCACCTACACAAAAGTTCGTGCCATCTACTATCTCTTGCTATTCAATTGGTAAAGAGGAAGTTCTGCTCAGAAATGTCACTTTGTCTAGCAGTCTGCCTATAGGGTACTTCCTCAGTCGCTAAGATATTAACATCTTCAAATTTAGGCCCAACGGATATCTTTCTTAATACTTTCATAACATGCACTTATTCATCCATTTACGGTCTTAGAATAACTTCATTCAGTAACGCTCTACTTTGAGTGATTCATGGAGATTTTATTGTAGGAAGAATAGTATAGAAAGATCTGAAATAAATGCATCGCTGTTATCATTATTTTCATATACATTCGGATTTTACTAGCGTTACGACCACATTCCCAGGAATGTTTCTGAGTTCATTTACAAAAGACAAGTTATGCTTATTTGGTCTGCATAGGGTGAACGATTAAAACGCACTAATTTTTAATACATTGTTATTTATCGCCCTGAGTCAGTACCTTTTGCTCACGAGATTGTCTTTGTCTAGTCGAATTCAAGTCGCTTGCAGAGTTTCTCATAAATCAAAATTCCTATGTAATTCTACTTGATTTTTTATACTTCCATGGATAATATTTGAATCGTTTCTTCAGCAGTTTACTTAAAGTTTCTGGGAGATAGCTCATAATCAGCCAGAAATAAGAGGTGAGCAGTTCTAGTCCGCTCAGAACCTCGTTCAAGATTCTGTGCTAGCAGCAAAATCGACGACATCCGAGCAATTTTGTATGACTAGTTTACAGCCCCATCACGTTGAAATACGATTTCCCGGATGATCACCGAAACTAAGCAGCCTCAAGTCTGGTTAGTACCTAAATAGGTGACCGCTTGGGAATATCAAGAGCTGTAACTTTCGACATGTGGATCGTATAATGGTTTGGAATTGTCATTCGGAGAGCCGAGTTCCAATTTTTAAGTGTCTGGTATTCAAACAGACTCCCATCGTTTCATAAAAAATATATTTTGTGTGACTTTCGAATTATCCATTTTTTACACTATTTTAGAACTGAGACCAATCTCTCTTAAGCTCAAGCAAAGACGATTACAGTTTTCTGCCCACTGCCACTAAGAGGACAAGGATATCGTCTCATCCTTACTCATATGTCATCCTTATATAAGTATCTTCTTACGAAGATAAATGATAAATGGATTAGCTTAACAACATCTTGTTCACTATTTGGTTGATGATACTTGTCTTGGTAGCCTGGCTGAATGGTTAGCATGTTGGGTTTAAAATTTCACAAGATCACAAATGAAGTGACTTTTTGATAATGTCGGTCGGGACACGATGCAAGCGTATGGCCATGTTAGAAAGTGCCTGAAAATCTTTATTAAAGAAAATCGTAATGGTAATAGACTTTTCCTTATAAGGAAACATTCGGTATTCATTGACCAAGCAACCAACAATAGTAGTACCGGTTGGAATTATAACGACCAACGCATCCTCGTCCGAAGCCTACTATTTCCCCCTTTAACAATAAATACCTGGTTCATTTCTCGGCTCACGTCGTATTTATGCCCAAGACTTCACTAGCATTGCTCTCCTTAACGCATCTTAACTCTGAATGTAACTGTTTACGTTTTCTGCTTCGAGGCTTGTGATTGTATCAGTTGTGCTTCTTATCTATGGTAAAAATGCAATGTTAGGTTTAATGTCTCTAAATGGATTAATCTTTCATTGCTTCCGTAGCTGATATTTTTTTGTTATTGTTATCGCTTCGTTTTGTTTCTTTGATTCGCTGGCTTAAAGTCGAAATAAGTTAATTAAGCGATAACCTAGAAAATTGTTCACAACTAAACATCTCACCTATGTAACTGATAAACTTGACACGACGAAAAAAAAAATCAAAACTTGGGATGTAATTTCGTAAGCAAAGATTTGCGAATGAATTCAAACATTTATATTCTATTCTCTATACGATAATAATACAATGAGATAAGTGGTTTTAATACGTAATTCTAAATCTCGCGAGAGTCTTCTTCAAGACATGTGAACGATTTTCAAAATAATCAAAGTCACTAACATGATTTATTGGAAAATGAAATGCTAACCACTTCTTCTTCTTCTTCTTCTTCTTCTTCTTCTTCTTCTTCTTCATTTAAGCGCTGTGTCCCTCTTCTTCTTCTTTTACGCGCTGTGTCCATCTTCTTCTTCTTCTTCTTCTTCTTCTTCTTCTTCTTTTACGCGCTGTATCCATCTTCTTCTTCTTCTTCTTCTTCTTCTTCTTTTACGCGCTGTGTCCTTCTTCTTCTTTTTCTTCTTCTTTTACGCGCTGTGTCCCTCTTCTTCTTCTTCTTCTTCTTCTTCTTCTTCTTCTTCTTATTTACGCGCTGTGTCCAACTTCTTCTTCTTCTTTTACGCGCTGTGTCCACCTTCTTCTTCTTCGCTGTGTCCACGCTTCTTCTTCGTCGTCTTCTTCTTTTAAGCGCTATGTCCATCTTCTTCTTCGTCTTCTTCTTTTACGCGCTGTCCATCTTCTTCTTCTTCTTCTTCCTCTTCTTCTTCTTCTTTTACGCGCTGTCTCCATCTTCTTCTTCTTCTTTTACGCATTGTGTCAATCTTCTTCTTCTTCTTCTTTTTCTTCTTCTTCTTCTTCTTCTTCTTTTACGCGCAGTGTCCATCTTCTTCTTCTTCTTCTTCTTTTTTTACGCGCTGTGTCCATCTTCTGCTTCTTCCTCTTCTTCTTCTTCTTCTTTTACGCAGTGTGTTCATCTTCTTCTCCTTCTTCTTTTACGCGCTGTGTCCCTCTTCTTCGTCTTCTTCTTTTAAGCGCTGTTACCATTTTTTTCTTCTTTTCTTCTTCTTCTTCTTCTTCTTCTTCTTCTTCTTTTACGTGCTGTGTCCCTCTTCTTCGTCTTCTTCTTTTAAGCGCTGTTACCATTTTCTTCTTCTTCTTCTTCTTCTTCTTCTTCTGCTTCTTCTTTTACGCGCTGTGTCCCTCTTATTCTTCTTCTTCTTCTTCTTCTTCTTTTACGCGCAGTGTCCATCTTCTTCTTCTTCTTCTTCTTCTTCTTCTTCTTTTACGCGCAGTGTCCATCTTCTTCTTCTTCCTCTTCTTTTACGCGCTGTGTCCATCTTCTTATTCTTCTTCTTCTTCTTCTTCTTCTTCTTCTTCTTCTACTTTTACGCATTGTGTCCATCTTCTTCTCCTTCTTCTTCTTCTTTTACCCGCTGTGTCCCTCTTCTTCTTCTTCGCTGTGTCCACGCTTCTTCTTCGTCGTCGTCTTCTTCTTCTTTTAAGCGCTATGTCCCTCTTCTTCTTCTTCTTTTTCGCGCTGTGTCCCTTTTCTTCTTCTTCTTCTTCTTCTACTTCTTCCTCTTTTACGCACTGTGTCCATATTCATCTTCTTGTTCTTCTACTTCTTCTTTTACGTGCTATGTCCATCTTCTTATCCCTCTTCTCCTTCTTCTTCTTCTTTACGCCCTGTGTCCATCTTCTTCTTCTTCTTCTTCTTCTTCTTGTACACGCTGTGTCCATCTTCTTCTCCTGCTTCTTCTTTTACGCGCTGTGTCCGTCTTCATCGTCTTCTTCTTTTAAGCGCTGTTAAAATTTTCTTCTTCTTCTTTTTCTTCTTCTTCTTCTTTTACGCGCTGTGTCCCTCTTCTTCTTCTTCTTCTTCTTCTTTTACGCGCCGTGTCCCTCTTCTTCTTCTTCTTCTTCTTCTTCTTCTTCTTTTACGCACTGTGTCCCTTTTCTTCTTCTTCTTCTTCTTCTTTTACGCGCCGTGTCCCTCTTCTTCTTCTTCTTCTTCTTCTTCTACGCGCTGTGTCCCTTTTCTTCTTCTTCTTCTTCTTCTTCTTCTTCTTCTTCTTTTACGCGCAGTGTCCATCTTCTTCTTCTTCTTCTTCTTTTACGCGTTGTGTCCCTCTTCTTCTTCTTCTTTTACGCGCTGTGTCCCTCTTCTTCTTCTTCTTCTTCTTCTTCTTCTTCTTTTACTTGCTGTGTCTCTTTTCTTCTTCTTCTTCTTCTTCTTCTTTTACGCACTGTGTCCATATTCATCTTCTTGTTCTTCTACTTCTTCTTTTACGTGCTATGTCCATCTCCTTATCCCTCTTCTTCTTCTTCTTTTACGCCCTGTGTCCATCTTCTTCTTCTTCTAAGCGCTGTGTCCCTCTTCTTCTTCTTCTTCTTCTTCTTCTCCTTCTTCTTCTTCTTCTTGTACACACTGTGTCCATCTTCTTCTCCTTCTCCCTACTTTTTCTTCTTTTATGCGCTGTGTCCATCTTCTTCTTTTCTTTTACGTACTATATCCATCTTCTTCTTTTTCTTCGTCTTCTTCATTTACGCGCTGTGTCCATCTTCCTCTTCTTCTTCTTCTTCATTTACGCGCTGTGTCCGTCTCCTTCTTCATCTTCTTCTTTTTCTTCTTCTTCTTCTTCTTCTTCTTCTTCTACGCGCTGTGTCCATCTTCTTCTTCCTCTTCTTCCTCTTCTTCTTTTACGCGCTGTGTCCATCTTTTTCTTCTTCGTCGTCTCCTTCTTTTACGCGCTGTGTCCTTCTTCTTCTACTTCTTTTACGCGCCGTGTCCATCTTCTTCTCCTTCTTCTTCTTTTACGCGCTGTGCCCATCTTTATCTTCTTCTTTTACGCGCTGTGTCCATCTTCTTCTCCTTCTCCTTCTTCTTCTTCTTTTACGGACTATGTCCATCTTCTTTTTCTTCATCTTCTTCTTTTACGCACTGTGTCCATCTTCTTCTTCTTCTTTTACCCGCTGTGTCCTTCTTCTTCTTCTTCTTCTTGTACCCGCTGTGTCCATCTTCTTCTTCTTCTTCTTCTTTTACGCGCTGTGCCCATATTTACCTTCTTCTTTTACGCGCTGTGTTCATCTTCTTTTTCTTTATTACGCACTATGACCATCTTCTTCTTCTACTTTTAAGCGCTATGTCCCTATTTTTCTTCTTCTTCTTTTTTAAGCGTTGCGTCCATCTTCTCCTTCTTCTTCTTATTCTTCTTCTTTGTCCAAATTCTTCTTCCTCTTCTTCTTCTTTTACGCGCTGTGTCCATCTTTTTCTTCTTCGTCGTCTTCTTCTTTTACGCGCTGTGTCCATCTTTTTCTTCTTCGTCGTCTTCTTCTTTTACGCGCTGAGTCCTTCTTCTTTTACTTCTTTTACGCGCTGTGTCCATCTTCTTCTCTTCTTCTTCTTCTTTTACGCGCTGTGTAAATCTTCTTCTTATTATTATTCTTTTACGCACTGTGTCCCTCTTCTTCTTCTTCTTCTTCTTCTTCTTCTTCTCTTTCTTCTTCTTTTACGCGCTGTGTCCATCTTCTTCTCCTTCTTCTATTTCTTCTTCTTCTTCTTCTTCTTCTTCGTTTACGCGCTGTGCCTATCTTTATCTTCTTCTTTTACGCGCTGTGTCCATCTTCTTCTCCTTCTTCTTCTTCTTCTTTTACGGACCAGGTCAATCTTCTTGTTGTTCTTCGTCTTCTTCTTTTACGCGCTGTGTCCCTCTTCTTCTTCTTCTTCTTCTCTTTCTTCTTCTTTTACGCGCTGTGTCCATCTTCTTCTCCTTCTTCTATTTCTTCTTCTTCTTCTTCTCCTTCTTCTTCTTCTTTTTCTTCTTCTTCGTATACGCGCTGTGCCCATCTTTATCTTCTTCTTTTACGCGCTGTGTCCATCTTCTTCTCCTTCTTCTTCTTCTTCTTCTTCTTTTACGGACCATGTCAATCTTCTTGTTGTTCTTCGTCTTCTCCTTTTACGCGCTGTGTTCCGCTTCTTCTTCTTCTTCTTCTTCTTGTACGCGCTGTGACCATCTGCTTCTTCTTTCTCTTCTACTTCTTTTTCTTTTTCTTCTTCTTCTTTCTTCTTTTTACGCGTTGTGTCCATCTTCTTCTTATTTTACGCGCTGTGTTCATCTTCTTTTTCTTCTTTTACGCGCTGTGTCCATCTTCTTCTTCTTCTTCTTCTTCTTCTTTTTCTTCTTTTTCTTCTTCTTTTTTGCGCTATGTCCATCTTCTTCTTCTTTATTACGCGCTATGACCATTTTCTTCTTCTACTTTTAAGCGCTATGTCCCTATTCTTTTTTAAGCGTTGTGTCCATCTTCTTCTCCTTCTTCTTCTTCTTCTTCTTCTTCTTCTTCTTCTTTTTCTTCTTCTTCTTTTACGCGCTGTGGCCAACTTCTTCTTCCTCTGCCTCTTCTTCTTCTTCTTTTACGCGCTGTGTCCATCTTTTTCTTCTTCGTCGTTTTTTTCTTTTACGCGCTGTGTCCATCTTCTTCTTCTTCTTTTTACGCGCTGTGTTCATCTTCTTCTTCTTCTTCTTCCTCTTTTTTTTGGCGCTGTGTCAATCTTCTTCTTCTTCTTGTTTTATGCGCTGTGTCCATCTTCTTCTTTTACGCGCTGTGTCCATCTTCTTTTTCTTCTTCTTCTTCTTCTTTGAAAAAGACTTTATCGCCAGGATTGAAATATTTCTTATGAGGCGATACGGTTTTCTTTTTGTTTTTTTTACTTTGCTTACCGTGGTATAAGTTTGTCGAAGACAGACTTGATTTTCCTTGCAAACATTGTTTCTGCAGGCGAGCTTCTCGTAGGTGTGTTCGGATTAGGGGTTATCCGATACACCTGCAGAAACTGTTGCAATGCTCTATCTGTCGGTGTGCCTAGTGCCTTTTTAAAAGCCATTTTTAGAGTGTCCACGAACCTTTCGACCTGGCCATTCGACCTAGGGTGGTACTGAGGCGTTGTAATGTGTTCCACCTGATATGATTTGCAGAAGTCTCTAAATTCAGTTGATGTGAATTGAGTGCCATTATCTGTAACTACACAATCTACCACGCCAAAACGCGCCAATACCTCGTGTAGAAATCCGGTCGTTCCGTTTTGTGGTTGCTCTTTTGCATTGTAGGACCTCAGGTCATTTTGAGTGGCTATCCACAACAATGAGTTAGTACATGTTGTCTATAGGCCCTGCAAAATCGACATGAATTCTTTGCCATGGATGATCTGTGTTTGGCCATGGTTTGCACGTCGTGGTTGGAGCTTTTGCTGCAAGCACGCATCCTTTGCATGATTCTATCATGTCTGCTATGTTCTTGTCCATATTTGGCCAATAAACATAGCAGCGCATGAGGCTTTTCGTACGGTTCTTCCCCGGATGTCCCATGTGAAAATCCCTGAGGAGTTTTCTTTGTATGCTGTTTGGAATCACTACGCGGTCATTGTATAGTAGGACATCATCGCAGAGGGAGAAAACTTCACGCACATTGGGGTCTTTGTTGGGAATTTTGCTTTTTATGGATTGAATCAATTCATCCTCTTTTTATGTCGGCCAAAGCAACTGGGAGCTCTCTTATGGCACTCGCGATCATGTTTTTGATTTCACAATTTGTCCTTAGAGTAGCAATGATGGAGTTCTCAAAGACTTCTGTATTTTTTTGAATGGGTCTATCTAACTCTTTGTTGATTTTCTCTAGAGCAGCGAAAGGGACATTCCGTTTCTTTTTGAATACCGGTTGTTCACCGTCATTCACCTTGAAAAAACCTGGAGAAATTGTTGTTTGAGTTCCTTTTTGAGATTTACCAAATTGGACGTTGTACTTTGTATCTTGCGACAAAATGTACTCATTGGGCAATCCCAAAAATTGAATTTTTCTATCCAATCTGTTCCAAATAATTTATCTGAAGTTTTCAATACGTAGGCTTTGAGCATTTTGGTAACTCCATTTAGTCTTACTGTAAGTATTACCTCGCCTAAAATCTTAATCTTTTCGCCAGTTACAGAGTTTGCTGTTTTATCCGTTTTTAACAAGCTCGGCTTGTTTAATTTTCGCCAAGTACGTCAGTTAATGGTTGAAAGATCAGAACCCGAGTCAAACTGGAATTTAATGGAATTATTGAAAATATCCACAGTTACATATTACCTTAAATTCCAATCGACAATATTGTCAGATTGAGCTTGCCTAATTTTATTTTTGGGTTTTCTCGTTCTGTTGGCGTACCAGCACGAAGTTAAAGTATGACCACTTTTATTGCTATTTTTGCAATATTTTTTGTTCTTAACTGGACAGAATTTCATCCAATGCCATTTACCACAATGGTAACATGGTCCGAGCGGTTTCTTTAACCTATTTGGATTTTGGTTATTGCGAGATTTATATGAGATTCGCCTTTTGTCTTTTTGAGGGGAATAGGAGGTAGACTTGCTTCTGATTTTATTAATCTGAGACACACCTGATTCCTCGATAGTGTTTGAGTCACACTTTACAGATATTACTCTTTGACAGTCCTCTCCCAGTTTTTGGAGAGTCAATCCTTCTTCGTTCTCAAGCTTGGTCAGTACCCGTCGTCTGACTTCAGCGTATTCTGCTGATACTAGACCTTGTGCGAAAATTAAGCACTTGAAATCATCAGCAGTCAGTTCGACTAGTTTAAAATCATTACAGAGCTTGTTTACCGATGCTGCAAACGTTAGAAAATCTTGCTGGTTGTCTTTGACTGTGTTCAGGCATTTCCAACGTTTGTGGAACAAGGTTGTGTTAGGCCCGAATAGTTCCGATAGGAGTTTAATAGTCTCTGAAAAATCCAAGGCAGTGGTTTTCTTGGGTAGTATGAAGTCTACGAACCTACTATGTTCTGTAGTTCCCAGTTTTCTCAATAGACGAACCTTTTTTTTTACTGGGCCATTGTTCAGTCTACGTTGAAAATATCTTCGTAGCGTCTGTAAAAATCCTGGAACGTTTTGTCGTTCTCTGGTACGTATTCAAAGGTTTTCATTGAATTGTAGATTTTACTCTGGGAGAATATTGTATCTTTTTCAGAGTTTGAGCCTTTTAATGCATTTACGAGTAATTCTTTAAGTTGTTTCTGTTGTAGTTCAGCATTCTGAAGCGTAATTTGTTGGAATTCCATTTGTTGTTTATGTAATTCCAGAAATAGTTGTTGTCTGTCTTCTGATTTTTGTTGCTGATCCAAATGTACTTTTAGCATTTGACCGAAAAAAAAAATGGACAGACAATTAGTTAAACTAAACTAATTATGTGTTTAGCTTTTTTGAGATTCCGGGGGTTCGTTTAATTTTAACGTAATTGTATATATTTTCACCACACATAAATATGTTATAAAATCACTACAAAAATAGCCATTTTGTTTCAACACCCCCGGTGTCCTATCAAGTGATGATGTTGAATGTAAAATAAATGGTTTTAAATGTTTCAAATTAATTAACAATCCTTCGCAAGGGGAAAACGTTGTTACAAAAGCTAGAATGACCAATCAAAATACAAGTATAGGAAAATTCAGAAAGCTTGACAACGAAGTCATATTATAATAGCTGTTCAGATCTTTAAAATACGGGTAATATTAAAAAAGAATTTATTCTAACCAATAATTATTAAATTATATGATAAAATTTGATATTAAAATTAAAAACTGCCAATTTTAAAATCCAAATTTAATCACTATTAAGTTTAAAATTATAAAATTACTGATTATATTAATTAATTTTTTTTTTTTTTAATTAATAATTATATCTGCTCTACTTTGTATTAAGCACTCTTTTAAGAATAGTAATTGTTGGTTATTGGAATTCATTCCGTATACACCAATTATATACTTGGGTATATATATATATATATATATATATATATATATATATATATATATATATATAGATAGATAGATAGATAGATAGATAGATAGATAGATAGAAAGATAGATACATTTGTGTGTGTGTTACCGTTTTTAGCGAAATCAAGTTCAATGCGTTATTTAATGTCGAGATATAAATATGTTGTACGCAGTTTTATTATTGGGTGTCGGGTGGAGAAAATAATGACGTTTACTAATACAATTTCTATTACTTCACTGATGGGTCGAGGAAAAGTGAATTCTAGCTTTCCCAAGGATATTTGCGCGTAAGTGAGTATAACCAACAGTACGGGAATTGGAAAGCTCCCAGATTAACAATTCCAAACCTTGATACGATCGGTACATCGAAGCTTACAGCTCTTGATATTCCCGAGCGGTCGCCTATTTAGATACTAACCAAGCTCGTGGTTGCTTAAATTCGGTAATCATACGGGAACCGGAGTTCCAAAGTGTTGTGACCGTAGGCTTTAAAATATGGGGGACACTGGTCATACAAAATTGCTCGGATCTCGTGGACTTTGCTGCTAGCAGGGAATCATGAACGAGGTTTTGAGCGGACTGGTTCGACTGTTCCCGGTCGATTATGAGCTATCTCCCAGAAACTTTAAGTAAACAGCTCAGGGTAGTTGCAGTATAAATGAAAGGTTTTTTTTTTCTCTGTGGGCGTTGAAAAAATGCAAATTTGCCTGAGACGGTATCTACAACAGAGATTAGATAGCGACCCGAGCCGACGACAAAGCAGTCATTATATTAGATTTGCTCCATACAGTGGATTTATTCACTGATGCCTTGAGGGGCAGCAGCGTGGAATTGGGACGTGCTCTGATGCAAACTTGACCTTCGTTGGCTGCTTTCCAACCATATCATTTTGGCGGGGTTTATATTATTCTATCAACAGTGGGCGTCAGTAATTTTCACGTGCCGAACATTTCTATCCAGACTTCATATAATCCTAGTAGACTCATGCAATTATTACCGAAGACAAAAAAATGAAAGAAAGATTGGAACTTCGTAGACTCCTTATCTTTCTGGACCCCTACGATGTCGATGTTCCATAGCACCCACATCTTTACTGTCAGAGCTACACTAACTAATTTATTACACATTTCATCCTGTTTGAGTTCGATTCTGTATTTGGGTGAAGGCGACACAATCTTTTTTATTGCGTTCTGGAAACATTTTATATTTGAACATACACACATACATATATATATATATATATATATATATATATATATATATATATATATATATATACATATATATATATATATATATATATATATATATATATATATATATATATATATATATATATATAATACAAACGGTTCAAATACTAATATTCCATGCTTATAATTTATTACATTGGAATCGTAATCACGATAGAAAGCCCTAGAAATTCAAATTTTTGAATTTGTACCTCTGATGAATTGGATCGTGATTACGATTCTAATGTAATAAATTATAAACATGCAATATTATTGTTTGAGCCTTTTATATTATATTTTTGCTCTGTCCTGGACACTGAGCTATATCTGGATTCTATCCTCTTGGAAATACACACACACACACACACACACACACATATATATATATATATATATATATATATATATATATATATATATATATATATGAATCGTTTCAGCCCCAAAAGGATATAATTCCACTAGAATGCAGGGGGTTACAAAGAATGAAAACGAAAGTGAGTATCAAATTTTCTTCATTATGTACCCTAGAAATGTCAGCTGTATCTTCCTGATGTTAAGTCTAAACTTCCTTTTTGTTTCCAATTTTTTTATAAATTACTCTAATGCTTACATATTGTGTGTTGTATCTTCAACATTTTTCTGTTGATCCACATTTCTGTTGCTTCAAATTTCTTCTTCATCTTTGAGATTTTACAGCTTTCACGGCCATATTGAAAGAGAGGTATGCAAGTTGTTATCAAATAATGAGCCCAAAATCCAAATTATAAAGCGGAGATAAAATCAAACAAGTAAAATATTAAATATCTGGGAATATGCTTTAACAGAGGACAGAGAGCGACACTGAAATCCGAAGGCGCATCGAGATGGCAAAAGATGCATTCCAAAAGCTAAGTAGAGTATTAAGAAAGAGGAAAATTACGTTAGAAACAAAGAAATGAGTACTGAACTTTTAAGTGATTTTCTGCTGCAGTCTGCAAAATCTCACGTTGTTACACACATAACAGCAGTCGATCTGAGTTTTAGACGGCGATAAAGGCCGGCGAAATGTGAGAGTCAAATGCAAGCGATTTTCTTGCTAGGAAGTAGCATGTGTGCCTATTAATTCATATAGATCCGTTTTAGCTGAGCCGGACTGTAATTTTTAGTGTTCTTGATGGCCATTTTGCACAACTGTTGTGCTTATTGGAATTGATGCGTGGGTGGTACTTCGATGCGGAAGTAATAAAATGAACGTTCGGTGGAGATTGTACAATAAGGACTGCGACAGTGCGGAATTTACACATGGACTCATATGAGATGCGCTTGATGGAGGCCTAAAACGAGAACTCACAATGCTCTCTCATCTTGGGCCCTTGATAAAACTAAAAGAAATATATAAGAACAGAGATGCTATATTTTTTTTCAGATTTCAAGAGGCACCCCTTGAAACGGATCTTTTAAATTCAATGGGGACCTCCACATGGCCGCATTTAGTTTTTGAAGCATCTATTTTATAGACATAGATTTTTAATGTACATTTTTGTCGAAGTTTTTCATGTTTTATACCGAAAAACTATCATGTAAAAATATTTTTTTATAGACACGTAGGCGGGACGTTAGAAAGGGGACCTCAAATTTTATTCACCCAGGGGACTTGTGATCTGAAATAATAATTTTTCTATTGTTCTTTATATTACTATAAATTAAGCACTACATACCACAGATATGGATCACCTCGATAGTGGTTAGCAAGCTAATTAGAACGATTACGATCTAAGTATTGTGTTCGATCCTCATTGGGTGCCCCAACCTTTCAGCCTTGTGCCACATCTAAGCTACGTTTCGCAAATCACAATTCCACAAATTTGAATTTTATATGTTAATAGGTTGTTAACTGTAAATTGGTTCTCCTACGTTAACGTAAACAAAATATGCGCGAACAAGTGATTTTTCATATATATATATATATATATATATATATATATATATATATATATATATATATATATATATATATATATTGTTATGACCTTGTAGCATATAGGTGAACCACGGGTTTCAAAAAAGTGAAACGTGGGATCTTTTCTCAGTCTTCACTCAGGGATGGAAGCGACGCAAGGGAGTCAACGAAAAACAGACGCAAGACGATGGATTCCAAAATAAAATATTTATTTATAAATACTTAATCAGGTAAAGAAAGAAAAAGAAAATTCATTTAACAAAGGGGAAAGGGATCATGAAAGAACAGAGGTTTCGAGCGAATATATATATATATATATATATATATATATATATATATATATATATATATATATATATATATAATCAAGCCAAGAAATTAAATCTGTGAGTCGAGTTGATATCTCCACACAAAATTCTAATTCGCCGAAGCGAAAGTTCTTATGTTAAAACAATATTTTGGTCGGCCGGCAACTTACCTGGGTTCCTTTTCTTCGGAAATCGTCGGGGTTCCACAGCATCTCGTCAGTTTCGTAGCAGTCCTTTCGTTCTCTAGTCGACAGTCTTTGCTGTCTTCTCCATTTCGGTAGGCAGTTCATTTGGAATCGGGACGATTCTCCCTGCGATGTTCATTTGCCACTGGTCAGACTGGAAACTGAAAACCTTTTTTAGATTTGTGCTCTCCCCAAAGATAGTCATGTGGTTTCTTTTCGTGCTTGACCGGGTACGCAGAAGGATGGCGCGTAAATCACGAAGTGTTTGCGTGCTGCTCAAAAATATAATCTGAACACGTCAATCGCAGCAGAAGAGCTTGATGATGCCTGGAATTCCCTTATGGTCAACCATCTGATGGTCGCTGGATTTTGGAACCAGGTCATTTCTTGTCGGGTCACTTCAAAGTTCACGGGCCCTTGGCTTGTGGGTGGAAGAGTAGGTAAAGAGGGAAAGAATTTGTGAAGAGAAGAGGATGGTATGGCTGATCGCTCGCAAGTTGAAAGCATTGGATCTTATCTATTTTCGTTTTGTTTTATATCTAACTAATTTTCGACTAGAATTTAGGATTTTTCTTTGGGAGTGCTTTTTAGCCTGACGCCTTTATGGTTAATGAAATCATAGGTTCGTCATAATATATATATATATATATATATATATATATATATATATATATATATATACATACATAGATAGATAGATATATATATATATATAGATAGATAGATAGATAGATAGATAGATATGAAAAAAATTTAGACGACAATGTATCCCTCACACTATATATATATATATATATATATATATATATATATATATATATATATATATATATATAATTCAGCCAACCATTCTTGCGTGGAATATTGTCTAGTGACTCCGCTGTACGTCTCGAGTTCCTCGACAAAATGCAGTGAGGAATATGCAATGCGATATGCCCTGATCTGTCATCTCGTCTACAGTCGCTTTCTCACAGACGTGCCGTGGTTTCACTTTGTCTGTTTTACAAGTATTTTCACGGCAACTGTGCCGACGAGCTACTTTCGCTGATTTCCAGTCTGCATGAATTTAAGCAAGCTACTAGGTTGGCACCTCGGTCCCATTCTTTCACTGTACATAACGGTTAAATGTAACCGTCTCTTCTACTCAGACAGCTTCTTCTCTTGCACTACCCGTGTTTGGATCTCCCTTCCTCTTGTTTTCTTCCCTGATGACTATGATCATCAAATATTCAAGTGTAATGTCAATCGACATCTTCTGATACCTTGATCTTGTTCCCCCTGTCTTTCTCCGTATCTTTTCCTCAAACACGCCTCTTTACTCTTGTTCTCAATTTCTCAATCCTCTGTAATCCCTTGGGTGCTAGTGGTACTCCTGCCTTGCTTCGGGTGAATTGCTTTATATATATATATATATATATATATATAT
>OZ010577.1:34525754-34580754 GCA_963932145.1 Acanthosepion lycidas | reverse complement strand
GAATTCCACAGACGGGAAGTGCGAGAAACGAAACTGTCGGAGTAGAAGTTATCGTTTCATTTAGCTATTTTAACTTTAGAAGGGTGAAACCTAGATATCAACATAGTAGTACGCTTAAATACATGTATTCGAGACACCAGGGGAAAAAATTCGTCAGAGAAATTGCCATGAAAATATTTTTAGAATAGACAGAAGGAAGCCATGTCTTGTCGCTGGTAAAGTGACTCAAATCGAGATACCTGGTCAGGATCGATTACATTTTAGATCATTCTTTGGATTTTATCAAGAATCTCTAGATGTACAGGAAGAGCAGAGAAATAGATGCGGCAACAGTATTCAATGCATGGACGATAGTTTAGCATCCTGTTACCACTTTCAATGTTGAATTTTATTCAGCTTCATACAGATTTTCAGGAAATATCAATTTCTAATTGGTTAATACACACAAGCGGGCGTTGCAATCCACCCACATACAAATATTTTTTTCCAGCGCGTCACCAAGTCAAGTTTTCCCGCCAATTTTCTGTAATCCTGTCACGTGATTACATTAATTATAAAGAGCAGACATGAGCTTGCTCTTTCTCTAGTCTTCTCTTTTCCTGCAAAGATTTGACCTTGAAGGATTCTCGTCCCGACCATGGAGATCAGAAGTTAAAAGCATTTTCACGTACGTACGAAAATTTTCCAAACTATATTACAAACATACAGAACCTTTCAAATAAGCACAAGAACTTTTCTCTTTGAAATAATCTTCTGAAGCTAAAATTTATTCAGCATTTTTTCAGCTTTATAATTCATTCAACTTATGTGAGTTCAGGTAAAAATATTTCACAGTCAAAGGGACTCAACTGCAAAACTCTATGCATGTCCATCATTGACACAAAAAATAAATATAACGTTGTTATAAAACCTTTTATTCCTTCTTGTATTACATATTTTGAGGTTTTTTTACGTTAAATATAAATCATGTGGTCATGTTATTCCCGTAGCCATAAGCAGACATCTACATTCTTATGGTCCATACTTATTTACAATACCACAACAATGATATATTTTAAATGTGTGAGATGGATTCTGACTAGCATTTTTTTTTTTTGGCACGATTCATTAAGCCAACATTCCTTGCAGTAGAGGCAGCAGTTAGTTCGGACTAGCCGTCCCACACGTCAGTGTAAAACATAAGACCAAAATGTCGTAGCGTCTTGCTCTCGTGTAGAAGTATACCAACTAAATGACACCGATGGAAAGATGGCAACGGATACAACGGCAAATCACTCGCCGTGAGACATGTAATCAAGTGTTGCTGTTAACTTATTTTGTATTAACTAAAGAGTCATTTGATAATTAGTAGTCCAGTCTCCAAGAAAGGCTAATTGCACTGACTATACTCTGGATTATCTTGATTAAAAGATACAGATGCCAACTTGTTCACGTCCAAAATCAGCAGAACAAACCAGAAGTGATCAGTACCGTTTACTGAAACATTGACAGGGTAAATTTAAGGGTTTCTTACGTGACTGACTCAACGGTTCGAACTGATGCTTACTTCATAAGTATATGATTACACAAAGGATAATTGATCTCGTCCTCGAAATCATATTGGTGGGCTTTTGCTTTTATTAATTAATGGACTTTACGGCAGCAAATGTCAGACGATTTCCTCAAAAGTTGTGTTTCTACAGAAGGATGCTAAGGATATCATAGACCGAGCCTGTTAGCAACGATTAGATCTTAGAGAGGTTGAAAACAAGGAGAAGGCTTATACTTAACATCAGAGAAAGGCAGCTGAAGTTTCTGAAACACATAATGAGGAAGGAGGGCCTGGAGAATCAGATACTCACAGGTCGACTAGAGGGAAAAAGAGACAAGGGAAAACAATGCGTGACATACCTGGTGGACTTAAGCAAATGGATGACAGAACGTGGTCGGGGGGAGGATGGAGAGGGAAGGAACTTGTTGAGAGCTGCAGGAGATAGAGGGAGATAGAGAGCCGTGATCGCCTACGTCCTGAAAGGATATGGCATATAAAAAGAAAAAAAATTAATGAACAGCGTAGTACGGAGTTTACGGCCTGTCTTGAAGATCAGTAAGCTGAGTCTTTCTTGACTCAGAGAATTATAGGATATACTACAACAACGCTTTTGCGACGGCCGAATGTAGCGACTTTTTTCTTAGAGATGGTTGATTCGTTTTCTACGGCTTATCAACACCCTATTATTTTGATCTCAATCTTACGACCGTCATCAGGACGTTTTATCTTTTCAATATCCTTATATTCTTATGTGCCATATATTTTTAGTACACTGGCGTTCACGACACCCAACAACTTCCTCGGACATTTAGTGAAATCTAAAAAGAATAAATAGAGCGATTTCTATTGTCAATCTATCTATATATAAAATTATTTGACTTCCGTTACTCCATCTGTCTGTCACACCCTCTAAAATAGCCATACATTGACTGACGGAAACCAAATTTTGGGGACATTTAAAAAAAGTACAGTTGATTTTACTAGGGTGCGTGGCTTAATAGAATAAATTTTCATGATTTTTTTCGGAAAAATTTAAAGTTTAATTATTTAACATACATAATACGCCCAGTACTTTAAAAACATTTTAATGATTAAAATAACAAATACCTATTTATCAAAAATACAATATTGTTTTTGCATATCTTTTTTTTTTAAGTTTATATATATATATATATATATATATATATATATATATATATCTTTAAGAATTTTGAAATTTCACACTTCTATTTTTTCCTTTACGTACCATTTCCCTTCAAGGCATTGCCGATAACGCCTTTCCACAGTTTCATTCGGATACTTTATAGGGAGATCTCTTCTTTTATGGGTTGAATACCTTCATGACATGGTTGATAATGGCTCTTCAAAATTTCTAATATTTGTAGCAAAAAATACTACTATTAACAGAGCGATTTCTATTTTTTATATTCCATTTTTTTCTTCCGTATAACAAAGAGAAGTCGGTGATTACGCATCTTCAAACCCTCCTATCTCTTGTAGATAAATCTCACAAACAAAACCAGCGTATTTTCTATATCCCAGCATAAGACTAGGGCACCTCAGCGTGGGGTAATGGCTAGCAAGCTTGTCTCGCTAAAACAGTTACAACTGAATAGTGAGTTCGATCCTCACTGGGTGTCCCATACTCTCAGACATGCGCCACATCTAAGCTACGCTTAAAAATATCCATATTGGTAATCTCGACGTGCTGTAATCGTTAGTAATCTTGTCTCGCTATATCAATTAAGATTGAATAGTGAGTTCGATCCTCACTGGGTGCCCCATACTTTCAGCCTTGTGCCACATCTAAGCTACGCTTAGAAAATCAATATCCCATCATAAGACTAAGACATGAATGCCGACCAAAGATATACTATCGGTAGGCGCAATTTTAACATTGCATGACGTGCAGATGACATTGTGTTGTTGGCAGATAGAGAAGGAAAACCACAGGAATAGTAAAGGAAAGGGAGAAGAAAGGACTCACTATCAATTGGAAGAAGACCGTATTTTTGGCTACAAGACAAAGACCCAAGATAAGAGTTACGAATTGGAGATGTCAAAATCTAACAAGTACAGAAGTTTAAATATCTGGGAATTTATTTGAAAGGATGATGGGAAGACTAACTCCGAAATCAAAAAGCCTGTTGGAATGGAAACGATGTCATCTAAAAAAAACTTAACAAACTATTAAGAAACAAGGAATTTCTATAGTGAACAAAAAAGAGTATATAATATCAATATAATACCAATGTATTAGGTTGGTTCAAAAATAATGACGTAATAATGTCGTTTTTTGACGTTAAAAATACGTCAAAAAACGACATTATTACCTCGTTATTTTTGCACCAACTTAATAATACCCATCTTCCGATTTGATAGTGAATGCTGGAAAATTTAATCCCATATCAATAAAAATTAGGATCATCAGAAATGTAATTTTATAGAGGGATGCCGAAGGAACTCTGAAAGAGTTTTATGATTAGCAAGCTTGTATCCCGAGATCAGTAACGGCTGAGTAATGAGTTCGGTCCTCACTTTCTACCCGATATTTACGGCTACGCTTATTAAATCACTATAGAAGGCTGCCAAGAATATTATGGACGGATCACGTAGGAAACTTATATTCAGAATCAGAAAGAGACAGGTTAAATTCGCAGGAGATAACTAATGCAAAACGAAGAGAAAGAGAAAACCAGCTTAATGGCAAAACAAGACTGCAGGAGGGATAACAACAAAACAAACGTTACTGAGGGCTAAAAAGGATAGGAAGCTGTGGAGATTCTTAATCGAACACTTTCTGAAGCGAAAATGTATATAGAAGAGTAAGAACTGACAAAAGAAATTTGAATTTTTTTAAAAATTTTATTAAATTTTTGTGTTATGACATTTTCAAGCAAACTTGTCATAAGACATCATTAACGAGAAAAGATATAAATGACTATTTTTACTTCGATTTTTGTGTTTATTGTTTATGTATCGTTTAAAAGAATTATAAGAATTGAACGGTCTCCAAAAACAACTCCTTGTTCCCTTTGAATAGCCTGCATTCTTTGGGAAAGATAGTGGAGTAGTATTCCGTTGCCTTTTACATAGATTTGTAGTTAGAATTTATATTCTCTTTGACTAGTATGCCAGTTAGGTCTAGAGGGCCTAATCTGCACTACTGCTTAACTTATAGCTGGGGACAGAATAGATGGAGTCTTAACTTTTCTAAGGGCCTTAACACGGAAGTGAACACAACAGACTAGGCGAGAATTTGAACTCGGATCGCAAATTACACATTCTATGCGTTAACCGTTACACAACTAGCCCTTCCTACACTCAAATAACCTTGAGAAAAGAATGAACATCACTCTTCTCGCCAACCAATTTTCAGAGAGGGGTTAAAATAGCAGAGTAGATTGCGCGAACGAAAGCGAAGGTGTTTATGTAGTTTTCTTTCCGTATCAGTCATAAATACAGTGATATCTTTTTCTTAATCATTTAACCCCCAAGCAAGCCAATAAAGACTCTAAGACGCAGGGATTACTGAGTGTGAAAGGATATCAGAAAAAGGAAATATTTTAGGATGCGATAGTAACAAAAGGACAGAATCTGAGAATACAGAAGACACTGACATTTAAATGTTTGAAGATCTATCTGGATTGGAAAGCAAAAAACCGGAATAGAGTTCCACAAGCGATAAATGCGAGAAAAAGAAACTGTATGCATAGAACTTACGGTTGCATCTTGCCATTTCCACTGTGAATTGATGAGACCTTGCTATTAATAGCGGAAATTTTGTCAGAACAATTACCATGAGAGTATTTACAGAAAAGACACAGGGACACTATGTTACGGCGGTACGAAGATGACTGAAGCCGGAATGCTAGATCAATATTCTTCTTTGGCTTTTATAAAGAATCTATAGAGGAACACCAGACCATATATGGCAGCAATATTCAAACCATGGAAGAATGGTAGACTTATAAATATGTAAGATAGATTCGTTCGAGAAAAATTCTCTAGTACAACACAGTGTACAAAACCTCTTAGCAGCAGACCCAGCAATTGATTTAATATAATTTTTTTCACTTCGTGTCAACGGAAAACGTTAGCCCAAGAAGGCACAATGGAGGTTAGCATCAGTTAATTGGGATTGTAAAGTTTTCTCGTGCGATTAATAGAAAGCAATTTCGTTTAGGAGGCGCTAAAATTAACAAGCCATTCCTTGCTCCAGTTAACAACAGAATGTAGGTCATTTTTTTCTGATCATGGGTCAATGTGATCTCATCGAACTGATCCGACATACTATTAAGACCGGCATATATTGTTGAGTCATCAGCATAGATAATGAGTTGAGAACAAATGTCATCAGGAAGGTCGTTGGTGAAAATTAGGAACAACGTAAATCTAAGGATCGATCCCTAGGGGGTGCAGCATTAATGGAAAAAAGATCTAGAAGAGTGGTTATTCAAGGAACTTACATTTTGCGATTTGATTAGAACGACTGAATCAGTTCCAAAATTCGTACCAAAATACCATAATCTTTCAACTCGTGGACAAGGTCAGTATGCCAAAACTCTGTCAAATGCCTTCGAGATATCCAAAGCAACAGCTGGGGATTCACCATTTTGATCTATGCATCTTAAGATTGCGCGTATCGATAATAAATCCTGGTAGGGCCTCCAACTGCTTTAGGATAAATTCGCTGTAGTTGAAATAATCTGGGGAGAAGACAAAACCTTGTATCATGCCCCCTTTCTATTTTTGCGTAGCTAGTCAATTTGTTTTCCATCCGTATGCAAGTGGTTTGATCCCCATATATGTTTTTGATTATTATAACATCTTTTCCATATAGATCTAGTTTTCCTAGCATTTCAAATAGATCATTTTGCCTTAACTTGTTAAATGCTTTTGCGTAATCTATAAAATATGTACACAAATTGTTGCATTTGTATTGCTCTGTCACTCTGTCTGTCTGTATATCTGTCTGTATCTCTCTCTCTCTCTCTCTCTCTCTCTCTGATATTGTTCTAATCATGGACATTGCATTTCTTTTTCCAGTGTCTTTGACAAAGCCGCACTGTTCTTGTCTTATTCCTGGTCTAATTCTGCCTCCCGATTCAATTATCAGAATTCTTATCATTGTATCGCTTGGATTATTTTAATCGATCAACAATGAAAATATACAGCGAATTAGCTAGTGTTTGGAATGTAGTTTCAACCGATATCCTCAAAATGTAGTAAAAACTAAAATAATTTTAAAAAGATTTTATACTATTAACTGCATTTAGCATAATTTCAATTTAATCAATCAAAAATTCCTCACATGTCAAAAAAGGGTTCCTGTTTAAAATAAATATGTTTATATATTTTCTTGTCATATTTGCATAATTATATATGTATATGAATGCTTTGGCCACCTCGACGTGGTATAATGCTTGGCAACCTTGTCCCGCTAGATCAGTTATGACTGAGTAGTGAATTCGAACCTCACTGGGTGCTCCATACATTCGCTTTTGTGCTATATTTTATCTGAGATTAGTAAACCACAATGTGTATGGATGCTTTACCCTACATTTGCGAGAGGATTAACGTGTATTATCACTTCTTCTTGGAGTTTTCAGTGATGCTTAGTTCCGCAGATTCCACCATTGCGCCAACATCTCCCTCACCTTTCTAAAGAGGCAGAGGTGGTGAATACGTATCAATTCCTGCCACCTAGGTGTGGAAAGTAAACACCTCCTACCGCCGTCGGGAGGTGCTTAGATAGTGTTAGTATAATATTTGATGTCTTTTCTTTAAACTCTGAGAAAGCCGTCTAACTCCTTTTTCTAGTAGTACCTTCCTCAAAAGAGAGAGATTTGCTTGAATTTGTCCAGTGTCCATATGTACACGTATGGGTACCCCACATTAAAAATGACCATGAGTTATATCTTACCGCCGTAGCGAGACAAACAAATACCCTATACCACATCAGAAAATTTCAGATCAAAATGCAAAATTGTTTCGAGCTCAGCCACCTTCGTATATATTCATTCGTTATTCCAAAAATATATAAAGTGTGTTCCAATAAATTGGACTGATTTTAAATGTGAATTAAGTTTAAGCGTTTAATGATTTTTTTTCTTTTTCTTTCTGATTTGGCGGACATTTGTGATATATTATTTTTCACACATAATTGCCATGACTTAAATAACATGAACCAATAGAGAAATAAATAATTCTTCAAAAATAATACTGATTTATTTACTGCCGTCTTAATGAAACACCCTTATATATAATCCGTCTTAATGAAAGACCCTTTATATAACAAAAACCTTAGTGGCCGTATGAATAACAATGTTGAAAACACCTTTTCAGATAAATAAAGGATTTATTATACAGGATTAGTTTTATGTATAAAAAGCAGTGGGTGCAGTCATGCAAAAATATGCTAGTTACAATTTACGTTAAAGATACAAAGACGTGCAAAATTTAAATATGCATTTTTGACATTCATTTTATCTAGATATTAAAAACAATCACATTTCCATCGTATTTATTTATTATCTTTTAAAATTTTACACGTGCCGTCAAAAATGTTTGCACTGTTATAATACTTCTATAGGGAAACAAAAGTCTTGAAACAATGTATTGAGATTTAATAAAGTGGAGATTAAGAATTCACAGCTACAATAGAAGCCAATGAATCGTTTAATTAATCCGTTACCTTTATATTTTTAAACGATCAATGGCATCTATGATTCAATGATTACTTCTGGTATTATTGTGCATTTTGTGTAATATCATTTCATGTTAAACATTTTACGTATTTAATATAACAGTGAAATGAAAATATCTTTCAGAAGAAAAAGATTAGCAACGAAATGACAAAGATAGCGACGACAAAGCCTATTCAAACATCAAGCTTAAAACAACGATCACTTAATAAACAAAGGTATCTGAGATCCTCACATGAAAGGCTTGAACAAATAAGACTGCAAACGAAGAAACGTATGAGTAAAGGAACTAACACTATTAAACAGTTAATCATTTTGCTTGGCAACTAATTGTGTCTAAATGCAGATAAATATTTTATCTGTTTAGATTATGACGAATCACTCATAAATTTACGCATTTATTATGATTTACATTCCTTCCCACTACAGATGGGACAGGAAATATATGAATTAATACAATGGAATTATAAAAAAATAATTACACAAGGATAATTATTATACGGTTTTATTTTTTATCATTATTTTTTCGTATGTCTATTATTTTAGTTAGCCAAAATTTTTTCAGCTGTAATTTTGTGAAGAATTGTGTTATGTTTTATAATTCTGCGCATAACTTTATTGTAAAGAATTTAAAAAATATTTTAGTTAACTAAAATTGTTTCAGCTGTGATTCGTGAAGAAATGTGGTATATTGTATAATTCTTCAAGTAAATTTACTGAAAAAGAATTTTAAAATATTTTAGTTAACACACATTGTTTCAGCTGTACGGGTTTGAAAAATATATTTCCAATATATTTTTACATTAATACATTAATTTTCCTTTAATCTATTTTATCTCTATTTTTAAGTCACAATTATAGTTAAAACTATTAAAATGAAGGACTAATGCATTGACTGTATCATCTTCTTTTGTGTAACAGATCACCCTATCTTAAATGTTTCTACTCGCTGCAAGCCACGAGAGTCATTCAAGATAGAAGGTTAATTCTAAAATGTTTTCGAACAATGACGAGTTTCGATATAAATCAACAAAAAAGTGGAGATTAAAAGCAAAATAATGTGTGCTAGTTGTAAATTTGGTATTTTAATATAAATAGTTGATAGACTTTCTAGATACCTCGACAGTGTAAAAGCAGGAAGTACTTTTGCAATCTGTTTTCTACATTCTTGCTTCAGGGTTAACATTAATAGTTTACTGTGTTTATTAAATCTCTTCCTTTTTAAGTAATCGTGATAAATCTTATATTAAGTTGGGACAAATTGTTTGCAATCATAGACCTCATGGTCAAGTAGATATTATTGTGTGTCAAGTTTCATCAAGTTACTCAAGTTTCACGACTATATATTAATACAAAAAATAAATTACACACGAGAAAGCATCTTGGAAAATGTCCGAAGCAATCTACAGCAAATAATATTATCATGAGAAAAATATAACATATTTCTACACCACACCAAGATAGATAGATAGATAGATAGATAGATAGATAGATAGATAGATCGGGAAGAGAGTGCCGTAGATAGATAGATAGATAGATAGATAGATAGATAGATAGATAGATAGATAGATAGATCGGGAAGAGAGTGCCGTAGATAGATAGATAGATAGATAGATAGATAGATAGATAGATAGATAGATAGATAGATAGATCATTCAGATCATTCAGTTATGTGCCATGCGTGATACACGCTTTTGCGATACATGACTGAAGAGGTAGATTTTTTTTTTCGCTTTAGGTTGCTATTTCTTTCTGCGGTAAACCAGTTGCAATCCAGGGATGTCAGTCCTACTATTTACCCATACCGGGGGAGGGGAAGATAAAGCGGATTCATACATTTCTCAAGGGTATTTTCACGTAAGTGAGTGTAATGTATTCGACTGGAATTCGAAGTCGGCTCTCCAATTCCTCAATCCGAGCTTCTATCCATTTCTTACATAGATAGATAGATAGATAGATAGATAGATAGATAGATAGATAGATAGATAGATAGATAGATAGATAAGAAAAAAATTGGCAGTTGTGAATAGAATGAGATATTAAGATATAACCAGACATAGATAGATAGACAGATAGATAGATAGATAGATAGATAGATAGATAGATAGATAGATAAAAAGAGACTGATGAACAGATTGGGATAGATAGATAGATAGATAGATAGATAGATAGATAGATAGATAGATAGATAGATATGAACAGACTGAGATAGATAGATAGATAGATAGATAAAAAGAGACTGATGAACAGATTGGTATAGATAGATAGATAGATAGATAGATAGATAGATAGATAGATAGATAGATAAAAAGAGACTGATGAACAGATTGGGATAGATAGATAGATAGATAGATAGATAGATAGATAGATAGATAGATAGATAGATAGATAGATAGATAAGAAAAAAATTGGCAGTTGTGAATAGAATGAGATATTAAGATATAACCAGACATAGATAGATAGACAGATAGATAGATAGATAGATAGATAGATAGATAGATAGATAGATAGATAGATAGATGTGTATTCATGGTGGGTAAAGTGAATGACAAAATGAAAAATTCCTGTTGTACATGTCGTCATTTAAAACGAATTCTGCAGAGTTAATAATCGTTGTATTGATGGAATCATACATAGGCGGAGGGAACACATTATAAACAAACTTCGATTATACTTATACATCGAATGAAACACTGAAGACGCAGCGGCAGTTAAAATTAAATTCAAACTTAAGTGCGATACATCTAGATGTATAGCAGAGCCGACTGAATTTAGCTTTCTACAGCGTTTGTATGTTTTTCTCACTGAATTTATAGAACAATGCATATAATATTTTGCCATGTGTGCTTAAGTATTAGTGTGTGTGTGTGCCTCTGTATGTGTATATCTGTCTGTGTGTTTAATAAGCATGTGTGAGTACGATCATAACAATCTTAAACAGAATACTACCATTGGAAATAAAGGCAATCCTATTATATACCAGTGTATGTTTTACAATCTCCTCACAGATGAAGAGAAAATTAAAAGCAACTGAAACGTGTTTCTACAGAAGCATACTGCGAATATCATGGACGAAGCATCTGAGTAAATAGGAAGTTTTAAGGAAAATCTAAAAAAAAAAAATACACTTATCTGTATCTATGAAAGACACGATATGTGTGTGTGTGTGTGTGTGTGTGTAACGAATGCACGGTCGCAATGTTTGACGGATTTGCACCAAAATTTACATGCACATGCTCCAAGTTAGCGGCAAGGCCAACACCGACTTTGCACTTCCCAACTCCCATCGATAGTGGAAATAATCGATTTTTCATGCTTCTACGGCAGTTTTCATGTAGTTTGCGGTTATTTTCTATTAGCCAAAGTGAGAGCCTATAACTGGCTGCCATGAATATCTGATTACGCAGAACTGGGTTAGATGTGAAAAAGTATTTGTTGTTAACATTCTTTTTTCATTCGGTTTTTCCAGTTACGAGTCCTTTTTTAAAGCTAATCGTTTTGTATTCATTTTGTTTAGTTCTTTTTTTCGTAACAGATTTAATGTTTAGCATAGAGCTTAGAAAAATTCGCAGTGTGAGATAGGCAAGAAGTAAGGCATGTAGCAACATCAGCACGGCAAAGGGCACTCCTTTAAAGGTAAGGAAGGTCAAAAATATTTTAAGTCAAGTGATAGCGATTGCTGTATGAGTCTTACGATTTTTGAATCAAGCACGGGCAACGCCGGGCCATGCTGCTAGTTATTAGAATAAGAAAGACAACTGGATTCTATAAGATACATAATGAAGAAAAAGGCTTGGAGGACTTGACCCCCGCGAGACATTTAAGATAAGTAGGACAGAGAGAAACAGGGCGTAGGAGGTCGTGAAGGCTCGTGCTTGCGAACCTCATGAAGGGACGTAGAATATAAAAGAAAATTAAATGTAAATGTTTTATTTTATTGTTGTGCTACATATTTAGAGATTCTTGATAACATCCAAAGAAGGATCTGCAATGTTATTAGTCCTGATCCGGGTTCAGTCAATTTCCCATCACCGTAACATGGCTTCCCTGTGCCTTTTTTCTATATTTTGATGGTAGTTGTTCGGATCATAATTCGTTTATGGTATCTACACGTTATGAATTTAAGCGCATTACTAGATTGGCAAGGTCTCCTCATTTTGCATTTGAAATGGCTGCACGTAACCGCAAGTTCTATGTTAATATATTCTTCTTTCGAAATTCTTGTTTGTGGATCCTTGCTTCTTTTCTTGTATCCCTGACAAATTTGATCTTCAAAAATTGAAATGCAATGTCAATTGTTATTTACTGTTTTTTTTAATTCCTGTCCTTTTGCTCTTCTCGCTCCTTAATAATCTTTTTTTTTTCTTTCACACTCAGTACCTCTATTGTGTCTTAGAGGTTTTATTGTCTTGAAAGGGGGGAATTATTTTGAAAATTATGACACTCTATTGATGGTTGACACGGAATTCACATGACGTACTTCTCCCTAGTTAGTGCAATCAATTCAGATATTAAGACAATATCTGAAAGTGGGGTGGCAAGTAGTGTTGTGTCCATGCCCCTTATCCGTAAGTTCTATACTAATATTTTCTTCTCTCGCGCCTCACGCTTGTGGAATCTTCTTCTAGCTTCTTGTTTCCAAGTCAACTTTAAAGTTTCAAAATTAGAATGTAATGTCCATCGTTATCCTATGTTTTATTAATACTTTTTTGGTTATTTTCTATCCTTAATAGTGTTTGGTTTTCTCATACTCTCTCACACTGGACTACCCTTTGCATGCCAATGGCTTTATTACCTCGCTTGAGGTGAAATAATAAAAAAAAATTAATATGAATTAAATTACTGTGAAACCTTCTTTCTAGATTCTACCCTAACTTATATTTGATTATGTTTGTTATTATATATATATATATATATATATATATATATTGGGAAAAATGTTACATTTTGCCGACGCGTTTCGTTTTCCGAAATGTTTTTGTTGTTATACTTAAATTAAAAAATCCAAATTTAAAAATATAGACGCTTTTGTCCAAGCATTTTTCCTGGTTAATGTAAATTACCTTTATAGTAGGGGATTTTTTTTACTATAAAGTTAATTTGCATGAACCAGAAAAAAGGCTTAGACAGAAGCGTCTATCTTTTTAAATTTGGATTTTTTTAAAATGTAACTATAACAACAAGAACATTTCGATTTCATTTTCGTCTTGAAAATGTCGGAAGACGTAACGCGTCGGCAAAATCTAACATTTTTTTCCAATTGTCATTTTATACCAATCTGTCTTGTCCACAGAACTGGTCTGGGAATTTAACTAACAATATATATATATATATATATATATATATATATATATATATATATATATATATATATATCGTAAAACTGGGCAAACTTAACAACTAAGTAGTGTAAATTGAACGAGTTACCTTAATTTCATTTTTCTTCTCATAAAAATGTTTGGTCCGTACACCATCTGGTTTCCTTCGGGTAAAATATTCCTCATCAAGAATTTTTCAAGCGTTGGAATATTTTTTTTCCAGTCGAAACGAGTAAAGAATCTTTCCATTAGAATTATTTTCTTGACTGCGTCTCCCAACTGGGGACTGTACACGGATAGAAATTTTTATCGATGCCCTTGTACGCAGTAAAAACTTATCAACAGGAGGGCAGCATAAAGATATCAGTCCTAAAGCGATGTGCAATGGACTCTTTAATATCCCTAAGGACTAGGACATTGCACGCAGATCGAATACAAACGCATTAAACTTGAAAGCGTTAGAGAAATATAACTCGAAGGCCAAAGGAAAGGAAAAAAAATGTCACTTCAAAGTTGAAGAAACTTAATCCCCGTGAAAGTATTGCTCAAAAAAGTTTGGAATATTAGATTTGTTAAAAGGAAAAAAAAGTTAAGTGTTTCTGTTCAGCTGCGTTGAGCAAATTTTAAGATACATTACCGGGCAAAATATTTTGTAACGATCCTATATGCGCATCAAGTGGGCACTTCGATGTGGTGCATTGGTTCACAAGTTTGTCTCGCTAGATCAATTACGACTGCGTAGTGAGTTCGATCCTCACTAGGTACTTCAATCTTTCACCTTTGTGCCATATCTAAGCTAAGAAGATACCTTCCTATACTTAGCTGGCACATGCTGGACAAGTTCCGAATAATATTAAGCCCATGCCCCAAGTTGCTTTCCCTCCAGGCAGTAGATCTCATTCGGGAGAGGCTGAGTTGATTGCTCGGCGCCTGACACATCCCAAAAAGGAGAAATACCGAGAGGACTTGGACAATTTTTACACGGTATTGCTGTTAAATCCACTTTAAGCTAACCTTGTGTCATATTCGGTAGCAACGTAGGCGCACGGGGAAATTCAACGTGGGTTAATGGTTCACAAGCTAGTCTAGCTAGATCAGTTACAATTGCGCAGTGAGATCGATCTGTGTTGTTTGTAACTTTCGGCTTTGTACGACATCAAAATTGCCCTTAGAAAATATTGTGCACTTCGATGTGGGATAATGGTTTTGCAACCTTGTTTAGCTAGATAAATGACAAATGAGTGGCTGCTCTATACATGCGACCTTGTACCACATCCTTAGTTACGCTAAGTAAATCAATTTTATCGTCAGTATAGAAGTAAATAAGTAAATCTTAAATATCCCCCTGCCACATGAGAGATTATGTAGTGAGTTCCATCCCCACTGGGTGTTCGATAATTGTGGCATTATATAACATCTAAGCTAAGGCGATCATGTACCTTTGGATACATGACTGACGAGGCATATTTTTCCCGCAGTAGATTGCCATTTCTTTCTCTGGTGAACCAGTTACCATCCAAGGCTATAGAACCCGATCTGCCCTGCTAATTTCCCATATTTACGGGGAGAAGAGGAGGATTCATATATTTCCCAATGGTATTAGTACGTATGTGAATGTCATGTCTATGGGAAGTGTATGAATTTTCTTCTTCTCTCCCAAGCTATGGATAAATAGCAGGACAGACCGAACTTAGTAAATCGTTGTATGCGCATCAGGTCGGCATTTCAATATGGTGTAATAGTGAGCAAGTTGTCTTGCTAGATCAATACCAAAGTCGGTAGCGAGTTCGATCCTTACTGGGTGTTCCACGCTTTCCGCCTAGTTGCACATTTAAGCTACCTTACAAAATCATTTGGGTCACTTCGACGTTGCGTAAAGGTTAGCAAGATTGTCTCATTAGATCAATTACAACTAAGTAGTGAGTTCGAGTCTCACCTGGAACTCCACACTTTTAATCTTGTGCCACATTTAATCTGCGTTTAGTCAATCTTAGGCTCTTCGATGCTTGGTAATGGTTTGCAAGCTTGTCTCGCTCGATCAATAACAACAGTGTAGTGAGATCGAACTTGAGTGGGTGTTCCATACTTGTGATCTTGTACCACATCCAAGTTACGCTTAGTAAATCAATTTCCCCGGTAGTAGAGCAGTAACTCTTCCTGCCATCCGGAAGTTCTGAGTTCGATTTTTTCGTTGGAAGAATATCCACTAAATTTGTTTCGCTATATCAATTACAACTGAGTAATGAGTTATGTCCTCACTGAGTGCTCCATAATCTTGGCTACATCCAATCTACGCTTAGTGAATAATGTTCTTCTGTAGTATAGTGGTAACTAGCCTAGCCTCTCACGCAAATGACCGAGGTTTAATTCTCTGCAGGGGAGTTTCTTTCAAATGTTGGGTACTTCGACGACATTCTTTCTTTTTATGTGCCTTGTCATTTCTGGACGTAGACGATCATAGCTCTCCACCACCCTCAATCCATTGCAGCTCTCAACAAGTTCCTTTCCTCTGCTTCCTCCTCCAGGCTACATTCTGTCATCCACTTGCTTAAGCCCGCTAGGTAAGTCACGCGTTTTTGCCCCTGATCTCTCTTTCCCTCTATTCGACTCGTGAGTATCAGATTCTCCAAGCCCTCCTTCCTCATTATGTGTCCCAGGAAAGTCAGCTGCCTCTTCCTGATATTAAGTATAAGCTTCCTCCTTGTTTGCATCCTCTCTAAGATCTCATCATTGCTCACACGCTCGGTCCATGATATCCTTATCATCCTTCTGTAGAACCACATCTCGACAAGATTTTTAAGTTTATTTCGCTAGATCAGTTACGAAAATGTACTGAGTTCGATTCTCACTGGATGCTGAATATTTTTGTCCTTGCACTACATCTAATCTAGGATTAATCAATGGTAAATCACTATGAATACAGAGTTCGTATCTTACTCTATGTGTGTCAGTTCCTCTTTGTTCTGTCCGGCGTTGTATTTGTTCTCATTTTAGATTGCAGAAAGCACATGGACACGTGGATTCGAGCCCTTCGGCTGTACATTCCTTGTCATCGCAAGACAGATCGAATCGGTATAATATCGACAATAGCATGTCAATCGTTGCGGAACATGGGCAAATTTTGTCTTCGACTCATATATACGCGTATAAGTTCCTCACATAAAAAGAACTTGTGGCACATCCTACATTAGGTTGGAGGTTTTGTAAATAAATATAGAATTATTTGATAAAAAAAAACGTAATTTACTATAACTTTTTATTTATTTGGTCTGTCGTTAGGTCGCTAGTCTGGAAACCCATTCAGAGCGTAGGGGTACCATAGTTA
Source organism: Acanthosepion lycidas (assembly GCA_963932145.1). NCBI lineage: Eukaryota > Metazoa > Mollusca > Cephalopoda > Sepiida > Sepiidae > Acanthosepion > Acanthosepion lycidas. The sequence continues at coordinate 34,563,873 of OZ010577.1, read as the reverse complement.
GTAAAGCCGTAGTCTCCCTTTCACTCAGACTAGTCTTTAATTCAAAGTTTTCTTTCTTCTAAACTGGTTACTAATCAAGTCTAGAAAGACAAGTCTACCCTGCTACTGACCAATAGTTGGTGGAGGAGAAATACTTTCTTACCTTTTTCAAGATTATTTGCGTGAAAGCAAACGCAACGGACTCGAGTTGAATTTGAACACGACACGCTAATTCCGCTTTTTTGCCCCGATAACCACGACGCTATGAACATATCCTATTTGGTTATATCATTTAGCAAATCAAGATTGTCGAAATGAAATCTAATTCAAGAAGCATTTAAGTGAGTCTCTTGAAAACACGCTAATGATATAAGTGTTGTTGAGTACATGGCACAATGAGAAACTGAAACTGTATAAGTCTTTTTGAGTTGCTTAATTCTGTGCCCAGCGCCAGAACCTCAAACAGACTGAAGATCTACGATAATGAAATAAATAAAATATATCTCTACTTACTCAAGAAGTATGTAAACGAAAGTAATTCAACTAAATTAGTACAGAGTAAAAACTAAGCATTCTTATGTCATATGATACGTGTGTTTTTTGTTTTGTTTTGTTTTTGTTTTTTAAAAATAAAATGGTTAACAGATGCTTTTATTTTTGTTGTAGTGAGATCAAGATGAGCGTTTTAATCACAGGATGAACCGATAAGCGAACCTGCCACTAGTTTTGTTTAGTATATAGCTAATGGACAGTGACAGATTAAATGATGTTTGTGAAGCATCCAGGATAAGGTAATATCAGTAGATATTTTAAGAATCTTTTTGAAAAGATGTTCAAAGCACAGATGCAAAATTCTGACAATTCTAAACTTCTGAAAATTCCAAACAATTCTAATCAAATTGGGCCAAGGGAACTACAGACATTGTTTTTCCCTCTTGCTTAAATGTTCGGTTCCCTGTAAGGACACATTCCAAAAGATGGGCAGAGTACTGCGAGACAGGAGGATATCTTTGGTAACAAAGAAAAGAATACTGAACTGTTACGTGACATCTGTCCTATACGGCAGCGAATGCTGGACGATTTCCTCAAAGATGAAGAAGAAACTCGAAGCGACAGAGATGTGGTTCTACAGAAGGATGCTAAGGATATCATGGATCGAGCATGTGACCAACGATGAGATCTTAGGGAGGATGCAAACAAGGAGGAGGTTTATACTTAACATCAGGAAGAGGCAGCTGAAGCTTCTGGGACGCATAATGAGGAAGAAGGGCTTGGAGAATCTGATGATCACGGGTCAAATAGAGGGAAAGATAGACGAGGGAAAACAACGGACTTAAGCAAGTGGATGACAGAACGTGGTCTGCGTGGGGAGGAAGAAGGGGGAAGGAACTTGTTGAGAGCTGCAGGAGATAGAGGGGGTGGAGAGCCATGATCGCCTACGTCCTGAAAGAACATGGCACATGAAAAGAAAAGAAGTAACTGACTCTTCTTGTTATATCCTACCTTTACAAGAGCCAGATCAGCTTGAATATGGAATAATGCTGCCATGTATACGCCTAGGAACTGCCCAGCCTTCAATTTCCCGGTTCAATAGAGTCGCAAAGCCTCTCCGCGACTTTGTGGGTGATGAATTATTTCCAAATCCTACAACCCCTTTCTCACAAGTCTCTCGCTGCTCTATCGTTATCTACATGGAAAACGTTCAGAGGAAAGACATTGCTTGGTTCCACCAGTTCTAAACTTCATGGTTAAGACCCGCCATACGACGGACATTTTAGCGAACCATTCTCATTCCCTACGTATTCCATTGGTGAGATGTAAGTTCCACTCGAGCAGCTTCCTCTGCTGTTTCGTGGAACCGACTTGCAAGAGGGTACTTCCTCGATCACTACAATCTTAACCTGTTCAATTCTCGGATAAACAGTTATCTACCCCACATATCACTATAAACTGTGCCTCGTACTCTGTACCTTGCTACCTCGAGTGGCTCTCGGGCCTTGTACAGTTTGGACATCATTGTAAAAGAAATGCTTATTTTAATCAGGGAATTCCATTCGAAATATATACAGTAGAATCCCTGACAACAGGACTAAGAATGCCTTCGGGTTATTAGGAATTGGTTACAAAGTCCGTTAATGAGGGGTTATATTTAGATTAATATACAAGAACTGAAATCAGGTTTAACATTTATTTTTAATGTTTTATAGGAAACAAAATAAGCTAATGGTGAGTGAAATATAAAGGTATTGATTTTAAGGAAAAAGAAATGAATTATGTAATGTTAATGGAAATTCATTAAATTAAGTATGACACGTATGGAAAACAAATAATGTAACGAGGATTTTGTAATCGCTGTTGCATGATGATTATTTCTCTTCTAATGCCAGTCTCAAATTTTTCCGACTTTCCTTTTGCTCTTGAATTTTTTTAAAACGAAAGACACTTTTTGTGTGTTATTGCAATCGTCATAGCAGAATACTTGCTTTCTTTTCATAAAACTGATAACCTTTTCAATAGCTTTTTTCAATTTCAGCCCCAATTTCATCATAATCATGTATCTTGTCGCTATCTTGTTGCACATATGTTTGGTTGTCATACATTCCATTTTTTGCACCAATACAAGCCATTGCTGTGAAATATGCATAAGCAATTATCCAAAGTAAATTTCCTGAAAAACAGAAATTTCAAATCAGTTACATATCACCCAAATAGTTCAAATATACACATCAAAATCATGTCCGGATATGGGAGATTCTGGGTATCAGGCACTCCGGATATGAGGGATTCCGGATATGAGCACCACGGAAGTTCCTTTTTATGATCACCAAAAGAGCAGATACGTACAATGCGATGGAGTCACTATAGGTTCCTTTCTTGAACCACCATTTCGCAATTTCTGCAATGAGTAACCCAGAAAATAACGTACTTAATAAAAAAAAACCTCTATTTACCTAAGATATGTAGATGACATTCACATTTTAGTCAAAGATATAAATGAAATACATGAATTATAAAAAACGTACTTGGTTTTACAACGATGATGCTGATGAGAAGTTTACATTTCACTTGAATGAGCATAGTTCAATCTTACAACATTTAAAGGAATACTCTTGTCCACATTTACAGTTTAGACAGATATTAAATGAAAATTAATCTATATTACAGCAAAATAATATATATATATATATATATATATATATATATATATATATATATATAAGAATAAATAATAAATAAATAAACAAGCTACTCTCGCAAAAATAACCGCCAGAATAGATTATCCACAATGCAACACTGACCCATTTATATTAATAGTCGAGATAAAAATCCAACATTGGCGGCCTGACGACTGAGTCTAGCATGAAACAGCCTATCAACTCTGAGTGTTGACTTCAATGTACACACACACATACACACACACACACACACATATATATAATAATAATAATAATAATAATAATAATAATAACACATTAAGAAATACAAAAGTTGCCTCCTTTGCATGGAACAAAAAACCTCGTTAATTTAAAATTGATATAAGACGATAAAAAACGCAATACAACGAGCGGTAAAAATGTTTTGAATTTACAGAAATAGAATGCACATAAACAGACAATTTAACCGACTGAAGATCGCCTTAAATGAGACTGAAAGTACTTGGAAAAATAAAAATTGGTTTAAGTGAACAGACTAAACAGGAGCTTGAACTCGGCTAGTCGAGTTCACAGTCTACACTGATAAAAGTTACGCTACATTCATATTCTTCGTAAATATCTTTTAGCTTTTATAAAAGATAGAGCGAAAATGAAGTCATATTGATTTTGACGGATGGATATCACATGTTTGCTAACATTACGTTTTCAGTAAATAACTAAAGATATCTCCGTGGCCCCTGAAGCTGAGATCTTATCTTTTGTTTTCCAGGACACTGAATACATCAGCCAATAGAGGATTAATAATCTTTTATTTTGCTAGAAGGAGACTGAAATCTCCCGCACTTCAATTTCCTGTTTTCCAAATCCAGTCTTTCGTGTATATTGATAAATTTTATCAAATTATTATTTAGAAAATAGCAATATTTTTGGTGTAAAAAAATTTGATTATTTATTGTTCTTTACTAACTTGACAATATATATATATATATATATATATATATATATATATATATATATATATATAGAGAGAGAGAGAGAGAGAGAGAGAGAAAGAGAGAGAGAGAGATCAAAACAGATTGCGAGACACTGACTGATATATATATATATATATATATATATATATATATATATATATATATATATACACCAGCAAATGACAATTTGCACATTATGGGTATAACTGCACATCTAAAAGATGATTACAATGATTCATGAATTCAACTATGTGATTCGACTAACTTTACCTGGTGTTCTAGTGTGACGCAGTGCGAAATCTACTTTATATAACACATAGGATGAGCTCTGTAAATATCGGGGTCTCCACTGATCAACTCCTCTTAGGATCAAAGGAAACTTATTTATACAAAATCCATTTCAGATAATTTTTTTTCTTGTGTGAAACACACAAACTCTCTCTTTTTCTGACACACACACACACACACACACACACACACACATATATATATATATATATATTACGAAATGGACAATGTCCGACAATTTATTTATTTTTATGTTTAACGTTCTTTATGACGTCATTTGTTTACATTCGATACACAAGAGCAGTTATGAATGTACGAGATTCATAGAAGATTGAAGTTTATAAGCAGTAAATTCGACCTTGTCTACCGAACGATCCTTGGTGGCCGATCGGTTAGGCACGTCAGGGTAAATGACGGTTCCGTATAGGATGCAGGTTAGAATCCTGTCCAAGGACGAATATTTTCTATGAAAATTTCTCGGACATTCAGGCCGGTAAATGTTATTTAATACTGTTTATTATAAACAGAGCATTTACTTAAATACTTGTATCTATAAAAAGAACGTTAAACATAAAAAATGTCTCTAATATATAAAAATAGATAGATAGATAGATAACGCACAGTTTTTAATTTGGGTCTAAACGACTGTCACGTGCATTAAGCTGAGAGTGTTACAAACTATGAGGAACAAATGTACATTTTTAGTAGTAAAATATATATATATATATATATATATATATATATATATATATATATATAGTATGATTCCAGCCCAATTACACATAAACGCGCACACACATTCATATATATATATAATTGTGCATTTCTACATTAATCCCTCTTTTATCCAAGTTTCCTTAAAGATGATTGAAAAGATACTGCTTCTAAGCATTTTATTCAACTTTTCTTGTTTTCGTGCAATTAATTCTTCTGAACATTAAATGTGCAAAAATCGACCGAATTTTCTATATATCCCAACAGTCTCAGGTATTCTGTTAGCGTTTATCATGTTTTCTTTTATTATTTTTTTTTCTTTTACCTAAATGTGTCGATTTTACTTGATGCACCCGTTGTCTGGAGAATTTTATTATTATTATTTTTATTTTCTTTGATTTCTGGCGTTTACACATTTCTTTCCGGGTCCCGCCCAGTGACCTAAGGTTAGAAATGGCATCATGACACTTTTCACTGACAAAAAAAAAAAAAAAAAAATTACATAGATAGAGCCCTTCGTAAAGTGTGGGCTGTACTTGTCAGAACAATTTTTTGTATCTCCTTGAGGCATGGGCTTCCAGGAATCCCTGCAATTAGTCTACTGCAATCTTTTCCAACCAGTCCTAGGGCTCAAACTACAACAAGGATTGTTGATGTTCCCATATGCCACATTTTTGAGACCTCTATTTCAAGGTCCTTGTATTTTGAGAGCTTTTTGAATATCTTCAAAGATACATTGCAGTCAGCAGGGACTGCCATATCAATAAGGAGGCACCGTTTTTGTTTGTGGTCTTTAATAACAATATCTGGGCGGTTGGCCTTGATTGTTCTGTCAGTGTGAATTGTGTAGTCCCATAGAATTGTAACAGGTCCTATCTCCGTAACCGGGTCTGGGTGGTGTTGGTACCAGTTACTTTCAGTTTCCTTCCCGTAGAAGTTGCAGATTTTCCAGTGCAGATATTGGCCCACTCTGTCATGTCGGGTTTTATATTCAGTGGGTGCCAACATCGTGCAACCTGATACAAGATGATCAATCGTTTCTGGATATTTATCACAGAATCTGCATTTTGGGCTGACACAATATTTTAGTATATGTGCTTGATAATTCCTAGTTAGCAAGCATTGGTCCTGCGCAGCAAGGATAAAACCTTCAGTTTCCGCTTTCAACCCTGCACTGCGTAGCCACTGATGGGTACGGGTTTTGTCTACATCAGCTTGTTTGATACGGGCAGAGTATTGGCCATGAAGCGGTTTATCTTGCCATCGCTTCTGTATCTGGTCGGTTGCATTCGTCTTTGCTGTCTTTTTCAAGTATTTTGCAGTTTCAGCCGGTGTATTGTGCTGTAGTTGCATCTCTACGCCCATTTGAAGCTCCAGTTTGAATTTTTTGGCTTCTTTTATTACGGAGTAAAGACGCTTACTACTTTCATGTTCCTTGACGCATACCATCATCCAGTCTTCTGTAGTTTCCAAGTATTTTTGGAGACCAATTGTTGTAGTTTTGTAGGACAGTTCTAGTTGAACTAATCCTCTGCCTCCTTCGGATCTGGGCACATACAGACGATCAACATCAGCTTTGGGATGATGCATGCGATAGCAAGTGAGAAGCTTTCTCGTTTTGGCGTGCATTCGCTTAATTTCAGCTATGGTCCAGTTAAGGACATTAAAGCTGTAATGCACCACTGGGACAGCCAATGTGTTTATAGCTGATATTCTATTTTTTGAGTTTAGTTCAGTATTTAGCATCAGACGTACACGCCTGTAGTACTCTTTTCTTATTTTTTCTTTCATTTGGGGGTGTTGTATTCCATCTCCTTCGCTAATTCCTAGGTACTTATAAGCTTCTTCATGCTCCAATTCCCTAATCTTTGTGACAAAATCTAAATCTATTGAGGGTGTTTCTGTAATTCTACCTTTCTTGAATGTTACTTTTGCACATTTATCTAATCCGAAGTCCATACCTATGTCGTCACTAAAGTATTTTACAATATTGAGGAGGCCTTTCAACTCATTGTCGTCTTTGGCAAAGAGTTTGAGATCATCCATGTATAGTAGGTGATTGAAAATGTTCTTATTTATTTTGTAACCATAGCTACTGTTGTTCAGTTCATGTGTAAGAGGGGTTAAGGATAAACAAAACAGAAGGGGTGACAGAGAGTCTCCTTGAAAAATTCCACGTCGGATATTCAGACGGTTGGATATGGCAGTGCCCCCGGTGTGCCTAAGGTATAGTTTTGTGTTCCACATCCCCATGCTGTGCTTAATAAAGTTTAATACCACAGGGGAGACTTTGTACATTTCCAAAGCCTTAAGGATCCAAGAATGTGGAACACTATCAAAGGCTTTACGATAATCAATCCACGCTGCACTGAGATTTCTGCGTCGTCTCCTGCAATTTTCCAGGATCATTTTATTTATCAAAAGTTGATCTTTGCAGCCATATGAACCTCTACTGCATCCCTTCTGTTCCAGCGGGAGAATGCTGTTTGTTTCGAAGAAGGAGTAAGTACGGTTCGTCAGTACAGACGTGATCAACTTATACGTTGTGGAAAGACATGTTATCGGTCTATAATTTTTCGGGTCGTCTGTTTCAGTTGTTTTTGGTATGAGGTATGTAATACCTTCAGTAACCCATTCCGGGATTTTATTGGGATTATTTACAAGCGTTGATAATGTTTTTGCAAGTATGCCATGGGTAGATGAGAGATGATACAGCCAGAAATTGGGCAACTTGTCATTTCCTGGGGATTTCCATTTTTGGGATTTCGTTAGTGCTTGCCTAACATCATCTGTGGATATATTTACCCATTCTTGCAGAGGTGTATCCAGCAGTCGTTCTTCTTCACGCCGTATCCATTCTGCATTTGGGTTACATTCCTTTGGGTTGCTCCAAATATTTTCCCAAAATGTCTGTACATTATCAATCGATGGTGGCGTTTCGACATGTATAGGCGTTTTTTCAATTTCCCTGTAAAATTTCTTAAGATCTGTTCGGAATGTTTTAATTTGGCGATAGAATCTACAACGTTTCTCGTATCGATAATTATTAGGTTGGTGCAAAAATAATGACGTAATGATGTCATTTTTTGACGTTAAAAATACGTAAAAAAACGACATTATTACGTCATTATTTTTGCACCAACCTAAGATTAGGTTGGTGCAAAAATAATATCGTTTTTAACGTTAAAAACTACGTCAAAAAACGATATTATTTTTGCACCAACCTAATATCATGAAGACGTTTCTCTCAGATGGTACTGCTATGTCAATAAGCATACACTTATGAATTTCTGACTTTTATGATAATATCAGGTCTGTTGGCTTTCATTTCCCTGCCATGTCCCAGAGGATAGTTACATCGTTATTTTGTGTAACTGTGTCTGGTTGGTGTTCATACCATCTCTCAGTGGTTTCGATTTTGTACTTCTTACGTATCATCCAGTGCACATATATCGCCGTCGCTACCTTGTTATGTCTGTGGGTATATTCATTTTTTCCTTTTTACTTCTTATTTTCTTCTTATTATTATTATTACTATTTTCCCGAAAATGGTCAGCACTTTGCGGCCTTGTTCATATTTGATGTTATTGAGTGTTGACTTTTAATTTCTTTAATATTAATGCTTTTTAATATTAGTGCTAATGTGTGTGTGTATGTGTGTCTATGTAAAAGAGGTTAAAATAATTTTAGCCTTTTTTGCATACAAACACACACACATACACACACACATATATACATGTATGTATGTATGTATATATCTGTGTGTGTTGCGTATTTTGTGAGTGCGCATGTGGGTATACGTGTATTTGTGTATGTGTGTACTTAGACAGCAGTACCTTATAAATGGATCGGAAAATGTTCTCGTCTGGTCCCATTTCGCAAATTTTCGAGTCCCTTCTTTTTCTGGCGGGTAAACTTGTCATTCAACACTGCTTCGTATCTTGCCATTTACAATGCTTGGCTTAGTCTGACACGTTGGCACAAATATGGGGTACCCAGTAAATTTTTTATTAGCTATTCATTAGTAATTCAAAGAGACTAACACGCTATGCATTACCTCAGTCAATGAGTCCCACCGAATTGTATATTGCTTTTGCACTAATCTTGCTGTTGCACGCAAAGTTGATTGGATATACGTAAATTAACAGCAGTCAATTTTTTACTCATTTTAATGTTGCATTTTTTAATCTTCCCTTCAACTAGAAAATCCTTCATCTCCTCAGTTAGTTTTAGGGTCGTAAAAAATCTAAGATAGCATAGAAAACAAAAAGAATAACAATTATAATCTAGAGCAATAACAATTACTATACAAAAATGTTACCAATTATAACTACCATTCTGTAATGTCTGTTATAAGTCCTAGCTTTATGAAATCTGAGAAAGAAAGAAATGATCGTTAATCCCTAAATGTCAAGCATCTTGTTCTTAATAACAGATTATTGAGCGTTAATCAGCTCTACAATTTCGCGATTTTCCTCCGGTAGCTACTTGCAATTAGGATACAGCAGTCATATGATCGATAATAGTCTGCGATGTAGTCAATTAGGTTAATCTATGTAATCTTTTTGATCAGGGAATAACCTTCAATTGGCCTAGTAAAGCAGCCGGCCAAATGTAATGGTGATCCTTGCAAGGCTGCTATGTTGTTTAAAAGAAATATCAGTTTACTGTAGACTGGAGGATGGTGTTCAGGCAAATGTATAGCTTATTGATGAGAGAGGCAAAAGGAAGACAGAGCGAGATAAAAGAAATTTTTATTTTTTTTACTAGAAACACCAAGTCAAACAAATTTAAGTGATTTTGAAGGAGATTCTTTTAGGAAATCTAAACTAGTTTTTGTCTCAAAATAAAATCGATGTTTTACTTTTCAAATCACCAACTCAATAAATTGTTGATATTTAAGATAGCTAGCTAAATAGATATAAAAAAGACGGAGAGATATACAAAGTCAGAGAGATATGAAAAGACTGAGATAGATCATAAGTCATCATTCAAGCTAGGTTTAGGAATTCAGGCATACTAATCAACCATGTGGGAAATTAAAAGAAAAAATAGATCCGATTGTAAGTTGGAATTTTTTTTTTAAATTTCCAAGCTTTACAACAATCATAGTAATATCTGCAACCTTTGTCAACCAGAAAAGTTAGCAATAATAACATTTCCAGACATCAAAACTTTTGAATGAGAGATCAAAAATTATGACTCTTTGCATACACTCTAAGATGTTCCTTTTGAGCTCTTATGAATCAAGATCAAAATAAGTGTGTACATTTCCTTTAATTCACCCACCGATGCATTTCCAATAAGCTTGCTTTTCTTTTCTTCTGTTACACAGCACGTCGTGCGTATATATATATATATATATATATATATATATATATATATATATATATATATATATATATATATATATACATATATTTTTTTTTAAATAATGAAGCCTTCATTAATTTAAAAATATATAGCATTAGGAAATCAGTTGCCCGAAATCGCCTGAAGATACCTTTAGTTTGAAACCAAGGTAGCGGAATTGGCTGATCTCCTAATTTTTTATACTTAAAATATGTTAATTCTTTAAAAAATTTTATACGCATATTGAGCACTTTTTAATACTACTGTTTCCTGGTCTAAATCATATTTGACCATTAACAGTTATATATATATATATATATATATATATATATTTAAATAATGAAGCCTTCATTAATTTAAAAATATATAGCATTAGGAAATCAGTTGCCCGAAATCGCCTGAAGATACCTTTAGTTTGAAACCAAGGTAGCGGAATTGGCTGATCTCCTAATTTTTTATACTTAAAATATGTTAATTCTTTAAAAATGTTTATACGCATATTGAGCACTTTTTAATACTACTGTTTCCTGGTCTAAATCATATTTCACCATTAACAGTTATATATATATATATATATATATATATATATATATATATATTTAAATAATGAAGCCTTCATTAATTTAAAAATATATAGCATTAGGAAATCAGTTGCCCGAAATCGCCTGAAGATACCTTTAGTTTGAAACCAAGGTAGCGGAATTGGCTGATCTCCTAATTTTTTATACTTAAAATATGTTAATTCTTTAAAAATGTTTATACGCATATTGAGCACTTTTTAATACTACTGTTTCCTGGTCTAAATCATATTTCACCATTAACAGTTATATATATATATATATATATATATATATATATATATATATATATATATATATATATACTTTCTTTACAATTGATATTAAGATACCTTTAGTTAATGATCATTTTCACCTACTAATTTTAATTTTAAAATTCACAGTTTTTTCAAACTCTTTATAGTATTAGTTTGTAGTGGGAAACTTTGGTTGGAGAAAGAAAGAGAGAGGATGTTATACGGAACTTAATGGGAGGTATAGCGAGAAGGAGGCACCGTTACTGAAATTATATAATGGAGGTAGTGGAGCCTAGGTAGGGTGAGAGAGTATATATATATATATATATATATATATATATATATATATATATATATATATATATAATTATTGTTTATATTCAAATAAAGAAATCTTAAGCTGAACTAAGTTTGCCACACTATTTTCTATTTCGCTGATTGGGAATAAAATTATTTAGATTAAAGGTTAACATGTTTAATAAAACAAGTACGTAAGTTAAACTATCTATATTTAAAAGCAGAATTCTTCCTTACAATGTCCACTGTGTTAATATGTTCGTTAGCAAAGGAGAAAGCTGAAGATGTTTGCCGCCAAAACGAAAACGCTTAAGTACGAACATTTCATTACCTGGGAAATGCCAAAACAGACAACGGCAAATGTGGCCCAGAAATCCGAAGGTGCAGTTGGATTAATGAAATATGTCTTTCAATTGCTAACACATAATTCTTATGAAGCAGTAAGATTTCGTTAGAAACAAAGGAAAGAGTGCTAAACTGCTATCCATCCTCCGAAATGGTAGTGAATTATTAACAATTTACTCACAGAGGAAGAGAAGTCCTATAACAACGGAGATTTTAAAAGAAATTATTTTTTACTAGAAACACCAAATCAAACAAATGTCATTGATTTTAAGCAGATTCTTTCAGGAAATCCAAATAATTTTTTGTCACTAAATAAAATCGATGTTTTTCTTTTCAAGTCACCAACTCTATAAATTGTTGATATTTAAAATAGATAGATAGATAGATAGATAGATAGATAGATAGATAGATAGATAGATAGATAGATATGAAAAGACAGAGATATGAAAAGACTGAGATATGAAAAGACTGAGATAGGTAGATCACAATTCATCATTCAAGCTAGAAGGTCTTAGGAATTCTACCTGACTAGCAAAACATTTGTTTTAATTAAAAGAAAATATATAAAGATCCAATTGTAAATTGGAAAAAATTTTAAAAAGCCAAACCTTATAACAATCATAGTAACCTTTGTCAACAAGAAAAGTTAACAATAATAACATTTCCGGACTCCAAAACATTTGAATGAGAGATCGGAAATTATGACTTTTTGCGTACACTTTAAAATGTTCCTATGAAGCAGGATGAAAAGAAAGCATGCAACATTTCATTTAATCCCCCATCGATACATTTCCAATATCTTTGCTTTTCTCCCCCACCCTCTCCTTCTATCACATTTCATGTCGTGTGTTTATTTATTTATTTTTAAATAATAAAGCATTCGTTAATAAAAATAAATAAATAAATAAAATAAAGCGTTAGGAAGTCAATTGACGGAAATCGCCTGAAGATACCGAAAGGTTGAAACCAAGATGGCCAAATCGGCTGATCTCTTAATTTTTAATACTTAAATCTCTACATGTTAATCTTTTTTCTTTTTTTTTCCTTTTTTTTTTCCTTTTTTTTTTTTTTTGATGAAGGAGTCAATGTGGCATGAACTAAATTGTTCAACAAATAGAGTAATGTCTCAGTTGTTATCCCGTTATTATAAAAACTCTATTATTACTCTTTTTATTGAATAATTTAGTTCATGCGACAGTGACTGAAAAACTCCTTCTACAAAAGAAAAAAAAATTCTCAAATTGCCATATTAGTAAAAAAAAAAACAAAAAAAAAACGCACACTCTTAAATTTTCAAAAAATTCAACCATAGCGTTGCGACTGCAGGATCCAAAAGTTTGTATCCGTTAAGAATAACTCATTTCAAAGAAAACATATTTCGATTCGCTTTCAATTTTTTCGTTGAATGTACAGTTGAAAGTATTGCGTATTAAAGAAAGACCTTATACAGCTTACAATTTTTAAAAACAAGGATCATAACATTCATCGAGTCATTTGTAAATTAATGCACCTTTAAAATTTTGTTTGCGAAGGGATTTCGCCATTTTATATCAATAACTTTACTAATCTAATTGTTATATGAATGATTTATTGTAATATAAATTGAACTGCACAACATATATATATATATATATATATATATATATATATATATATATATATATAATTATTTAGCACACTTTCCTTTGTTTCTAACGATCTGTCTATATTTCTGAGATGAGGTATTATGTACAGTATTTACATTAGTCGGACTATTGTCCTCATCTTTGTCGCCATATTTATCACAACGTTTCGGCCGTTGTACGCTCCTTCTTCAGGTGGTTGGAATTTCGAACAACCCTTTATTTCGATCACTCGGGTAGACTGTTCTAGTTCCACGTGCCATGTTTGATGGATGTCAGTTATCAGCTAATTTTCCCTCTGAAAGTTCTCCACTGCCTTAACCGGGTATTGAACTCACACTCTTTGGGACTGTCACTGGATCTAACCAACGCCTTTGTCCGCTGTCCTCAAGGATATATATATATCGTTAGAAACAAAGGAAAGTGTGCTAAACTGCTATATATCCTCCGAAATGGCAGTGAATGCTTGACAATTTCCTCACAATGGAAGAGAAGTCCTATAACAACAAAGATTTTCATTTTACAGAGGAATGTTGCGAATACTCTGGGGTCATGTCAGCAATGATAAAAGGAAGACACTAACAAAAAGAAGAATCAGAAATAGACGGTTGATATTTCCAGCGCAAATGCCGAAGAAAGAGTACTTGGAATATTTGACACTCACATGACCTATTGAAGGAGAGAGAAAAATATCGAATAATTTACCCAGATGTACCAGCGAGAAACCAAGGGTGAAAGAGCCTTAGAACATGTTCAAATCCAATGCCGTCTCACTCTTTCGAAGAACATATGCCTGAGTGAACTTGGCTTCAAGGCTGGTGAACTTGACCAATTGTGGTTTGGTGAGACTTTTTGAATAAATTCTTCTAGACCGGTCGCCACCCAAGTGTATAGTACTCAGTATGTCCTATTTATCCAACGCGCTTAGATAAGGGAACAGAAACTGAGAGTGATAGTATGGGGACAATCATTGTTTAGAGTAACAAAAAATAGGAAGTTCTGGAGAATCATGATTTCCTACATACCGTGGGGTAATGGCATATAAAAAAATACATTTAGTGACGTTAACTTTGATTTTATCTAGATGAGAAGTAAGAAAACTAGTGATATTATCATATGTCTACATGTCTGAGACGACGTATTGCAACTAATTATACTATTATTTACACTGTTGTCCTCATCTTCTCGGTGTTTCGGCCATTGTACGCTTTGACCTTCTTCAGGTGATATACGTTGGAAATTCGAATCGAACCCTTTATTTAGTCCACTGGCATATATTGTTCTAGTTCCACGTGCCATGAACAGCCTGACGAAGGCTCGAGCGTATAACAACGGAAACATCTTGAAAATACCAATAAATATGAGAGGAACACACCGAATAATATAAATTGGGATTTTATGTATGCTTTGTTTAAATGTAATACTTTTTTTAAAGCCGTGAATTTTTAAACGTTGAACATTAAAGCTGGTTTTTTTTTAACATTTTCTTATTTCATCTGTGGCATTTTAAACTTCTAGCGTATATCATACATTGATATGAATCCGAGGTGTGGTTCAAATGCCTTTTAAATTTCGAGATGTAAACGTATGGTTTTAATTTAGACAAGGAAATAATTTATTACATATAAGAAATTAAATTAAATTTGAGACAAGTTCACATGCACCGAACAGCCAGTAAGGATCAAACTTTAAAGTAAACAATAAACAAGATTAGCCAGCGTGATATTATCTCACACCGAGGTACCTATTTCTTGTTTGTTTTACTGAAATATATTTTACGTTTCAAATAATAAGAATATAGTAACCCCATTCTAATGTATTTTTAAAATACATGCATACATTGATAAATATCTGGTCCCATGAACAAGAGGAAAAACTGAAGGATTAACGCTCCTACTTTCTTCTATCACAAGGATGATAATCTTAAACTCCTATATACAATGAACTTTTAACAATGAACTAGTAATATTAAAAGATGCAGACAATCTGGCTGACCTTACCGGGTATGACGATAAACTACATCCGCGTCCTGAGTAAGACGATAAACTACGTCCAACAGCAAGTCCAACAGCAAGTCCGCTCATCAGGAGGTTTTCAAGAGCGTGGAAACACCTTTTAACTGTTGGTTTTCCCAGGTCTACTCTGACTCCGGATGGTAGCACCTGTTAGGATCCTAGCTATGGGGACATAGTTAGCCTCCAAACTGGGGTCAAAACACTATAAATGCGTAAAAATAGGTTTTAAATCCGGAAATACTTTGTAAAATAATTATTACCAGCAATACATTTAACAAAAAATATTACCAGCTATACATCTTCTGAAAGAAATATTAACAGCAATATATATTTGAAGAAATTATTTATTACGAGTAATAGATTTTTTTGAAGATAAAATTAATACCAGAAAAAGATTTTTGAAAAAAAAAAATTGCCAACAATAAAACTTTTGTCGGCATTGAGGTTGATATGTCGTAAAACAAACCAAACTGGGTGATTATATTAGGTTAGTGCAAAAATAATGTCGTTTTCTCACATATGTTACTTTTATATATGATTTCTGAATTAATTCATTGATATATGTACAGTGGACTCGATAAAAGCCAAGTCAGCCCGGTATTTATCGATCCACCCACGAGGACCGAATGTGGCACAAGGCCGGTTTAATGTGGGTATCTTCGAGCCCGTTGGTTCGGCCAAAAATATAGCCTTTGAACCCGCCTAGACGGGTTCAGGCCCTGTCTACCTCCCCGAACGAAACCTTGCCCTTCGGCAAAGCCTCGTCCGGGTTACTCTCTTCTAATCCAGAGAGTTGGACAGACGCCGACTCGGAAACTCACAAAAAGCCAAGTCAGCTCTCCCCGACTCGATATTCTAACAGTATTTATACTGGCCCGAGGACTACCGGTGTTCTTTAATTGGCGTCTCCGTGTCAACGGTCTTCCTGTATCTCTACATGTCCCCCCTCCTATGACCACAATACCTAGATTTTGTGGACACTTGTCCAGCTATCCAGCTCCGAGTACTCATGCATTGGACCACGCATTTGTGGGGACAATGGTCTTGGTGGCCGTGTAACTCGTGTTTCGCCGTAAAATAAAACTTGATGGGTGTTGGTTTTCCTCCACTTCCATATCATTGTGGTCCTGGTCCGCTATCACCTCATCATCAGTCACATCTACCTCCATCATTTCCGGTATGTCCCTCGGGGGTTCAATACTAATTGTCCTCGGTCTCTGTGGGGGTGGTTGTGGGGTTGATTGTTCGGGCGAATAGTCTGGTATATCTACTACCGGGAAGATTTTCCGGATGAATCGACGATTACGTAGTGTAATTCTGCCACTGCCAGCCAATCGTATGCGGTACTGTCTGTTGCCCATTCCTCGTCAGTAGCTGCGGCCGTCACAATTCTCTCCCAGTTTATAGCTTGCAGCTTAGGGTCGTGTGCGTAGGCTGCTATGATCGATGCCTGTATAGTGCGATCGATCCGCTGAATGCCATCAATGGTAACTTCTTCGCTGTTCACTGGTGAGGACGGGTATCTGGAGGTGCAGTCTGGTGCAGCGTTAAGCTTTCCTGAAATGTGTTTAATTCGGAACTTGGACATCAAAGACCGCTCCTTGAAAGCAAACAGGCGGGGGTTCTTTATATTTTCAAGGACTTGATCCGAAAATATTTTCACCAGTGGCTGGTGATCCACTGTGACCAGCAGGTCTGGGCATCCCAATACAAACATTCTACAGGATTCTAGTCCGTATATTAAAGCTAAAGCCTCCCCTTCTACTGGAGAGTAGCAAGACTCCGCATCCTTTGTAAATCGGGACCCAGCCAATATTATTATCCAATGGTTCTCACCACAGTTGGGGCCTGATTCTGTTGGGCATTTGCAGTGTTTTTGGAAAAGAAAATAGCCGATGCCAGTTTTGCTGTAATCAGTCGAGAGGCACGTCGCCCTGTTCATTTCAAATGTTTTTACCCCCTCCTCAATCTTCCGAACGATGTTTCTTTTTGATTCCTCGAAAAGATTGTTTAGATTCACAATAGAACTTGCGGTCTTTCGTACGTAATAACTCTCGCAAGGGGGCCATAATCTCAGCTTGCGAGAACGCGTACGAAACTTGGTTAACCAGTCCAAACCAGGACCTAACACCCGTGAAGTTTGTGGGAGTCAGGAAATTAAGTATAGCTTCGGTCATTTTTTTAGTCGGTTTTATACCGTCGGCCGTTATTAAAAAGCCAGCGAATTCGACTTCGTCGCCTGCAAACTGGAATTTATCAGGGTTGAAGACGATTCCATTCCTGTCGCAGTGGGTGATATAGTCCAGCGTATGCCAGAATGCCGATTCTATGGTTCCGTCCCATAGAAGCGTATGGTCGATGCAGCGAGTAATTCGGGCTGTATCCGTCCCCGGATGCGTGGAACCCTTGAGGTGCCCTGAGGTACCGGTAACGACCCCACTCCGTTATAAACGTGGTTGCATCTCGCGCCGCTGGAGAAAGCGGTAAACTATGGTACCCATTCCATGCGTCTAGAACTGTCTTTTTCGTTCGAGCAGGTACAACGGATACTTGGTTGAACGGGGACGGAGTGTGATGGGTTTCTCTCATTGTCGCCGCATTTAATTTCTGTAGATCTACTGTTCTCCTGGGTGACCCATCCTTTTTTGGTGCGACCACCATCCTCGAACACCAAAGGGTAGGAGTGCCTGCCGGTACTGGTTCTATAATGCCCAATGCGACGTCTCGGTCGAGGTCTTCTTTTACCCTCTTCTTCCAATGATGAGGGACAGGTATGAGGGTGTGTACCGCCGAGGGCTTTGCGTCTCGGGTGAACGTTATATCCAGTGGCCTGCCAGTCATCACCTGTAATGGTTGATGGGGACAGGTATTGAATGCCCTTGATTTAAAGTGTTCCCGTAACCATCGTTCCAAACAGTCTCTGTGGCTTTCAATAGGTGTAAATGGGATCCTAGAGGGTTTGCCCGGAATATTTTTTCTCCAGCGGCACTCACACGGTGCCTTCTCGCCATCCGTAGTCAAACTGTTGGCTTTCGATATTTAACTCGGAAAATTATTGGGAATCAGTTCTAAGTCTTTCAACGCTGACTCAGCGTTGAAAGACTTAGAACTGATAGGTTGTTTATGTGTCAGAGAACACATAAGAGTTTTACCTATCCGAGTCATATAGGTAAAACTCTTATGTGTTCTCTGACACATAAACAACCTGTCTGGTTTCTTTAGGGCCAACCCTGATCCGTATAAAGACTATACCTTTAATCCTTAGTTGGTCGTCCGTGATCCCACGTATCCTATGACTGGTTGGTATGAGAATGTTGTTGGTGCATCCCAATACTTTTAAAATTTCCGGACCACTTGAACACGTCTGGGCACCGGTGTCTGCGACAGCGAGAATACGGTGTGTCCGGTGATAAGCCCTATCATTCAGGATTCGTCCAAATTTTGGCGTGCGACTCAGGTATTAATGAGACTTCAATTTCCAGGAACGCTGGTGGTTCTGGAGGACTCCTCTGAAATTCGCCCTTACTCCATTTGAGGTGTGGTATGCCTGATAAGCCCTGTTTTTTATTTATTTTTTTTATGCTCAGCACTTTTGACTGGTTTTCTCTGGAACTACTTGCTGATTCCTTGGCGGGCTCCATTTTTGGTTTTCGACACACCTCTTTGAGGTGGCCCACCACCCCACAGTTTTGGCATTGGAGTGTTTTCGCCGGACAGTTCTTCCGTCCTTTCAACCCATTGGGGTTTGACGTCTTCCCGCATCCATCGCATGTCCTCCACCGTGGGGTTCTGGGCGTGCCTACACCCTGAGGCCGCTCCTGCTTAGATCTCAATGCGCTGAATGTTGAATGTTGATCCAGGCTGCTTCGTAAGTGAGGTATCGACGTATCGGTAGTATCCAGACTCGTCAACCGATGAAACTTCTGTTCTACCGTTGTAAGAGTATTAGCTTCAGATAATATTTTACTTTGATATTCTTTGTTTGCAAGCCCGGCGACGAGTTGACCGGCCACCATGTCTACTGAGTAATAAACAACGTACTGGCAATTTATGTTTGGGCATTGGACAGTGAATGCACAAAACCTCGCCTGGGACCGTAGTCTGGCCAAAAAATGTGTAAGATTTTCCCCCTCATTTTGTTTTACGTTGTGAAATCTATGCCTATGCACTTCTTTGTGCAGGCCTTTCACAGCAATGAACCGTATGTGTCCCAGGAGTTGCTCTTCCGTTGCTGTGTTGAGGGCTCCGGGTCCGGCGAGGTCGAATAAAAGTCTATTCACTTCCTTTGAACAAGCCGACATCAGTTCGTTCCGGATATCGGCTAGATTTTTTAGGCCAACGTGTGCTTATATCGGTCCCAAGTGTCAACGAACAGTTCCGAGTCTCCTTCTGTGTAACCATGCTCAATAATGGGTCTGTCTGTTTTTTTAGTGAGACACCGGTTTGGTCTGTCCTCCCTGTGAGAGCGAAGTTCGTTGTTCTCTCTCTGTAGTTCAATCAATTGTTGAACCAGTTGCAAATACTATTCACTACCGCCTTGTTGTCCTGAAGCCATTTCCATTAATTTTCAAATTAATCGCACGTAAAAATATTTGAAATCCTAGTAAGGAAATCCTGTTCACAGCGCCATGTACAGTTGACTCTATAAAAGTCAATTCAGCACGGTATTTATCAATCCACCCACGCTCGGCCAAAAATATAGCCTTTGAACCCGCCTAGACGGGTTCAGGTCCTGTCTACCTCCCCGGACGAAACCTTGCCCTTCGGTAAAGCTTCGTCCGGGTTCCTCTCTGTTAACGCAGAGAGTCCGACAGCTGTCGCTTACAGTCAAAGACTGTATCACGACTAAGCTAGACTCGGAAGCCAAGTCAGCCCTCCCCGACTCGATATTCTAACAGTATTTATACTGGCCCGAGGACTACCGGTGTTCTTTAATTGGCGTCCCCGTGTCAACGGTCTTCCTGTATCTCTACAATATATATAGCCATGTTATATATCATTTTGAAGCGCGTTTTTCGCTCTATCGAATCGTGTTATTCGTTACCGTTCTCAATCTCTTCGTTCATTTTTTTGCAGGCTTTTCGACAGCATGGACAAAATTCAAATCCGCACGATTTTCTTGTTCCAGTTCAAACTAGGCCGAAAAGCTGCCGTGACAGCTCGTGATATCAATGATGCGTTTGGCCCAGGAACCACTAACAAACGTGTGGCACAACAGTGGTTCAAGAAATTTCGCAATGGTGACGAGAGCCTCGAAGATGAAGACGGTCGCGGCCGGCTGAATGCGGTTGATAACGAACATTTGAAAAACCTTAATTGAAGCCGATCCTCGCAAAACCGCACGAGAAGTTGCTGTTGAACTCGAGGTCGACCACTCAACTGTCGTTCGCCATTTAAAGCAAATAAGGAAGTCAAAAAATTTGGATAAATGGGTGAACGATAATAAAAAAAAAAATCGTCAAAAAACGACATTATTTTTGCATCAACCTAATATAGTTACAGAGATTGAATTAAACTGATGTAAATTCAGCAATAGATATTTATGATACAGCGTTGATATGGTCGGACACAGAAAGTTAAGGACACGAAGCGGGAAAATGACTAGACATCAATTGGAAGAAAACAAAATGAATAGTTGTCAGCAAAAGGGACAGCTCAACATGCAACTTACAAATTTGAGATACCAAAATCAAACAAGTGCAACAATTTAAATATCTGGGAAGGACGTAAACAGAGGACGGAATAATGGACACAGAAATTCGAAGGCGCATTGGAATAGCGAAAGATGTCTTCCAAAAGCTAAGCACAGTATTAAGAAATATAAATAAATAAAAAAAATTGTTAAAAACAAAGAAATCATTACTGAACTGTTATACGACATTAATCTGTATATGAAAGGATACATGGTTGTTAGCAAAAGGGGCAGCTCAATATGCAAATTACAAATAGGTGAGACCAAAATGAAATTAGTACATCAATTTTAATATCTGGGAAGTGTTTTAAGAGGAGGTACATTGTGACACTGAAATCAGAAACTTCCTTTGAATGGCTAAAAACACCTTCTAAAAGCTAAGTAGTGTCTTATGAAATAATATTGTTTTTGTTAAAAACAAAGAAATTAGTACATAATTTCTCTCCTACGTATATGGCTGTGAATTCTGGACAATGCCCTTACAGATAAAGAAGGGACTTAAAGTAACAAGATTATGGATCTACAGAAAAAGGTTGAGAAAGCCATTGACCGAATATGTGAGCAACGACGAAGTTTTCGAGAAAACACAAACAAAATCGACACTTATACTTAGGATCAGAAAGATACAGTTGAAATTTCTAGGAATTGTAACGAAGAAAGATAGATGGGTAAATTTGATACACACAGGACAGATTAAAGACATGTGGGTCAGAAGAAATCAACGCATAACCTACCTAACAGGCTAACTAAAAGACAAAATTTATTGAGAGCTACAGAGGGACGAGGAATAGTAAAGCCGAGATGACCATCGTCCGGAAAGAACATGTCACAAAGAAGAAGAAGAAGAAGAAGAAGGAGGAAGAGGAGGAGGAGAAGAAGAAGTTGTTATTAATATGGATCTAATCAGGTCTTCTGTTACTACTATTATATATTTGATTTATTATTTCTATAATTTTGTCAATGGCAAACTCATCTCACGCTGACGAAATCTCTATTACAGACCAAATTTTAACTAGTAGGGATAATTCCATGGCGGATATTAATCCAGGTAGATCTCAATGTAGACTATAGGTAATAATAATAATAATAATAATAATAATAATAATAATAATAATAATAATAATAAAGGTGAAAACTTTAATTATTCATTTCGATTATAATTTATTTCGTGAATACTGAATTATTCAACTGTTCAGATCGAAATCTCCATTACAAATAGAGACACTACACTGGACGGATATATTAGATTGATAGAGGGAGGGTGACCAAGAGATTAGATTGGGGTGGGGTCTTGGGAAAAGAGAGGGTTATGACAATAATGGTTGTGTAGTAGTAAGCTTAAACTGGCAGGCCCGGTCAAGAAATTACTTATAGGTTGGGACATCATTTTTGTTGTTTTCACAGTCTCTCCTAATACCTATCCCAAAAACAATTACCACGAGCTAGCTCGGTAGGTTATACACTGCTTTCCCCTTTGTATCTTTTATATGTCCTGTCAATGTCAGATTCCCGAAGCCCTCTTTCCTCATTATGTGCCTATACATTTTAACGCTTTCTGATGCGAAAATAAAGGTCCAAAGGTCCTTTTAGTTTCTGTTATGTCTAAAAAAAATTGTCGTTGCCCCCATGTTGGATCCAAGATATTCTCAGCATACACACACACACACACATATATATATATATATATATATATATATATATGTGTGTGTGTTTGTGTGTATGTATGTATGTATGTATATATATATATATATATATATATATATATATATATATATATATATATATATATTGTTACAACTGAAAGAAAAGGAAAAAAGAAAAAAACTACATTAAGAAATGTTGAAATAACGACGACATTCTACACGTGCGCGAATATACGCATAGACGAACGCATGAGCACACTTAAACACACACATGCACAACGACACACGTACACACAC
This sequence comes from Acanthosepion lycidas, assembly GCA_963932145.1. Lineage (NCBI taxonomy): Eukaryota > Metazoa > Mollusca > Cephalopoda > Sepiida > Sepiidae > Acanthosepion > Acanthosepion lycidas. The sequence goes on along the minus strand of OZ010577.1, from coordinate 34,540,686 downwards.
ACTTACACTGACAAACACACATACACAAGCACACACACATACACACACATACCCAAACACAGACACACACACCGGAAGAAAAAAAATCAAAATCAAAAGTACAAACGAGAAATATAAATAGTCAATTGCTGATATCCCCTGAAGTGTGGACGGAATAATTACTGGAGGGTCCATCTACAAAATTCTGAAGTCAGGATGCTGAAAGTAACATCAATCAGCTCAGTGGCAAATTATATATATATATATATATATATATATATGTGTGTGTGTGTGTGTGTGTGTGTGTGTTTTTGTGTGTGTGTTTTGGAGGTGTCTGAATTTCAGTATTTGTGCAACTGTATATTCACGTTTTTCATTTGTTCTGTTGTGTAACGATTAAATTAAAGAGCGCCGGAGTGAACTGCAAAGTAGACTTGCAATCTCTGTAGGCGCACATAAATGATTACTGTCATTACTCCAAGAAAGACGAATTTCAAAGTCGGCTCCATTGGAATCTGTCTCGTTAAATGCTCGCAGATTGCGTCATAAGCGCATTCATAATCCATTTAAACATATATAAGCATGACAACCAACCACTGTCGATCCCTAGCTATTAAAGAAATATAAAAGATTGAAATAGATATATCTTAACGTCTGTAGATTTCGAATAAAAGTGGGTGTCGGCATAGTGCAATTTATATATACTGCTGGAAATGAAAATGTGTGCGTTGGGATCTCTCGTTATATTGTTATTTGTCAATGTCATTATTTGGAGAATTTTTTTCTTCTTTTTATAGCTGAAACGATCTTATTTTGAAATCTTTCTTTCAGGAATACGAGGCCTGATCAAAAACTATCAGGCTTGATGCTATAAAAAGAAAACTACGACAATTTAAATTAAATTCGGCATTTAATATCCTTCGAAATAGTCCCCTTCTGAAGCTAGACACATTATCTAACACCATTTCCATTGATAGAAACATTGATGGAACTCTTTGTTTTCTGATAGCGAGAAGCTGCCTTGTCGAATTCTCTTGGATTTCTACAGCGTCTTGAAACTTTGTTCCTTTCAAGGAATTTGATTTTTCAACCAGAAAATGTCGCAAGGAGCGAGATCGGGGGAATGTGGTAGTTGTTGAACCTGTGGAATATTGAGCTTCGTCAAAACCGCTGCACAAGCCAGGGACACTGATGGTATCTGAGGTGTGGTTATACGACCACACTCTACACACTTTCCTTTCAAGCATCGTCATAATCAACTAAGGGGCGAGAACACTATAAGTCTTTGCTAAAAGAATTCACAGTACATCCTTTAGTTCCATTACCATACAAAGAGTACCGATACTTTTTGATCAACCTCATATATCATGGAGTTACTGGATCGTAGCCGTTTGAGGAAATTTTATTTTTCATCCGAATACAATGCTATTTTTAGATAATGGAGTTTCTATTCTTTTTTTCTATATAACTAAAATCAAATTGAAATAAAATAATAAAAAAAAATATTTTTTAGAGTAATGTTCTCTGTACAATACCCAAGAGCCACTAGAGTTAGAGGATTGCAGAATAAGAGACAGAGTCTATCGGGATATGTGGGGAATATAACGTTTAATCCTAGATTTGAATAGATTAAGATGGCAGTTATTGGGGAGGCAATCTCTTGGGAGTCAGTTCCACAAAGTAGGGGTTCGTGGGAAGAAGATGCTCGAGTGGAACCGACATCTCACCAATGGCATACAAAGAGAATTAAGGTGGTTCGCTACAATGTACCTAGGATGTCGGGATTTAGCCGTGAATATTAGAACTAGTGGGACTAAGGAATATAGTCCGTTGGAAAGACTTTTCATGGACATAGCGATAGAGCAGCGATAGGCTTGTGACGTTTCGCCTGTGAGAAACTGGTTGTAGGTTGGAAAATAATTTATCACCAACAAGGACGCGAAGACGCTTTTGGACAATATCAATACTGGAAAGTAAAGATTGGGTATCTCCTGTCTATATATGGCAGCAGTGCTTGATTTCCGGCCTGGATCTGTCTCTTGTCGAGGCAAAATAGAGCAGTAGGAGTCAGGTATTTTCTGGAGCGGTACAGGAAAGAGACCATTTTCCAGCATCTATACCGGTGGTTCTAATTGAGGTTTGGGTTGAAATCAAATCCCAATAGAAGCTCAAGACACGTGATCTCGCTAAGAGAACACCTGTTCTTCGCGTAGGGAAGAATTAAGTGTCACTGACACCCACAAAAATATCTACTAAGTTGTGCCCTAAATAATTTCTCTCTCAGTTATAGTGCAATTAGATGTCATTCCTTTCTATATTCACCCTTATTTGCAATGAATTATCAAGCAGATCTTCAAACGCTTTTGAGTACAATTCCGCAAATTATATCGTCAAAATGTGTTCGACGAATGCACTCTTGGATCCGGTTTTCATTAGGGAAAATTTTCATATCAAACATTTTTGCAGCAATCGAAAAGTTAATATTATGATCAAATTCATATGGCGCTTTGAGTAGAACAGACAAACCACATTTCATTATTTCTTGTTATATGTGAACTTGCATTGCCAGGGGGAGATCGAAATTTTGCCTTTACTGTCATATATTTAAGATATGTTAATGTACTACAAATTTATTAACTGACATATATGATTAATAATTAGGACTCAACGTAATATATATTTTTTCTCTGCACTGGTTCTGTCGTTTTTCTCAACGGGTGATTACTAAATAGGACTATAGGTTCGTCATTATAATTGCTTCCCTAAAACGGAAATTACTTATGAAGCAACGTAATATATTTTTTTCTCGGCACTGGTTCTATCGTTTTTCTCAACGTGTGTTTAGTAAATAGTCATTATAATTGCTTCCCTAAAACGGAAATTACTTATGACTCACCATGACAATACTAGGCGTTAGCTATGTATTAGGGACATCAAAATGAATTAGGTACATAAATTTAACTATCCTACTAGTGTAGTAACAGTCGAAGGAAATGTGATACAGAAATGTGTAAGCACATAGAAACAGCGAAAGCTGTCTTTCAGAAATAAAGCAAAGAATTCAGAAATAGGAAAATATCTTTAGAAACACTGAAAAATGTATTTAGCTTCTATGTAATACGTAATCTCCTATATACCTGTGAATACTGAAAAATTACCCCACTGATGGCGAAGTCGTTTGAAGTGATGCCTCTACCGAGGAATATGAGGTATACCATAGACCGAACATGTAAGAAACAAGGAATTATTCAAGAAAATAAGAATGATATGGAAACACATACTTACAATCAGAAAGAGGCACTTTAATTTCTGAATAAACATGAGTAAGTAAGACTTTAATTTAGTATTCACAAAGCATTGTCAAATCAAAAGAATTTTGTAGAAAACAGCAAGTCACTTATTTATCATTTGAAAGGATGGCAGGACAAGAAAAAAAGAGATGGTAAAGTGTAAAATTTGCGATCAGTGAAAATAGAAGATGTGGAGAGCCATCCTTTCCCCGGTCCTGAATGGAGTTTTTTTTTCTTTTTTTATAAAAGAAGAATACTAGCATTATAGTAATAACTAATAACATTAGTATTGTCGAGTAGAACAAGAGGTATCTTCTCAGGTTTAGTGGGGGGGGGAGTCATGCAACTTCATTTCACCTGATGCCACTGAAGTGCATTTTACGGAATTGGATTGTAAGAATATAAAGTTATAAATTCAAAAGGAAAACTCAATCATCTAATGCATAGAGATAACTTTAAAAATGTTTCCCTCCGCAATCGCCAGAATCGAAGACAATGGTATCAACGCACGGAAACAAGAGCCAAGACGTCACACACATACACACATTCACAAAGACGTTTAGAATTGAGTCGTGGGCAATGCTGCAGAGAAGAAGTCAAAACAAGGATAGGAATGGAAATACTCCACAAGGTAATTTAGCTAGACGCAAAACAGGAAATAGATCTGCAAGCCTCTGGTAATAGTGTTAAGCGCTCTCGGTCTAGTAGGAATTAAGGAACACGATAGGAAATATTATCCAGAAATGCAAAGAAACTATTGAAAACTAGAGTCTAAATCAAGAATGGGGTCCTATTTTGGGATCTTCTTTCCATTGGATAAAAGGAAAAAAATATTTTTCTTGTTGCTTTTTTTAATCATTTTATCCGCAGCCACTCGATACTGGCTCTAAGACGTGAGGTCTTACTGGGAAGCAAATAGAATGAGAAGACTTTAGAAGAAATCGGAAATCCAATCATAAACAGGAAACAAGAGATAAACCTCTACTCCTGTTCAAAAGACCAAGGATAACAAGAACATGACATTAAGACCAGCGGACCTTGCACCAAAAATTGACGTCGATAGACAATATGTGAAAATGAATGTTGTCCGGTTTACATTCATTAACAATGTAATCTATTTTGACGTAACTGTCAAGGGATATTGTGATTTAGGAATAATTGTCAAAGCCAGTGTTTTGGCATTAGAACTGACAGCAAAACGATATGTGAAAATAAATTCTGTCGGGTGACGTAACTGTCAAGGAATAGTGTAATTTAGGAATAATTAAAACTTGAACTGGCAGCAAAACGATATGTAAAAATGTAAGTTGCCGGGTGTATATTCGTCAACATTGAGATCTTTGTTGACGAAACTGTCAAGAGATAGTGTAGTTTGGGAATATTTGTCAAAGCCAGGGTTTTGGCAACAGAACTGACCGCAAGACAAAATCAATGCCAGGAAGCGCCAGAAACCCGAATTCAAAAATAGGAAAAACAAATCCTGCATAAATACTTCTCAAGATAAAAGAAATAGCAGAAATAAAATCCCAAAGCAATTCCAGAAGGAGTAAATATATTAAAACAAAGATAGGACAAAGTAAACGCAGACAATGCCAAAATAGATAATAATGGCAGGACGCTCTTTTTCGATTATGTCTGTCTACTATGGCGGCTATCCAATCCCTGTTGCAGAGACCTGCTCAGGTATTTTTGTGTTTACTCAACACCCACAGACCCACCTGGGATTAATATTGTGACTATGCTGATCTGACCTTAGTTATATGTTCCGGGAGAGAGTGCGTAATCTGGCGTGATCAACAGCCTGAAGTAGGCCAGCACTCTGAAACCCTCGGTCACAATGACTTGTAACTTCGTGTTTGCACAACTTCAACCATCGACGGGTCTCAGATATCTTCGGCTACTGAGTATCACTCACAAGACCAGGATCTACACGTGATATGGTGTTCAGGCAATTTCCAAAGGTACCGCACACTAGAATTGCCTCCCCCGGACTGATAACGTAAAGAAGATCCTGACAAATCGACCATAGTGAGATTCGAACCCGAGTCTCATAGGTGGAATAGGAAAGTTCTAACTAGGCCACGTGCACATAGCCAAAATACATAAGTATCATAATATACATGACTGTTTAGGAAGCCATTCCATTAAGAACGGTGCAAATGGATAGGATTTGAACTTACAAACTATAACTTGTCTGCAAACATACAAAACTATGAAATTCTCATGGTTTTAAAATTCAAAAGGATGGACAACTCTGTAAGTGTTATCTACGGTGCATCATTCTTTTGCAGGTTAGAAAATATTTTTATGTTGCAAGAATTTTTTTTTTTTTTGAGATAACAATAGTCTAGTTATACAATTTTTACTAATTAAGCTGGAGGATGGAGGAGAAGTGTTTTTATACCTTTCCAGATGGCGTTTGTCCGTAAGTAAATATAACGGAACCAACGGGAATTGAAACTCAGCTCTCCAAATTCCAGTTCAGAGGCATTATCCATTACACCAACCGCACATTCAAGTTTAGAGCGCCCGTGCTTCCGAAGCGCTACACCAATTTCAGTATTGACGAGGCGAGACGTTGCTTAACTTCGTAAGGGATCCGGTGATCCAACTTGATTTGGCCGTAAGCCAATTCTGTAACTGTGTGTCACTGTTCTTGGTAAGATAGATTAAAAGAGAAATACTGGATTACAATCTATAACTTGTAAGAGAGAACGGAAACTACTTAAAACATTAAGCTGATGATGCTACCCACAATTAGTGTTATTCTTGGAATGGTTCGTATTTCTGATGAGCCTTGCAAAATGGTTCCCTTGAACATTTGTGGAAGAATCGAAAAGCTCCTGATTACAGAATTCCAAAAATCATTCAGAATATTTGAAAAGTGCTGATGTAATAAGTATTTTAATGTCACTTGTTTCAAATTAAAAGTCGCCTATCACTGCTTGTATGAAAACACAACGAGTCCATATAAAAATATCAATAACATTTGCGGTTAATATATTAACATATTAAATAGAATTCTTATGAGACAACAAAGAAATCACCACTGATGTCAAAAATCAATACAGTTAATTCAGATTCAATATAAACGTTTACATAACAAATTCGGAATATTAACACATTGGAATTGTGCAAAGCCTTGATTTGATTTTCTTGCTCGTATAACGGTATATCAACTCCTTATGTGTAATTTAATGCCAAAATTTAATTTTCTTTGAAGTAATAAAATTATGAAATATGTTATTCTGCTTTCACAGTTGAATACATGGTAGATGATACTCAGCTTGTTTTTTTTTTTTTTTTTGCATATGCTTGTTTGTGTAGACATAATTACTAGAGGCAGTGATATTTCTGTTTTATTTTATAACTTACTATACAGTTTGATTTAAGAAAATATAGGATATTATTTTCTTTGAAGTAATAAAATTATGAGATATTTTATTCTGCTTTCACAGTTGAATGCATGGTAGATGATATTCTGCTTTTTTATATATACATGTTTGTGTGGACATAATTACTAGAGGCAGTAATATTTTTGTTTTATTTTATAATTTACTATACAATTTGATTTAAGAAAGTATAGGATATTATTTTCTTTGAAGTAATAAAATTATGAGATACGTTATTCTGCTTTCACAGTTGAATGCATGGTAGATGATATTCTGCTTTTTTATATATACATGTTTGTGTGGACATAATTACTAGAGGCAGTAATATTTTTGTTTTATTTTATAATTTACTATACAATTTGATTTAAGAAAGTATAGGATATTATATGAATTAATGTCATGAAAGTCTTCAATCATGTTTTTCGTGTAGTTGCTTTTGTTTAGTGGCATAAAAATCTCTATGGAATATTTGATGTCTAAATATAAATATTTTGAACGTAATTGTATACCTTCAGCTACAGATAAAATATAACATTTTCTTATAACTGTTGCTGGTTTTTTAAATAAAATCATATTGCTGGTATTTTTACTATAAAATTATCTTTTTATACTCTCATAGTGTTTTGGTTTTTGTTTGAAAATCACTATTTGCCCATAGCTGAGATCGTAACATCTTCTACGACCTCCAATCTCCTGATCAAAGGACTTGCTACCGGACGTAGTTTATCGGCATATCCATGACTACATACGCTTTGAATTTGTCTGCGAAAACCAATGATAGATCCCCCAAGAAGATGAATGCTTCAAGACGAATCGTTAATAAAGAGGAATCAAGCAGTAATTATATAATCAAATGAAAACCTTTTATAGGCAGAGCTGTATATAGGAGACCACGTTTCTTAGAAGGCTCCACTTGAGACGGTGATCTACCGGTTTTTGCTCTTACACGGCGTAGATACACTAATATTCTCTTCTCATTACTAGAATTCAACCTTCATTCATTTTCCACTTGGTTATTCCTTGCTGTTTCTTTTTGTTCGATTACATGGAAGTCTGCTTAATCGTATCGATTCTTCCCTCGGCATATCGGACATGGTTGTGTGGCTAACACTCTAAGAATAGCAAATAATGGGCCTTCAGAGCGTTTCTTTGAAAGCATAGTCTAAAGAATATAAAACACCAATCAGTTTTTGTACGGATAGTCAGGTCCTTTGTATCCCCTCCAGTTCTTAATCGAGGAAATCGCACTTTTTTTGTTGCTTGCGGCATTTCATTGATATTCTGAAGATAAAAACAACCAACACAAACCGTTCATTTGAGATTGTCTTTAAATCACAGAATTGCAAATCGAGAAACTTTCGACTTCCTTTAATGAAAATTCCGTAAGATCGAAAATGTTGCATACGAGGATATTTAAACTCCTGTCTTAGACTCTAGGAATTCGTCTTTCACATGAAAGAAATTTAAGCATAGTGCTAGATTGGTTATTAGGTCTCATCGCGTTACTGTTGAAATATCTAGATATAACCGTAAGTTCTATTCTAACCGTTTCTAAGGACCGGCAATTTAGTGACTTGAAAACGTATATATATATGTATGTATGTATGTATATGTACACGCACACACACACACACACACACACACTAATATGAAGATATTTTTATGTTTATACATCCTTTTTATAGATATATAAATATAAAGTAAATGCTCTGTTTATAATAAACAGCATTTACCGGTCTGATTATCCGAGAAATTTTCACAGAAAATATTCGTCCTTGACAGGATTCGAACCTGTATCCTATACGGAACCGTCATTTAGCTTTACGTGCCTTTAACTTAAATATTTGTATCTATAAAAAGAATGTATAAACATAAAAATGTTCACAGCATTAATCCAAAAGAGGGCACGATACCAATAGTAGAGCGATAATTATTTATTTATTATAATTTTATCATATAGACAAAACCATTTTACTCACTACAAAGATGCAACCATTTTCGATTCTCACCCGTCAAAGTGGAGTTGAAATGCACTGGAACCAAGTTGCATCTTTGTAGTGAGTAAAATGGTTTTGTCTATGTGATAAAATTATTTTATATATATATATGGATAGATAGGTATATGTCTATGTGTGTGTGTGTGTGTGTGTGCGTGTGTGTGTGTGCGTGCGCACGCGCGCGTGTGTGTGTCAACAGCAGGCAATGTATATTCAAATCTCCAAGTAAGCAGCCCTTTGCACCTTGGGATCGAGAATTGAGATGATTATATTGAATCAATTGCTACGTCTACTGCTAGGAATGTTGATTCAATGTGTTGTGCTAGAATTTATTTTTCTCTTAATTATTCATCTTGCACGAATTCAAACGCCCTACTAGATTTGTTACTAGGTACCATCGTTTTACTCTTGATGCAAACATATCCTATTCAAACAATTTTTCTTGCACCTCTCGCTTGTGGAATTCTTTTCCGGCTTCTTACATTTTTGACACCTACGATCTTATAAAAAATAAATAAAACATTCATCACCATCTTTTGTCTTCCTGAACATTGATCTTTTAATGTTCTTTCTTCTCACTAAATTTTTTTCTCATTCTCTTTTAACCACTGTCGTCTTAGTGGCTTAATCGCCTTCCTTGGGAGACATGATTAATAAAAAAGAAAATCAGAATCGCATTTGTTATCAATAAGGAAACTTTGATTTTTATAAATTAAAACTTTGATGGTACCAATATATACAGGTTTCATCCTAAATTATACTAAATTAGATTTTGCACTCAGTGTTACACCAGATATTCAGAGAAGCCAGGTCATCCGTGAGTAGACTTCTTTCTAGTCAGAAGGTTCACTTTTGCGCCCGACAGGGTGTCAGTAACTGCTTCCTCTATGTAAACAGGCGGTCGACCTAACAGCGTTTTAGAGGACTATTCACACACGTGTAAAAAGAATAATCTCCGTTTGGCGAAATCACCCAAAACCACAAACCCTTCCGCGACATTAAGTGATGAAATCCGGCGATGAATAACCAATAATTTTACATATTTTTATAAGGCTTGACAATGATATAATTGCAATGATATTTTTCTATGATTTCTTTGAAATAAATCTACATTATCAAGTGCCAACTTGCATTGGTACTTGTAAGCACATCAGACTTTACAAGTTACGGATCCGAAATTAACCACAGATATTTATCAAAAACTCGATATTGATGAATATATATTATCAAGTGCTATATCGATAAATCTACATTATCAAGGGCCAATTTGCATCGAGACTTGCAACAACCTCAGATTTTGCAACTTATGGATCAGAAATTAACCACAGATATTTATCAACAACACTATATCGCTGACTATGCAATATGTGTCTACTTTATCAAGTTAAAATCAATCTGTATCTTCTCATTACTTTGATTGGAATATTTTTTTTCTATCTCTGTCTTACCTCATATGTCAGTTTTTTTCTTAACTCTACTAGTGTTCTATGCTAAAATCCCAACTCCTCTCCTTAATACCAGTAGACTGCCCAAGAGGAGAATAGGGATATAGCTTCACTAAGGTAGTTATTGATGCGGTGGACTCCGAGGCAAGTAGGTTTTTCACGGGATGGATTTGTCAAACCCACGTCCAATCGGTTTTGAATTTAGAATTACCCTCATTCTAGACTGATTACCAATCAACGCTAGAGACCTCAGTTTTCATGGCTATATAACCCACAGCTGTTCGTGTGAGAATAAATGATTTCATTTTTTTTTTGCCCTTTGGGGTACTTTCAGTAAAGGACCCTGACCTGAATTTGAACAAGGCATGCGGATTCCTCTTTGCTTGGCGTTACCTGTAATCGCGTATCCACGTGGGCATATCTAAACGCTATAAACAAAAAAATGAAATGAAAACAAGAAGCAAGTTGAGGTTATCAAGTCTTTTGGATTGAGAAGCAAAAGAAGCGATCAATTGAAAGTCAGTAGTTTTAAATTAATCTAATAAGCATGGTGAGAAATTCTATTGGCCTTTCGTAATTCTCTTATAAAACTGGCCGATTCAGGCTCATTTGCATTCCTCTGCAGTCGGATCCTAACGGGACATTCTGTTTTACATACAGAATACAGATTTATCGACAGAAACAAAAGGTCTATCCAAGAGGTCATGGCCTGAAATTAAATCACACAAATATTCGTTAAAACTCTTCTGATATTCATAATAAAACTGTATAATTTATGCAAAATATTTTATAAAATTTACGATGTTTTGCAAAAAAGTTCTTGATATGGCAAACTTCTCAGAATATAAACAAGCACCACATTTACTTGTTTTTCTTATTGATTTTGTGTGTCAGTTTTTTTTTTATTTATTTATTATTTTTTTTTTATTTATTTATTATTTTTTTTTTTATTTATTTATTATTTTTTTTTTTTTATTTATTTATTATTTATTTTTTTTATTTATTTATTATTTTTTTTTTTTTTATTTATTTATTATTTTTTTTTTTATTTATTTATTATTTTATTTATTTTCTGCGCGTATTTATGTGGGGGTGTTTTTTTTTTTCTCAGGCCAAAAATATCCCCCCCCCCGTTGTACATATACATTATAGTTTTACAGCTGGTATTTTAATCGAAATAATATCTATCTATTTATCTATCTCTATCTATCTATCTATCTATATATATATATATATATATATATATATATATATATATATATATATAATATATATATATACAGACACACACATATACAGGGAGCAATGAGTAAATTTTCGCCATTTTATATTTTTAATTTCACGCATGCGCGTTGTTTCTTTTTAATTTTGTTGACTGCACAGTATAGTAAGGTTAGTTGGACACCGTTTGTGAGAAAAAGTGCATTATGTTGCAATTCCCTCGACCAGAAATTTGGTAACGACATCTCAGAATGTTTGGGTGTCAATCTGAAGATATTACAGAGAATTCCGAAAGAGTTGGATGAGTCTTATGGTGATTACGGAGGTTGCTCGGAAAATTCACATTGATCGTTCTGATAAGAAAAGAACTCACAAATTTGTTGGTGAGTGTCTCAAACTCAAAACGGAAGCCTGCATCAGGTGTCTTAATGAGGTATTGTTGCCCTGAATCAAGACGGTGGATACTGGAAGACCTTATGTCTGGCAACAGGGCTCTGAACCATGCTACACAAGCAGGAGAACCCAGTCATGGCTGTCAGTCAATTTCTACGACGACATCACCCCTTACATCTGGCTATCTAATTCCCCAGAATACAATTCTCTTGATTATTGTGTGTGGTGCAGTTGAGCGAGAGACCAACAAAACTACTTTTAAAACCAAAGGTGAACAGAAGGCAAGAATTATAGCAGCATTCACCAACTTAAAAAAAGGAGATCGTTCAGAAAAATTGCAGGGGATTCTGAAATCGTCTAAAAGCAGTGGCTGATGCAATTTTATTGAATAAATTTACTCTTTTGTATTTCAAAATATTTTCTTGTCGTTTTGGTAAATATATTTGTTTAATGAGATATTTTATGTGTTATTTTAATTTTTGCATAATTTAGACGACACCTCATTCATCACACCCTGTATATGTGCGTGTATATATATATATATATATATATATATATATATATATATATATATATATATATTATATATATATATATATATATATATATATATATATATATATATATATATGTATGTATGTGTGTGTGCGTGTGTGTTTGTGTGTGTACATATATATATATATATATATATATAGATAGATAGATAGATAGATAGATAGATAGATAGATACGAGAATATAATATGTAAATTTATAGATATCAGAACAGTGTTCAGCGACTGAATGGCAAAGTGGAAATATTCTTTGTAACACAGGAAGGACTTTATTGGGCCCAATGTTTAGAAAACCTTACTTTAAACATTACTCTTTCTCTCAGACGATGCCCCTCGCTTCTCTATCGCTATTTTCATGACACAATGTTCCGACGAACTTTAATCCCTATCTCCACCAATTCTGAGCTTCACAACTTAAACTCACCATGCCATGTACAATGAAACGAATGATCCACATTCCGCTCGTATTCCATTAGTCAGGAGTTCCATTCGGACACCTACTTTCCAAGAACGGTGACATTATGCAACAAACTCCTTAAATGATGCTTACTGGATCAGTACAATCTTAACCTCTTCAAGTCGAGTGTTAACCCTTTTCTATCTTACATGTCTACTTAATATGCACTTACTTCCTCTTCGTGCGTCTATAGTAACGACCTTTAATCTTTGATTGGTACTTGGGTCTTATTTTCAGCTTCGAGACAATCATGATTATTTCTTGACCGTTAGTAACTTTCGGACATATCATCATAAACTGTACTTTACCGATAACATTCAGTAATTCTTTACTCTAGGTGTCTATACTGAGTGAACAATTAAAAACAAAAATCTATTTGAATCGAAATTTGAAATCTGGTTCGTCTTAATTTTAGGAAAAGTTGTAATTGGACTTATTAAATATGCAAATTTAAGTACGCCAGTCGATTACGTTAAAAAAAAAACAAAAAACATTACAGCAGAGTAAATAAAATGAAATCGTTGCACATATCAACCTACAAGATGGGTTTTAGCCCAGAATTTTAATCCAGTTTTGGAGGGTTAATCGTAAACAATACTATAAATACAGTCCGTTGTGTTACTCTAGTCTAACCGCTATTGTTTAATTGTTACTTCAATGTCAGAAACCCACTTAACCAGATCAACCGCTAACTGCAATTAGCCACAAATCAAATACGGCGAAAGGCCCTAGGCAATAGCTGTCCGCGCAATTACAACTGGCCTTCAGTAGGTATTAGAGCAAGCACTAGTACTAAAATAAGCCACTGTTCTTTTTCTTCAAATGGCATTTTTTTATCACTAATATGATGATTCTCTGTCTTTTCAATTTTTTTACATCTATCTGTCAAGCTAGCTAGCTAGCTATTCATCTGTTCCTTTCTATCTATATCTGTATATATCTATATATAGATATATATATCCGTCTGTTCCTTTCTATCTTAGATCGATCTTAGTTTATTCATATCTGAATAATTATTTGTCTATTTTATTATATTCATATCTATCTGTCTATCTATCTATCGATCTATCTATCTATCTGTCTGTCTGTCCCTATGTATGTGTATATGTATGTATGTATGTATGTAGATCTATCATAATTTGTTCATATCTGACTAATTATTTATTTTATTATGCCCATATTTCTCTCACTCTCTCTCTCTCTCTCTCTCTCTCTCTCTCTCTCTCTCTCTATATATATATATATATATATATATATATTAGGTTGGTGCAAAAATAATGACGTAAAAATGTCGTTTTTAGACGTATTTTTTTAACTTCAAAAAACGATATTATTACGTCATTATTTTTGCACCCACCTAATATATATCACGGTCTTATTTTCTTTTGTTCTCTACTTCAAATAAAAACGTTCTTCACTTTCTTTCGTATTCTCTCTTCTCCAGACTTAATTTCTTTGATTTTTTTTATCACTTTTCCATCCTAACATCCATTTCATCCTCTCTCACTTCATATCTCTCTCTTTCTCTCGCTCTCTCCCTCGTTCTCACTTTCTAAATTATCTCTTTCTATTTTTCTTTTTTTCTCTGTCCTTTTCTATCCCTCTCTTTTTCACTGTCTGTCTGTCACTTTCTATATTTTTCTTTCCCTCTGTCATATTTTTCTTTCTCATCCGACCTCTCTCTTCCTTTATTTCTCTTTCTTTCTTTCTCTCTCTCTCTCTCTCTGTCGTTCTCATTTTTTATCTATCCCTTTCTTTCTCTGTATATCTCACTTTCTATATTTCGCTCTCCCTCTCTTATGTTCTCTTTCAATCTCTCTCTTTTAATCGCTCTATCTTTCTGGCTTATGGCCATATCACGTTGAAAGTTAAGCAACGTCAATCTTGGTCAGCACCTATTTAGGGACATCGGAAGTTGTATGTTTGGATTTGTGTGTTTGTGGCTTAATGGATAATATCTCGGAATTGTCAATGGCTGGACCGTGTTCCAATTCCAGTTGGGTTCGTTATAGTCACATACGTACAAATACCGTTGGCAAAGATAGAAATCCACTTCTTCTCTATTCCCTAGTTATGAGAGAAGTTATGAGTTAAATAATAAGTCATGTGGGTTAAATTATAGGTTTTGTACCATTAAATGAGAGAAGTTATGAGTTAAATAATAAATAATATGCCATTAAATGAGAAAGGGCATGGGTTAAATAA
>OZ010577.1:34448254-34523254 GCA_963932145.1 Acanthosepion lycidas | reverse complement strand
TATAAAAAATTATATATCGTTACCCCATATATGTCTTTAGCTGAATTACAAAATTGATCTGAATAGTCCCTTAACCTATCTGACTCAATCTTTATCGATATTCCTAGAATTCTTTATTTGGAAAAGTATTTTTTCTAGTTATATATTTGTTTTTTGAAACAATCGGTTCATTTTGTGACCAGGAAGCAAACAACCGAGGAAACAGAATTGCTTGTATCTGCCAGTCCCAGAAGGCGTGACTTTATTGTGTAAGAATAAAAAAGAATCAAAGGAAATCTTTAGGCGCGACAATTTAAAGAAGCTCCACGACTACAATGCCATCGAGTCTGAACACTTTATTGTCTTTAATCTATTTACCTTTCTGTTATCTTCCTTTCATCAAGTTCATTTCTTACCGTGCGATGTCTTTCCTCCAATGCATCTCATTTGTAATCGACGGGCTTACTGCCGCCAACACAACTTTCGACAGTTGTGAATGAAAATAAAACTTTCTCTTTGAGGACAAAATGGAAAAAAAAGAGAGAGAGAGAGATAATGAGTAAAATAAAACAGAAATATTTCCAAATTGATTAATGAAATTTACGAATGGTGCGTGTGAGGGTTGCGAAATAACGAAGAACAAGGAATTAGCCGCCAACTAACGTTTGATGAATTACATCTGATTCCATCACTGACATTGTTGTAAACTGTCTATTTTTTCATTTGTTTTTTTTTTCTTTTTGTTTTTTTAAATCTTATTGAAGATATCTTTTGCGTTAGATGATTTTTGCTTTTATTTATGTTTATTTTTTTGTTGTTTTTTTTATTTTTTATATCTGTATTCGATTTTCAATCATCTTCCAACAACACTCGTTTTGGCGATAGAGTGATTAAACGTTAGAGATTAATTAATTTTATTTAATTTAGTTCTTTAATTAAAATTTGTGTGTCAGGACACGGGCGGACATCATCTTTTGGGTACAGAGCAAAGGAAATGAAGGCTTCAATACCTCATTCATTATTCTCCATGCAATGTATTTTATTGGGATGCCAATGTTTTATACCCAATAACATGGTTTTAAATATACTTCAGAGGCAAAAATTAATATGTAGCTCATTTAACAGAGCCAAAATAAGTCACCATTTTGCCTGATTTCATGAACTTCAGTATAATTAATCTTCTTCCAGTCTCTTTGGACAGACATCACCGGCCGAATAACAATGTGAATCGATTGGCGCCGTCATAAGTAAAACTTCATTATAATTCATTGCCAATGGCAGTTTACAGCAGATTGTTGGAGATACAATCGTTGCCCCTTACCTCGTATCTTCCCCAGCGAATGCGTAAAGACAATTCCTCTCAGAATTTCAGGTGGCAAATAAAAACGTCTCTCTTGCTGAAGTGAACATTTATAGGCATATGTAGTAGATCTGATAATATCACACTTTCGTCCGGCTGACTGTGATCTACATCAGTCTGAATTGAGAATCGCAAATTGAGAAAGGTGACCAAAAGCAGTAACCATCTAAATGCGATGGAGGAAAGAAGAGAGAAATCAACTGATGGCTGTTTCTCCTACATCATAATCCGAAGTGCCTATTGTCGGCATGAAATTCGATTTCTGAGCAGGCATACGTAATTTGTGGGAATGAACGAGTAGGTCACACGTTATAGCTAAATAAAAGATTAATACGCACACATAAAGAAACTTTTACACATATAAGCCCATAACTTATACAAAGTTCATAAATCATAATTAATATCACTTTCATCTCATATATTTAAACATATATTGTTAAATATAAGACAACAAATATCTATTATGTTTTATCAAGAGCCATTCTAAGCTTCGTATAGTGGCTTTAGTATCGGGAGAAAATAAAGACAAAAAAGTCCAAAATTTGGATATTTTTTTTATTATGCTGTTCCCTGATCTAAGGTTTCGGCTCACATGGGCCATCATCAGAGTGGTTATATAAACATTTCAACAGAGATGTTCACGATCAAAGATGACATCCTGTTATGTTTACATAGAAGTTTTCTATGCAACGATAATGGTCGCGGAATAGCAGACGCAGGTCGTAAATTCCTGATGCAGTGAGAGAAAGAAATTTTATCAACAAAACCATGTGTTTATATGCAATATAATATGGAATAAGTTTAGAGGGAAGAACTGTGAAAACTACAAAAAATAACCGTCGAAAATCTAATACAGAATTTATCCATTTCAGTGTTTCAGTCAAACGAAAGGCACCAACCATTAGTCCGGGGAGGTTGGGAGGTATTAGTCTTAAAGGAAAGAGGTTTTATAAAATTGAACCCGGATATTAACCTTATGACATTAAATTAGAGTTATATGAAGAATGAAATTTCCTAAGACATGAATAAAAAGGTGTTTAAAAACATTAAAATACATAAAGTTATGTTTTTTTTTTTGATGAAATGGATGCTTGATATATAAGCCTCGTAGATCTGCTTTTCCCTCTACTAGACAATTTTCTTTAAATCTACAAGTACAAGAGTGTTCAATACCAGGTTCTTGTTTATCCCATAGAAATTTCTTAAAATATGGTTATTATGTGACTTAATAATTTTGTACATGTTATTGGTACAGGAGTAGCTAATTTTAATCGTTTTCCTATTGTAGATCTTACTTAGAAGATTGTTTTTATGAAAGCGGTTATTTATTAACTTTAGAAAATACTGTCCGATGTTAATATTTCACTGTCTACAGAATGGGATCGAAGCATATAGTTTTTCTTTTTCTGTGTTTGCATTTCACTTTAGATATTTCTGTGTCAGTTATAGGGGTTAGATAAGATAATTTATTTTTAAAACCACTTTTAATGGGAGCATTTTCATGTAATTCTTTATTTTTTATTAATGATGTTTAGATTGGATAATAATCGACTAAGCCCACAGTCGACGGTAACTGTTTCGCAATTGAATCGGAGTGGTTAGAATTAACATTAATATAGGTGGGGGTTTCATTGTCTTTACGGTATGGTTTAAATGTATTATTGTTGAGATTAAGGGTGATGTCTAGGTAATCAACAATTTTAAGGTTATAAGGAATCTCAATCTTAAACTCTACTAATTTAAAAGTCCTAATGATTTTCTTTCGTATTTTGGCTGTTAGTGGACTATTACTACTGGAGATGAAAATGAGTTCATCATCTCTGCATAGGTCTATCTGTTTGGGGTCTACAATTCTACGAAGTGTATCTAAAATATAAAAACATACTAAATCAGCCACCTGGGCTGAATCATATGTACCCATAGGGATATCAAAACCGTCATTAAGGCACTTAGTCCAGGTGGAATTGTTAAAAGCGAACAGAGATTTCCTAGCTGTTAAGATGATATTAGTCTCCGCATTCATATAGATTTTTGCAAAGTTAATACAGTAAACCAAGAGATCTCTGGAGATGGAGAAATAGAAATCTATGCTATCAAATTTATGATTGAAGAAGTTGGGAGAGTCCACCATATATATATATATATATATATATATATATATATATATATATATATATATATATGTGTGTGTGTGTGTGAGTGTGTGTGTGTGTGTGTGTGTGTGCGTGCCTGTGTGCGTGTATATAGTTTATTATAGGATATTATATTAGAACATACGTAAAACCGCTACATAAATGCACTCATATTCGATGAATATCATGCCATCTCAACAGGCGAAAAATTGTAATAATCCTCATTTACTAACGCTTGATGGGATGCTATGATAAGCATAGAAATACGATTGCATTTATGTGGCGATTTTATATATGTTCTAATGTTATAACCTATAATAAAGAATATTGCTCTACTATTGTAGTGAGCCCTATTTTTAATTAATGTCATGAGCGTTTGAATTTATATTTGATCCGTTCTCTTTCATATATGTTTTCCAAAAACGCTCTCTGCGTGCAATCTGTGGAGTTAAGCTTAAAGGTAGGACATCTAACGTACACCTGTTTAACAGATGTAATATTGGAGGAATCGAGACTTTTACCATACAGTCCCAGTTACGGTGGACTGGTCATGACTTCAGAATGTCTGATAACAGGATACCCAAGATCCTAATGTACAGCCAGGAAGATTAGGGCTACAGGAATGTAGGACGCCCATGGCTAAGATACAAAGACAAGCTGAAAAGCAACTTGTCAGGAGTCAATATACCACATAACACCCTTGAGCGCTTAGCTTTGGTAGAATGGAGATCAACGTCTTTTAGTGGACTCAACAATTTTCAATCTGCTTTTCTGAATCATCTCCAAGAAGCGAGAGCAAGATCTAAAAGGTCAGCCAATCTAACAGTGAGCTCATCTCACAATCCTCACACTTGCTACATAGGTGGCCTCCTTTGTAAATCACTAGCGGGTCTTTAATGCCACTTAAGATTATCGCACGAAATTTCATAACTGAATCAAATAAGCTGTCAGATCCTCATACGTCGAAACCGACAGGAGAGTCCATTATATATATATATATATATATATATATATATATATATATATATATATATATGAAAATTTCTCGCAGTTAACCTGTAGAAAAGATAATATTTATAAATATAAATGACAATAGGAAAACTGTAGTTATTGCTGACGCGTTTCGTCCAATGTGGATTTTCTCAAAGCAAAAAACGAAATGAATTTAATTAAAGAACGTAACTAATAATAACAAAAAAACACAGTTATAATGACAATATTCTCCACGCGTGACCATAACTGACGTTCTTTTCGGTTATTAATTTCAGTTGAGCTCTCTAGGGAGTAGGTTTGGGTTTGTAAACAGTGACTATTATAGCTTATATAGCGAATTGAGTCACTCTCAGTCACTGGGCGTGTTTCGAAAAATAAATACACTAAAAATCCACCTACTTCACTGCCGTGCGCCGACGGCTTAGTGGTAGAATCTCCGGCTGATACCAATACAGTCGGGTTTCGATCTGAGCTAGAGGCAACCGCGAAACAGTCTGTCTGTGGATGACGTTATATATATATATATATATATACGTACTGGCTTAAAAGTCTCCCTATCGCTGGCATTTGAGCTCGTGCCTGCGGATGACTCTTGATTTGGCCTTCATCACAACAAGTAGGGAGGAATAGAATCCAAAGTGATTGCTGTATTATATTTAATTAATGTTTAATCTTAACTTTTAAAAGTTCAACAATAACTCTTCTGCTGCTGCTTAATTTTCAGACAAATAATTATTTTTATTTCATGGTTGACTTTGAAAAATCGCCGAAAATAATCGCAGGAATAAAAACTTGGAAATCCAAAATTTCAGGATTGCTGCTCTGAATCTGGCCCGAAATGTTGTGAATTGTTAACGGAGTCGGCTTGATTCCAAAATGGTATGATATGCTGGACTATGGTCGCTATGAATAAAGTTGAAAACATGGAAAATTTTATTTTGAAACACTTTAATTTCATAACAGTATTTTTTTTTTCATTTGAATATGAGGTATTGAATGTTAGAGAGTTGTTTCCCTTAAATTGTTTTTATCAGCAGAAGCCAAGATGGCGGAATCCGAAAACAATCGCAATAATGAAAACATAGGAAACCAAAATTTCGGGATTGCGCTTCCGGATCCGACCCGGAATATTTTTAATTTGCTCACGGAATCGGCCTGATTCCAAAATGGTATGACATGTTGGGTTACGGCTTCTTGGGGTAATGTTGAAAAAATGTGACACAGTGATACACTGATTCGCATTTATCATATACAGTGGAACCCGGATATAAGAGAAACACGGATATAAGATAGATTTTCTCTGGTCCCAAATTAGAGCCTGTGGCAATGTATATATAATAGACCAAACCAGGATATATGAGAAACCCGGATATAAGAGACTTCTTCTCCGGTCCCGACAACTCTTTTATATCCGGGTTACACTGTATATATATATATATATATATATATATATATATGAGATAACGATACATATTCTTATATATCAAAAACAATACTGGGGAAAAATGCATGATAAATTGAACAAGTGTTCTTGATGCGTGTTTCTTTGTCCTGTTATCCAGGTGAGACGACAGATGCGCACGAACCAGGGATGCAGTGAATTTTTATTTTATTTTATTTTTTTTTTTTATCTAGCCTATTTCATTAATATTCTTTTTATTTTTATTTCCATCTTTTTCTTCTATTCTCACAGTATAAGATATCTACGAACAAAAGTGATGGAAACAAACATAATCTAAATGAAATTGGCCAGATAAAAAAAATAGAATTACCAATATCTCTCATTCGAGTTGATGCATAAGTGCACCAACATAACAGATTTAGTCCGAAGAAGTCCAAAACAACTAAACGCATCACAAGACATTTTTTTCTAATTTGCGATACATTTTCCCATATATATATATATATATATATATATATATATATATATATATATATATATATATATATATATATATATATATATATATACACGTTTCATTAAATAATATAGACAAGTGTTGTCTATTTATTTTATGTAAATTTTTTTCGTAACTTCTGATAAGTTTAATAACATTATCGTTGAAAGAAGAAAGAAATTCACAATAGTGATCCATATATTTTTTAATACAATCTAAGCTTTCGGCTTACTTAAGCCATTATCAAAGATGTCAATTACGACATATTAAGCAATATACGGACAAGACAGTGATGATAGTCTGTCAATGTTTACATAGAAGATTTCTAAGCAACGATAAACACGCGCATATAAGACGCTAGAAGCGAAAATCGCACGGCATCTCATGACGTCACACATGACCACACGAGAGTGAATTGCAGAAGTATGAATCGAAAGCCGTTGGAGTAAACTAATGGCTTCTGTTACCAATTATAGACATTTATACCAACGGCTTTCGATATAAACCAATGGCTTCTGTTACCAATTATAGACATTTATATATATATATATATATATATATATATATATATATATATATATATATATACTGCAAAGAATAGTGACATTATTTTGGTCTTAAACGAAGGAAGGAGTTGGCAAAATTTGCAGTATATTAGTTTTCGTGTGCGGAAATTCAGGATTCAAATTACTTTTTAATATTCGTATTTTATGGTTCAGCATAAAAATTAAATTAATAAGGGAAATAATCTTTCATCCTAACAAACCCTTGTATCTGATTCTGAAAATGCTCTTTACTCTCACGCCCATTCGTGCAGAATATAGCACAAGGCCATGTTTAAAATAGGAATACTACGCTTTCATGTGATTGGTAAAATATATCCAGTCTCCTACACGATTTACATTTTTGAACGCCACTGACAAAAAGTATTGTTTTTTGCAGCCCCTCCTTTAAGTGCAATGCGTGGGGTACTGCCTAGGTTGATGTCCCCTTGGAGCTGAGTGGCGTATAATTCTTAGTGATAACCCCAACGGAGCGGGTGCAAAGCGTATTTAACCGCACGCCCACTGGAACGAAATAAGACGAAATTCCGTGTTTACATTGGATATCCGATGCGTATATGGTATTAGTAAGCAATTTTGCTCACTCTACATCGATATTTCCCAACGGGAACGTCCAAGGGGCTAGGGGCTGATCCCAAGCCTTTAAGTGTAATATGAGAAACACAGTTTAGGTAGAAGATGGGCTCCTTGGAGCCAAGCATATTACATTTATTTTAACCGATTTGGAAATAGAAGCAAAGAATGTACTCTCTCTCCCCTCTATCTATCTATCTATCTATCTGTTGTGGATTCCACGTGAAAAATCGGTCTCCAATAAATGACAAACACAAGTATTTAAGCTAAGAAATTAAATGTATTTACACAAAATACAAAAGGTAATGCTGTTAGTAAAATCCAGGAACGCCGGTTAGTATTAATCGAAGATCGCTATATACAGTCTCGAAGTAAACTTTCTTAGAGTCGGGCGTCCTTGTAACTGACTTCTAACGTCAACTCAATCACAGTGTCTATGTACTTTCCACTCTGTTCCTCCACCCTGTTCCTCTACACTGTTCCTCTCCTCTCGACTACCCTCTGCTATCAGACTCTCTGACTGACTGACTGTGGCTATTTTATGGCAGCAGGACGAGTCCATTTATATCAGAAAAGGGTGGACCCCATAATACTATCTATCTATCTATCTATCTATCTATCTATCTATCTATCTATCTTAGTTTGTCTACCTATCTATCCCAGTTTGATTATCTATCTATCTATCTATCTATCTATCTATCTATCTATCTATCTATTTCAGTTTGTCTACCTATCTATCCCAGTTTGATTATCTATCTATCTATCTATCTATCTATCTATCTATCTATCTATCTTTATACACGTGCCGAACGTTAAATTTTTTGTACGAGTATAATATTTCCTTAGTAGCAAATTTATCAACAATAATAACAGAAAGCATATTATTCGAGGACTGGAAAGATCAGTAAAGACTCAAATATATAGCACATCGAAAAGAAAATAATTTCACATTATACACAATCTCAAATAAAAGTTTAGGAATGAAACCGCCCTCAATATTGGAAAAAGCCATACCAGCTACTGGACTTGAGAAACCTATTTTCCTGAAAAAAATTTTATAGAAATATTTTATAATCTACAATCGAAAGTAGGTCTGGCTGCTCGATCAATTAATGCCAAGTGTGTCCTTATAGGGAAACAGCTAATATTACCGTGACCATTGGTCCGTGAGTTGAATATTGCCGCCATATTGGGTCTGGAGCTTTTGATATGGAGATTCTTGTCAAAATAGTACAATAGTAATTTTATTAAATTTTATTATTCATGGAAATTCGAGAAATTATGCTTTTTATTTTGTTTAGTTACAATAGTGAAATTTTCAGATCTTATTTTGTTTTAAAGTTATCAATCAATAATAATTAATCAGTTTTTCTCTATCATTTATCAGTCAAACATTTTAACAACATTTGCCCATAATTTTATTAATCTAGCTTTTTCTTATTTTTTCTTATTTTTTTTCTTATTTTTTTATTATTTTTTTTTCTTATTTTTTTCTTATTTTTTTCTTATTTTTTTTCTTATATTTTGTAACGTAACATTTTTATGGACGAGGAATCATTTTCAAATTTGCAGGAAAATAGTTTCGATTCGTAACGTTATTTTGTTTTGTTTACTACTTTTATTATTGGTTCGGAATAGTTAAATTCTTCTGCTATTTATCTTTCAAATATTAGGTTGGTGCAAAAAATAATATCGTTTTTGACGTATTTTTTAACATCAAAAAACGATATTATTTTTGCACCAACCTAATATATATTTTTTTTTAAATTTCATTTATTTGTTGATAATCTTATACATTTATTCTTTTCTTATTTATTGGTTTCTACCATTGTCATTTAAAGTATATACTAATTCTTAAAGTGGTCTATTTGATAATGAATTGTCCGGCATACAATTTAAAAAATGTATGTATGTGTATATATATATATATATATATATATATATATATATATATATATATATATATATATATATATATATATATATATATATACGTGTGCTTATATACTTCAAGAAGATAGAATTCGTCGTTCCAGGAGTTTAATCAATCTAAGAGAATTGTCATGTATATAATAAAGCATGTTCTGATATGTAGTCTTTGATTAATATTATTAGGCAGGTAGCTTTCATTTTTCTGACGGTATTTATTGCAAAGTTCCATAGAATTAAGAAACTTATGTCAGAAACCAGGACTTGGTAATGTCCGTATCAATTTTTGTAGCTTCCTTCGCATAAAGGTTTCTAATTTTCTAGTCTAGATATTGACTTGTCCTGTTATTGCTGTTATCATCATCATCATTATTATTATTATTATTATTATTATTATTATTATTATTATTATTATTATTATTATTATTATTATTCACTGGTAAGCATACAATGAAGCCATCTCTAAATTTGTCACAAATCGGACGCATAACCACACGTTGCGTTTCTATTCGTGTTTGCTTCGTTGTGCACAAAAACTAAAAAAACGAATGGTGATTTCAATACCACGACAAGAAATGAAAATAACAATCCTCTTTTCAATATTTTTATTATTATTTTTTTTCCGGGGATTCATTTTCAAGGTCTAGGTTTTTTTTTTAAGAGTGAATCAGTTTCTTCTTTATTTAAAAAATGTCCTATATGATTTCTCCGTGTCATATCTTCATTGAGAGTTTCACTACTTTTTTTGCTTTGAAGCCATTATTCAATAAAATCAGTTACTGTCTTTCATCACGTGTAACAGAAACTGCTTATATGGGAAGGTGATCTGTATTGATATTTTTAACGGAAAAAAAGATGACACTTGTTAGCGCCCACAAGGACAGTCGAAAAGTTCTTGGCGAGACCCACTGTTTAAAATTTGAACAAATGACAAAAAAAGAAATTTAATGGTTGAAATTTACATAGTTGGGCCGAAAAATTTTCGCCACCCCTCGTACGTGTATATAGATTTTTTATTGCTATATACATTTCTTTATCATTTGTTTCGATATTAAAACGGTTTGTTTCTTTCCGAGAAGTATATTTTTTTTATGATCCAATGCTGTAGACGTTAACTTCACTGCTTATAATGATTTTCTAAGCATAGCTTAGATGTAGCACAAGGACGGAAGTAAGGGGCACCCAGTGAGGATGAAACTCACTACTAAGTCGTAATTGTTATAGCGAAACAAGCTGGCTAACCATTACACCGCCTCGAGGTGACCAAATGGTTTTCTAAGCATAGCTTAGATGTGGCACAAGACCGAAAGTGCGGATCACCCAGTGAGGATCGAAATCACTACTAAGCTGTAATCGCTCTAGCGAAACATGTTTGCTAACCATTACACCACCTAGTAGTGCCCAAATATGGATTTTCCAATCGTAGCTTAGATGTGGTACATGGCCGAAAGTATAGGCGCCCAGTGAGGTTCGAACTCACTACACAGTCGTAACTTTTCTAGTGAGACAAGTTTGCTAACCATTTCCCCGTCACGAGGTGCCAAAATATAGCGATTTTCCATGCATAGCTTATATGTGGCACAAGGCCGAAAGTAGGGACAACCAGTGAGGATCGAACTCACTACACAGTCTTTAAGAGTTTTAGGGAGACAAGCTTGTCAACCATTACACCGCCTCGAGGTACCCTAACTTCACGGCTTATATATAAACAGGTATATCGGCTCATACACGTGTACTCAATACAATTACTTTTATAGCAATGAGAAATAGTTTCTGGTTGCAAACATCAATTAATTATTAATATATATGGGTGGGAGGAAGAGGTGTGTGTGTTGTTTTACTTAAAAATATAATTGTTTGCAGTTTCCATCCGAAAGAACTCTTGATTATGCAGTTTTTCCCAGTTTCCATGAAAAAATCCCGTCTACTTTCACTACCTTTCCTAATATGTTACCTGGTATATCCAGTTCGGATCTACCGGGTTCTGGTCAGGATGATCCCTGTCTATGGCTATGAAACCTAGCCGATGGGACCTGGGGACCTTCACAAACTTGAGGTATTCGATCAATTCTGGTAACAATTAATCTGGAACATCGCCGTCCGAACTCGCTGCAAAATTGGCTCTCTCCAACAAGCTCTGCTCACAAGGCGACTACGGAGGTTTGGCCATGCTCTTCGTCGACAACCAGACAAATTCATGGGTGCGGTAATTGATGTGCTTCCACCCTCAAGGTTGGCGGAAGCAGCGTTGTGTACAGCTGAAATCGTGCCTTAGGACGGTTTAAGAGGCCGTCCAACCGTTGTTGGGTCCACACGAATTCGGGACTCGTCATTGGAACCGTGATTGTTTAACACTTACTGACTTAATTCCATCGACCGCTAAACTTGCTCAGATTTCGTTCATGATGCGGGAAATTGGTTTGACGGAGCCGGCTTGACCGATCTCGGGTGAATATCACAGCAAGTACAAGTAATGTGTTACGCTAATTTCAATTTAATTACTTTGGTAAATGTATAAATCCATCTCCAACCAGCAATTAGTTAAATAGTAAAATAGAATTAGTTCTCTAGCTCTTGATGACAGCCACTAGAGGAATAAAACTCAACTGAAAGACATTCTACTATCTTTCCCAGTAAACAATGGCAATTCAAAGATATTAGGCTGGTGCAAAAATAATGTCGTATTTGACGTATTTTTAACGTAAAAAAAAAGAGATTATTTTTGCACCAACCTAATAATATATTTGGTTGGTGCAAAAATAATGTCGTTTTCTCACATATGTTACTTGTATATATGATTTCTGAATTAATTCGTTGATATATATAGACTACCGGTGTTCTTTAATTGGCGTCCCTGTGTCAACGGTCTTCCTGTATCTCTACAATATATATAGCCATGTTATATATCATTTTGAAGCGCGTTTTTCGCTCTATCGAATCGTGTTATTCGTTACCATTCTCAATCTCTTCATTCATTTTTTTGCAGGTTTTTCGACAGCATGGACAAAATTCAAATCCGCACCATTTTCTTGTTCCAGTTCAAACTAGGCCGAAAAGCTGCCGAGACAGCTCGTGATATCAATGATGCGTTTGGCCCAGGAACCACTAACGAACGGCGTGGCACAACGGTGGTTCAAGAAATTTCGCAATGGTGACGAGAGCCTCGAAGATGAAGACGGTCACGGCCGGCCGACTGCGGTTGATAACGAACATTTGAAAGCCTTAATTGAAGCCGATCCTCGCAAAACTACACGAGAAGTTGCTGTTCAATTTGAGGTCGACCACTCAACAGTCGTTCGCAATTTTAAAGCAAATAGAGAAGTCAAAATTTGGATAAATGGGGGAACGATAATCAAAAAAATCGTCAAAAAACGACATTATTTTTGCACTAACCTAATAATATAGAAACGATAACTGTGGAATGACAAGATTTCTAATCTCCCGAAGTGATATGGCATTTAAATAGAATATATTTTAAAGTGTCAATTGAAGTCCTATCTCCCGGTTAAACTGTTTTAGGCTTTTGTTTATATAAGAAAGTAACTCGTTGTATTTGAAATAATATGTGTCATTTCTTTTTAATGTTGTCAAAAACGCAAGTAAGATCTGTTCAGTTTTCTTGATTACTCCTGTGCTCTTTTATATCGACCATGTTTGTCTCATGTGCACCTGTCAGTTATTTTCTTCGCTCTTACCTGATTCTAGTTAACTCCAGTACAATTCTTTTACCAGGCGCGCCCCGATGGAGAAAAACGTAAGCATAAAAAACAACAAACACTAAAGAATAATTTTTTAAATGTATTTTTTATTCTTCATTTTCTTGTATGCCATTTTTGGGGAATTAAAAATATTTGTATCATTTTATTTCGAATCCACTTCAAACCAACAAAAATGGTTGAAAAAATAAAAAATATTATCTTTGCAAAATAAAATATATTGTTATTCTATCGACACTGAAACAATACATAAATAATTACGTTTATTTTTTCTTGCATTTTATGACAAATCATACACAAAATAATATACACTCATTTTTATTCTATCGTCACTGAAAAAATGTATAAAAAATTGTTTTTTCTTGTATTTTATGACAAATCCTACACAAAATAATATACACTTATTTTTGTTATTGTATCGACACTGAAACAATTTATAAATAATTACGTTTTTTTCTTGCATTTTATTACAAATCCTCCACAAAATAATATACAATCATTTTTGTTATTCTATCGATACTGAAACAATGTATAAACAGTTACGTTTTTCTTTGCATTTTATGACAAATACAACACAAAATAATATACACTTATTTTTATTCTATCAACACTGAAACAATGTATAAACAATAATGTTTTTTTTAATTTTATAATAAATCCTACACAAAATAATGTACACTTATTTTTGTTATTGTATCGACACCGAAACAATGTATAAAAAATTACGTTGTTTTTCTTGCATTTTATGACTAATCCTACATAACAATAAGCGTTTTATTGGTTTCACATAATCAACAGAGTCTATTAGCGACAACAAAAGAATAGAATTCTCTTATATATTCTGATTCACTTTGCTATTTTTAACATTTTTTATGAGTCTTGGTCTGGACTACATTAGCAAATAAAATTCCCTTCAAACAATTTCCTTTGTTGAATGGATGGGGGTGTCGGATTGTATTTACCTATCCTGAATACCAGCTAAGGAAACTCCAGCTGACAGGATCATCTTTTTAAAATCCTCAACAATTGGCTACCCCTGAAAATTGTTAGTTTGCATAGTGTATATAATTACATCCAATCGATCTTGAAGCTAATCCGCTACAATAAAAATTCATACTTCGAAAGTCCACAGAATAAAATCTGTCTTTCTTCCTGAAAGAAAATCCATCACCATGAACCACCAACGTTGCAAATCGAAAAGTACCAGTAGCATTACGATCAACACAATGCGTCTATGCTCGGTCAACATTTGAACTCCTCCAACTATGCTTGTAAAACCAATGTTACTGTTCACAAATATTCGATAATAATGAATATCAAGCCTTGTATTTATTGAAATGTGGACATGTTGTTTCTGTCGGGCATTGTAACTTAGTTTTTTTGTTTAGCCTTGCCGTTCAATAAAATTGTCGGTGAACGAACCAAGCCAGTGTGATCTTCAAAGTGTTTTATTAGCGTACAATGACATTCATCGAGTCTCCTTTTTGAGTCAGCAAGAGAATTAATCAATACAGGCCGACGTGTTAATACTTGAATTGGTAGGTGGTCATTTCAACACAGGGAATAATGCCTATTTCAAAACATGCTCATTTTTTTTTACTATTTATTTATATTTGTTTTTTTTTTATTTTTTTTTTTAATATGAGCGTGTGTCTATGTACGGGTGTTAAGATGAAAATTTGTTTTATATATTATTATTTTTATGTCATGTCGCAATTTATATGTTATGCTCATGATTTTTTATTAAATAGCAGTGCCGGCCGAAATCTTAACAACATATGATATGCAGATGACACAGTACTAATAGCAGACACAGAAAAGCAATTATAAAATCTCCTACAGAAGCTAGCAACGGGGAGCGAGAAGAGACAAAGCATAAAAAAAAAACAAGAAGAGAGAATGCATGGTCATCAGTAAGAGGATGAGCCCGAAATGTGATTTGCAGGTCGGGAACACTAGGACCAATCAGACGTGGAAGTTTAAATGTCCAGCAAGCATTTTGAAAAGACGGTAAGTGCGACATTGAGATCCATAGACGTATTGGAATGGCCAAGGACGCATTCCAAAAGTTGGCCAGAGTATTGCGAGACAGGGGGATCTCTTTGGTTACATCTGTCCTTCTTTACGACAGCGAAGAGTTTCTCAAGGATGAAGAAGAGACTAGAGGCGACAGAGATGTAGTTCTACAGAAGGATGTTAAGGATATCATGGACCGTGAGTGTGAGCAACGATGAGATCTTAGAGAGGATGCAGACAAGGAGAAGGCTTATACTTAACATCAGGAAGAGGTAACTGAAGTTTCTGGGACACATAATCAGACGGAGGGCCTGGAGAATTTGATACTCACTGGTCGAATAGAGGGAAGGAAAGACAAGGGAAAACAACGCGTGACATGCCTGGCGGACTTAAGCAAGAGGATGACAGAAAGTTGTTTGTGGGGGAGAAAGGAGAGGGAAGGAACTTGTTGAAAGCTGCAAGGGATAAAGGGAGGTGGAGAGACATGATCACCTACGCCCTGAAAGGATATGGCACATAAAAAGAAAAAGAAAGAAACTTTTTATTGTGATTCAAGATTTTTATATTTTTATTAATTTTAATTTTATATTTTATTTTGAACTTTGTTTACTATTCTTTTTCTTTCTTTTTTTCATTTTGTTTTCGTTTAAAATAAGTTTTTTTTGCATTTTCTGTACTTTGTTATTTTTATTTATTTTTTTTTTTTTTTTTTGGTCGTTTTTAACTCTTCGGTAAAAATGTACTTCTAATTCTCTTTATTCTTTAACTAAGCTATTTACTACTTCGCTTTGTCCTTTTTCACCTTTTATGATCTGGGCTTGAATTTTCTTCCTTGATATGTTTTTTTAACATGTTCTCTTCACTTTCGTTTGGAATTTCTTTTCAAAGATTATTATTATTATTTTTTTTTTTTTTGTGGGCAATGGAAATTACTTCAACTCTCGGAGGTTTCTGCAAAAAAAAACCAAAAAACAAAAAACAAAAAACAAAAAAAACAGTAATCTTCGCGTTTAGTAACGTAAATATTTTCAATTATTTTTTTATATAAACTATTTTTCCAGAGATGGTGAAAGACAGAGAAGAGAGGCAGAGGAGAGGGAAAAGAAAGGGAGAGTCATGGGGGGAAAAGAGAGAAGAAGGAAAGAGTGAAAGAGTGAGAAGAGAAAGAAATAGATGGTAAAAAGACAAATGAAAAGTGTGAGAAGAAAGAAATCGGGAGAGAGAGAAGGGGAAAATAGATGGAGAGGAAAAAGAGATGTGGAGAGAGGGGTGAGGGATAAGGGAGGAAAGAGGTGATGGAGATAGGGAGGAAAGTAAGAAATGCAGGGTAGAAAGAAATTCATGAGAGAGTGAGAGAGGAGAGAAGTGGGAGAAAGAGAGAGGGGAGCGAGAGAAATGGCGAGGGAGTGAAGAGAGATGGGGCAGAGATAGAGGAGTGAGAGAGATAGGGGAAGAGAAGGAGAAGAGAGAGATGGGTGCATGAGAGAGGAGAGAGAAAGATGAGAGAGAGAGATGGAGAAACTGAGGAAAATTATACTGAGCGGTTCCCAGTCCTGAGGAACAGCTTCTCGAGGCTGCGCTCTCCCATTGCACCAGAGGGAGGGATCGGTGCTCGCACCGAGGCCAGCGCAACCGACGGTTGCGAGGACTGCGGCCAATTTTTGTTCCTAGCCCGAGTGTACGCGCTCGGGTCCCCAACTTAAAAACTGACCTTGTGTCACAACTCGTTCTAATGGAGAGACAGAGTAAATACCTAGTTGATGTCAGAGAAATATTATTTCTGGAATCTGTTCCACAGTGTAACAGCTATGGAGAATAAGCTGTCTGAGTGTAACCTACTCCTTAGCAAACGAAGAGAAGAGAAATGATTTATAACCGTGAACATAGTATGGCAGGTCCTAGCTGTGAAGGTTTGAACTGCTGGGTCTAAGGAATATAAGTCGTTAGAACCGTTGTTATAGTAATAGCTATACAATACTGAAATAAATGTTTGCAGACTGGAAAATAATTCATCACCTAAAAAGCCGTAAAACCGTTTTGGAACTCAGTCAAGGCTGGGCAGCGAGGACTGTGTAGCAAGGCCCAGATATGGCAGCAGCACTCCATTCTTGGTCAAATATTCCTTCCATGATTATCAGTGATTTAACAATGGTCCCAAAAACCGACAATGTAGATAGATAACTTAATAGCACTTAGTTATTTTCCCATGACTATTAATATTTAACAGATTTATCATATGGAAGAAATAAAGTAAGAAGGTTATGTTACGCCAATATCCAAAAGAAAGTATGTTTTTGTTCTATTCCGTGCTAATAGGAATATATACTTGACAAACACAATATGTACAGATTTATTGTAAAATCCAATGCAATAAGAATAAAGTTAACAGTTATACACAAGGTCGTCGCAAGTCAATCCAGTAGTGAGTGCTACTATTGGAAAGTCGGTAGTTCTCACGTAAGTAAGTGTCGTACTCACCAGATTCCAGCTAGACTCTGATGTCTCTTGACTTACCGATACTTATAGGTAGTTACTACCTATAATGTAGTCACTCATGTTACATAATGTAGTTACATCAGTTTTATTATCTGCTTTCTTTACTCGAAAATTAAAATTGAAAATTCAGTCTTTTATTCATGTCGTATTTCCAAAAATTATAAAGACAAGTAATATTTTAGCATCACATATCAGAAGTATGCATCAACAATTTCAAGGCCTATAGAAAAGAAAAGGGGAAGATACATGACTACGGTTGGATAGTAACTGAAATTGAGATAAGAGGTCAACACCGATAACGTTGCAGATTCTGCTTTGGATTTTATCAAGAATCTCTAAGTAAATAAGAGAATCACCAAACCAGACGTGACAACAATATTCAAAGCATCGACATATGGTAGACTTATGTGTGAGATAGATTCTGGCGAAAAATAAAATAATCTAATACCACACAGTGAAACAACTTTTCTAGCAGCAGACTTAGCAATTGATTCAATATAATCTTTCCACTTCATGCCAACGGAAAACCTTCACCCGCGAAGATGTCATGTCTGAAACTCATGTAGGTCAGCATCAACCATACTGAAGCTAGACAAAATAATATTCTCTAATATGATTAAAATAGAAGATTATGGAGACATTAAATTTTAACAAGCCATTTCTTGCACCAGTTAACAACAGATTGTAATTCATTTTTTTTTTTTTTATCAGTTGCCGAATAGACCTTGCTGAATCGATCAGACTCGCCATTAAGTCAGGAGTAAATTGATGTGTCATCAGCATAAATACTGAATTCTGAACTTAATAGAAATGACCAGACTAGAATTAGATTAAGGCGCTAAGAATTACCCTCCCCCGCGATGTCAAAATATTGATCACGTTGTTGGTATGCTTGTCACAACTTTAAAATCAATTACGTATCTACTCTCGTTTTCTTAGTACTTACCTCTCCACATATCACTGTTTTTAGGTTTCGTAATACTATCGGCGCTAATCTAATTGTTCCAGTTGATATCGTTTTCTTTTCTTTTTTTTTTTGAGACGAGTTTATATCGTCACACCTTTTGCATACAAATTAATAGAGACAAGCACTTCAATTCATAATATTCAAAGCCTGCGAATAAAGATGAAAATATCAATCAATAGAATATTTTGGCCTCATGCTCACATTGTTTACTATTGTTGAAGTTATTGCTAAAATTTTTGTCGAAATTTACAAACTCTACGTTTTGTTCACTTTTGCAAACCAATCGATTAAATTTGAATTAGCTGATTTGTTTGAAAAATATTTTGACAAAAACCCTACTTCAGGGTTTAATCATTTCTTTAATATTATACGAATTTACAGTAAACAATATTTTTTAAGAACAATTATTATTTTTTTTCTTTTTAACAGCGAATAATAAATTCTTAGGGTTTCTTACTCTTGATCATGCAACACACAACTGGTAATGCGTAAATATTTTTATCTTGAGCCAAATTCCAACTTTTTGTTTATGTTTGTCTTTCTGCATTGTTTATAGTTCTCGCAAACGCAGGCCGAGCTGGATTCTCCCTAAGAATTTATTATTCGCTGTTAAAAAGGAAAAAAGAAAAAAGAAATTTTCTTAAACTTCGACAATACTAAATACGCTAACGCGTGTTGAAAAAAATAAAAATAAAGAAAATTTGAAATGTTTCTACTACCCTTGTAATCTTCTATCTGAAACTCTCCCTAATGTGTTTATATTTACAGTGCTACTACTGTGGATTATATTTTGCCAGAAAGAAATATATATAAAGACTTAAAGAAAAGATATGCAAAAAACAGTTATTTGTTATTTTAATCATTAAATTGTTTTCTTTTAATAGTGGGTTTATTTTGTTTTTTAAATAATAAAACTTTTAATTTTAAAAAATTAATGAATAATTATTGTACTAAGCAAGCACCTGTAATTTTTACCTATTTACCTGAACTTCTCCCCAAAATTTGATTTCGATTTGTCAATATATGGCTATTTTAGATGGTGTGATATAAGGAAGCAAGGATAGAATTTTATATATAGTTTCTAGGGACGGTTATAAACTTTTAACACTTCAGTTGTTGTGGGCATTCTTTTACGTCCTTTACGAAACTTGCATTGCTTGCAGTCGATATATACAAAGTCCACCAAAAAATAAATAGACAATTTAAAAATTTCATAGTTTTATCAAATTGCAATAGTACTCTTTACTGTAGTATTTTCTCGGCAGATGACGTTACCCTATGGTAATATCATTAACAAGTTCTTAGGATGTTGTGCATCGCAAAAAACAGAAAATATTGGTCACTCTTAGAAATTGAAAATGCATGTTCAGTAATCCCAGTGGACACTTTAGCTAACGTTACCCAAGCAGTAGTTTACCGTAATAATAAATATCTGAAAACCAAAGGCCATCATTTTGAGCATCCCTTTTGATTGTAGATTCCAAATGTAACTTGTATTACTATCGTCATGTTTGAAAAAATTTAGTGATACAATATCTATACAAGATTTTTCTTCCTTTCCCGGAGTGTGTATACATTTTTCGACGGACATTATATATATATATATATATATATATATATATATATATATATATATATATATATATATATATATATATATATATATATATAAGTGATTATGATGTCGCCTGATCATTGCGTTTAGCATGAAACAGTCTGTCGAATTTGACGGTTGACTTCAATGTTCACGTATATATTTAATTCCGCTCTATCTCTGATATTGAGCACTTTATCCCAAAGATATGGATTATCTTATATATATATATATATATATATATATATATATATATATATATATATATATATATATATAGCTTGTGTTGTAACTAATTCGCACTATTGTTATTACGAAAACACAATTGGCAATCGGTAGCAGACAAATGTAACATGTGCTGTGATGTGTTTTTATTATAGTGTATGTTTGGATGTCGTTTAGCTTAGGCCTTTGTTGCAGAGCATCCAATTGAGACCAAAATGACCTCGATCTTGAGAAATCGCCATCAGCGTCGTTATAGCCCTTTATCTCCAAATAGCAATTTCGTTTTTTTTTGTTTTTTTTTTCCAAAACGAGGCAGCACAATCAGCCAACAATGCTTCGATACCGCGACAGTGAAAGTGTTTGAACCTGAAAAAATGTTCTTTCGTTAGTTAATGTTTTATGTTGACAAATTATTTGCCGGAAAAACATTTGATAAATATGATTCTGAATTTAAATACTGAGACCAGTGGTACCCAACTGAGAATTACATTATATATTCTACGTTGGTCGACCAATAATAAGAACTAATGTTCTTTTCCTGATTACAAATGTTGCGATTAAAATATTTAGTGCCTATATATATATATATATATATATATATGTATGTGTGTGTGTGTGTGTGTGTGTGTGTGTGTGTGTGTGTGTGTTTAAATATTTTACCAATGTTGAGGATGTGTTTCTTTCAATATGGACTGAAGCAGAATTTTATAGAGTGGCGGTTTTCTTTTCACGACTTGATTTGTGCTCCTCATACTGAAATGAAACTGCATATGACCTACGTTTAGTAGAGGAAAGATACCATTTCTCTAAAACAAATGAAAGGTAAATCGAAGTCTAAGTATCTCATAGCTACGAGCCTGGTAGATTTAAGATTGAAGTTCAAATAGAAGATTGTGTGTAATCCTACTTGACTTTGCAAAAAAAAAAAAAAGAAAGAAAAAAAAAGAAAAAAAACGTCCCAAGCGATCGCTACTTAAGCCTAGTCTCTTTCACTGATTTTTAGCTTTGGTTTTCAGGTGTAGACACATGTGGGTAAAGTGTCTCCTACTCGGGCACGTTCATTTTAATGGCTTTATCGCTTGATATTTGTACTCTCTTATACACGCTTGTTACGCGCACGCATACACACACACACACACATACACACACGCGCGCGCGCACGAATGAACGAGCACCTTTTTATTATAGCTAATTTTATTTACATTATTTACATAGGTTCGGACTGTTGTCCTCATCTTTTCACGACATTTCGGTCTTTGCATTCTTATAAACTTTACTTCCTACTATACCCTCTTCTATTTCTTTTACACACCTAATTCATTATAACCGTTTTAAACGTAAAACTCTACCTTGAGTGTCTCGGGAGCCTTGCATTTTATGAACTTTAGTATTAAAATGTTTTGTTGGTCTTTTATAGCTATTACTCCTTTTCGATGGGGTTAATTTCTTATTAATCTTAGCTAACTCTGGCACACGACAACAAATTCCTGGACACCCAGTAATCTTGGAACTCACGGCACCAGCCTTCTTCAGGTGATTGGAATTTCGAAAAGAGGGCCTTTATTTCATACGCCAGCATAAATTGTTCTAGTTTCACGTACCATGATATTCCAGATGTCTTAGTTATCTCGCACTCACCAAGTTTTTGTTCACCACTGCTGTAACCAGGTATTGAAATCGCAACTATTTGGATCAAATGACTGGATCCAACCAACGCTTTTATTCAACGGATCATATGTCCGTAAATAATTACAATACCTCATCTCAGAATATAGACAGCTACTTTTATGTTGCTGTTTTTTTTCTTTTATTTTTTTCTGATCTTCTATTTACCCATAGTTGGAGGTATAAGAGGATTAATACTTTTCCCAAGAGTATTAGCATATATATATATATATATATATATATATATATATATATATATATATATATATATATATATATATATATATATATATACACGAAGCATTTCACCCAAAACAAGGCGGGTGTGCCACTAGAATGCAAGCGGCTACAGAGAGTTAAATTCAGGGGAAAGATTGTTTTTTATGCGATGGAGGAGAAGGATAAAAAGGACACGGATCAAGATATTAGAAAATTTCGATGGGCATTATACCTAAATTTTTGAAGATTATAGTTATCAGGGAAACATGTAAGAGGGAGGGAGTTCCACTGAATATATATATATATATATATATATATATATATATACATATATACAGGTGTGTGTGTATGCGTGTGTGTATGCGTGTGTGCTTGTGTGTGTGTGAAAAAGACAACAGTAAAACTTATCTTAGCTGATGCGTTTCGTCCTCTGAAGGACTTTGTGGCAGAGTACTCAGTATCGGAGATAATGATAGAGAGTTAATAGAATTAATATATATTTTTTCACTTAACACATTTCATCTGGCCACGAAACTTCGAAGAAAACATGTCTTAAGTGAAAAACTTTTTCATATTAATTATATATATATATATATATATATATATATATATATATATATATATATATAAAGAAATATAGTCTTAAGGTGTGCTATATTTATGGAATAAAGTGCTCAATATCAGAGATAGAGCGTGTGTAAATATAAAAGTGAACATAGAAGTCAACACTTAGAGGCGACAGTCTGTTTCATGCTATATGCAATCGTCAAGCCATGGCTTGACGATTGCATATAGCATGAAACAGACTGTCGCCTCTAAGTGTTGACTTCTATGTTCACTTTTATATTTATATATATATATATATATATATATATATATATATATAAGCAACCGCATACTCGCATGCGTACACAGGCAAGCAAATAAATAGTAATAAAATCTTGTCATATATAGTGCTCGCTGTGGTTAGACAGAGCAAAGATATATATTAATAAATATACATATACATATACCTACGTTTTGATGTGCTACTTAATTTTCGTTTGTTTTACAGCACATAAGGCACAAATATATCCTATGTTTTTATAAAAATACACAGATTTCACATGGGATGAACGCTGCTTCATAGTTTCTCTCTCTCTCTCTCTATATATATATATATATATATATATGAATAAGATAACGTTATATTTTCTTATATATCAAGAAGAGTATTGAGGAAATTGTAATTGTAAGATGGGAAAATGTTTACTTGTGTCGGGTTTCATACGTTAGGACTTCATCGAACTAGCTTTGTTAACGTTTTGACTACACATGCGCATGAACGATAGACGCTGGTAATTTCAAAATATATATAATCATTTTATTCAATGCAAGGCGATAATGTTACTAGGAAACTAGGTGTTACTGGGGTGAAAGAAAGTGAGAAGAAAGCAGCTTTCAGGAAGACAGAAGTCGGTGACTGGCGCTGCATTTATACTATTGATGATTCTAGCGGGACATTCGAAAGAGATTTTCAAAGATGATTATTGCGAGAAACGTAACTTTTATTATAGAAAAAAATGGTTGCTTCTAGCTAGTTCCAAATAAAACGACGATAACTGGTTGCTAATCTAGTAGACCGCTTAAATTCATGCAGTCGATGCCATGGAAATATTTATACAAAAGACAGGGGTGAGCCAGATCATGTCAGTGTAAAAAGGTCTTAAGTTGTGGTGATAGGTCAGAGACTTTTCTTTTAATTTTTTGTCATTTATAAATGTGCAGATTATCACAAGAAAAATATATGACAGGATGAACCAACTTTATTATCAGTAGACTTAGCAACTGATTCAGTCTATTAACTCTACTTCATTTCAGTGGAAAACGTGAGCTAACGAAGGCGCAAAATGCTTGCTCTCCTGGGGGTTAGCATATATTTAACCAATGTAAAAATACGTATTGACACTGTATGCCGGCATACTGTTCATGTTTAAAAGCAATCATGATGGCCTGACGTTTTAGAATAAAATAGACTCTCGGGATCCCGTGTTAATACCTATGTTTATATTGTCTATATTTACATACGCCACCGCCCTTGATGTTGACCTCATTTCTCCAATAAATATAGTATACCTTAAATAATAATTCAATATATATATATATATATATATATATATATATATATATATATATATATATATATATATATATATAAGTATGTATGTATAAGATTTAAGATTTAAGAAATAGCAGATACTTTTATATATAGTGTTCAATATTTAAAATATTTTTTAAAAAATATTAAAAATAGAGCGTTAGTAATATTATATGAAAAGATTACTTAAATTTTAAATATCAATTTTAGCCGGACTTTCAAGTTTCCCTGAGAAC
The DNA here is from genome assembly GCA_963932145.1 of Acanthosepion lycidas. Taxonomy (NCBI): domain Eukaryota; kingdom Metazoa; phylum Mollusca; class Cephalopoda; order Sepiida; family Sepiidae; genus Acanthosepion; species Acanthosepion lycidas. The sequence goes on along the minus strand of OZ010577.1, from coordinate 34,498,556 downwards.
TGGAAATTTTACTAAGAAACTTCCGTCTCCCTTTTCTATAAATACTTTCATGATAATTGTTCCTAGGAATAATCCTCTATGGTAAATCAACTATATGAATTTAAGCGCAGTACTAGATTGGCGATGAGGTCTCATCACACTGCAGTTAAAATTGCTAGATCTAACCGTAATTTCTACGCTAACAGTATCTTCCATCGCACTTTTCGCTTGTGGAACTCCCTTCCGGCTTTCCCGTCAACTTTAATCTTCAAAAATTTAAATGTAATATCCATCGATATCTTCAGTCTTCTTAATTCTGATTCATTTATTATTATTTTTCCTTTATGCATTTTTCTTTTCTTTCAGTAATCCATGCGTCTTAATGGCTTTATTGCCTTGCTTGTGTGACATGATTATATATATATATATATATATATATATATATATATATATATATACATAATGATACATAAATATATAAATGATATATATATATATATATCATTTATATATTTATGTATCATTAATTTTACTAATCTACTTTTTGTATGAATGATCCATTGCAATATATATATATATATATATATATACAAAAAAGAATAAATTAATAAATTGAATAAAATCTACAGGTCGTAGCATTTACTTTTGAAAAAAGTGCTCAATAGAAAGTAGAACAAAATATTATTATGATATTTTTATTATAAGAGATCATAATAAAAAAAACATTTATACATCGCTACACATAAGCTTCCAGGTTTCAATATATATATATATATATATATATATATATATATATATATATATATACAAAAAAGAATAAATTAATAAATTGAATAAAATCTACAGGTCGTAGCATTTACTTTTGAAAAAAGTGCTCAATAGAAAGTAGAACAAAATATTATTATGATATTTTTATTATAAGAGATCATAATAAAAAACATTTATACATCGCTACACATAAGCTTCCAGGTTTCAATATATATATATATATATATATATATATATATATATATATATATATATATATATTCATGAAAGTATCTGTGTTTGTTTATGTGTGTATGTGATTTAATCTTTCTACCAGGTTAACAATATTTAAAGGCTTTGTCTTTTAACGATGAATCGGAGGTGGTGGAGATGAAGTCAGTTTTCTGATGAAATGGCCGCCGGACCTGTCCCCATGAGATTTCTTTCCATGGGAATATGCCAGTAGATGTCCCTATCTTCCTGCTAGCATTGATGCGCTCAAGCAGAGAATCACTTCCGCACTGGATAATGTTACAGGAGTCCTGCTACAGCGTGTCTGGTAGACCATCATCAACATCAGCGTCTTTGGCAAGAGTTTAACTATCGACTTGACGTGAGCCGTGTCACAGGCGGCGCGCATATTGAACATTTATGAAAAAGGTCTCATAATAAACTTATGAAGTTCAACGCATAAACCTTTTGAATTTCATTGAGCTAGAGTTAGTAGTTTTCAAGATAATTGTTTTAAAATTATGTTAAATTTTGGGGGACACGTTGTATATTAAAATGGACCGGCAAGGTCTGTTTGTTTCATTTTTATTACATTTTTTATAATTTACGGATCATATGCTGAGTGTTGACCATTGATGTTGCGAATAACCCTTCCGAAGTTCATATTTTATTCAAATACTTTCCAATTTCGCATTTATTATCAAAAAAATATGTGTTTAATTTGTTTTGTTTTTTTATAATCTCTTAATATATATATATATATATATATATATATATATATATATAGAAAGAGAGAAAGAGAAAAAAAAAGTTTACAGCTAACTGGCTAACCAGGCAGATCAGATAAAAGGGAATGGTATCGAGTCTAACACCCTTATTGATTTTAATCTAGACTTTGAATAAACGTTTCTTTTTTTTTCTTAATTAAAGCGTTACATTTTTTTCTCAAATAACGTGATCTGTCTGTCTGTCTTGTGACATTGTTGTTTTTTTTTCAACATATGAATTACAGCTGTTGCCAAAATCATGGTGCGGGGTAGGTCGATGTCAAGCTATTCGAGACGATATAATAAAATAGACAAATATAAATAGACACAATGTTTGCTACATGTTTGTTGTTTTGTATTTGTCCTAGAAACTATTCTTAGGTATCACTTGGGTGTATTGAGACGTATTTTGTACACACAAACATCTACATACGTATTTATATATATTCATGTCTGTCTGTCTGTCTCTCTCTCTCTCTCTCTCTCTCTCTCTATCTATCTATCTATCTTTCTATCCTTATATATACATAAATACACACACACACGTGTACACAAAAATACAGAGACCCGCGTACACAAAAATCCACAAACGTATTTATATATCTATCTATCTATCTATCTATCTATCTATCTATCTATCTATCTATCTATCTATTTCTATACCTGCATACACACAACCGGTGTACACAAAAATATAGAGACACGCGTACACAAAAATCCACACACGTATTTATATATGTGTGTATCTATCGATCTATCTATCTATCTATCTATCTATCTATCTATCCATTCATACACACACGCGCGCACACAAAAATCCACACACGTATTTATATATGTGTATCTATCTCTACACACACACACACACACACACACACACACACACACACATATATATATATATATATAAATATATATATATATTAGTAGTAATAATCTTATAAGTATAAGAAATAATACTCGTCCAGAAAACCTTCGATGTCTTGATTTGCGAATAATCAAGCCAATACCAAAGGGGAACAAAAAGGTATAAAAAAAGAAAGAACCAAGAACATGTACGTTAGCCGAAAATAATTGTCCAGCATGCAAGTCCAAAGTTCAAAGATAAAAAAAAACGATACGAATAAGCAAAATAACTAAATAAAGTGCTCAATACGGTAAGTAGAGCAGACCTAGTTAAACCTAGAGAGCCAGACAAACCTACCAAGGTTTCACCTAAGGGGATCGTCATATATATATATATATATATATATATATATATATATATATATATATATATATATATATATATGTACGAAACCTCTTATGTTGAGAACCTTGGAAGAAAAAGAATTTGTTTGTTGCTACTAATTAACACTAATAGCACTTGGTTACGAGCTGAGCACCCTAGTAGCCACTAAAGTATATATCGCTTATATATTGCGTTAAAAATTCCCTTTCTCAGCGAGCCCTGGTATCCTAAGGATGAGAAGATTCTGACTGATGTCAAATCAGATCGATTACATGTCTAGTCACAGTGATGAGCTGTAGATGTGTCTGTGGACGACTATATATAGACTTATATATACATATAACATATATTTGTGGGTGTCTGTATACACAGTTGTCAGACGAATTGTGGGCATGCTCGGTGATTTAAAACCTATATACATATATATATATATATATATATATATATATATATATATATATATATATACCTTTTAAAGTGCGATTGTGTTTGTATGTCCCTGTGTGTAAGTGATAAGATCAGAAACCAGCTGTCGTTAAACATTGTGTTTTATACTAAGAAAGCTATTTCAGCATATTTATGGAAATGACATGAAAACACTCCAACGAGTGCTCAGGATCTCCTCGTCAGTGATGTTATGGTTTGGGGTCATGACAAGTTTCGGGTCTTCCAGCATCATACTTGTTCACCCAAGAGACCCTACCGAACCAGTACTATTCCGGCAGGCTATCCAGAAGCAAAAAATAAAAAATAAAACTACGCCAAGTACGCACCAAATAGACTCGTTAAATAAATGCAACTGCTGACCAATCGTTAACGACTTACGTTACTTCCTCCTCAGCCAAAGACCATACAAAAAAAGAAAAGACAGCATGCTCGTCTTTTCTTTTCTTCCATCGTAGCTTGACCACGCGGAACGATTCACATTCTCAACGAACAGTCTGACATAACAGAAATCATATTTTTTTTATATATATTAAAAAGCTTATATCGTATGCAGAAAAACATTTCCAATAAGAAAAACAAAATAAACGATCAAACACGAATATATACATGACATTCACTTACGTGTTAATACCCTTGCGAAAGGTATTAATCCTCTTCTTCTCCCTCCAGGTATGGGTAAATAGCAGGACAGACCGGGTTCTATAGCCTTGGATGGCAACTTATCTCGGAGAAGGACAACTATAATTTCAAAACCTGCGGACTGTCGTTTGGGGACATTGTGGCAAGTAGTGCAAGATGTCTGTGTATTCGGCCCTTCAAAAAGTGTATTTTATTCTGCACAAAACTTTCACTACTATAATGAAATCATATGTGCTGATGTCTGACCGTAGGTTCCTAGGAACTGAGCTACTTGACACTTATATGGCGAATAAGACAGAAGTGACTACCATATATATATATATATATATATATATATATATATATATATATATATATATATATATATATCAAGTTAGCTAACAAAAGTTTTCGTTTTCTCTTTATTTACAGTATATATTATATACATCTGAAGTATACACATTATATATATATATATATATGTACATACAATTATATATATATATATATATATATATATATATATATATATATATATATATAATTTAGAAAACGCGATTATATTCATATTGTCAACAGAAAATTACGTCAAGCAATGGCACGTGTGGAAATATTGTTTTTTATTGTTGTGTTGACGGATTCAACCACTTTCTTTTGATTTCTTGATGCAGTTGTGTGTGTTTGCTTGGGAGAGTAGTAATACTGTTAGGAACGGTGAGATAGGGAAAAAGCCCGGGCGTAGATTAATATTCGAATAATATTCAATGGCAGCACTCTCGAGGATTTTCCTTCTGAGTGAGTTATTTTCTTTTCTTATGAGTGTAGCATTTTTAAAATCAAAATTGATTTTATTTTTATGTATCACTAGTGCATTAGTTAAGTTTGTTTTTGTGAGGTCATTTTTGTGCTCATAAATGCGTTTTTTCGAAATTCTTTCAGTTGTTAAGGACATTTTGTTTTGTTAATTACTTTGTTTTAATAAATTCATTTCTTTTTTGCCTTGAAAAAGTCCACATTGGACGAAACGCGTCGGCTAATATTACAGTTTTCCTATTGTCTTTTACATTTATAAATATTGTCTTTTTCTGCAAACTGTGAGAAATTTTTCATATATATATATATGTTTACAGGGTGTCCTAAAAAATTGACATCATTTCGCAGCCCAATAATTTTGGCATTTTTTGTTGAAATAATCACAAAATTTAATGTCTAGACGTAGATCATGATTTTATATTTCATGTCTTATTTTTCTTCTGTTTCCAGGTTGAACCATGTAGTTCAATCCCAAAGGGAAGTGATTTTATGTCATGGGATATGCCCCAGACTGTGCAGCGTGTTTCAATGCAAAATTTGGAAAAAATTCACCATCTGCCGAACAAATTTCGACTTGGTACTAAAAATTAAAAGAGGAAGGCTGCTTATGCAGAGTTAAAAGATCTGGTAGACCATCATCAACATCAGCGTGTTTGGCAAGAGCTTAACTACCGACTTGATGTGTGCCGTGTCACAGGCGGTGCGCATATTGAACATTTATGAAGTCCATCCTATAATAATCTTATGATGTTCAAGACCTAAACTGTTCAATTTCATTAAGTTAGACTCCATAGTTTTCAAGTTAATTGCTTTTAAATGATTTTGGGGACACCCTGTATATATAGGCAGTGAATCAGTGTAGACATAAAGCTTAGATCTGAAACAAGGATTCCTGGAAGTGAACAAAGATGATATCATTAAAAATATCATTGAAACATTCTCCAATGAAATTGAGGAATTCGAGGAATTGCACAATATTTTGATGTTTGTTTTGTGGAAATACCAGACTCTACAGAAATATCTACTTCGACTGGTATAGTGCAGATTGCTTTGTTTGTGTGTTTTATTGATGTACAGCTACTGGAATTTGCTTTTCTACGTGTATTGTATGAGACTTCCCTTACAACTCGTACCTTATTTCTGGATTTTGCCTATTATCATGTGTTCCAGCGTTCACAGATAACAGTAGATCTCTTTTTAGATATTATGAATTTACTGCATGTGCAAATGTTGCACACTGAAAAACAACTAAAGCAATTTTAAATAAATGAAATGTAATAAAATTCTACTTTTACAAAAATTGGCAAGGTAAGACTTACTTCACTTTTATTAAAAATACCAATGGTATAATTTTTGCTAAGACTGTAAGTGTTTCTCCATGGTTAGTGAGAATGTCACACAAACGTAAGGTTATAATTTTGATTACTTTGGTTGTGATGTATACATTGCTTCCCTAAATATTTCATGCCAAAATCTGGGTGCGTTCAATACGTGTGCTAACAAGCCAGAAAATACAGCATATTTCACAAAGTTTATTCCACACACACACACATTTTGATATTCAACAATAATCCTATAGCTGATTGCTCGAAGAAATCATTTTGATTTTGAAGAAAAAATCCTTTAAAAATCCCCCCCCCCAAAAGTATTGCTGTCATCCATTTTTCCCACTTTGGTGCATTCATTCTGATTCTTATTGATCCAGATAAATCGGCGAGTTTGGATTCATTTGCATTGATGATAAAACTTGATGCTTGCTTAAGACTGGCAATTTGCGTTCATTTTTCAAATCAATAATGATATCACAGAAACAAATTAAAAGTAGAATAAAAATAAATAGATTTCATCAGAAACGCCCAAGTACCAATACATGAGCGTCAGATTGCAATCGAAATTTATTCAAATTCATCCTTTACTAAAGTAAATTAAAGTCTTAGTCATGTACTCTGCATTTTAATTGGGTTTAAATTTCCTGTCTTTCCTAAATATTCTTTTTGTTCATTTTTTGTTCTTTTTTTGTTCTTTTTTTGTTCTTTGCGCATTTTATTCTTGTTTTTTTTCCTTGGTGGAAGACGGACACGTAAAACAGGTCTGCTTTAATAATAAAATAGTTTTGAATGTGTCATTGTATATGATTATATATGCACACCAACTAGAATTTAAAAATTTTTTAACATTTTTAAAAAAATCTATTTGCGGGGTGGTAACACTTTTTTAGATCCCATCTACGGGCAAATGATGAACCCCCAAAACAAAACACAATGGAAGTATAAAAATACATTTTTATCCTAAAAATACCAGCAATACGTTTTATATAATAAAATGGCCAACAATACATATTTATAACAAAACACTAACAATGTATATTTATAGTAAAAATACCGGAAATATATTTTTATATAAAAAAATTTACCAAAATTACATATTTATAGTTAAATGAACGACAATACATATTCATAGTAAAAGGAAGAGCAGTACATTTTTAAAACAAACTATCTAGCAATACATTTTGTCTGTTGTTCTAGGCATGGACTAAGCAATATTTTTAAAGTTTATAGATTTAAATGTTATGGAATAAAGCCAGAGATTTAAAAAAACAAAACAGAAGGACAAATATGAAATTGCTTTATTAAATAAAGTATAAATATTAATTCATAATTCAATATAACTTTGTAAAAATTTTGAATTAAATAAAGAATGTTGAATACAATTATATGAAAAAATTGGTTAATTTTTGTTTCTCAAATAAAAACACGCTTTAAATAGGTAAATTAAAAATAAATAAAAAAAAATACATTTGATAAATGAATATTAACCGTTTGAAACCTGACCACCGATTTACCGGTGGTAGAGAAAAATGATGTAATGCCCAGCCACCGGTTGAACGGTGGTAAACATCTGCGTCTTTTTTTGCTATTGGTTGTCTTATAAATACAATAAATGCGAGGAGAAAAACACAACTATGGCCTACAAAGACTATCTTGTCAAGGCTGTGTAGTCTTCATTCCGCTGGACAAAATGCTAGTACTTCTTTTGCATCAAGAGAGGCAGCACCATCTGAGTAGACTGGCACCCAAATAAAGAATTCTGGGGATAAAGTGAAGGGACGTAATCATAATCTCTTCCTGCTAGATATAATGCATATGTTTTTTGTAACTATTTTTGTATCTACCGTGAAACATTACATGTCAATTGTTTGCTAATTTTGACTCAGGATCTCGGGCAGAAAGGTTAAAAATTGATCAAAAACACAGGAATCAAAAGGTTAAACCAAACTATTTAAAATAAGACAATCGCACTTCAAAATCCCCATTTTTTTTTTTTTTTGGGGGGGGGTCACCCTGTATATATATATATATATATATATATATATATATATATATATATATTTATGTCGTGACAGTATTTCGCGGCACACTGAAGAGGATCACGCGGCTCATTAATGTTCCGCGGCACGATGGTTGAGAATCACTGATCAAGAGAGAGAGACTCGGGATCTGCGCCCAAAGAGTTATGCCTCAGTCGCTGAAGGCGGCGCAGCATCTGTTATGGTTGCAGAGGCCAACACGAGAGTGACAGTCTCGATTGCAACGAACGCATATGATGACGCTCTTCCCGATGTCACCGCTTTCGTGCTCCCGTATTTTGCCGTCGCGGTGAGGCGACGCTGGTGTGTCCTCTCCAGGGCCTAGGCAGCATTTTATGAGAGATCATCTGCTGTCCATGCGGTACGTCTCCTCTCTCAACGCCACCGATTTTATCCAAAGGATAGGTAGAGGCCAATACAGCTTGGCGATGGAGTTGTCGCAGGTGATGCCAGAATGAAGTTGAATCTTTTACAATCTGCTATCTGTTACACCCCTCTCACATCCGCACTGTGCACTATACGTTCTTCTAGAAATGTACAACGGGCATGGAATAATATAAGTTATTATGAAATTCGATATCTGAAAATGCGGAAGTTTATATCTCAGTTAGCACCCAAAAAAGATATACAGAGTATGAATATGGAACTGGGTTATGTATTGATGTATATGTGGGATCATTTAATATCATCCAGCTCTCTGAAATTTACTTTCAATGTTGAGCAAATTCAAGCCGATACTATGGATTTAGTAACTCTAATTTTATTTAACGGACTGAATCTGTTTATCTAGATAGAAATTTAAATTATACACACATATAGATACATGTATATACATACATACATTTTTCTATAACAACAGTTACGTTTCTAGCAATAATCATCTTTGAAAATCTCTTTCGAATGTCCCGCTAGAATCATCAATAGTATAAATGCAGCGCCAGTCACCGACTTCTGTCTTCCTGAAAGCTGCTTTCTTCTCACTTTCTTTCACCCCAGTAACACCTAGTTTCCTAGTAACATTATCGCCTTGCATTGAATAAAATGTTTATATATATTTTGAAATTACCAGCGTCTATCGTTCATGCGCATGTATAGTCAAAACGTTAACAAAGCTAGTTCGATGAAGTCCTAACGTATGAAACCCGACACAAGTAAACATTTTCCCATCTTACAATTACAATTTCCTCAATACTCTTCTTGATATATAAGAAAATATAACGTTATCTCATTCATATATATATATATATATATATATATATATATATATATATATATATATATCTGTGTGTGTGTGTGTGAAATCCAAAAGCAGATATGCAATGTAATTGGCCCTCATTTGGCATTCTCATCTGCAGTCGCTCTCTCACAGACGTGCCGTTGCCTCCCTCTGTCTTTTTTTACAAATACTTTCACGGTAACTGCTCCGATGAGCTGCTTTCGCTGGTTACCAGACTTCATGAGTTTAAGCGTTCTACTAGGCTGGCATCTCGCTCTCATCCTTTCACAGTCGAAACTGTTAAATGTAGCCGTGTTTTCTACTGCAATAGCTTCATGTCTCGCACGTCTTGCCTGTGGAACACCCTCCCCATTTCTTGTTTCCTGATAGCTATAATCTCCAACTATTCAAATGTAATGTCAATCGACGTCTCCTTGATATATCCTCTATCCTTCTCTTCATCTTTTCCTCTATCACTCCTCTTTGCTCTCGCGCCAGTTCTCTGTAACCCCTTGCGTGCTAGTGGCTTCCCGCCTTGTTTGGGGTGTAATTTGCTAATATATATATATATATATATATATATATGGGGGAGATCCTTAGACTTAGATAGATAGATAGATAGATAGATAGATAGATAGATAATGAACAGACTTAGACATGATACGACTTAGGTACTCTGATATAGGTAGATAAACAGATTCAATGAATAATGTCTGCAGAGATTGGTAGGGAACCGAATTTGATAACAGTTTGCGCATTTGTATACCGTGACATCAACGTGTATTCAAATTTTGTGGCTGCCAAAATAATGATGGTTTAAATAATACCTATTTATTTTAAACGCATCTGTGGGTTACCCCACTTGACTCTTCCAAAAGCGCTCGCTAGGGGACGCTCTTTAAGCCAATAAATAGGCAATGATATTATCTCTCTCGTTTTTGTTTTTGTTTTCAGTTCTTGCTTTCAGATTTAATCACACGGGGTTAAAGTGTCCTCCATTATTGGCCCGTTCGTTTTCATGGTTTTCTTTCTCTTGACTTTCGTACTCACTCAAATACGCATACACACACAAGTGTCTAATACACACGATTGTTACACGCACACGCGCGCACACACAAACAAGCATATTCTTATCAGAACAAAATTGTCTATATCTGTAATTCCTTTTTGTTAATACATGCATTGTTGTTTGTTTGATATTCATTGTTTTGCATTATCGTTTTTACCTGGACTCACATTGAGTTCGCCAATATTGTTTGCTGGATAAAGGTTCCAGGAGCCCGTAAATATTTACTATCCAATATGATCGTTCCCACAAGGTAATGATGGCTAACATTTACACAAGCATCTCGTAAAACATCCGTATTTTTCGTGATATATCACCACGCGGTTTTTTTCTTTGGAAGCATCATTTTACCACTCAGACATTTCTGAGTGCATCTGAGAATTTTTCACTACAAAAATACTCTGTTGAAGTTCACCTGAAAAAAAGAAAGTGGTTGCAAGTTTTATTTATTTTTATCGAAAAAATACTCAATTCGCCACGCGTTTTGACAGAACCGATCGAAATTTCCTATGTGACTTTACGCATTACTTATCTTATATCTATAGCACTGACGTACGCGTATTTTTTTCTCTTTTTTTTTTTATAAAATCTCTCATCTTGCTTACCTCATCGTTTTCCATTATTGCAAGTAAAAAGACAACGTTTTTGTTTGTTTTTTTGTTTGTTTTTTTGTTTTGTTTTTTTTTTAAGAAGACCTGTAAAAGCATTTAATTGACCTCGGAAATTTCCGTGTCCGCCTTCTGCTTGAACGATTTTTGCAAATCGGCATGCCAGTTTGCAAAATTGATTAGTGCTTTTTGGCACACTCACACGAGTATGACATATTGTTGATGGAGATAGTAAGCATATTTTTTCACCCTTTAGAACCTGGGATTAAAAGTTGTGAAACTTTATCTTTAATCTGTGAAAAGCTCGATAATATATTTGAAGCATTGTGACACACACACACACACATACACACACACACACACACACACACATATATATATATATATATATATATATATATATATATATATATATATATATATATATATATATATATTTATATAATGGATGCATTTTTAGAAATTCTTGCTCAAAATACCAAAATATCTGACGAGTCAACTGATCTTACTTGATGTGACATGAAAATTTATTGCCTATGTTAAGCTGATGTATAATCCTATATTTAATATAATCCTATTTTAAAATATTTTTCCAAAATATAATCCTTCTTTAATCCTACTTTAAACTATAATACTTTTAAAAATATAATCCTATTTTAATCTATAATCCTTTTCTAAATATAATTCTATTTTAAACTATAATCTTCTTTTAAATATAATCTTGTTTTAAAATATATTTTTAAATATAATCCTATTTTAATGTATAATCTTTTTCTAAATATAATCCTATTTTAAAATACAATCATCCCCTTTTAAATATAATCCATTTTTAAAAGATAATCCTTTTTAAAAATATAATCCTATTTTAATCTGTAATCCTTTTTCTGAATATAATCGTATCTTAAACTATAATCCTCTTTTAAACATAATCCTATTTTAAGCTATACTCCGCTTTAAAAAATAATCCTGTTTTATAATATATTCCTTTTTTTAAATATAAACATATTTAATCTATAATCCTTTTCTAAATATAATCCTATTTTAAAATATAATCTTTTTTTAAATATAATCCTTTTTCTAAAAAAATATAATCCTTATTTAAAAAATAATACTATTTTAATCTGTAATCCTTTTTCTAAATATAATCCTATTTTAAACTATATCCTTTTCTAAACATAATCTTGTATTAAACTATATCCTTTTCTAAATATAATCCAATTTTAAACTATAAACCTCTTTTAAACATAATCCTATTTTAAAATATAATATTCTTTTAAACATAATCCTGTTTTAAAATATAATCCTTTTCTAAACATAATCCTTTTTTAAGTATAATTCTTTTTTAAAACTAATCCTTTTTAAAATATAATCCAATTTTAATCTGTAATCCTTTTTCAAAATATAATCCAGTTTTAAACTATATCCTTTTCTAAATATAATCCTGTTTTAAACTATATCCATATCTAAATATAATACTATTTTAAACTATGATCATCTTGTAAATATAATTCTGTTTTAATTACAATCATTTTTACAAATGTAATCCTATTTTAATCTATAACCCTTTTTAAATATAATCTTGCTTTAAATATAAAAATGCTTTCAACAATAATCCTTTTTAATACAATCTCGTTTTAAACTATAATCATTTTTAAATACAATCATATTTTAAACTATAATACTTTTTATAAATATAAACATACCTTAAATTATAATGCTGTTTTTAAAAGTATAATCCTTTTCGAACTTTTGAAAATTTTAATATAATCCCATTTTAAACTATAATCGTCTTTTTTTAAATATAAACCTATTTTATAATCCTAATTTAAAATATACTATCATATTTAACCTATAGTCAGTCAGTTATATGCCATGTGTGATACACGCTTAGGCGAGCATATATCTTTCGATAGATGACTGACGAGGTAGATTATTTCCCGATGTAGGTAGCCATTTTTCCGCAGTAGACCAGTTGCCATCCAAGGCTATTGAATCCGGTCTGTCCTGATAATTACCTATAGCTGGCGGGGGTGGAGAAGAAGAGGATTCATACTTTTCCCAAGCACTTAATCCATTACTCCACCGTGCCTCCAAAACCTATAATATAATTTTATAATGTTACTTTTTTTCTCTTTTTTTTTTTTCTATAAATTACCTTTTTAAAACTATAATCGTACTTTATAATCCTATTTGTATGCTATATTCTTTTACACTATTTACATTATTCGGACTATTGTCCGAATCTTTGTTGTCATATATATATATATTTTGTAAAAATTCATAAGAATATTGTTCAATAGACGAATAATAAAATTTCTTTTGTGTTTTAATCTACTTTAGTTTTTCCACGGCTGCTTTTTGGCTAAAGACAAACATAGTTTGTTTATATTTCTGAGTATTTACTTGATTTTTGTGAAACTTCATAAATAAATTGTTCAATCGCCGAATACTTTTTGTTTTCATTAATTATCAAGTTGCTTCGAATTTTGTTGTATTATGTCCTACTTTTTTAATTTTTACATCTTCCTAAATTGATGGAATTCATCTTTTTCCTTCTATAGTTTGTGTTTCAATGTTTTTTTTCTGGTATCTGTCTATATTTCTGAGATGAGGTATTATGTACACTATTTACATTGTTTGGACTATTGCCCTCATCTTTGTTGCCTTATTTATCACAACGTTTCGGCCGTTGTACGCTCCAGCCGTTGTACGCTCCGGCCTTCTTCAGGTGGTTGGAACGTCGAACTGAACCATTTATTTGTTCTAGTTCCACGTGCCCTGTCTAATGGTGTCAGTTATCTCTTGTTAATTCACCTCTCCAAGTTCTCCACTGCCTTAACCAGGTATTGAACTCACAACAATTTGGGTCTTGTCACTGGATCTAACCAACGCCTTTTATACACTATGCCATGTGTCTTTATATTCTTTTACTATAGCAACAGGTCAGGTTACGACATTTGAAACAATTGCTGCCGAAATTAGGTCGCAGTATTATTTGGAAATAATAGAAGTTTATTATTGGAAAGAGTTTTAGTAGCAGGAATAACATGAGCAATATGAAAAATGACAGCCATCTTAATCCTGCCAACGAATTTGAGAAGAGTGAATATTATTATATGATCTTTTCTTATTGTTTCTTTTTAGGTTTGAAATCCGATCGGTTTGAAAATGTTTTATATGCTAAGACATTTTAAGAATTAGGCGATCATTACACTCCACTACTCCCATGGCTTTTTTATTTATTTAAATCGTTACAAACCTTTTGTCCTTGCACTTCGTTTCTATTCTGCCATAAATTTAGATAAACACTTTAAGTAAATGTTACCCGCGTGGCTCCATTGCGAGTACCAAATTATCTCGGCCCTCTTTCCACATTATGTGTCCGAGATATTTAAACTTTCTCTTTCTGATTTTAAATAGCTACTTCATTGTTGTTTGTCTACTGTAATACTTCCTCGTTGCTCCCGCATATGTAGAACAACACGTCTTCACTCGATGACGATGATGATGGAATACATAGCTTTTTTCTTTTTCTTTTTTTTCTTTTAGTAAATGGCAATCTACATTCTATTTTTTGTTTGTATTTAGCATGTAAAAAATATGGCTTTCCAGTAGGAAAAGACAAAAAACTGTCTCCTGATTTTATTTACTTTCACATCATGTAGTAAGACAATACATATATATATATATATATATATATATATATATATATATATATATAATTTTCATTTAATACAAGGACCACTAGCCATTCAGGGTAGAGAATTGTTGGTGGGAATTTCTGTATCACTTTTAAGAATAAGAGATATGAAGTGTAGTTTATGCGTATATGTGGGTAAGATAACAGATTAATATTATAGTGGTTGGGAAAGCATTCTCGCGAGAGTCTATTCCACAGTGTAGCTGTTCGTTTGCTTGTTTGTTTAAAGGCATATCAAGTCCTTATAGGTCATCTAATGTCGACATTTAATTTTCCATGGAGTTTGAGTATTTTTTCCCAAATCTGTTGTTGGTAATTTATTATTATTATTATTATTATTATTATTATTATTATTATTATTATTATTTTAATCTATACTTTCAATCTTTTGACCCTCGTTTGGGGGTACACTATTTACCCATAGCTAAGGTCCTGCCAGGGTAGCGGTTCGTGGGAAGAAGCTATCCAATAATAATCTTAATAATGGAAAAGGAAATAAATTGGGATGGTTTGCCTCTGTGTACCTGACAGGGCCGTTCATAGCTGCGAGTGTTAGAATGAACAGGACTAAAGGATGTGGCTTGTTAGAACCATAAAAATAGTGATAGATTATCGAGGGACCTGCGAAGTTGCGTCTTTCGTAAAGGGGTTGTAAAGTTGAAAATAATTCATCACTTAAAGGGCCGCGTAGACACTTTTAAGATTAGAAAATGTGGACCGTGTAGTTCCAAACCCAGATATGGCAGTTTTCACTTTTGAAAAAGTATTAGGTTGGTGCAAAAATAATGTCGTTTTCTCACATATGTTACATTATTTTTGCACCAACCTAATAGAACGGAGGAGGACTCAAGTACTTACTGGAGCGGTACAAGGAACAGATCATTAATAAAATATCTTTAACAATGGATTCTATATATGAGTTTCATTTGATGTTTGGGGAGAGTCCCAATAAGCGTTCAAGACAAGAGGCTACGTTCAGGGAATACTTCTCCAAATGTTATTTACTAGATTTAGTTTCGGATCAATCCACAAATATAGATCAAACGTGCCACTGAGGATCAAACGCGCTGCTTATGGTAAATCAAAGAAACCACTGAAATGTATTGGATCTCAGGCTCAATGCAAACTTCAAGAGGAACTCGTATATACACCCTCGTGCAAATTAAGTGAAACAAAACGAATTCCGTTTTTATTTATTTTTCTTCTTATTTTTTCAATGAAACATGACCCAGTACACATGTTAGTAATTCGTATGTCCATTCCACGTTGCCATTCCTTGCAGATTGACAACAGATTCTCGACTGGATTTAAATCAGGAGAGTTTCCAGGCTAGTCTATAGTACTTTGATTTGCTCACTGGTAAGGCTTGCCAGTGTGTGCGTGCAGCGTTACAATTTTCGTACCCTTCCTTGGAATAACGTCCATCGCAGACAAAAACCGTAGGACAACTAATCAACAGTCGAGACATTAGTGTATGGGCGTGATGAAAATCTGATTAAATCACGGATGACGCAATATTTTGTTCTCGGCCAAACAAATTTCATCATACACGCCAAAAATAGATTCATATTACTGCACACCATTACAAATGACCTAATCTGAGGAAAAATAGAAATCAAATACACTCTTTCACTCCAGTGGGTCTAAATCTGACCGTATAGTGAAAGAAATATAACTAAAGCGGTTGCTTCAGTTAATTATACAATGGTTTAGATGCAAGGAAAAAAAGAGCCAGATCAGACCAAAAATGGTGTAATGCTGCCGTGTTTCGTGTGTCTACTCCACAATTTTCAGCCTTGAAAGACTTCAAACGCGTTTTCGCGGACTTGTATGTGATGGATTATTTTGAATCCAACAGCCCCTTTCACACAGAGGAAACTTTGATAGCCTCTCGCTACTTTATTCCTATTTTAAATGTTCAGACGTGCTACATTACTTAGTTCCACCAATCCAGATCTTCAAAGCTAGAACCTTCCGTTCCATGTAAAAAGGGTCGACTTATCCTCATTCCCTTCGTATTCCTTGGATGATGTTTTTTTTTGTTTGTTTGTTTGTTTTTATCCATTCACTGTTAGCAAGGTGATAATGCCACTAAGACACAAGAGGTTACTGTGAGTGAAAGAGAATGAAAAGTCTTTAGATAGAACCGGAAACTCAATCCTAAACGGGAAACAAGTATTTAAACACTTGTGCAAAAGACTGGGGAGTTGTCTGAACTGGACACTCAGCTTCATCCCCAGAACTGCTAATTTTGGGAACAGACTCTCGAAAGAATGTTTCCTCAGTCACTACAATCTTAAAATCTTTGTCTGTGGTTAACTTGTATCTATCTTACATATCCTATTTATATGAAGTTCTTACTTACTTCTCCACTCTTCCAACTAGTAATGTCAAGTAACCTTCTACGTTCAGTGACGCTTGAGCTTTGTGTTAGGTGAACTATAGTAGAAATAAGTGTTTGTGTATTCTTTTTTTAGGCGCTATCACTCAATGGCTAAATATAAAGATTGATCACGTCCACAATTAGACAGCACAAAGCTGGATTAGTTGAATCTATTTCAGGGCGCTAGCTTCGTTCATTTTGTTTGAAACTTTCACCTTCTGCTGCCTGACACGGCGACATTTCCTCGTCCTTGTTTTTTTAGCTGTGAGCATCGATCGGTAATATCCTCGCCCACTGACCACTCCCCTGATTTTTTTTTTTTTTTTGCACTAAGGATAGACATATGCTGAAGGCCTGGTCAGTCTCTATTGGATAGACGTCAAACTAAGCAGATTTTATCGATTCGATAAACCGTTTTAGAGTACAACCGAGAGACGATGAAAACAACAGTAGACACCTGGATCAAACTCAGTGCTGGCACCTGCCATCAAAAAAAAAAAAAAAGAAAGAAAAAAAAAAAAAGAAAGAAAAAAAATTACCGGTATTTAAACGCAACTTTTAATAAATAACACCCGTTTACTCGTTTTCCGAGTACACACGTTTGCTGGCATGGCTAATAAATCCCTGCTGCAGGCGCCTGCTCAGTCGTCATTCCGTTTCTTCCACAGTTACAGAGTCTATCTGATTTATGCTGCAGCTATATTTGAGCAGATTTCGTTACAGTGTCTGGAAGAGAGAGAGAGTATAATCTGTCGTGATTAATAGTTGAACAACTCCAGTGTGTCGAACCCTCAGTCACGATGACTTGTAACTTTCTGATAGCACGACGTTGAGAATGTATGACAATAATCAGATTAAATCTGATCCGTATTTGAGCTGAAAGAAAAAAAAATCTTAGCGACTCGTGTTAGTCGATGTGATCCACGTAATTTCAACTGGACTTTTACATTACTAGTTCTTAATTCTTCTTATGTATCAAATGCCTTCAGAACGATATCGATCATGTCTCTCCACAACTTCCTATCCTAGTGATGCTTGCTTTTTCACTTTCTACACAAGCTATTCTTAACATTTTTCTACAGAACCATATTCCAGTTGCCTCCAGTCTCTTATTTGTCTGAGGAGATTGTTCATCACTCGGGGTCATTTAGGACAGATATTCCATAGCAGCTAAGTACTAACAATACAAATTAATAAAGTATTTATAATATTTACAAGATAATTATTCACAAATTTTAACTATTTGTCGTACGCCTAAACCTTAGGGGTTAAGAGTCTGCCTGATGCCAAAAAGGTCGAGTTTCGATCCCAGCTTGAAGTGATCGGATGTATAATCACACGAATGAGCTGTGATACAGCGAAACAGTCTGTATGTGGATGACTATGCTCTTGTTCGCCGATTGAGCACTATGGAGAAAACGCATCGCTCTTTGACGGAAGTTAGCGCACTGACTGCTGGTATAGAATTCATATATATATATATATATATATATATATATATATATATATATATATATATATATATATACCACGTATATAATACGTTAAAAGATTCCCTTTCTCTGCTGTGCGCCAATATCTTAGGGGTAGGGTCTTGTCGAGTTTCGATCCCGGCTTGAAGCAATCAGATGTCTAGCGAATTCATTTTAAAATTGATGAGACTTTGTTACCAATCTCTTATTGCGTACTAAATGCAAATATCTCTAGGTACCATGACGAAGAGCTCAACCGAACAACTGCTATAAGAGTATTCATAAAAAAAGCACAGGGAGGCAAGTTTACGTTGGTGGGAAAGTGACTGGGGCCGAGACGCCAGATCAGGACGAATAATATTGCCAGTTCTTTTTGGGATTTTATCAAGATTTTATCTGGATCACCAGACCATATATGGAACCTATGGACAAATGGTATGCTTATAGATATATATGTTAGATTCTGGCGACAAAAACGATGTGTAACACGATACAGTGAGCCATCTTTCATTGCAAGCAGTGATAGAAATGGATTTATTATAGTCTTTCCATTTCATCAGCAGAGAATGTTAGCCAAGGGAGTCGCAACGAGACATTCTTCTGTAGGATACCATCAGCCATGCTGATTGAAGGCAAAAAGGGGCCACTCAGATGATTAATAGAGAGTAGTAGTAGCAGGAAGGTCACTGATAAAAATTCAGAACAAAGTAGGACTAAGCATAGAGCCCTGGGGGACAACTGCATTAAGACAAAAGGATCTAGAAGAGTGGCCGTTCCGGATGACTTTCAGTTCACAATTTGGTAAGAAATACTGAATCAGTTCAAAAATTCGTCCGGAGACACCATAACTTTTCAGCCCGTGATGAAGACTGGTATGCCAAACCCTGTCGACCGCTTTCGAGATGTTCAAAACAACAGCCCGGGTTTCACTATATATTCATTATCTATGCAGGAAATTAGTGAGACTTTACTTCCTGCGTTCTATGATTGCTAGTATACCAGTGTGTTCCAAATAAACAGACCGGGGTGATTTTTACTAAAACCGCCGGTTTTATCAAATAGTAAGGAAATTTCTGCCGAACCATTAATTTAGGCAACGGGCGTTCTAAGTCAATACTTTTCATTTGAGTATCTAATGAAAGCATTTTCATTTTTTTTTTCACATTGATATTCACCCAAGACACAAGGTAGATTTTTACAGAGTAAAGAACAATTTATAGGTTGAGAATATAATGGCCAGCCTTATAGTTAGACATGTGAGGAATGTACCTTCACTTAAAAGAAAAATACCCCCTGCGCCCGTCTATCTGAAACTCAAAGATATCTGTCATTGTAACTTGTGTCCGTGCAGGGAAGCGGTTTATGGAAGCACATTAATTTGTCCAATGTGGGTTTGTTTAATAAAGTTAAGTAACTTTATTTTCTGGTCATTATTCCGTAAGGAGCCCTTTTGTGATCTTTGGTTTAATTGATAATAATAAGAAAACTGTTATAGTGGAACACACCTATTCTATAGTTAATAGACCCTCCCATCTATAATGTAGTAGTAAGAGTAACGTGGGAGTGGCTGAGAAGAACGCTCAGTGGGTCAGTCAGTCGATGCCGGACGACCATTAGTCAGATACTAAAGTATCAGCGACCGCAACTAGATTACTCTGCGTCATTACCTATTATATCAAGTTCCTAACGTTTTGTACGTCGAACCTATTTTAGAACCGACTTAGTACAAATATAAGCCTCCACTGTGAAACCACTTCATAACAAAAACAGACCTTCACGTTTGATCGATTTTTATGAAGACAGAATTTAATCCAACAAAAGAGATTTCAATTGAGTACCTACAGTTCCTTGACAAAAAGAATCTGCAGTATTATAGGTCCTGGTATGATATATCAGTTACATCCATTTTCCGCCACCGTAGTGTAGTTTCATTGTTCCATTTTTTATACTTTCATGGTAATTGTTCTGATGAACTTTTCTCTTTGGTACCTTGACTTCACAGATCTAAGCGCAGTACTATATTGGCAGCTAGGTCACATTGTTTTACTGTTGAAATTACTAAGTATAAGTTCTATGCTAATGATTTCTTTTCTTTCATTTCTCACATGCGAAACTCTCTTCCAGCCTCTTGCTTTCCAGCAAAGTATTTTCTTTAAAAAAATTAAATGAAGCGCCAGTCATCGTCATCAGACGTTTTGAACCCTGAATATATCGTTTGAATCAGAACCCTTGCATGGAGTATTGCTGCCATATATGGTCTGGATCCCCTTCTGTTTATCTCAAGGTTCTCGATAAAATTCAGAGACGGATATGCAAGGTAATTGGTCCTGATCTGGCACCTCGTCTGCAGTCGCTCTCTCACAGACGTGCCGTTGCCTCACATTGTCTTTTTTACAGATGCTTTCACGGTAACTGCTCCGATGAGCTGCTTTCGCTGGTTCCCAGAACATGAATTTAAGCGTTTAACTAGGCTGGCATCTCGCTCTCACCCTTTCACTGTCGAAACTGTTAAATGTAGCCGTTTCTTTTACTCCAATAGCTTCATGTCTCGCACTTCTCGCCTGTGGAACACGCTTCCCTTTTCCTGTTTCCCTGATAGCTATAATCTCCAACTATCCAAATGTAATGTCAATCGACGCCTCCCGATTGCTTTGATCTATGCCCTATTCTTCTCTTCATCCTTTCCTCTATCACACCTCTTTGCTCTCGCTCCAACTCTCTGTAACCCCTTGCGTGCTAGTAGCTTCCCGCCTTGCTTGGGGTGGAACGCTTAAAAAAAATACAACAGCTGGCTTCTCCTAGACCAGTTGCCATCCAAGGCTATAGAATACTTCTAATACAATTCTCGAGGAGGCACCATGCACTGAGAGAATATTCGGCCTCAAACTAACACATGACATCAAGTGGAACTCGCAAATATGATATATCGTTAAATATGCAGGTAAAATGATCATCTCTGTGTAACGCTCCTGTAAGTACCTGGCTCCTCATGCTATGCTCTAGCTTTATAAGAGCCACATCAGGCCGATAATGGGGTACTGTTGCCATATTTGGGCTGGCGCTGTCCGGTCTTCACTTTCCAGTATTGATAGAGTTCAAAAGCGTCTAGGCGGGATGTGGCGAATCTCTCACAGCTCCCTGGTTACTTCAATGGAAAGTGCTCCGATGAACAACATTCCTTGGTTCCGTCAAGTCTAACCATCGCTATGACACTTACATTGGAGCAAAACACCAACATTCCTTCCGTATACCATCGCTCAGCTTCTTCCTGGGAACCATTGATTTGTGAAATAGATCCCCAAGCCGATATTTCCCCGATCACTACAACCATAACCTGTTCAAGTATCGATTTCACCGTTTTCTTCTTTTCTTATCTACCAGTTGACGTAACTTTCCACTTAGAATGGCTCCTGGGACTTTTACAGGTCGAAAGTTACTGCAAAAATGTATTTTAGTCTACCTACTCGTGTGTCAACATATATTGTTATCTTGCTCAACGTACGAACATTTCAGTCAATAATTGTCCTTGGGTTATTGAAGTTGTGATGTGTTTATTGCATATAGTTCTTTGATCACTTTTGTCTTCTGCAATTTCACTTCCTTAAGCGTTTTATGTTGTGCACATTTTTAAAAGAGAGGTGGTATCGCTAGAAATCGCATATCATCAAAAGTAATCAACTTAAAACCACATTCGATCAACTGAGGAAGTTGATGAAAATACGGGATATATGGCAGCGAATGCTGGATAATCTCCTCAAAGATGAAGAAGAGAAAAAGCAACAGAAATATGGTTCTCCAGAAAAATGGACCGAACATATGAACAACGACGAGCCTTTGGAGAAAATGGAAACAAAAAAAAAAAGTCTTTTACTTAACACAGGAAGAGGTCGTTTAAATTTCTGGTACACATGATGAGGAAGGATACCCGAAGAAGAGATTCAAGGAAAGAAGGACGGAGAAAAGCAGCGTGAGGGATATTTGATGAGCTTGAGTAAATGGATGGTAGAACAGGGTTTGAGAGAAAGAAGGAAAAGACAAAACTTACTAAGAGCTACAGGACAGGAAGGTGTGGAGGGCCATACCACATTCGTTCTGAATGGACACTGCACATAAATGAAGAAGAACCAGGAAACTACAATAAAAATATATATTAAAAAAAAAAGTCAATTGTCAGCATTCTTTGTCTTTGTTTCCAAGGATACATGATCGAGTTACTAGAACGCTATTGTTCAGGAGATGCGACTCGGGTTCGATTCACAGTACGATCGATTTGTCAAGAAGGTAATTTCTTGCTACTATTTGCCTCGGATGTCGAACACTGGGTGTAGTAGGAAAGATCGCAAAAGCTCTTGAGGCCCTGAGGACGGGTCGTAGGCAAATTAACCAAAATTTATTGTGAAAACGTTTGATTATTATGGATCATGTGTTTATATATATATATATATATATATATATATATATATATATATATATATATATATATATATATATATATATATATATATATGAAAGTGGAGTATGAGTTCAACACCAAGCGGCGACAGTCTGTTTCATGTTTCTACCCAATATCTACCCAAAGTTTTCTATCATATATATACATGAGGAGGCACGGTGGATAGCGGCTCTGACTGAGGAATCGGAGAGCCGAGTTCGAATTCCAGTCGAATCCATTACATTCACTTACGTTCTAATAACCTTGGAAAAGGTGTGAATCCACTTCTTCTCCCTTCAGCTATGGGTAAATAGCAGGAAAGACTGGGTTCTATAGCCTTGGATGGCAACTTGTCTAGGAGAAGGACAACTTTGAATTCAAAACCTGCGGAGGGTCATTTGGGGACCTGGTGGCACTTAGTGCGCCAGGTCTCTGTATTCGGCCCTTCAAAAAGTGCGGCTGGTCCTGCACGAAACATTCACCACTATAATCAAATCTGATGTGCTGTTGTCGGGCTGTCGGTTTCCTAGAAACTGAACTGCTTGACCCTCATACGTCGAATTCGACGGGAGAGTCGAGAGTATATATATATATATAAATATATGATAGAAATTTATTTGTTAACTATGTTATATATATGGGTAAAAGTGCTCAATATCAGAGATAGAGCATCTATAATTATAAACGTGGACACTGATATCAACACTAACCGGCGACAGTCTGTTTTATGTTCCATCACAATCTTCTGGCTTGAAGATTGAGTAGAAACTCGAAACAGACTGTCGCCGCTTGGTGTTGACCTTAGACTCCACTTTCATATATATATATATATATATATATATATATATATATATATATATATATATATATATATATATATAGATAGATAGATAATATTAGTGGTAAATATGCACATACATATGCAAAATATATAAATATATATACATAGATGCATACACATACAATGGAATAAATTATGGCCATGTAATATTAATGTTTAAGACATTTTATTATACATATATATATATATATATATATATATATATATATATATATATATATATTTATTAAAGACATTTTTTTTTATGTTTAACGTTATAGATACAAGTATTTAAGTAAATGATCTGTTTATAATAAACAGTATTAAATAACATTTACCGGCCTGAATGTCCGAGAAATTTTCATAGAAAATATTCGTTCTTTTTCTATGAAAATTTCTCGGACATTCAGGCCGGTAAATGTTATTTAATACTGTTTATTATAAACAGAGCATTTACTTAAATACTTGTATCTATAACGTTAAACATAAAAAAATGTCTTTAATAAATATATATATATATATATATATATATATGTATGTGTCTGTGTTTGTTTGTGTGTGATAACATATTTATATTTAATTGGCAAATTCTCATATTTCTTAGATATTTAAATGTATATTGAGATTAATGCTGAGCTTATAAATTTAGGAAGTGAATTTGGAACAAGGCCTTTTGTTGACCTCGTACAGACGATAAACGTTAAGTTCAGACATTGTCAAGTAGTCTGAAATTAAGGTATCACTATTTGCCGCAAAACTCAACTGTTGTTGAATATTTTTTTATAACAGGGCGTCAATTGGGTAATTGTTCTGATTCAATAACTATGCAAGCTGTAATGATCTGCCTTGAAAATGATCCATCAAAATCTCGATTTTTACCGGGATTCGGACATTCACTTCTCAAGTCGATTGGAAATAAACAGTTATTTCATAAACAAGACAGAACTTTTCTTGTGAAGAATTCGTAAAATTACCCAGGCGATATGCGTTTGTTTTCCGTTTAGCTGTTTCATAAGTTTAGATTGAATCATCTGAATATAATTATCCACGTGGTAAATATACACATATCCAGCAAAGACGAGTTGATACATTTTTTTTTTCTTTCATTTTACATCTCAAAAACTTTTCTTCCGTTTTATTGATTCTGTCGATATCTGTCAATTCATTGCAATGTTCACAACGTTTCGGGCGTTGTACGCTCCGGCCTTCTTCAGATGATTGGAATTTCGAACCGAACCCTTTATTTCGTCCACCGGGGTAGATTTTTGTAGTTCCACGTGTCGTGCCGCTTCCGGATGTCTAGATCCAAAAAGGTGTGAGTTCAATAACAGGACACTGCAGCCGTGATCCAAAAATTGGAGAGTTAATTTAAATGGAAACAACTGAGACATCCGGAAGAGGCATGGCGCGTGGAACTAGAACGCTCTACTACAGTGAACGAAATAAATGTTTCGGTTCAAAATTCCAATCACCTGACGATGGCTGGAGCGTACAACGGCCGAGACGTTGTGAATATGGTAAAGGAGATGAGGATAACAGTGCGAATAATGAAAGTGATTCTGTCAGTGTTTGCTTTATCTAACAAAATGACTTGTTCTCATTACAAATATCCACCGAACGTCATACAAGATCATAATTTATGAATGATATTTCCTTTGGCGCAGACCCATGAACGCTATTCCGTGCCCACATTTCCCTAATATCCTAATCAGAGTAGCCCACCTCTCCTTACAGAGGCGAGTTATTTTATGACCCTTTATGCGAATACGATATAAGAAACGAAGTACATTCGAAACATCTTTTCTTGCCTTGTTTTGGATATCACTTGATTCAAAATATTCTTTTTTCAAAGTGCCCTGTATTTGAAATAAAAAAACAAACAAATAAAAACACTAGAAATATAAATATAGAACACAAACAACTCAGAGATTTGGTACGAACCAGTTGTAGACTTTGCCGTACTTTCAAAATAAAAACAAGGAGTTTTAAAAGCACATTTTATTATCAAACGTTCTCCATCTTGAATGACGGGCGCAACACAGTTTTCTTTTTGTCTGTATTTGAATTTATATCGATAAAGCTTAATAAACACTTCCTCTCGAACACTTTGAGCCCTGACCACTTGCTTTACCGCTGATGGAAAAAAATTGATGTAATGCCCAGCCACCGGTTGAACAGTAGTATAGAAAAATGACTTAAGGCTGAGCCACCGGTTGAACGGTGGGTAAAGACTTATAACTATTTTTATATCTACCGTGAATCTACCAATTATTTACGAATTTTGGCTCGGAAGCTCCGGCAGAAGAGTTAACATTGCTCATGAATGCAGGACTCAAAGGGTTAAATCTATACTGAGTTTCTAGACCGTGTCTATGTTTATTAAAATTAATACACTTAGTTTTCGATGCGGAAGTAAAATTGTCAGTTATTTTGAATACTTTAAATTCCAGTATTTGGTCAATTAATTTCGATTCAGGTTTCCTCTCTGGTTCTTGCCGAATATTATCGACCCATCAGCATAATATTTTCACAGTAGAATTGACTAAACAAGCAAATATGCCTCTTTGTCTGGTGACGCTGCAAGAAAAATGTCTAGGCTAATGAGTGGATTAAAAAAAAAAGATTAAAAACTAAGATTCTAAAACATCTTTGAAAATAACTTCAACAATTAAAAAATATTACTAAGATTTACAGATATCTGTGTGCTTAAATCAGTTGAATTATAGTTATTAGTTTTGATAAAATTAATTTATTTATTAATATTAGGTACAATTTCTCAGTATGAAAACTAAGGCTAAAGTCATTAAAATAAGATAAAATAAAGCATTTTATTTAATATTTAAATTGATCATGAAGTTAAAAATAAAGTCTTCAGTAGATTCTAGATAAATTGTTTTACACACGCACAAACACACACATACACACACGCACACACACACACACACACATATATATATATATATATATATATATATATATATATATATATATATATATATATATATAATAAGTTGTATGGATATGAGTTTGTGAACCTGGGTTTCACGCTTTTGCGATCATGAAACAAAAAATTGATGATTGCAAAAGCGTGAAACCCAGGATCTCAAACTCATATCCATACAACTTATTATCTTATCTCATTCCCTGATATTGAGTGCTTTTAACTAATTGAGTAAAATAATATATATATATATATATATATATATATATATATATATATATATATATATATGTTTCATTGAAGACGACTGACAAGGCAGTGCGATTAAGCTATCTATATTAAATTTCTCTTGCATTCGTACAAGTTATTTTTTTATGGATATAACGTGGGTAAAAACTGCTTACCAATAAAACTGACTCAACATCTTTTTGATCATGGTTTCATTAGGACCTAATTAAATACACAAGAATACCTACCATCATATTTGTGGTATTTTTTCTCATTAAACGAAGAAAAAATGCTGCCTAAATACACAATATATATATATATATATCTATACATATATAATTTGGAAATATGAATAAATCTGCCAGGATGAATGAATTAAGAACAAATCTTTACAAGTTTGTTGTGTTTCGCTATTCATTTAGCATTAACAGATTCAACTGCAAAATCTCTGATAAAGCTAATAAGTAGCTGAATACATTAATTTATAAAGATTTCCAATGTCTCCCTTATTCAGTCATGTGTGTGCGTGTGTGTGCTCAGGAAGATTAGGTTCATTATACTAATTTTACACAAAACTGTAGTAATACGGCATTGTATGATATTCGAAACCACGCTTAGTAACCTTTCAATCTAGCCTATTTAGCCCTCAAAGTTATGGCTTAAGATGCATTTTCAGATATGTATCTATAGTTCTGTACGTCAATGTTTATATACATATGCATACACACACGCACACATATCTATATTAAAGTATACATATATACAGAGAGAAAGAGATCGTATATACATATATATATATATATATATATATATATATATATATATATGTATGTATATATATATATATATATATATAATGTATACACATATATATGAAAGTATGTGGCATAATATGTACATATACATATATATATATATATATGTGTGTGTGTGTGTGCGTGTGTGTATATTTGTATGTTTGTTATAGTGCGAGCATGTGCGTGAGGGCTGATGCACATATATATAATAAAATAGTTTATTTATGTGTACGTATAATTACAAGTGACTCTATTCTCTCATATTAGATATATAGCCTTCTTCTCTAAATGTATGTTTCTAAATATATGCTCAGACATACTATAGAATACTCCTGGCGCTTATTTGATCACGACACAACCGAGTAAGCTATGGGGCTCGAGCCGAAAATCTTTCTTTACATCGGTTTTTTTTTTTGTGTTTGTTTTTTGTTTTTGTTTTTTTTTGTTTGTTTTTTGTTTTTTATATTTTAGGGGGTTTTTTTTACAGTAGGCTAGAGCAATCAGTAACCTTATTTTGTAAAAGGGAGTCTTTTTTGGTTTAATTTCTTTTAATTATTTTTTTTTTTTTACTTCTTTTGCAACTTCAACCAGCTTTAGCGTTAGTGGACATCAGGAAATCCTTTGAATTAACAAATCCAGGATTGGTATAGTTGCTTTCCAGAACGTGAATTTCCACTTTCAAACCTGACGAGCCATCTTGGTATTTTTAAACACAAAGAAAACAGGTTCCGCTGAAAATGAATGTTACATTGAAGTGCAAGCACAGAATAGGACATAAACAACACAGGAAAGCACAGACGGGAACGAACAAGCTGACACATTGACAAGAGAGTTCGATAATGGAAGTTCGGAAGGAAATGCGGTAAGCCTCGCACATTAGTTTTATTGGAGGAGCAGCCATGTTTTTCTAAGGGATTGTTTGGATAACACCGTCAGCGCGCGATCAAAATCTCACTTCGGTTCATGCGTTTGAAGAAAAATCACCTCGTAAACATATTTATGTGTACACACGCAGATACATAAACACATATACACAGCCATACACGCACACACACACACACACATATATATATATATATATATATATATATATATATATGCATATTTAAAAAAGTCTATGTGTATGTTGGGGAATATAAATGTATGTACGTGTGTTCGATTATATATATAAATATATAAAGGGTCTCTGTGTATAGGTATGGGTGGATGCGGATGTATATATGTGCGTTCGACTTTATATATATAAATACATATATACATATATATATATATATATATATATATATATATATATATTTATATATATATATATATATGCATATATGTGTGTGTATATGTGTGTGCATGTGTGTGTGTCTGTGTGTGTAACAAAAAGTCTCTGATTTAACACCCAGCAATGTCAAACGACTCTAATATAGATATAGATGAAAACAAATAAACGTAGAAGCGGATAGGCATTCTCTTAAGACTTGACAGTTGGAATTGATAAGATAAGGTAATTTAATTTGATTCCTGGTTCCTCCTTATACTGAGGGATCGCAAGGCATTTTGGCTCACGGTTTTGCCTTTCTCTCATTCTAACCTGACGCTCTCCAATGAAACGCGATTTTAATAAATTTTCCACTTTGTTTCATCATCTTCACACACACACACACACACACACACACACACACGCACACACACACACACATATATATATATATATATATATATATATATATATATATATATATATGAATGAGTAATTTCGAAGGGATGAATGTATTTTTTTGTCCTACATTGCTACCCTGCAAATCCAAACTTTGTTTGGCGGATACGTATGTGCGAGTAGAGACCCTGTTTTTCTTATTTATTGTTTTTAACGGCATGTTTTGCGTCTGTCTACCTGTGCATTCAAGAATCTTAGTAAAGAACTTATGATCGAATGTCCTAAAGTACGTCGAGTCAGATGTTGGCTTCTCATGGAAACGAGGACACAGATTCGAAACCTATCGTGGAGTATATTTTGTCAATTAGGGTTTCTCGAATGACAATGTCCAAAAAAGGTGTTTACTAAAAAATGACCTGGGTCTCCACAAAATGCATTTAATACAGTATGAATATATATATATATATATATATATATATATATATATATATATATATATATATACTAAAAAAATATACATTATACCTAATAATGATTTCATAACTCGGAGTTACATGTCTTCTTCAAAATTCAGGTGCGATTTTTCATTTAATATTGAGCACTGTCTTTTTTTCTTGCACTATCGAATACACACTCACACATATACATATACATATATATATATATATATATATATATATAATGTCAACGTATAATTGCATATAAGGATTTTTGTTTGTTTTTTCCGTATATTTTTCTTCATATATATATATATATATATATATATATATATATATATATATATATATATATATATATGTTAAGGGGTCCACCCCTTTCTATACAAGTGGACTTTCCCAGTGTGTACTGCTGCTGGTGAATACCCAGAAGTGATACAGTGAGGAGTGAGAGAGTGAGAGTATGAGGTAACCGCTTTGTAGGAGTCACAGTTGCGAGCACGTAGAATCAGAAGGAAGTCATACTTCGATACTGAATTTCCCAGTCTGTATATATATTATTATTGCTACTAACCGCATTTCTGGATCTAATAACCGTGTTACCAATTGTATTATTACGTCAATACATTTATTTGCTATATTTCATTCCTGCGTTTGTCATTCATTTGACATTCATTCTCTTTTCGATTCATATATATATATATATATATATATATATATATATATATATATATATATATATATGTATGTATGTATTATTTGTAAACGAACGCTTGCTCGTACATTTACCTATATTTATCTATTTGATTATATATATATATATATATATATATATATATATATATACAGAGAGAGAGACAGAGACAGAGAAAGAGGGGGGAGGAGAGAGAGAGAAAGAGAAAAGGTAAAAGAGAAAGACAGTGTGTCAAAAAAGTGATGTGGGGAGTGAGAAATATCACAAATTTATCCACTCACACAAACACTCAAAATAAAGATAGTTATAACAAGATACTAGAAAAACCTACAAATACTAGCTTTGATCAAAAGTATCGGAACTGTTCCTCTTGAACACTGTCGCACGTAGACAATATTATATAAAGTGTCTCGCTCCCTTCCCTTGTTTGTAGCGATGCTTAGAAGGAAAGTGTGATCGTCTCACCACACCACAGAGGTTCTATCAGGGATTATGGATTGTGCAGCAGTTTGGGGCAAAACACAACATTCCCCAGGTCCGACAACCACCATATTGCCGGAGATTGCTCTTTCCGATTTTTTTCTCTCTAGAAATCAACTCCCACTTGAAAGAAACAAGATTTGAAGACTTTGAGACATTCCAAGTGAATAGGTAAAGGGAAGCAGCTCGCCACCCCCAAAAAAGAAATTCTACGAATTATTCCATCAACGGAAACAAGGCTAAATAATGTGTGTGGCTTGAGAAAGGCATTACTTCGAAGGAGATTAAATGCCGAATTGATATGTATTATAGTTTTCTTTTAAAGCCATGAGACCCAATATATGAGAAGTTTAGGAATATTTCAAAGTATGTGTAAAACTAAGGAATCCTTTTGTCCATTGTTTCTCTGCGATTCTGGACATCCCACAAATTTCTCAGGTTTTTCTTCTCATCATGTGAAGGTCGTTTTGTTGGCCTTAGGTCTTTAGGGATGAATGGGGCCACCACCCTACCACGCTGACACAATGCGTGTTGGTAGAAGCGGATGTGATACCCTGGGACGATCATATCTCTTTTCGATTCATGATCGACTAAGGATATTTGTACGTAAAGTGAATGTAACGAACTCGACTGGCATTCGAACTGGCCACTCCGTTTTTCATTACACCACCCGCACATCCAGATTTCCTGCACCTATATTTAAAACCAACCATTTAGATAATAACTGGTCTCGACCCTGTTTAACTTCTGTGATCGCACGGGAACCGATGTTTCGACGTGATATGCCCGTAAGCCCTTTCACAGTTTCAATCCACCCGATTAATTTTTTTATTATTTTATCTCGTTAATATTCGGGATGTGGATGTGGACGTGAGGGGATAAGAAACAGACTTTTATTCTTCTTCCCCATGATACTTTCAGTGGGCTTTCAGATGGCTTGGCGGCGCCCTTATCCTCACCAAGCTCTTGATCAACATAAAGTGAATATTATGAGCTCGACTGGAATTTGAATTCGGCACTCCCGAGCCGATAGCCATTACGCCACCGTGCCTCCGAAATCGCTATTCAGTTGTAATTGATCTAGCGAGTGCCAGACAAGCTTGCTAACCATCAGATATACGTATGCGTTCATGTTGGTGTATATATACGTGTTGTATATGCGTTTGAATGTACATGTGTACGTTGGATCGTTTCCATTACACATATAGGTTTCCGAATAAGCCAAATAAATAATTTTCACTCGTATCGAAAGTTAACATCCTTCATCCAATGAGAGACGATGATTTAGAACGCGGCTGGGGCGTTGTTGGCAAGGCTTCTGCAGCGCTGTCGCCACTCTTTATTTTCCCGAACGCATTTATTTTGCTTACCAACACGAGACTAAATTACGATAAATGGTTGTTTTTAAAACAATTCGCAAGAAAGCATGATTAGCTTCCCACCGTCCCCGTTAAAAGAAATAATATAAAATTAAGCCAGTCTGGATCATTCTTGGCTCACATTTTTCATTTTGAAAAAAAAATAAAATAAAATTAGCGCTTAAAACCCCACGCCATCTGAAAACGTTAATAACTAGATAATTTCGAAACTCTTTCTAGGGTGACACATTTCCTAGAGAAGATAATCTAGTAAGAATTATATTTTATGAGAAGAGTTTTCGATTATAATTGATTAATTATCGGCTTAACAACGCGTTTTTAATCCGAATACCAATATTGGTTCTGACATCACAATACTAAATCAACGTCTAACCAACGAAATCTTAAGGCATCCTTCAAAACAGACCACCCAAATTTCACAAAAGTTCATAACCCATTTCTTCCTAAATAGAGTATACTGTGACACTCGAGAACAGGATTTGGTTGGTTGATAATTTGTTTTTTTTACGGTTTATCAATCCTTTTCAGATTATTTAACACCAGATTGTTTTTTTTTAAATTTTTAGAGATAATTGGCCTTGATCTGGCATCTCGTCTGCAGTCGCTCTCTCACAGACGTGCCGTCGCCTCCCTCTGTCCTTTTTTACAAATACTTTCATGGTAACTGCTCCGATGAGCTGCTTTCGCTGGTTCCCAGACTTCAGGAATTTAAGCGTTCTACTAGGCTGGCATCTCGCTCTCACCCTTTCACTGTCGAAACTATTAAATGTAACCGTCTCTTCTACTCCAATAGCTTCATGTCTAGCACCTCTCGCCTGTGGAACTCCCTCCTCTTTTCATGTTTCCCTGATAGCTATAATCTATTCAAATGTAATGTCAATGGACGTCTCCAGATGTCTTGATTTATCCCCTATCCTTCTCTTCGTCCTTTCCTCTATCACTCCTATTTGCTCTGGCTCCAACTCTCTGTAACCCCTTGCCTGCTAATGGCTTCCCGCCTTCTTTGGAGTGAAACGCATAAAAAAAAAAGATTTTCTAATAAAAGTCCCACTAATTAATCCATAGCTGGATGATAAAAATATGTGGATACATGCCTTTCCCAAGGGTATTTGTGGGTAAGGGAATATAACGAATCCGGCTAGGACTGGAAATGAACTCGACTCTCTGATTTCCAACCCCGAGCCGTTAGCCATTACACCACCCGCTCATACAATCTTACAGCACCTGGTACGTCCAAGCGCTCACTCATCTAGGTACTGACCAGGCTAGACGTTGCTTAATTTCACTGATCACCCAGTGACCAACAAAATCTTGACGCCTTCTTTCAAGACAGACCTGCCAAATTTCAAACAAAGTTATAACCCTTTTTTTCCTATATTGGGAGAAAAGTTCCTAGAAATATTTTCAAGTACTCATCGGATTGAAAGATCTCTATCTTTAATTGACTTCATCTTTCAAGGCGGTCATATTTACAGGGGAGACCAACATAGATAAGAGTAAAGAATTAACGTCACATTCGATACCCACTCAACCTTTTCTTTAAAACTCCAGAATCTTTTGAATGCATTAGTTCAACAGAAAGTTTCATCACTGAAGACTTCCTTGCGTCATCGCTCGTTTTTCTGCAACCTTTTTTTTCCAAGTCTCTTACGAGTCTTTATTCAAACACAGCGTTTATAATTTTAAGAAGCCAAATGGTTACCTGGTTAGTCCAGAAGTCTTACTGTGTTTGAAAACTGTTCGCCTTCTCCGATATTTTTAGAAAATGGCTAGGTTTCATCATTTTACAATTGAAATGTCTCGATGCGTCGGTAAGTTATAAGCTAACAGTTTATTCTTGCGTACTACTCACTTGTCAAAATCTCTTTCGGTTTCTTGCATTCCAGATAACTTTTATCTTTAAAAGTTTTAGACGCAATGCCAATCGTCAACTTCTGTCAACTTGAATTCTGTTAATTTATTTTCGTCCCTCCTTTATAATGATTTTTTCTCAGATACTTTCACTCAAAGTAAACCACCTTCCTTGCGTCTTAGTGGCTTTATCGCCTTGTTTTTACTGAAAAGTATGAATAAGTTCCTCAAAATTCCATGAATCTCGTCGGACATTTCATTTGTTATCATTTTTTTCTTTTGGGTAAACATTTCGCCTATCAGTTAAGCGGATGTTTTTACTAACATCTTACGTATATATATATAGGCGTATATATAAGTATATCTATCGAACATCGCTGCATCTTTAGGACATAGTTTAAAAAATATTAGGTTGTCACACATGGAATAACGCACTTTATCGGAAATGAATATAAGGCTATTAATTTATTTGAAATAGGCACCATGTTGATGAATGACTGTTCCCCAAAGTACCTCTAAATTCTTGATGCCATCTTTAATAGTTTCTCATCCTTTGACATGATAAACAGTTCAAAAACTTCGATTACCTTTTCCTTATTGGAGAATGTTTTATTGCATATGAAAAGCTCAAAATGCTTAAATAAGTGATAATCGTTGGAGAGATATCAGGTGAATATGGAGGATGAGGCAAAATTTCAGAATTCAGCCTATGCAACTTTTGGACAATTGATTTAAAAGCGTGCGACTGGGCGTTGTCATGTAACAGAATTAGTCTATCCCTATTCAAAATTCTAGGGTGTTTCTTTTTTTCTATTTTCCGTGTATACGCTAAATTTCTCCACAATACAAGGTTACTGTTATTGGTTTCCATTGAGGCAGGAATAAATAATGAATAACCCCTTTGAAAGACGACCATACAGTAACTATTAACTTTTTAAGGTGCAGTTGAGGTTTTGGGTATTGTTTTGGTGATTCGCTTACATCTAACCACTGGCGTAATCTCTTACTGCTGTCAAAGAGCGTCCATTTCTGTAATGATTCGATGCAAAAATGGCTCTTTTTCCTAGTTTGTACTCATAGAGTAAGATTAATCGATATTGTTTCATTAGGTTTATGAGTCACAAAATATTGAAAGAAAAATGTGGAAAGAAAAAGAGTCAGGAATAAGTCGATATTTTTTATATACTAACGAGGTTACTTCGTTAGACTTCGTTAAACTTCGTTAGACTTCGTTAGACGACCGGATCAACAACCAACCAGAAAATGCGTCATTTCATGTGTGACAACCTATTATTTAAGCGACGTTTGTTTTTCAAATATTTGGATTTTATTGTCATAATTCTTCCTTTGTTGCAATTCTATCCCACGATTAAATATATCCAGGCCTGCATCTGTCAAATAAGAATTAAGTTTGGATTTTGTGATATCCAGTTCATAACGGTCAACGGTTTTTTCTTCGCCCTGACCAATAATCGAAAACAACTTACAGAAGAAATTGCAAATAATCCTCTTTAAGCATCAGCTTAAAGTCCAAATTAAGACAGTAAGGAAGCTGTACTTTGTATTGGCGAAAGATGGCTTAGAGTTGCGCGTTTGTGTCGTGTCCAAGCTCCTGACTTAGCGGGACATATGCACGTGGGTTAGGCGTCAACATTTTGATACAGTGAATTCGATTAAGGCAATCAGTCGAAAAAGAAGTAGAAAAGGTAAGTTTTCTTCTAGTTTATCTTTCATGTTAACTTAGCTTGACTATTCATGCCCGTTTATTTTTGCCCCTTTTTCCTTTAGCCTAATTTCCCTACCCCCGTTATTTAGGGGACAGAAATTTCAGTTCTCTAGTTACGAGTGTTTTTTCGTTTTAGTTCTTGTGCTTGGACGGGCTCGTGATTGTAGGAGTATTTGTTGGTGTGACTGACTTAATAAAAATCTAGCCCTGCATATTTCTGACACGTTTAGTGTTGTGGAAGTATATACAAATATATGCCAAATTATATAAAACAAAATGGAGAGAGTGTAAGAATAAGAAAAATGTATCACCTTAAAATGGTGAATTAAAAATATAACAAAAAAAAAAAAGAAATAGCAAAAATGGTTAATCCGTTATTACCCCTCGCCGTTCAGAGCCGATCAAGAACAAATATATAACTATGTAAAAAATGACAAAAAAGTGAGCAAAAATTACTACCAGTGAATCAGCAGTATAAATTAGACGCAGATTAGGTTCCAAAGGGAAGGCTGCTTATACTTAATATAAATGTCCTCGAACGAGTTAGCCTTTTTTTTTTTTTTTTTTTTTGTCATATTTGTTTTTTTCTCTTATATTTCTTCAATCCACCAATTTACGATAACTATTTTTGTTATTGCTGATCGTCCTGCTCTTTGTTTTAGACTCAGGGGTCCTCGACTTACGACAGAGTTCAGTTCCAACGATGCGTCTTAATGTGATTTTCCGTGTAAATAGAAACGTAACCGCGATTTCATGTGAATAAGTACTAACTCGCCAACCATCCAATTTGACTCACCACCAGGAACTGACCCACACCACTTCCCTCACTCTAGCGCCGTATGACGACGTATACTTCCGCCGCTCAATAAATCCTTTTGTATTCTCCCGCAGCACCGTTTTTGTCGTAGGCAAGAGGCAAACGGCCTAAGTCGAAACACGATTGCGAATAGCTAAATTAAAAGATAGGATATTTGATGTCCAGCACTCTTTTATCCTGGATTTCAGATCTTTAATATAATGTTAGCATGAATAAATAATCTTGGTACTGCCTCCTTAATTTGGATCCAGTTACACTTTCTATTGTCCATTGTCTCATTTATCAAGCTGATATCTCCAAGAACCTCTGCAGAGAAGCAGCCTGACATAATGATACAACCTCTACCACCTAAATAGATGGGTTATTGCACTGCAGTTAATAGAACGAGCCACTGCTTCTTCGCACACTTAACCCCATGTTATTCGGTTGCGTCATAAATAATTTCTGTTTTTTTTATCAAATTTATTCTTCAAGAAAAAGTTTAATTGCATTTTATCCGGTTATATATTCGCGATATTTCACATCGACTACTTGCCGTTTATTAGGCAGTTCCTCGAAGACTTTTGAGCAAAATTCCACAGGTTTTGATGCGAAATGGTTTTAGGCGCACTCCTGAATCTGGTTTTCATTGGAGAAAGTTTTCCCCATCAAAGCGTTTTGCAACCATCGAAAACTCTAACAACCTTAGTCAACAAAAAAAAAATTTTGAAATGATGTCGATGCACCAAACATCTTTTTTAGCTATTTTGAGTGCGCTGAATCTGAAAATGAGCTTACCTCTTTTTGGTTACCTGCCGTTTTTACTGTACAGAAATGCCTCATTTTTGGAAAAAGGATTTTTTTTCTGTGTATTTTATTGACCGATAGCAATATTTCTCAAAATAAGATTGTAGAAACCTTTCAATTCGTATTTAAACCAACAAATATTGGTCTGCTTAATTTGACATACTATTTTTGCAATGACAATCTGACCTTAAGTCTTTAAAAATAACCCGATTGAATATATCAAGACCATCAAGTATTTTAATCAAATCATTTAATAAACTAACAGCAGAAATAAAACCTTCGTGAATATAAGAACTATGGTAAAAATTTTCACTTTCTTGATTGTCTGTCATGTTCAATGTTATTTAAGTCCCTTTTGATACTCCAGGAGTATCATATACAATGGAATAGTTGCATTCAATTGGGATCTCTTTAATTGGTGTTTCTTTCCAACTGCGAAAACAAAATTCTCTCTATGTGTTTGGCTTCGTGAAGGGATAAATTTATGTATATCAAACAGAAGATTTTAGGGTTTCATCTTTTTTATGTCTCCTTAATTATCAGGTTTACTGAAATGCATTAGTGATAAAGTTTATCTGTTAATTTAAATTTTAGCGACAAATTGGAAAAATTCGGTACTTCTATTTTAAAATTTTTGACTCAAAACACTTTTCTCTTATAAAAATAGTTTATTTCAGGTGGCTGATATAAATTGATCGGCCTACCTAAAAACTGATGGGTTTCTATGATTCTTATGAAGTAAATTCTACGATCAGCCAAGATCGTAAATTGACCTTTTTTCACCAAAAATGAGCAATTTCAGTACAGCAAAACGGTAGCTTACCATGAAAAACTAAGGTCATTTTCGAAATCAGCAACATCAAATGTGTTTAGTTTCTTGACATCAAAAATCGTGTTAACTAGTGTAATCGGTTTGTGCAAGATCAGATGAATATGCTGGCTTGGAAAGAACAGACCAACCAAATTTAATTTCTTTTCCTGAATCTTTCTTGCTCTGTACTGTCTGGCTTTGTCATAGAGGAGAACAATCTTTTTTTCTTTAATCCTTTGTTTACACTGGCCATACTATGAAGAAAAGTTAAGATATGTTTGTGTACTTCATATTTATTCTTAACTGTTACGGATGATTAGTAGTGAAATTGTTTCATAAAAACAGAAAATAATTTTTATTCAGCCCCACTATTTGACTGTCTCAAGAACTATTTACCATTACACAGTGATCCATTTTCCAAATTTTCTGGTAAATTTGATCAGTCGTGTTTTGTGTCTTCCTTTTGGAGAAATCTTTTGGCTAAAACTCTTCCACAAAATCCATCGTTTATTAGTATTTTAGAGACATTCTGCCTGGTTGCAATGATTTCGTTTCGTAAGCAAGCTTACGGCCATAATTTTTTCTATTCAACAAGTCCAACATCTGAAGATACTTTCTCTCTGAAGGATTTAATACATGCAATCATCATAATCTGGTTCTTTTTTCTAGTTGCCCCGATGATTTGAGTTTATCTATAGAATACTTAACGTCATTTTAAAATTATCTTTAGGTTCGAGCAGCAAGATATGATACATGCATCCTGTCTTTTCCTTTGTATACAATTCTTTGTGCTCATGCATATTTGTGTATTGACCAACGAAGCGATTCAGAAAAAAAAACTAAATTAAATTGCTTAAATTATTAAAGATATACATATATGCAAACGCGAAATCAGACTCAAATATAATGGATTTCATTGTCGAGATGTAAGTTCTACAAGAACATCTACTTCTCACGAAACATTTCTTTGTACAAACAACATTCAAGATCATTTTTCCCGATTGTTATTATGTTCAAATTTTTGGTAAACTGTTACTTTACCCTTAAACTCTGTCCCTTATCCAAAGATACACGATACCCCCCCTATCTCAAGTATCTTTTGGGCCTTGTACAG
This sequence comes from Acanthosepion lycidas, assembly GCA_963932145.1. Taxonomy (NCBI): domain Eukaryota; kingdom Metazoa; phylum Mollusca; class Cephalopoda; order Sepiida; family Sepiidae; genus Acanthosepion; species Acanthosepion lycidas. Next base: position 34,458,950 of record OZ010577.1, on the reverse strand, counting down.
GCTGTTTTAGATAGTTTTGCAATATATATATATATATATATATATATATATATATATATATATATATATAAAGAAATATAGTCTTAAGGTGTGCTATATTTATGGAATAAAGTGCTCAATATCAGAGATAGAGCGTGTGTAAATATAAAAGTGAACATAGAAGTCAACACTTAGAGGCGACAGTCTGTTTCATGCTATATGTAATCGTCAGGCCACGTGGCCTGACGATTGCATATAGCATGAAATAGACTGTCGCCTCTAAGTGTTGACTTCTATATTTATATATATATATATATGAAGAAATATGGTCATAAGATGGGCTATATTTATGGTATAAAGTCCTCAATATCAGAGATCGAGTTTGTGCAAATATAAAAGTGAATATAGAAGTCAGCACTTTGATACGACAGTCTGTTTCAGGCTAGATGCATGACGATTGCGTCTAGCATGAAACAGACTGTCGTATCAAAGTGCTGACTTCTATGTTCACTCATATATATATATATATATATATATATATATATATATATATATATATATATATATATATATATATATATATATATATATATATATTCAAACATATATTGCTAAATATAACACAAAACGAATGTATATTAGGTTTCATCATGAGCGGTTCTAAACTTCGTATATTTGCTTTAATTTTGGGAGAAAATAAAGACAAAAATTGTCCGACATTTGGATATTTTTTTATTATGTGGTTCCTTGACTAAGCTTTCGGCTCACTTTTCATACACTTACACACAAACGCGTATAGGGAAGAATATATATATATATATATATATATATATATATATATATATATATATATATATATATATGTGTGTGTGTGTGTGTGTGTGTGTCTTTGTGTGTATACATATATATATATATATGCATATATGTGTGTGCGTGTTCGCGTGCGCCTGTTTGTATGTACGTATTTTCAGGGCAATATATATATATATATATGTATATATATATATATATATATATATATATATATATATATATATATATGGTAGTTGAGCAACAATAGGCAACAAATAGGGAAATTCTGTTTTATTTCCGGATTATTTTTCGCGCGTTTTCATTTACTATTCTGTCATCTTAGATGCCTTGAGGGACTCATACGAATAAACAATATGATAAATAAATATTAAAATAAATTCTTATCATAGAATCATTGGGGATCTCTCTTAAACTGTAAGTAAAAAATAAATTTCATACCTTACCAGATGAAATTGTAAATATGGGATTTGTTCGAAATAGTGCTTTTTTTTTTCTTTTCTTCTCTTTATTTCGATGATTGTAAAATGAAAAATGTTCGGAATAAATGCTCCGTTGGGGAGAAAGGAATGATGAAGAACTGTTGGGCAAGTGAATGAGTCAAGCGAAAATGAAATATATGATTGAAAACATCAGTGTTTTGCTTCTTGGCCAGGTCAGTTCTCATCTCACATCGTATAATTTTAATGGTATTTTTTAAAGGATCTACGAAAATGAATACATACACAGTTTGATTTTACAGACACGCATGAGCAGACTTTTATAGTGGGGACCGCTTATAAGTATGTGAAAGGACATAACGTTTTAAGACTATAAATGCCATTAAATATTTTTATCAGGGGGAAGGCAATCTGAATTAATTTACTTGCTTAACAACTCTTCTAAATAAGAAAGGGTGTTTGTCTTTTCATTTGTCTTCTCAGTTGCATATGAACAACATTTTAGAAGGATAAAAATGATTTTTTTTATTTAACAATTTAGTTCAATAAAAATAGAATTCAAACCAATCAAACATGGCATATTATGTTAATGCAAGCAAATGGCTTCAAATTGACATAATGTTCCCGTTTTAAACACCCAACACGAAGCAGTTAAATGCCACCAAGATGAAAGGAGCCAGCAAATGACAAATACATGATTGATTGTTTCGTTTTCTAAGGATCACCAACTATTTGTTTTACAGCCAAAAATGTTTTAAGCGTATTGATATATTTAAGAGTGTAAGATTTTTTTTTTTACATAATACAATTTAGTGATACAAGTGTTGGGAGGAGAAGATGTGGATTCAAACCTTTCCCAATTGTATTTACGCGTAAGTTAATATAACGAACACAGCTGAAATTGGACTGATTAAAAATTACGAGCTATTATTACACCATATGCACATTCATGCTTACAACACCAGTTATTCCAAAGCAGTCACCCATCTAAGTAGTGACCAGGCTCGATGTTGCTTAACTCCGGCAATACGCCTGTAAGTCCCATATGACAAATAAAGTATACACAGGTAATCGCTGGCTGCTTGTTTCCGGCAAGCAAATCCCTATTACAGACGCCATAGGGTCTAATATTGCAACTATGCTGAGCAGACCTTAGTTACAGTTTCCGGGAGAGGCATAATCTGGCGTGATCAGTTTCTTGAACAACGCCAATCTACTCAAACTCGCCGTCACGCTGACTTGTGACTTCGTGCTAGCACGAACATCGAACGGATCCGTCGACCAGGTTTCACTCGCAATTCATTGGTTAACCCATGGCATAATTTTCAGTCACTTTGCGAAAGTGTTGCACTGTGAGATAGCTTCCCCAGGCCGATAAAATCAAGAATTCATCTCCTTCACACATCGACCATGGTTTGGTTCGAAAGCGAAAGCGAACGTTCTAACCACTCGGCCATACATGCATACATGCACATAGGTATATAAATAACTGGACAGACTTCGTTCTCTAGCCCTGACTAGCAACCAGTCAAGATGAACGACGATTCTGAATCCCGCTGCGTGTAGGGCTAGCAATCCTCCCGCCTTATACACCTACTTGTTATAGGAAGAACACCAGCGTGGTGAGACGGTGACATTATTTTCTAGAGAGAAATCTAATGGTACTAAATAATACACACAAACACACACACACACACACACACACACATATATATATATATATATATATATATATATATATATATATATATATATATATATATATATATATATATATTTATAAACCGAATGAAATGTAAGATTTTAAAATGTGATAACCAACGGTTTCTTTTAATTTATTGACTATTCTTCAAGTATATCGTGAATTCTTAGTACTATAATACAATATATAAATATATATATATATTTTAAGACATTTTTATGTTTAACATTCTTTTTATAGATACAAACATTTTAGTAAATGCTCTGTTTATAATATTAGGTTGGTGCAAAAATTATGACGTAATAATGTCGTTTTTTGACGTATTTTTAAGGTTAAAAAACGACATTATTACGTCATTATTTTTGCACCAACCTAATAAATAGCATTTACCGGCCTGAATGTCCAAGAAATTTCCACACAGAATATTCGTCCTCCGACAGCATTCGAACCTGCATCCTATACGGAACCATCATTTAGCTTGACGTGCCTTTACTTATTTGCCCACGAAGGAGTGTTCAAATAGCGAGGTCGAATTTACTATATTTAAACTTCAATCTTCCATGAATTTCTCACGTACATTCATTTGTGTTAGGTTGGTGCAAAAATAATGACGTAATAATGTCGTTTTTTGACGTTACGTCAAAAAACGACATTATTACGTCATTATTTTTGCATCAACCTAATATCTATAAAAAGAATGTTAAACATAAAAATGTCTTAAAATAATTGTCGGACTTTGTCCATTTCATTATATATATATATATATATTTGATATTTCCAGCCTATTTTTTTCATAGATGAATAACATTTTTTTAACTTCATTTTTTTACCTGAATATTCTGAGATTTTCGTCCAACCGATGAAGTCTATCTGGAGTTATTTCTCAAAAATTTTTTTCCAAAATATATATGGGGCATATTTCTTTTCATATAATGGGAACGAACTGTTTAGTGAACCAACCCCTGTTGTGGGGCAAGGCTATTTTACTACTTTCGTGTCTCTCGTCCTGGAGCAAATGTCCAATAAACATTGCACTGACTTTTATCTGCAATTATTCAGACCAAACGTGCAGGCGTAATTATTAAGAGCTTGACATTTCCATAGTTTTCACCTTGAAATGCTTCACAGTGACATTCAAGATACAGGTCAACATCATTTTGTTTATTGTTAGGGTCGAGGTAGAGAAAGTGGGATTTATTGTCTTGCGATGACAACAGCAGTGAAAACTGAAATTAGAACCTGATTCCTTCATGGCATACATTTTTGAATAGATACAAGTTATAACGATTCCTTCAATCTGGTAAGAATAAATAAACGCTGTAATCTAACAAGGAAATAGCTGAAGAAAACAACATGATTAAGTTTGATCATTCTTAAACTAAAACAAACAGATGCACTTATTTGTATTTTCAACATTTATTCTAGGATGTGCAGGGCTTTCATGAGGTTAGACTGAATGCTTTTACATATCAACCTTATTGGGTTATTTAATGTCTAAGTTTGTATGGGGCACCCAGTGTGGAGTGACTTCATCAATCAGTAGCAACGGTTAAATAGACTAGCCTAACTTACGATTACCACACGTTGATTGGTTGATTTTACGACATCTCAGCCATTTTGGGGTTATTTAATGTCTAATTTTGCATGGTGATCGGACTCACTTTTCTTTTATCTGCCACGTCCCTTGCGGACATAGGTGATCATGGCGCTCCACAATTTTCTATCCCGCGTGGCTTTAAGTAGTTTTTTTCTCCTTTTCATAAGGAAACCTCCTCCTCGCTCCCATTTCTGCCAGCCATTCACACGAGCTCGTCAGCTTCTATCTCTCTTGCGCGTAATGTACCCGATAAGGGTTAAGTTATCCAAGCCCTTCTTCCTTATTATGTGTCCAAGGAATCTCAGCTGTCTCTTCCTGATTCTCAGTATAAGGGTTCTTTCTGTTGCCATTTTCTTTAAGTCTTCTTTGTTGGTTACTAGCTTTTTTTCATAGAATTTACAGAATCCTTTTGCAGAAGCTTCTGCTACATCAGGATGGATATACACATAACAATCCACCTCCCTTTTCTTTGTTTCTAATGAAAGTCTTCCGTTTCTCAGCACCTTACTTATCTTTTAGAATGCTATTTTCACTAGCCCAATGAGATTTTCGGATAATGGTGTCTCATTTTCCATCCTAAGTAGAAGTATTCTTTCTTTCATTTGCCATTTTCTTTAATATTTCCTTGTTGCTTACTCATTCCATCAGTGGAATTTTTCTGTAGAACCACATTTCTGCAGCTTCTAGTGTTTTTCGCCATCCTCTCTTTAGAAATTGTCCAACAAACTAGCCTCGGTAAAACATTAACATACTGATTTTTGGTTTGTTGATTTTATTACATATCAACTCTCGTTTGAGGAGAGACACTCACTTAATGGATAGAAATATTCAACGATATTTGTCTCATTAACTATTACATCACGCCGAGACGTCTGTCTGTGGCTTTATGTAAGCATAAATATATAGGAAGCGTCTTAACAGAGGACGGTAAGTGTGACACCGAGATCCATAGACGTATTGGAATGGCCAAGGACATATTCTAAAAGCAGGACAGAGTCTTGCGAGACAGGAGGATATCTTTGCTAACAAAGAAAATAATACAGAATTGTTACGTGATATCTGTCATTCTTTACGGCAGCGAAATCTGGACGATTTCCTCAAAGATGAAGAAGAGACTCGAGGCGACAGAGATGTGGTTCTACAGAAGGCTGCTAAGGATATCATGGACTGAGCGTGTGTGCAACGATGAGATTTTAGAGAGGTTGCAAACAAGGAGGACGCTTATATTTAATATCAGGAAGAGGCAGCTGAAGTTTCTGGAACACATAAAGAGGAAGGAGGGCCTGGGGAATCTGATACTCACGGGTCGACTAGAGGGAAAGAAAGAAGGGAAAACAATGCGTGACACACCTGGCGAGCCTAAGCAAATGGATAACAGAAGGTGATCTAAGGGAGGAAGCAGTGGAAAGGAACTTGCTGAGATCTGCAAGGGATAGAGGGAGGTGGAGAGCCATGATCGCCTACGTCCTTAAAGGACGTGGCAGATAAAAGAAAAGATATATCAGTCATTGGCTATCAGTAAATGCTTTAGTTGCAGTAAAAAAAGTATATAATATTTCCTATGACTACAATATTTATTTAACTAGATTAGAAATGGAATTAACTTGAGTTCTATTAACATAAATAAGCAAGCTATCGATTTGAAATGTATACGAATTTCAGAAGGCTTGACGTAGACACATGGTCAGATTAATAGAGATTTCTTAAACGTTCTATCGCTCCACATCACTTTACGATTTAGTATCTAAGCGTACGCAAGTCTTGAAAAAAAGCAGGTAAAAAACTGAGCTGAAAAAATGTTATTCATCTGTGAAAAAAAATAGATCGGAAATATCAAATACCTATATATATATATATATATATATATATATATATATATATATATATATATATATATATATATATATATATGTGTGTATTAAAAAATTAATAGACTTAAAATATGGTTTTTCGCTACACAGTTCCAACCATGTTGAGCACTTTTTTGTAAAAATAAAAATATCTATAAGAACACCGGATTATATATCTTACTGTTCTTTTTATTAATATACATACATATATATATATATATATATATATATATATATATATATATATATATATAATGTAAATTCTTGGGAATTGAAAAATGAAGGAATATTATAGATTCCAAATAGTCTTAGAGATAGCTGTGATTTATGTTTAGAAGAAAAAATTAAGATAATAAAATACAATAATCAAAGCCAACTATTGAAGCACAGAAAAAAATTTGTGTTAAAATGTTGACATAAAAACAAATTCAAATTTCCATAATATATATTTTACCTTAATTAGATACCATATTTCCATAATATATTTTTACTTTAACTGGCTACCCTAAATCACTCCCCTCTAAATCTTCTAATGTCGACAGAAAAATCAAAAACTACTTCTAATTTTCATATTGAATTCCGCTTTCTGAAATCTTTTTATACTATATTAATTATAATTTATGAAATTTCCTCTGCTTGAATATCTCCCTAACTCTCTTTCCTTTAATACCTTAAATCTTTTTTTTTATATACGTTAAATTGTTTTTGGATTCATTTTTTTATTTCTTCTTTAACTTTTAATTAAAATTTATTTTTCCATATAACACCCAATTGGTGTCATAAGGTTAATATTCGTTTTCTTTAATAAAACTTCTTCCCTTTAAGAAAGATATCTTGCACCCTGCCCTTACCCCTGTTTCGTGTCTTTCGTCTGACTGAAACATTGAAATGTGTAAACTCAATATTCGATGTTTCGGCAAGTTGGATTTGGGTTGATTTCACAGATAAATTCTACTTTCTGCCTCATCTTTGTAGACTTGAACTCATTCCACACTGGGTTGATAAGACAGACGACCGATATCTTCTTCTGCCGAAATAGACTATTCCCCATATGAGGTATTTTGAATTTATTTGTTTATTTAATTTACACACACACACACACACACATATATATATATATATATATATATATATATATATATATATATATATATATATATATATATGCTGCGGTTCAAACGTTTGAAGCCATCCACAGAAATCCCATGTGATGAACTTGACATGAGAGTGAAAAAAAAATGAAAAAGTGATTTTAAAATCACGGAAAAAAGAATGGAATAAATTATCAAACTTATACTTTGAGGGACTTTTGCAACCAATACGAATATATTTTGGTGCAGTAATCAAGGCTAAAGGAGGATATTTTGACGAGAGCAAAATTTAATCATAAAATGCTTTCTTTTTTTGCCATAATAACATTTCTGATAAAAAAAAAATCATGTCTTACATTTTTTTTTTAATCATATGTAATTTTTTCTTTTATATAAATTACAAAATAACTCCTTTTGGGGCAATTTAAAAAAAAATTACTAGAGTTTTCCTCAAATATTTGAACAGAAGTGTATAAATATATGCATAAAATGGTGTGACAGTATTGTAACAGTGAAACCAATGAGTGAGATTGAATTGTTATGAGATAAACATTCTCCAATCGTACATTCGAATTCATCAACATTGTAAATGGAGCTATTTGTATCACTACAACCCGATTTCAGAAACAATTAAAATAGACACACACACACAGACATATATATATATATATATATATATATATATATATATATATATATATATATATATATATATATATATATATATATATATACACACTCACACATATATACATATAAAAAGAAAAGAAAGAACTTCACTTTTGTTTCTTTGCTTGACTAAAGAACGGGCGGCGAAGGAGCTATTGACAAATCAATGTATAGATATGAGACAACCATTTGTTTCTTTGCTGGAAAACAATAGAAAATAAAAAAATAACAATGAAATTCCTTGCCTTTTATAATCAATAATGCATTTCTCATCACACACAAACATGTACGCATATATATATATATATATATATATATATATATATATATATATATATATATATATATATATATAAATGAAAGTTATTAAAGGATCACTTATTTATTTTGTATTCGAAATATAAAAAAATAAGCAAAAACAACTTTATCAAAAAACGCTCGTCCGTCTTTAACAAAAGCTGTATAAATGAAGAATTGCTGCCCAAATGCATAATATTTAAACACAGAGACACAGGCACACATACTTACACACATTTTATATATATATATATATATATATATATATATATATATATATATATATATATATATATATTTATAACCAAATGTGAGAATGAACAAATGGAGTAAAATTCCACAGTTCGTAGCATTCGGTGATATATTTCTCGCAACTGTCAGTGTGGGCTTGTCTATGTTGCACTTTATCATGACATGAAAAAAAAACTCATCCACCTCCACCTTAGTAAGCTTACTTTTCTATTTACCGTAGATCTAGCATTTAATTGGCCAATCAAGACATACCCACAAGTCTATTTTTAATAATGACCTTGTTCTCCGCACATTAACTTTCGGAAAAGGTTTAACACTTTTTTTTCAAATTTTCTTAAAATTCATTTAATCACTAGTTACGTAAAATCGCCTGAAGAACTACAAAGTATTGAAACATGAAAGTTCTTATGTAGCGATTTCATCATGTTATTATTATAATCTCTTATAATATATATATATGTGTGTGTGTGTGTGTGTGTTAGACAGACATATTTCTATTATTTCAAATGGTCTATATAGGGGAAAGCCATGTTTGATTAGACGATCCGTTTATTTTAATCTGTATTTATTTCGTCTATCGGCCTGCGTCATAAACGGAACGTCTACTCAAGTAGTGTAACCACTAAATATAACAATAAATAACATTTGAAGATATATATATATATATATATATATATATATATATATATATATATGTAGAGAGAGAGAGAGAGAAAGACAGAGAAAGAGACATATATATATATATATATATATATATATGAGAGAGAGAGAGAGAGAGAGCCAGACAGACAGGCACAGATAGAAAGACGGAGAGCGATGTAGAGAGATTGCGCAAAATTATTAGCTATTATAGCGAAAATAATTAATACATGTTTCTGGGATATCTCTGTTGGCTGAGATAGTTGTGAATTTATAACAGGCGCCATTCGAATGACATGAATTCAAATGTTGGTATTCCGGATATATAAGAGATACCTTTAGAAGGTATTCTTATATTTCGAAGATACCGCGTCAGGAATTTCCTATCGCCTATTTCTCTCGACCTTTTGCTGGAATGCGTTAAGTTTGGGAATTATCTCCACTATACTTCGACATACACAAAACAAAGTCCGTGTGAACATTCCCGTCGGGATTTCCTTGGTGTATCCTGTCCAGTTCTTAATGGAATCGCTATCATTTTTTAGTATGTGTCTCACTCAAGATGATGCAAGAATAGAATGTGCACACACTTTATTTCAACGAATACAAATGCAGGGGTGACCTAGCAGACTGACCTCTTGCTCACTGAGTGCAGATTTATGTGACGAGTACTGCTACACTTGCAAGCATTGGAAAGAATTTTTTTACCGTCTGGAATATAAACGGGATGCTTTACTGGCGTAATGCATATCGATTAGAAACGGGAAATTGGTGTTTCGTGTTCGAATTTCAGTCGAGTTCATTGCATTCACTTTTGGCTATGAAAAAGTTAATGGGAAGTTTTTTTTTTTTTTTTTAGATCTTTTCAGCCTTTGTTGAAACCCGGGAAGATAGTACTCATTAGTTTCAAGTACCATTACGAAATGTATCTATCAATCTTATCTCCCTACCATTTACGGGGAAATATAAAAAATTTCTTTACTGGGCGTGGTAGTTAATTTTTAGCGAAGCTCATACGATGCAGCCAACGAAAAGATTGTGGACTAAATAATGACACTTTGATGCCGACTGACGTCGATCTCGTCGATGGACTGTCATGAAGATTCATTTGAGAAAGTAGTCTCTCTTACATCGCACACGAGAACGTAAGGTCCACACACACATTTCCTGGTTTATATAAACTGACGAAATCAAAATTTGAATATTTTTTTTTTATGTTAAATATGAGAGATGAAGTCTTGGCTTCACATTAATCATGACAATGACTTCGTTAAAAGTTTAGTCCTGCGTTTAACTGGGTAAATATCTTGCCATCAATGTTTGATGATGGGGATTATGCTTAATCTCCGCTGCACAGAATTTACAGTGAT
>OZ010577.1:34438254-34443254 GCA_963932145.1 Acanthosepion lycidas | reverse complement strand
AGTTACGAAAAAAAATTACCTAAAATAAATAGACAACACTTGTCTATATTATTTAATGAAACGTGTATGAATATATATATATATATATATATATATATATATATATATATATATATATATATCTTTTTTTTTGTGCTAACGAGCGTTAGTATTCAGCAGAACTTTTCCTTACAGATGTCCAATTATGAATATGAAAATTCCAAGTAGATCTGAAAGCCTTGCTTTTAGTTAAATCAATCGTTGACCACCATGCAGTAATGTTTAGTGCCTTTTGTAAATATTTCGATGTCTATTCATATCATCTTTACAACAGACAGTGAAATATTAACAAAACGTACCAAAAATCCTTTTGTCTTATTCAGGTATTGCCTCAGGTTTTTACTCTTAGACAGGTATTGCCTCAGGTTTTTACTCTTAGACAGGTATTGCCTCTGGTTTTTACTCTTAGACAGGTATTGCCTCTGGTTTTTACTCTTAGACAGGTATTGCCTCAGGTTTTTACTCTTAGACAGGTGTTGCCTCTGGTTTTTACTCTTAATCAGGTATTGCCTCAGGTTTTTACTCTTAATCAGGTATTGCCTCAGGTCTTTACTCTTAGTCAGGTATTGCCTTCAGGTTTTTAGATTCGCTTTCCTCTCTTTAGTTCTTATTGTTGAAATATAACTGTTCATCTGTCCTATTTAATTTAAGTGTGCCTTCTTTTAAAATTATACAATCTGCCTAATTTTGTCAGGTCAATATCCATACGACCGACCATTTTAAAAATATATATAAAACAGCTCTGACATTACAGTATGTCTTGATCAAAACTTGAGGGATTATTCCCCTTGTCTGCTAAGGAACTTCTCCTAATGACCACTATATGATGTTGCGAAAAAGCAATATAAAAAGGAAAAGCGTGAACACATTTTCTATTCTTCTTTCTCGTTTTACCCTGAGGTAGCGATCAAAACGTATCTCGTCTCCCGTCAGGGTGGCTAGTCAGTCCCCGGTGAACCACGTGTCGCATTGCACATTCACATATTACAAATTCCCTAAGCTGATAAGTCTAACAAGCAGAAAGAAACTGTTGTATAATGTAAATCTATCAATATTTTCAATAGGTTTTTTTACAGAAACTATGCAGACGAATAAGTGTATATCTAAATATATCCCCATTTTTTAACAGGAGTAGAGGTTCATAACTTTTTTTCCAGTCTAGGATTGAGTTTCAAGTTCATTCTAAAGTCTTCTCCTTCTTTTTCACTCATAATAGCTCCTTGCGTCTTAGTGGTATTATCGCCTTTCTTGGGGTTAATTGAGAAAAGAAATTACACACTTTTTTCAGATATAGAAAAAATATTTTAACTCCGTAATACTGTTTGTAATTTTATCTTTATGTTCAATAAAGCGTCCCCTTCGTCCACAATACTTTCACTACATTTTCACGACCACTAAAATGTAGCTTAGTTGTGGCACAACTCGGTCAATAATGGTCATTTTCTACGCGTAACTTAGATGTGGCACGAGGCCGAAAGTATGGGGCACCCAGCAAGGATCGAACTCATATCTCAGTCGTTATTGTTCTAGCTAGACAAGCATTCTAACAATTACACCATGTCGAAGTGCCACTGATTTTCTAAGCGTAGCTTAGATGTGACACAAGGCTGAAAGAATGGAGCACCCAGTGAAGTTCGAACTCACCACTCAGTCGTAATTGTTCTAGCGAGACAAGATCGTTAACCATTATACTAAGTCGAAATATCCAAAATTATTTTCTAAGGGTAGCTTAGATGTGGCACAAGGGCGAAAGGATGGAGCACTTAATGAGGATCAAACTCACTGCCAATGGATCTAACGAAACAAACATCCTAACCATTACACCACATCGAAATGTTCAAAATGATTTTCTATGCGTAGCTTAGATGTGACACAAGGCCAAAAGAATGGAGCACCCAGTGAGAATCGAACTTACTTCTCAGTCGTTATTGTTCTAGCTAGACAAGCAACCTAACCATTACACCACATTGAAGTGCCCTTGATTTTCTAAGCGTAGCTTAGATATGACACAAGTCTGAAAGAACGGAGCACCTAGTGAAGATCGAACTCACTATTCAGTCGTAACTGTTCTAGCGAGACAAGCTCGTTAACCATTATACTACGTCGAAATATCCAATATGATTTTCTAAGCAAAGATTAAATGTGACACAAAGCCGAAAGAATGAGTACTTAGAGAGGATCGAACTCACTACTTAGTAGTAATGGATCTAGCGAGACAAGCTTGCTAACACCTACACCATGTCGAAGCGCTCTTCACTCGCCATAATATGCATCTATTAACTGACGTCACTATTCGCAATATAAATTAGAAACGTCACTACAGACTATCACTAACCTTTAATGCAGGATCTAAAATGCATAGAAAAGAAAGAAAACTATAGCTCCTTACTTGCTGACTGCAACAAAAAAATGTCATGATGACAGACTCATCCCTTATTTTAGTGCGAAGAGGAACTGCTGCCGTTGTGTTGGAATCGTGAGAAACCAGACACATCTGTTTTAATTTTATTTCCTGCCTCTCTGAAGACAAAAAATTAACCCCATATCAAAAATGGTCCGGTTATACTTAACATCAGGAAGAGGCAGGTGAAATCTCTGGGTCACATAATGAGGAAAGAGGGCTTAGAAATCTGATACTCACATGACAGATTGGGAGAAAGAGGAAAAGAGGAAAGCAGCGCGTAACATATTTGATGAACTTCAGTAAATGGATGGTAGAACAGGGTTTGGGAGCAATAACAATACAAAACTTAGGAGCTACAAGGGACAGGAAGAGCCATGATCGTCTACATCCTGAAGGGAGACGTCATTTAAAAGAAAAAGATAAGAAGCTCGTAAGGAAGCCGTTCGATGGGATAAGAAATTAATTTTACAATTGCCTTTACATAAAAATAAAACAGCTTTCTTCGACGCTTTTTTTCCTCTTCACATTTTTGGTATCAAGCGCGTTTTATTAGGGCCCCTGTAAAGATATGCTATTGTGTTATTGCAGTGGACAGGTTCTTGTGGTGATGGCGTCAATTGTTAGGGTGGAAGAATCGCGTGTTGGATTAGTTATGTGTACGATAGACATTTTCTCCCACTTACCCTTCGGCCTTGTGCCACAAAACACTATGTAAAAATATTCTCTAAATAAACTCTCTACCGCACTTGTGATGCAGCAGCCTTGGAGTCGAAAACCTATCCTGACTTATATATTTTAACCGTATTCGGCTTTTTATTTCCTGTCTCCGATTCGATATTGATCGCTGTCAAGGTTACGTGTGTAAAATTGAAGAGTTCGGCTTTTGCTGTGACGAACAAGAAAAGAGAGAGACAGATAGAGAAAGACGATCGAACATGGAAGGGCTGCCACAGAACTGTTTTCATATCGGGGCATCAGGAATTGGCAAGAACACGAAAGAAAAATTAAAAAGCCGATAGCGAAAGGATAGAAAGATCAATGCTATTCATGTGATCACCGGGAAATATGATTCACTTGGCAGAAATTCCATGTATAACTGGCAAGCTTGTTTAGACATTGTTTCGTTTTTCCTGTTAAAAAGACTAAGCAGCAATTTGCTTTATTACTTACGATTCGGTTTTTTTTTTGTGTGTTTGTTTTGTTTTTTGTTGTTGTTTTTTTTTTTTTTTTGCTTTGTTCGATTCTTTTTTCTTAATTGTCTTTTGTCTTAATCTAAAAAATGTTTCATTTTGATCTTTAGATAAAGCAAGTACTTTTACGTTTCGCTTTGTCATTCGGTTTTCAATGACTTTTTTCACTATTCTTATTTAGATTTTTTTTCTTCAAAATCGAAATACTGCAAAGAGGAATCTTTTTGCTATGCGCGGCAATTACTTGGGAACTAGGTCGTTCGTGGAACACCATGTTCTAATTATAGAGCCGTATTTATAAACATAATAACAATGTGTGCCTCTGATTAAGAGTGTGGGTGTAATTGTTAAAAAGAACAGAGAAAAACTAAAATTATATCACTAATAAATATACGCCATATTTATCTGGCAATTTCGTTAATTATATAGCAAAAGAACTTAGACAGCACTTGCTTTGACCTCTGGCTTACCTAGTATTATTTCGGCTCTAAGGATGAAATTGTCCAAATCGTATAACAGCGTAATTGTCCAGCCCACAAAATGTTTAATATCTAAAATCTACTAAACTGAGTTTTTTCCACGTTTTCGGATAACACGTTCAGCCATCTTGACATCATTTTGTCCTAAGAATCACCGAAAAACTCTTTGAGTTATTCAGCTAGAAAGAGAGCAATGTTAAAATCGTTTTGTGTTGAACCCAATGTCTTCCCAGCTGAGCCATGGTGAGAGAAAAATATCATTCAGGTCTCAGTAATGGTACCAAAATTCATACTCCGGCTCCCATCTTCAAATCCATTCAAGTACCATCAAGAGATCGATCAATATGGTTATAAACGAAGGAAAAGTAGAAAGGAAAACTGGATCAAGCGGTCACAACAAGGGAGATCATGATTTCAACTAAGAACTAAATACATTCTTATTGTTCAAAGTAGAGTCCAATAGTGTTATAGAATTGCACGGAGAATTCCAGTAATATGTCTTTAAGCATTTCTAAGATACACGTTTTAGACAATTTTGCTGTTACACCTGGTATATATATATATATATATATATATATATATATATATATATATATATATATAGGTGGGATGTGTGGGATGTATTTACTATTATTTAAAGAATATCAAATACTTAAAATCCCATGTTTAATAATTTTAATTTCATAAGAGCGCTAAAAAGAAGCACTCCATCTTCAAGAAGTACAAACAAATCTTGAAGAATGAGAGCTGTTTTTTTAGAGCTCTCATGAAATAAAAATTATTACCAATGGGATTTTAAGTGTCTGATATTCTTTAATTAATAATAATTTTTCTGTCTTTTGACATAGAGCTCTCCCTGGTTCTGTTCTGTATACTCCTGGAAATTCC
>OZ010577.1:34383254-34433254 GCA_963932145.1 Acanthosepion lycidas | reverse complement strand
TCGACTTCGAATGAAATAGAGTTTCTAGTCGGTGCTCTTTTTAAGGCTTCAGTATTTTAAAATTATAGGCATTATCATTTCATGGGAACTAATGCTGAGTGAAAAGTAATTATTTCCTAATTTTGTATAATATATCGTAATGAGTACAGAATGAGGATTGAACTCACAATGCTTGCGATTAGGCTACGACAAAAACGTATTATCTATCACCCTATGTAGAACGCCAATCAGCAGTAGATATTTGCAAACCTAATAATGGGATACAAAGAGCTACATATGTAAACAGTCTGCGAGACTTGCTCGCTGTCACCCAATCGTATTCGTCCATGAAGAGCTGCACATAATCAGCTTAAATATGTTCCTCACAAGTCTGAAGCAATCATTACATTAGATATGATCTTTTTTATATTGGCTTGTTTGTGATTACTCTACGGTATCAATCTACTTTAATTCGAATGTCACTAAAAAATTAATTCATATTCTTTTATTGCAATATTAAAAGGAAATATGTGTATTTAGGCAGCAAATTCTCTTTTAGACATGTCTGATTGAATAAATTATAGAGATTATGTCTGTCAATTTTTAACAAAATCCGTTCATACTCACGAATAACCTTCCGTGTATTGATATTAAAAGATGAGAGAAATGTACTATAACTGTTTAAATTTATTTTATTTTCATTTCCTTTTGTATAAATACTTGCACCTCTAAACAACATACAGTTTTGTACTACTTGTAACCCTGAAGATGATCTTGGAAAAAGATCGAGACACTTAGGAAATTAAAATAAAAGTAATTTAAGCAGTTATAGCACATTTCTGTCAACTTTTAATATCAATACACGAAAGGTTATTCGTGAGTATGAACGGATTTTGTTAAAAATTAGCAGACATAATATCTGTAATTTATTAAAAGGAAAGTATACTAAAAAGAACTCAACAAATATATGGATTTCTAGTACCCCAAATCGTCTTTATTCTTTACAATTTTGGTATTAGGCTCGGTAAAAAATGTTTACTACCAGTTCTATTTTTTTTCATTCTTCCTTCATTATGCACGCTTGGATGAGCATGACACTTTTCGATTCATGATTGACAAAAGAATTGCCGTTGCATGCTGCCGTTACTTTCGGCGGAAGACTGGTTTCTAAGCAAGACTATATGAATGAGTTTGTCTCATTATTTAACCCATATTTTGAGGGAGAAGAAAGAGATTCATACCTTTTCTATAGGGTATTTGAGCGTAAGTATATGTAAAGAACTCGATCGGTATTCGAACTCGGTTCTCCGATGTCTTCTTCTGAGCCATTATCCACCAGCCAAATTTTATAACAAATTTAACTACAACAGTTTAACAGTAGAAGCACAAAACGCATACTAAATAGGACACCAAAGTTCAAATCTAATTCTCTCAATTCCTTCTCAATCGTGGCACAAGGATAGATGAAAAAATTAACCCCTGTTCTACTTTAATTACAAGATTTTTAGTAGAAGGATACTAAATAGAGGAGCCACGATGGAGTAATGAATACAGGCTCGGATTGAGGAATCGGAGAGCCGAGTTCGAATTCCATTCAAATCCATTACGTGTTAAAAAGTTATAGCACATACCTTTGGGAAAGATAAGAATCCTCTTCTTCTCTCCGATACTAGAGGTAAAATAGCAGGACAGACTGTGTTCTATAAGCCTTGGATGGCAACTGGTCTACCGCAGAAAAGAAGTGACAACCTACTGCGGGAAAAATCGGCCTCATCAGTCATTTATCGAAAGATACATAATCGCCTACGCGTGTATCACGCATGATACATAAATGACTGACGCCAAAAATAAAGACAAAATTCAAAGGCTTCCAGAACTAGTCCTCAACATAACCTCTTCCTTTCTCAACCGTAGTATCCCAACTTTGACAAAATACAAAGGAGAATCTGTAAATGTATGTCCTGACGTGGCATCTCAGGTTCTGTCATGATGGCATATATATATATACTCGCTGTATTGTTTTCTTATTCTCATCTCCTGTTAGTGTACTGCTTAAGAAGTTGACATCCCTGTTGAGCAGTTCCAGAGGATCAGGAGCGGAAACTATTATCTGTTGCTTCATGGAGTCTGTCATCATCCAGGGAACTCACGTTGCAAAACCCATTAAGTAGAGACGAGACTACGCCAAACTGCAGGTACTACATCAAATTACCATGCCTCACCTGAAGTCTTTCCCGGAGTTTTGCAATAGTGTTTCTTCTGTCATCTGTAACGAGAACATCAGCTGGTTTGGCCTTATTCCCATCCACAACAACAGCCTGTATGCCACCATTTAACCTCTCACTGTGATTAGTTTTTCTTTTCTCTTTAGAATGCTGCTGACTCTATTCACTTATCTTGATAATATACTTACATTAATTTCAGACAGCTTTTCTCTATATTCAATAACTTTCTGTGAATACTTACAGCATTTTTTCTTTGCTATAAATAAATTATTCCACGCTTTTTTACTTTCTGCTAATGTCTAGTTGCTCAGCCATTTTGAAAGAGTTTTTTTGAAAGGTGTCGAAAAGAAGAATGAAACTCCACAATTTTCCCTCTGGCCTTCTGGACACTTCAAGATTTACAACTAAAATAAAAGGAATTCTGACTAATTAGAAGATATATTAATGGGTTGTATTGATATAAGTATAATAAATGTATTGCTATTAGCCATAACACTAAACTCAGTCTATAATCTAAAGTAAAATTACATGAAATTTAGATAAATTTTTCGGTCAAAGTGAACATTGTTTTTTTTTTGGGGGGGGGGCGGTTACGGCTTCTTAACCATTTGTAGTCTATTTGAAACCGAAATATATTTCGGATTGTGGGAGTTTGCTTATATAACACGGTGTTCCCAAGTGGAACCCAGTCTAAGCACTGGCCGGGCTTGACACCGCTTAAATTCGGGGATTGATTAAGAAATACTGTTTTGATTTGGCTGTAGGCCATTCAAAGTATAACAAACAGAAAGCGTAACTTTAGACAGAGTTTGAAGAGACTTTAATACTTTAAGTAATAAACAGAATTGAGTCCGATATTTAAAAATAAATAACGCAATTAAACAATTGAAAGACAATGTTTCATATTAAAAAAAAAAAAAAGAAGATATTTGAAACTTCTAGAAAAAATATCAGGATAACGTTTTGATTTTATTGTTTGCTATTTATAAACTAAAAAAATACATGAAACCTTTTACATCCCCAAATTTGAATTGTATTTTTAAAAAATAACAGATTTAGAGCTTTGAAATGAGGCTATGGTTTTTCCTTACTGACCATAAAAGGAAATGAAATTTTGCAATTTGGATTAATCCGATTATGTGTATAGATTTTCCAACGTGATTTTCGACCTATTCCGATTCCACGTGAATCTATAAAATAAATGAATTACAAATTCAATTTGCTTTTACTAGTAAAATTTAAAATTTCCAATCTCAGTTATATATTTTTTTTCGGTTTTAATAAAATGTTTTACAAATAACATCGGCCAAACCGGAAACAACCAATTCGCTTGCGGCTAGGAAACGTGTTTTTAGCGAATACAGAAAATTAGGAAGAGGAGTAAGACAAGGATGCTTTCTTCTCGCTGGATTTATTTTACATGCGCAAAGAGGCAGACTTAGAGAACAAGATAACATTTTTGTCATTTGGGCGGCTATGGCTCGCCACCATTTCCTCTCTTTTGTAGCTCCTGTTGAAGTTTGTCTTTTTCTATATCTCCCCTGATCCCTGTTCTGCTAACCAACCATTTACGCCAGCTTTTTAAGTTACACGCTACTATCCTCTGTCACCTTTGCCTTCAAAATTCCCAGTGCGTGCAAATTTTCCAAGCCCTCTTTCCGCATAATTCCAACTGTCTCATTCTTATGCTACGTGTCAGTAACCTTTTAGCTTCCATTTTCTCTAAAACCTCGATATTGCTCACGTGTTCAGTCCATGGTATTCTCAACATCCTTCTGTAGAACAACGTTTCTGTTGACTTGAGTCTCTTCTTCATCTGTGATCTAGATTGTCCGTTATTTACCGCCATATAGGAGATCCAGTATTATTTAACAGGTCAGTACTCTTTTCTTTTGTTTCTAATTAAATTTCCACGTTCCTTAAAACTTTAAATAACACAGTTTTGATAGCAGGCGCAGAAGGGAAAACTAAATAAGTTCCTAAAGAATATAGTAATGAAAAGCGAGAAGAAAGGACTATGTATCAACTGTAAGAAGATAGAATGTATGGTTGTCAGTAAAATGACAGCTTTTCTCTAAATATTCAATAACTTTCTGTGAATATTTACAGCATTTTTCCTTCGCTATAAATAAATTATTCCGCGCCTTTTTACTTTCTTTTAATGTCTAGTTGTTCAGCCATTTTGAAAGAGGTTTAGGTAAATTACGAAATACCAAAATTAAACAGGTGAAACAATTTAGATATCTAGAAAGTGTTTTAACAGAGAAAGGAATATGTGACCTCGAAATCTGAAGACGCCCTAGGATAAATCACTTCCAAAGGTGTATTTATTTATTTTTCAAACAACTGATTTAAAATATTATGTAGACATATCTTCTAGTTCTTAATTTTCTGGTTATATATTGACTTGGTTGCCTTTTCTGGTTTGTTTTGAATAAATAAAATGAAAACGAAAAAAATCAAATGAAAAGCCGAGTAGTAAAATTTAAAATATTTAAATATGCAAAAATAGGTATTATTTTATTTTCAAACAGATTATAATCAATCTGCTTCCGCTTTAAGTGTTTTTCACACTACGAACAAGAAACAAAAAGGTTTTTTGTAATATTTGCATCAACCCTTTTAGCCTTGCGTTTCTGAACAATTTTAATGCTTCTGGATGAGCTCCTGAGTTAAAATTCGCAAATAATCGTTATGTAATGCTTCATGGTAGATATAAAAATAGTTACAAGTGTTTTACACCCCGTTCAACTAGTGGCTGGGCATTAAGACAATTTTTCTACCACTGTTCAACTGGTGGCTAGGCAATCATTTTTCTCATTCACCGGTAAAGCGGTGGTCAGGGCTCAATGGTTTCATGACAGACCTTACTTTATGATCACACAAATATTGTGACTAAAATCAGAAATTGTTTTTAGTTATTTGACAAACATATTCAGAAAACTGCTTGGCTAATCATGAAAATTTAACTTGCCTTTTGCTAAATATTAAGGAAAATAATTTTATTGGGTATTAAATCCTCTCATGATGATTTAATACCCAATAAAGAAAGTTAAAAACACATTGAACTGAAAGCATCAGATTTTGAATGTCTCATGAACTAAACTTCTTGGATGGTAACTGGTCTACGACAGAAAGAAATAGCAAACTACTGCGCGAAAAAAAAATCTGCCTCGTCAGTCATGTATTGAAAGATACATGATCACCTAAGCGCGTATCACCTATGGCACATGACTGACTGAATGAACTAAATATTAAGAAAAAAAAATAGGGTAAATGAAATTAAAATAAATATATATGGGTTTTATTTTGAAAAATCAAATTCAAAGGTCAATACGAAAAATTTATTTTGTAAACTGAAATAAACTAAAATTAAAATCTAAATTATTCAAAAATACGTTTAATTTCATTTTCAGTCTAATCTTTTCAAACAACTTGGGATTAATATGATTTCAACGGTTTTCTTTTTTCATCACATTCTAAGAAATGAACAAGAAGGTTATTGGGATTTTTTTTGGGGGGGGGGGCGTTATGATATTTACTTTACGGTCACGTGCTTACAATTCTCACAAATGCTATGACTAAAAGAAAAAATTCCATTTAATCACTTGACATACGTATTCAGAAAGCTACTTGAAAAAACATGAAAGACAGGATCTTGCTGAAAGCCACGATCAGCCACATCTTGAAAGTACATGACATATTAAAAAGAAAAATAAGATGGGATAAACACCACAAGCTAATTAAACAAATAGAAATATTTTCTGATTCTATCCACTGAAATCTTCCTGAATGTATTACGTGATGTTTTTAAAAATAAATTCCTTTAAAACATATTCGCTAAAGAAGTGACAAGTCAAAAATATTTATGTAAATGTTTTTTTTTAAAAGATCGGACATACCTTAGAAAACTTCTAAGTTAAATAAAAGCGTATAGTTCATATCGTTTTTTAACTTGTAAAACTAATCGTGAGTTGCTTTGTTATTAGGGCGAGAAAAATCTAAAAGTGCTGAAATCGGCCAAAGCTTCTGGGTCAACGGCGCATTATGAATCATAATTACCCATAATTATACTGTATACTGTTTGCCATGGTCTCCGATCAATATATTGTGGCCGACGGCAACCGAGGCTCATTCACAGCCCTGACGGTCACGTAGTAAAGAAGATATATTTATTATGATTGCTTTTTATAAAAATTCAAGTGTCATCAATTAGAAATTTTAATTATTTTATCATTATACTATTATTTCAAATAACAGCATGCTATTCATTAACTCGTCTAAACATTCAAACTTTCGCACTGACAGGGTACAAAATGAATAGTACACTTGCTTTGGTCATCTGTTATCTAATTACCCACAGGTGTCTAAAATAAATCATGTCTACATACGTTGTCAGCAGTAAGCATAATCTGACGACATTTATCATCAATTTTAGCAAGTATTTTTTATATTAATATCAAATGCTTTTTTTTTAATCACAGATTCTCTCGACCCACATTTAACGTATTGTAAGTAGTAATATTATCATTAACTTTTTCTTAGATTAAACATTTCGTTTATTTTTTATTTTAGTCGTTTTTTTTTTTATCACAAATTTCAGACCTTCATTCTACAGCTATTATTAAGCAGCAATAAAAAACAAAGACAAGTGCCGAACACTCTTCGTAAAACAACTGAATGTTCGAGGCAGATGCTTTGGCTACAAAGTCTTCGCGGTCAGAGGTAATCAAATTTCGTCTTAGAGCATTCATTCGTTATTTTCCTTTACTTCGCCTGTCTTGATATTAAATATCGGCACCTTGCATTTACAGGTAGGGTAATGATTGCGGCTGGAAAGACGAAATCGTCGAGTCGACTTCTAATCCCGATGAAGTTCGTTACACACACTTTCATGCAAATTACTCTGGAAAACATATAAATCCGTCTATTCTGTCTCATCTCAACCATTGGTTAAATACGTCATACTGACCCCTCTGGGTGTGGTATTAATAGAAAGTTAAAAACTCTTTGAGTTGAAAGAGTGCTTCTTACTGAATGTCCCATGAACTAAATATTAAAAAGAATTAAAAATATTATAATTAAATTGTAGAAAAAATATATAGCTATATTTTGAAAAATCAAATTCAAAGGCCAGTATGAAAAAATAATTTGTAATCGGAAAAAAATTAAAATATGCAACAATTGTCTGCTTTCACAAGATCAATCTGACTCAAACTGTTGTATTTTTTCAGAAAATTCTAACCAAGGAACAAGATCATTGGAATATTTGCTTTACGATCTTTAATTTAGGGTCACGTGCTTAAAATTCACACAAAAATAATATTTTGATTTTCTTAGCGCAGTTTAGATGTGGCACAAGGCCGAAAGAACGGAACACCCAGTGAAGATCGAACTCACTACTCAGTCGTAATTGTTCTAGCGTGAGAAGCTTGCTAACTATTACGCCACAACGAGGTGTCCATAATGATTTTCTAAGCGTAGCTTAGATGTGGCATAAGGCCGAAAGTGTGGAGCACCCAGTGAGGATCGAACTCACTGCTAAGCCGTAATGGATTAAGGGAAACATTCTTGCTAACCATTACACTACCTCGAAGTGACAAAACCTACACAAATATTATGCCTAAAACCAGAAATTCCATTTAGGGGTATTCAGAAACCTATTTGCCAATTCATAAAAAGACAGGATCTTGTCGATAGTTCTTAAGTTTAGGAGAAGAACAATTCTAAATTTGAAAAAGAGCCAGCCACCTGAAACTACAAAATGATAAAACATGGGAAAATAACTATTTCCCTCGAAATAGAATGGCAATTCATTGATAAGAAAAGAAAAGAAATTTGTAAATGTCCATGATCGCCTACATACTAAAGCATCTTTTTTTTTAATAATCGTATATTCGAATGTCTTTAAATGCTTACAATCCAATCTTTAGGTTTTTATTTAACATCTAACTACCTTTTTGTATAAAAAAGAACCGATTTCTCCAACATATCTATCACGAATTAAAAAAAGGAACAATTTGGACATATATGTAGATTAATTCCAGGAATATAACAATTTTATTCGGGTTTAGTGTTTATTTTATCAAGTCCTTTTTTTTCTTTCAGCTTTCTCATTTTTCTATACAGATGCGATGCTATCACACAAGAACATTCTATTACTGGGTTTTCTTACACTGAAACTAAATTGGATGCAGATGCCAGTCAGCTTGTAAGAGAAGATGAATGCAATGAACGCATTGATAATTCGAAGCGGGAGATATAACTTTGTCATTGGTCTTCTTACGTTGTCATCAGGTTCAATTGAACATTCTTCGATATACCAATTACTTTCAGGAGGTGGAAAATCACGGTTCCTGCTCGCTATAAACATAATTCAAAGATGGGGATCAAAGCCGTGAATCCAGCGGTTATTCTGGGTCGGCTTACGAGATATCACGCAAGAATGTTCTTTATTTTTGCTATTGTTAATTTGTTAGAGATCATTTGAAGATGGTTAGGAAGGTAATGATTTTTCTGAAGAGCTAACGAGTTATCTCAATGAAATAGATTCACGAACAAAAAAGATCCGTCAAAACTGCTTAATTTTAAAGCAATGCAAATAGAAAATACTCAGTTAATTTATTGAATCAATTTCTAGATCTACTGCTAGAAAATTTGCTTCAATGTGACGTGCTAGACATTTTTTTTCTTGACAGAATCTATCTTACGATTTTTAAGGTCTACACTTCGTCCATCCATTCAATATTGTGTTTATATCAGATTTGGTTCTTCTGATAAGTATTTAGAGAGGCTTGATAAAATCCAAAGAAGAATTTACAATGCTGCTGGTCCTGATCTGGCATCTTACCTTCAGTTACATTCCCACCGCCATAACATAGCTTTCTTGTACATTTTCTATATAAAAAAAATCAGGTTAATTGTTCAGATTAAACTTTCTTCTTTGTTACCTCGACTTTACGAATTAAATAGCAGTAGTAGATCGTTGGATGGATTCCAACATTTTACAGATTAAATTGTCAGATTTCGCCTAAGTTTTATGCCTACAGATTTTCTCAGGCACTTCCGGCTTGTGGAACTCTCTTCCAGCCTTTTAGTTGCCAGTCAAATTTGTTCGTCAACAATTTAAATTTTGCGTCAATTGTTATGTACTGTATGGTTATTTGCAGTTCAATTATCGGTCTATGATTTTTTCCTCAGATTCATATATCCTCAGCATGCCTTTTGTCTTAGTGATTGTATCACTGTGATTGGGCGGAATTATATATATATATATATATATATATATATATATATATATATATATATATATATATATATATATATATGTAATATAAAAGGCTCAAACACTAATAGTCTATGGTCATAATTTATTACATTGTAATCGTAATCACGATCCAATTCATCAGACCTACAAAATCAAAAAAAAAAGAAGCTTTTTTTTCTTTTCTTTTTTTTTAATTGAGCCTTTTATATTATATTCTTATTCTGTCCCGGACATTGAGTTCTACCTGGATTATATCCTCTTGGGAATTTATATATATATATATATATATATATATATATATATATATATATATATATATATATATATATATATATATATATTAACCACTAATATTATCAATATCTATCTATCTATATCTATATCTATCTATCTATCTATCTATATATATATATATATATATATATATATATATATATATATTGACCACTAATATTATCAATATCTATGTATTTATATATATATATATATATATATATATATATATATATTGGCCACTAATATTATCAATATCTATCTATCTATCTATCTATATAAGTTAATTTTGAGAGGGTTCATAAAATGCAGTCGTAACAAGTACACTTAAAGTTAGATATGTCACCAACGTATAGACAACAAGAAGAATTGATTAGTTTTTTTTTCTTTCTAGACAGTAATATGCGATTATGTAACAGTACCAACGTTGAAAATTACGCAATGCATTTTTGCAATTTAGAAGAAAATTATGAAGTAACAGACGTCTCCAAATTCGGTGAAGAAAATATTCACACATTCGAATAGGGCCATTATTGATTTACAAATTTCTGGACTTCATAAAATAAAAAAAGTATTGATTTAAATTTTTTAAAAACATCTGGGAAATCAATATTCCTTGCATAAAATAGCCCATTCTTTTCTCCTACGTTGTTATTGTCGTGCAGACGCTGCCATTTTAACTCGGACATAGTCCAATGTAATAATTTTAGAAGAGACAGAAATATAGTTGGAAGCTTATTTTTGTCCTTTTTGATCTCATACCTTCTTTGCTTTGGTAGTCACAATATTTGGCGTCAAAGTCATATTTCTGGCGCTACAAGTGTTTCTTACTTTAAAAAGAAATTATCGTTACACGTCACCCCCAGCAACTCTGTATTTCTAATACAGTAGAGAGGGTTGCAGGGAGTGAAAGAGAAAAAGAAGATTATAGTGGAAAGGATTGAGGAAACTAAAATAAAAGAACAGATTTCAAGAAGACAAAAGATGGCGATTGACGATGCAATTAAATTTTGGAAGATCGTAGTTATAACGGGAGCAAGAAATTGATAGGGTGGAAATTGCGAGAAAAGAAAACGTTAGAATAGAAATGACAGTTGCATCTAGCTAGTTCAACAGGAAAAAGGTGAGAGCTAGTTGCCAGTCTAGTAGCACAATTAAATGTCGTCGATGCACCAAGGTTTAAAAAGAAGACTCATCAGAACATTTGCCATGGAATTATTTGTGGAAAAGACAGAGGGAAGTCACGTCACGTCACGTCGGTTAGAAAGTGACTGAAGTTGAGATCTGGTCAGGATCGATAACAATACAGAGCCTTCTTTAAATGTTGACAATAATCTTAGGATATAGTAGAAGAGAAACAGACAAGATATGGCAGATGTAAGTTTATATACTGTTTCTTTCGTGCTTCAAATGTTATTTATCGATCACTTGTTTTTTAAAACGTTTTCGTAGCAATCCCCAATGATAACGATCCGAATAACCCATCATGTAAAGAAAAGTCTTTTAATTACTGTAGCTAATAGTTGCTTCTTAATAGGGCTGGCGCATACAACCCCCCGAACTTCCTAACTAAAGGCAATCGTTAGTAAAAGTCGGGAGGCAAATCTGATTGGGGTCCCTCGGCAGTTCCCTGTGACTTTCGCTATCTTAATGTTCGCTTCTTTTTTTTTTTTTACCTACATTTATATACGTTACAAATGAAACTAAGTACAATAAACTATTAAAGGATGAAAACTCTTTACAGATTTTGATGCCATCATGGAGTCTTTTCTTTTCGTTCAAATCCCTGAATTTATTTTGCTCATGTTAAGTCTCGAAAAACACTATATAAAATTCACTGTGTTTTATTCGTAATTCTTAAAGTGTTGAATTATTCAAATTTTTAACAAGAAAAATCTTAAATTGATGAAAAAATTTGCAGCAAAAATTTGTATCCATTATGAAAGATCTCTAATTTGTATTTAGATAAATGGTATTTATTTTCAATTTTTCTAGCTGAACTCTTCACCTATATTGCATATGATCCATCATTGTACATAATTTTCTGTCTGTATCTCTGAGATGACATATTATGATT
The DNA here is from genome assembly GCA_963932145.1 of Acanthosepion lycidas. Taxonomy (NCBI): domain Eukaryota; kingdom Metazoa; phylum Mollusca; class Cephalopoda; order Sepiida; family Sepiidae; genus Acanthosepion; species Acanthosepion lycidas. The sequence goes on along the minus strand of OZ010577.1, from coordinate 34,421,433 downwards.
AGTTGAATTATTTACATTATTCGGACAGTTATTTTCATTACCATATTCACAAGGTTTCGGCTGTTATACGCTCCAGTCTTCTTCGGTTGATTGGAATTTCAGACCAAACCATTTGTTTCGTCCACCGGGATAGATTTCTCTAGTTCCACGTACCATGCCTCTTCGGGATGTCTCAGTTATTTCCCTTTAACTTAAATCTCCAATAACTGAGACATCCGGATGGGTCAATGCACGTGCAAATAAAACAATCTACCCAGGTGAACGAATAAAGCGTTCGATTCGAAATTCCAATCACCTGAAGAAGGCCGGAGCGTATAACGATAGAAACGTTGTGAATATGGCAATGACGATGAGGATAGAAGTCCGAATAATGTAAATAATGCATGTACATTTTTTAGAATAAAAATTTGGATTTTATATTAATATTATCTTATAAAATTTGAGATCAAGTAGAGTGCGGTGCCCCGTATCATAGATTTGGCGGGGAACGAAACCCTTTCACCGGCCCAACTACTAAGGCAAACCAGATTAAAAAGTATCGAAAAATAAATAAAATATTTTTTTTCTTGAATATCCATACATTGCAAAGCCATCATGAAAATTATCCCTTGCGTTTGTCACTGTTTTTAATCAGAACTATTTGTGATATAGACAAAAAAAAAAACGAGAACCAGCTAAATTATTTTAACATTAGAGCTTGGCGCTGTAAAACGACATTAAAAATACGAAAAACAAACAAAAACTACTTCTTAGATTAATAAAACAATACGCAAGGAAATATTCCCTGCCAGTTTTCAACCAGCCCCATATTTTTAATCAGTACGCATAATTTAGTCTACAAGCTGTGACAGCAGCCGACCACTCTCTTCTCAGATTGCAAAATAAAAGTCGGCAAATACCCAATGGACCAAGCCTTTTAGCGCACAACTCTGTGAATCCTGCAGAGTCTACTGTTGGGTGCTCCCGTGTGTACTGCATTTGCAAACAATACAAATGTCTTTTTTTTCTCCTTGTGTTTTCTGTTCAAAACGTATACCTCCTCCACTCACACTCTTGGGATACCATCTACGCACTAAATATAATTGCAAGAAATGATGCAATCTTAATTTCCTCCAGATGGTGAAATGCTTCATTCCCTGTAAAATGTATTCCCACGCAAAGTTTTAAACAACTACATGCATAAAATATATAAAATTGTCAGCAGGCTCGTTTCGTTCACCAAATCTTGTCGGTATCGATCCTCACTAGGTGGCACCATTATGTTAACTGGATCGACAGAAAATCTCAAAATCCATTACTAACATCTCAAGATCAATCTGCGTATAAGACATTTTTGCTTACCGATTTATTTCTAACTTGTGTAAACACGTCTCTGTCTGTATTCGTATTATGAGGAAAACAAATTTCTGTATTTTTATAAAAATATTCCACACATCTAAATAGCCATGACATTGATGAAACAAAGAGCACAGGACTGCATCTCCTCTGAATATCAATGTCGAAAGCATTTTAAGCATAGACATTATAAGATCTAGGTATGGCGTTCCGAAATGTCTAAACTATATATATATATATATATATATATATATATATATATATATATATATATAGTTTAGACATTATGTCTATACATACATATACATATATATAATGTCTAAATTATATATATATATATATATATATATATATATATATGTATATATATATATATATATATATATATATAATTTAGACATTATATATATATATATAATTTAGACATTATATATATATATATATAATTTAGACATTATATATATATATATATATATATATATATATATATGATAAACTCCTACAACAAAAAAATTCTCAAATTACCATAATAGTAATAAACGCACTCTCTTAAATTTTCAAAAAAATTCAACCTTAGCGTTGCGACTGCACGCTCCGAAAGTTTTTATCCGTTAACAATAACACATTTCTAAAACACATATTCCGATTCGCATTTAATTTGTTCGTCTCTGATGCTACCTGGATTTTACTATTAAAATAATTTCCATGCCTGAGGATGACTGAATGTACAGTTGAAAGTACTTGCAGATTAAAAAAAAGGCCTTATATAGCTTGTAGTTATTACAAGCAAGGATCATAACATCGACTGGTTCGTAGGTTAATGCAATTTTAAAATTGTTTGCGAAAGGTTTTCGCCATTTTATATCATTAACTTTACTAATCTACTTTTTGTATGAAGGATTCATTGTAATATATATATATATATATATATATATATATATATATATATATATATATATGACAGCAGGCGTTCTTACTCGAGGATACCCGTCTACTAGGGCGGCTATTTCTCAGGCACATTTGTGTTTGCTCAACACCACACAGAGCCCACCTTTGGTTTATAATGCAACTAAGCTGAACAGACCTTAGTTACATTTCCTGGGAGAGAGAGCGTGTTATTTAGCGTGATCAGCAATCTGAACAAGGCCAGCACGCTCAAGCCCTCGGCCACGATGACTTGTGCTTTCGTGCTAGCAAAGCTATCTATGGCCCACAAGTGTTCCGTCCACCCAATTCACTCACAAGATTTGGGTCGACAAGTGGTATTTTTTTCAGATTTTTCGACCTCGATCCAGTCCGATAATATCAGGAAGTCGCCTTCTTGACAAATCGACTATCGTGAGATTCGAAACACTCGGCCACGCGCTATATATATATATATATATATATATATATATATATATAGTAAAAAATAATTGTAAACAAAAAATTAGGAATTTTATGTGCGTTTAAAACTCAGTAAATTTAAAAATAAGTTATTCCAAAATTCGCTTGAAGATGAAACATAACTAATGCTTTTAATTTAATTATATAATTAAATTTGAAGTTTTTAACTTCGGTTTTTGAAACATCGTAATTACTGTGTAGCGAAGGAACCATATTTTTAAGTCGGTTAATTTATTTTATATATATATATATATATATATATATATATATATATATATATAATCGTTTTCTGAACACCAGTTCACAATTTTCGAAGGATAGATAGAGAGCTAGACAGATATGAATTAATAAATTTAGATATATAGATATGAATTAATAGACATAGATAGGAATGAATTTACAAGTATATATATATATATATATATATATATATATATATATATATATTTATATATATAGATAGATATATAGATAGATAGATAGATAGATAGATAAGAACAGACTGAGATAGATAGATAGATAGATAGATAGATACATAGCTACATAGATAGATATGAATTGACTAGAATAGATAGATAGATAGATAGATAGATAGATAGATATGAACAGACTGAGATAGATAGATAGATATGAATTGACTAGAATAGATAGATAGATAGATAGATATTAACAGACTGAGATAGATAGATAGATAGATAGATAGATAGATAGATAGATAGATAGATAGATATGAATGGACTAGAATAGATAGATAGATAGATAGATAGATAGATATGAATGGACTAGAATAGATAGATAGATAGATAGATAGATAGATATGAATGGACTAGAATAGATAGATAGATAGATAGATAGATAGATAGATAGATATGAATGGACTAGAATAGATAGATAGATAGATAGATAGATAGATAGATAGATAGATAGATATGAATGGACTAGAATAGATAGATAGATAGATAGATTTATAGATAGATAGATAGATAGATATGAATGGACTAGAATAGATAGATAGATAGATAGATAGATAGATAGATAGATAGATAGATAGATAGATGTGTGAAATCCATGCAAGAGTTAGAAGAAAATGTAATTTTAAGTTACCAGATTGAGTAGCGATACATTCAGATGTCATTCATGCACAAAAAGTTAGCTTATCACCGATAATGTCATTTATATTCATATCCTTTTATGTATATGTCTCGCTTTATTTAAACGCCTATCAGACAATTTGCTTACATACTGAATATAAATAGAAAGGTCTGTTTTTACAGAAAGATATACGTATGAATAGCAATTGTAGTTTCCTAACACACACTGTCCATATTCATATACGTTCTGTTCTCCTAAATAAGAATTTCTAAGAGAAACAGAAAAATTCTTACGTGTCTTTTCTTTGGAAAACGTAAGAACAATCGATAAATTTGAGATGGTTTATTAGTTTTTGCAATATTTCTCATTTTATGCCTGTGCATATAATAGCAGGCATTATATGAATGTTATCAATTTTAGTTTCCATAGCAGATGCAAGTATCTATTAATTATGTTTCAGAAATTAAGTACATTGCGAAAAATAAGACCGTCTGGTTCTTGATATCTGTCTTCAAGCATTAGTAGAAGTAATTTCCGTGAAGAATTTATGATTGGGAAACAGCGAAAAGCAAAGGAGTTTTTGTATCGATTGACTGAATAAACACTGGATCCCCGAGACTGTTTGATTATAATTTATGGAGAAAAACGTTTCTGAAACTATCGATTGAATTCCATGACATTAGTATGATTCTTGTTTGAAGACATCGGTATTTAATATTAAACTCCGTGCAATAATGGCTGGCTACTCAATTCTAAGTACACCCGTTTTGTATGACGGATAACCAATCATTGTTGCAGAAACCCACTCACCTGGACGAATGCTAGTTATAACTACACATATAATCTGGCGTGATTGATTACATACACTTACGTGCTAATACACTTGGGATGAATTCTCTGCTTGTCCTCCAAGCTATGGGTAAAGAGCAGGACAGACCGGGTTCTATAGCCTTGGATGGCAACTTATCTACCGCAGAAAGAAATGGCAACAGTTTAAACTATTATAGATCAGTAATCAGATGAGGTATGGTAGAGTAATGGAAAGCGGTTTGGACTGAGGAATCGGAGCATATTCTTCTTTGCTATTTTGTTAACATAACTTAAAAATGGCGACCACCAGAAATATATACGGATGGGCAAACATTTATAGAAAAACTACGGACTATCCCATAAACCAAGATTGGCTTTCCAATTCATAACAGTTATTTTTTAACTGGACTTTCTTAGCATGAAGTCTGAACACCAAACTCGATCTCATTTGATTTCCTTATCATTTATTTGCAGTGTCGCTATTTTTACAGAGATATGCATAACAAAAACCGAAAAGGGAGATAAACGTAATGTTAGAAATACCATTTAAATTTCGTATTTTATGCATGGTTACAATATTTATTCTTTCTCTGTAATTAAGAGTGACTATGTACATTATTTACATTCGGTCTGTTGTCGACATCGTTGATACTGTTATCAAAACGTTTCGGCATTTATGCCATCCGACCTTCATCAGGTGTATATCGATCCTGGTAACCTTTACGAAATACAGAACTAAACCATTTAATCTACGTGGGTAAGCTCTTTTCGTTCAACTGCCCATGTTTAGGGATATCACGTCAAGTTCTTATGTTTAATACTACACCGTTATTGCGCGCGCTATCTCCACTGAGTCCAAATACACACTCATGACCTTGATATTGAACTCTCAATTGCAATGTCACTAAATTCTTGAACCAACTTTTTAATCCACTAGGCTATATTTCCGTAGAATTCACTGTACGTTTCGGACGTTTTACCCAACGGTCTTCATCAGGTGTGTATCGATCCAAGTAACCTACAATGAATTCTGAAGTGAACCCCTTATTCCCGCTACGGTGGAAGATTGTTCTCGCTCTTCTGCCCATGTCTAGTGATATCTTGTTCAGTTCTTATCTTTAGTAATGCTCAGTTATTGGTCGCCCTCTTTCGACTGAGTTCAAATAGAGACTGCCCGACCCAGGGATTGAACTCATAATTACTATGTCATCAATTTTACAAACTAATGCATTAATGAACCATGCTATTTTCTGGTAATAATCTGCTGTAGATTAGCCGGATCGATATACACCTGATGAAAGCAGGAGACACAACGGCCGAAAGTTTGTGATAGCAACAACAAAAATGAGGACAATAGTCCGCATCTAAATAAATAGTGTAAATAATTTGTATAATCTCAACCCAAGTGAGGATTCATCCCCGCCCAGGTCGTATCTCTCTAAAGTGGGGCTAGATTAAACTCCTGGTGACTGAGGCAATTTTCAAAACAGCCAGTCTTCTTTCTTCCTCTTCTCAGTTGGCTTTCCCTCAATCACGATAAACAAATCGCAGAGACAACAGATCAAATATTTCTGTGGTTTGCTAATCGCTACTATCTTTTGTTTTCTTAAAAATTTCATAGAAATTTAATCCTGGGTTAAGGTGTCTCCAAATCATCTTTTCCGGTTTAGATTTGGGAGTATTTACAAATATTTCTACTTATATATGAAAGATAATTTCTGACATACGCCTCAAGAAAAATATCTGATTGATTTTGCGGAAATTTCTAACAGAAAAATCAATAATTGATATTTAAGAACAAATGCACAAATTCCATAATGATATTTCATGTATTTGAAGCATATTCTTAATATATTATTTAATTACATGTTGACTAAGAACTACAGGACCTAATACTACGAAAATAAGAACTAGACACTGATGAAGGCCTGGAAGCCCAAAAGCTGAAACATTATGATAAAAACAAAAATAAATACAATAGTTCGCATCTAAATAAATAGTGTAAATCCTTTATATAATCTCAACACAAGTTAGGGTGCATCCCCAACCTGGCTGTGTCTCTCCCAAGTGGAGATAAATCAAACTCCTGGTGAATGAGGAAATTTTCAGAACAGCCAAGTTTTTTTTTTCTTCTCAAGATAAACAAATCGCAGAGACGACGGATCAAATATTTCTGTGGTTTGCTAATCGCTGCTATCTTTTGTTTTCTTAAAGATTTTATAGAAATTTAATCCTGGATTAAGGTGTCTCCAAATCATCTTGTCCGATTTAGATTTGGGAGTATTTACAAATATTTCTACTTAAAAAGATAATACGACTCAGGAAAATTATAATTTGGATTGATTCTGCGGACATTTTTAACAGAAAAATCGATAACTCATGCGGCCTGACGATTGCGTCTAACATGAAACAGTCTGTCGCCACTGAGTGTTGACTTCAATGTTTACTTTTATATTTATATTTACATACGCTCCATCTTTGATATTGAATACTTTATCCCATAAATATAGTACATCTTAAGACTATATTTCTGTATATACATACATACATACATATATATATATATATATATATATATATATATATATATATACGTACAAAATTTTTTTGTTTGATTTCTTCAATTTGTTCGGATTCTCAATCCAACTTACACGCATATATATAAAGCCTCTGATTGTAGCATCATCTGACTTAGTTCAGTGCTATATGTAGAGTGTGTATTACAAGACACTGTCAATTGACCATTTTAAACAGTTTCCCATGTGCATGTTGTTCAGTAAGCATTTGGTGAACCCTCCAGAGAGAAACCATCCCTTCATATATACCAACGCATATGCAAAGAGAGAGGAATAAATATTACGAAAACATTCGTATCCATGTACGTTTTGATATGTAATCTTTGATAAGGCTTAATCTTCTCCCGGCATAATTCTAGGCACAGAACTTAAACTTTACTTAATTTTCTCTTTAGTGTCGAAATCCTATTATCTCTGAATTTACTGGTTGTATCGTCAAGACAACAGAAAAAGGTAAATCATTTTTATCACGTTTGATTAATGTATGGGTCACTGAACATTGCACTGATAGAAAACACGATTTATTTTACAAATTGCTTCTTATAATTAGACTTGGCTTTATTAAAATTCAGATAAGCATATAGTAGGGGGATACATATTTAACACAGCCTACTGATCATTGTTGTCCCCAAAATCCTATCAGTTGTAGCTATATGCAATATTTACCCCATTACTATCACTACGACTATCTATTCTACCATCAATTTCCATAAATGCTTTAAATATTGCTGTCATATATAGGTTGATGCTTCTACTATTTATTTAAAGATCCTTGAAAGAATCTAAAGAAGTATCTGCAATTTTATAGGTCATAACTTCACATCTCGGCTTCAACCACTTTCCCACCGACGTAATGTAGCTTCCCTCAGCCTTTTCTATGAATATTTTCATGGTAATTATTCAGATGAGCTTTCCTCTTTATTACATGGATTTTATGAATTTAAGCGCAGTACTAGATTGGCAGATAGGTTTCATAATTTCACTGTTGAATTTGCTAGTTGTAACCGTTAAGTTCTACGCGGTAATAAAAAAATACAAGATCGACTTACTAACGATAACCTTTAACAAGTGTCTACACATAGGAAGTAATCTCGCCTTACAAACTATCCCGTGTTCCCTTTAAAGATCTGCTTATTTCCTAAGAATAGCTTACACGTGGCACAATGCCGAATGTATGAGTCACCCAGTGAGGATTAAACTCACTATTCAGTTGTAATTGATCTAGTGAGATAAGCTTAATTAGTGGTTTACGCAGCGAAGCTTACATGTGGCACAAAGCCGAATTTATGGAGCATCTATTGAGGATCGAACTCACTTCTCAGTCGTAATAGATCCAGTGAGATAAGCTTAAATAGTGTTTTACTAAGCGAAGCTGAGATGAGGCAAAAAGTCGAAATTATGGAGCACCTAGTGAGGAGCAAACTCACTCGTAATTGATCTAGCGAGACAAGCTTCAATAGAGATTTTCTAAGCGAAGCTTAGATACGAGCTGACGTAAGTAAGGATCGAACTCACGAATCGGTGGTAATTGATCTAGCGAAATAGGCTTGCTAACCATCACACCTCGTCGAATTACTCTCCCATTTCATGATATGCCTTGGCACCAGTTCAGTAAATATTTATAAACAGATACTTGTCCTGCTTCGTAGTGGGATTCACACTGGGTCGCAAATGCCGATTTTGTCGACGGATCGGCCATCGATTTTAATGGCGTCACTTAATAAATGTCTTTGCTTATATTCCAAATCAGCTCTCGTTGTCATGATTGCTACGTCATTACAATTTAGAAGTTTAGATGTGCTAATTCACTCGAGCGTTAAGATAATTAAACTGACACATCTACTTCCGCCAATGAATTATTCAACAAAGATGACTTAAGTTATGCTATAGTCGGAAATTATTTCATTTTTCCTTATATTCAAGGAGAAAGACTCAAGATTATTCTCTTTCACACTGGACAAACTCGTCAACTTCCGGTGACAAAATTAGACAAATAAAACGTTCTACTAGAATGAATTCAAATATGATTATTGATTTGTTGTGCTTTTTTGGGCGGCGGGGGGGTGTATGGACTATCTACTTCATTTAAAGTTAAAGCCAGAAAATATTTTTACATTATAAGAATTTTTCAGGTATAATAATGATTTACTGATATAAGCTCTACTACAGAGCTGGCGGAGACATGATGAATTCATAAAATTCCCAAGAGTATTTGCGCGTAAAAGAATATAATTTATATTAGATTGGTGCAAAAATAATGACGTAATAATGTCGTTTTTTGACGTAACGTCAAAAAACGACATTATTACGTCATTATTTTTGCACCAACCTAATAATTTATTCCAAGAATTGGAATCGTCTTTCCAATTTCCAGTAAGGTTCTATTATCCATTACACCAGCCGTACATCCAAAATTATAGCACCTGATTTTCTAAAACGGTCACCAATCTGACCAGGCTCGACGTTGCTTAAATTCGGTGATCCTAAGAGGACCGGTGTTTCAATGTCATAGCGCCGTAAGCCTCTGAATTCGAATAGATAGATAGATAGATAGATAGATAGATAGATAGATAGATAGATAGATAGATAGTAAACAAACTGAGATAGTTAGATAGATAGATAGATAGATAGATAGATAGATAGATAGATATGATTATTCACAAATTTGGCGTTAGATCGGTGCAAATTTAACTGATTCAAAATGGGGTAGAAAGACTGACTTGCAATAATCTCCCAAGTGGAATAGGCGTATCTTAATTCCTAGAAAATCAGCATTCGAAAACTTTGCCTTTAGCTAGGTAGAGATATCACTGGCGCCAGTAAGAAATACATAACTATCTACTCTATTAGTCAAGTTCAATACAAAGAAATATTTGAACGTTATATTTTGTAGAATTGTGAATTTTAAATCCGTTTCCGAAACTTATTGAGAATTATCACTTTTCGAAATCTGTTTTCAGACAGAAAGAAAGCGATAAAATTCTGGTAAATTAAAAGTTTGGTTGCATATTCGCGAAAAGCGATTCCCTTTTAAAGTCAGAAACCTAGTTTTGTTTTGCGGTCAAAGTTGAACTAAATTGCAACTCGTTTAACGATCGGCTCAAAACAAAATAAAGAAATGCGTAGAAAAGGCTTCAGAACATACATGAAAATCAAATCAAAATAAAAAGTAATCTAAAAACATCTTGAGAATGAACGTTAGAAATATAAAACATGCTGTATCTGACGACATATGGGACGCTTAAAAAGAGAACAAAAATCATTGCCTAAAAAATCATCCATTGTATGTGAATTTCTTTTGTATGCAACGATCTAACCTTGACAGCAGATAATGACTTTCGCAGATAGAACTGAGGACAACTTTTTCAACATACGAGAAGAAAATGCAAAAATAATGAGCAATATACATACAGAGAGTAAACAAATCCTGACAATCTAGAAAAAAAAAATACAAGAATGTCATCATTAGCTAATTATACTGCTTCTACTTATTAAAATATGCCTGGAAAGGACTACCTTCCCTTAAATGAGGATTTTAGGACGTAGACGATAATGCCTCTCGGTAATTTCCCATGTTTTTATTCTGTAAGTATTTTTTTTTTTCTCTTAAAAATCCATCCTTGTTCTTTTTTAAATCATTTCACTCCAAGCAAGGCGATAATGTCACTAAAACGTAAGGGGTCACTGGGAGTGAAAGTGAATGATTTTAGTGAGGGCAAGCGAGGAGAAAGGACAATAAAAGAACAGTTCAGGAAAACGGAAGAAAAAAAGCGATTGCCGTTGCATTTAAATTTTTGAAGTTTGTAGGTGGCAGGAAAGCAATACATCGGAAATAAGTTCCACAAGAAAAAAAGAGAAGTGCGTGAAAAAAACTATAATGAAATGTTATATAAGGTAAAGAAACTATTAGTGTAGAAAATATGGTTGCATCTAGCCGGTTCTTCCATCATATCACGAAAATATGTATCATCTGAGAGATGTCTGAAGCTGACTTTCAGGACAGTGACTCGTTACGCCTTCTTAGGATAACGTTCTCAGCTGACATGAAGTGGAAAGACTATAGTGAATCTATTGCAAAGTCTGCTGCCTATAGATTTGGTTCATTATGTCGTGCTATGCTGTTTTTTTCTCTCGAAATTCTATCTCACATATCTATGTCTACTATTCGTCCACGCTTAGAATATTGCTGCCATATATGGTCCGGTGCTCCTTAACCAAATCAAAAGAAGAATCAGCAATATTATTTGCTCCGATCTGGCATCTCGGCTTCAAACACTTTCCCATCTCCTTAAGGTTGTCTGCCTGTGCATCTCTGTAAATATTTTCGTGGAAATGGTTCATATGAACTCTTTGCTATGATGCATAGACTCTTTGAACTTAAGCACGGTAATAGACTGGCGGCAAGGTCTCGACAATTTAAAGTCGAGTTAGCTAGATTTAACCGTAAATTCTATGCTACCAGTTTCTTCTCGTTTGTGGACCCCCACTTCCGGTCGATGCTTTCCAGCCAATTTTAATTTGCAAAAATTTAAATGTCATGTCAATCGCTATCTACTGTCCTCCTCATTACTCTTCCTCAGTTCTTGCTCCTTAACAATATTCCTGTTTTTAATTCTTCTTCCCCTAGTAACCCCTTACATCTCGGTGGCTTCACTAACTTGCTTGGTGTGAACACGATTTAAAAAGAAAAAAATATAAATCACCCATCGATTGATTAAAAATTGATTAAAAAAAGTAGCAAGTTAACTATTTCCATCTTCTTATCTGGCCTTCAGTAACATCTGTGAGGGTTCAATTCAATTCGTCCATGCTTAGAATATTGCTGCTACATATGGCCCGGTGATCCTTCTATCTATCTAGAGCTCTTTGATCAAATCCAAAGAAGAATCAGCAATATTATTGGACTCGATCTGGCATCTCTGCAACTGACACTTTCCCACCACCGTAAGGTTGCCAGTCTTTGCCTTTTCTATCAGTCTGGTGCAAAAGCAATGTCCGATTTTTGAGAAGAAAGATTTAGATAGTAATTATTAATGTCACAATAAGTAATTTATACCGTTCTCTTTCAGATTATAAAAATCATTCTCATGATCTTCCGAAATATTCGCACCCATGTTCGTCCCATCTAAAGATCACATTCGATATATCTTGCTCTATGAGTTTCATTTAAGGTGTCAATGCAAGTACAGCAGCAAAGTCTATTGACAGCGCTTAGGAAGATAATGCTATAAATGAAAAATTTTCAGGTGGTTTTCCTGTTTCCGAAGTGGGGATTTCGGTTTGAATGACGAGCAAAAAGAAGGTTGTCCAAAAAACTTTATTACGGAAAATTGAAAGCTGCTCCTGTTTCTGACTATTCTATACCCCTTGCGTCTCTATCGATTTACTGCCTTATTTGGGATGAACCTGATTTAAAAAAAAATAGTAAGTTACCTATTTCCATCTTCTTATTTGGCCTTCAGTAACATCTGTAAGTGTTCAATTCTTCGAGCACTCTTTTTTTCTTTCATTCCCTGTTTTCTGTTTGAAAGTATAAGCTTCCTTGTTGTTCTTACTTTACCTACGACTTATTCGTTGATCAAATATTCTGTCCATATGTAACCTATCTTTGATAAGTATATTGAAATAGTATGTGCAATCAATTCAATCAATTGAATGTTTGTGAAAGCACGACTGTAAAAATTTATGCAGTTCAGCTGGCGTGTCATAAATTATCGAATCAATATAAATTTTATTAGTCAATTTGCTGAGTTGCCAAAACTAAGTTTTTCTGGCCTAAAAATCTAAAACATGAATTGGTCATTTTTTTTCAAATATTGAAGACTCATATTTTTATAACTGCATCTCTTATGTGTGTGTATTCGCCACACAACTAACACTCTCTCCCGAAGATTAACTTGTCATTTGTCACTTTTGAATATTTTTCATGGTCATATTATACTGATCCACTGTCTAGTATTAAACTTTACATATGAAACCCAATGTTAATAGTAAAAAGATTATTTTCATATTCTTGAAGTCTTTATCATAGAATCAGATAACCAAAGATCTTTTTTCAGTTTGTGAACTGGGATTGTTATATGTTTAGTATGTTTTTTCTAAGTTACAATTTACTGCTGTTGGATTGTTTGATTTTATGCTTAACTCTTCTAGTATTTGTAAGCGCTTTCTTACCTTTTTTTTGTGCGTGTGTGTGTGTGATGTATTATTTTGTGTGTATGATGTATTATTTTTGCGTTATTGGTAAAGATTTTTTTTAATGTTCTTGTGTTGTCTGGTGATATGTGATATAATTGATCTATTATCAGATAAATAGTCCGTTAATCGATACGATAATTGTATAACCAGTGTATGTGTTAATTGAATCATTATTATTATTATTACAAGTTGGCAAGAAAATTCATAGATAACATTACTTTTTTCAAGTTCTTATTTTTTTGTGTCGCTGGTGGAGATCATGTTTGAGCGTTTTAAAATTTTTGTGATAAGAAATGAGTTTAATTTGTGTGTTTTTATCCTTAGGTAATATATATGTGTGTGTGGTTGTAATGTTTTTTTTTTTTGTTTAGATTGTACTTGCTATGTACATGGCTTCACTACATCACCGCTCCGACTAACATGCCTTTTATCGGTAATAAATTAATTAAATCGCATATTAAAAATCATAACGACAAAAATAAAACAGAAAAAATCTGATGAATTCTTACCCATAACTACAAAATAATATATCAAATGGACAGTAAAAAACGACTACAAATTCTAGAAGCATTAAGCATAACATTCCAACAGCCCAACATCATAAAAATCTAACAAAACAACATCAATATTAACAAATGTATCTATATTACAAGATCTGAAGATATATTTTAATTAGAAAGTCATTGTGTGTACCAAGTTACTTTTTTAATACAACTCTTTCCTTTTTTTATTTATTAGTTCTTACGTTTTCTATTTTTCTATTTCTGATGAAGAATGTCGTTCTAAAGACACTTGAACCTCGACCTGCTGCTTTTATATTCTTTTATATTCAATTTCCTTGGGTTTTGTGTCATTTTTCCATAATTTATACAAATGGGCTTTATATTCATTCACAATTAATGTTTTGTCTTCTTCCACTTAGTATAGATATCAGGTTTTATTTTTACGATAACATAAGCTCCCCAGTACGTATGGGAAAATAGTGGTATTCAGAATTTTAGGCCATTTTTCTACCCAGACTTCCAATATACTCTGTTGAACATTCATATATTAATTGTTTCCCGTTATATTTTTTGTGAAATGTTCAATCAATACAAGGCCCAAGATTTAATAAATGGGGTTGTTGTATTAATGTGATAGAAAGACGATAGCGCATATTTTAAGATATGTACGATAGATAACAGTTGAGATTTTATTTGAAGAATTTAAGATATATAGTGATATGGGAAGCATCCACTCTAGAATTTGTTCCAAAATGTAGCAATTTTGGGACAGAAACTCTCTGAATGTCACTTATTTTTTTATCAATGGAACACGAAGAAAAGCAAGATCATTCGACCCTTTGTAGTCTGAAGGGTGCTAGCTATAAAGAACTGAACCGGGGGAACTAAGAAATTTAGCTCGCTATGAAAATAGCGAGAGAGCCGGGAGAAGCATGCAACGTTTTGTCTGTTGTTTGGGAAATAAATGAACACTTAAAAGGTCGCAGTAAATGCTTTTGAACTCTTTCAAAACTAGAAAATGAGAACTGGACATATCTGGCCCGGGGGTTCTATCCCAGTATATCATAATGGTTAACATTTCTCCCTCGGGGACAAGTGCTTCCCGTTTAAGAGAAAAAGAATTGGAAACTAAGTCAAACATATATCAGAATTTTAGTCATTGCATTTTTTTGTCTTTTTTAACTATCTGGCTATGCAAAATAAAATATAGTTTTCATGTCTTTATTATTTCTTCCGATTTCCCATTAGTCAAAGATCCCAAAATGGTCAATTTAAATCTTACTTCATACGTGGGTATGAAGTTCGATTTAAAATGTCCATTTTCTTCTTATAGACATACATTCCATAGGCAGACACATGTACCAAAGTACACTTCCGTAAACGTGCCTACGTTGTAATACATATCAATTATATATATATATATATATATATATATATATATATATATATATATATATATATATATATGTGTGTGTGTGTGTGTGTATGTGTGTGTGTAATATATATAAGTAATCCTTGGACTTATGCTGTCACTAATTTTCATAAATGATATACTTGGTATCATCAATTATCAGGTCGGTATCTACACTGACGACACAACTATTTACTCCTGTCTTAAGATTAAATCTATCGGTTCGATAAGGTCAAATTGGCAGCTGATTTAAAAAAATAACCTACAATCTGTTGTGAAATGGCAGAAAAGAATGACTTGTTAATTGTAACATCCCTAAAACGAAACAGCTCCCTCTTAATCGCCTGAGAGAACCCTTTTTGCCTTCCATCAGTATGGCTGATTCGGACCTCCAGAACAGTGACTCATTACGCCTTCTTGGACTGACGTTTTCCGCTGGCATGAAGTGGAAACAAAATATTAAATCAATTGCTAAGTTTGAAACTAAATATTTGGTTCACTGTGTTGTGCATGATTTTTTCTCTCGCCAGAATCTAACTTAAATTTTTTATAAGTCTGCCATTGGTCCTTGCTTTGATTATTGCGACCACATCTGGAATGGTGTCCCTGATGTATATTTAGAGATTCTTGTTTAACTCCAAAGAAGAATCTGTAATGTTTATTGGTCAAGACCTGGCAACTCGCGTTTAGTCACTTTCGCATCTCTGTAGTATAGCTTTCTTTTGCCTTTTCTAGAAATACTTTCGTGGTAATTGTTTTGATTACCTTTCTTCTCTGATACATAGACTTTATGAATTTAAGCGTAGTGCTAGATTCGCGGCAAGGTCTCATCATTTTACAATTGAAGTATCTAGATGTAATCTTAATTTCTATGCTAAAATTTTCTTCTGTCACACTTCTCGCTTGTGGAAAATTTTTCCGGCTTCTTTCTTCCCAGTTAACTTCGATGTTCAAAAATATATATGCAAATTCAGTCGTTATCTTCTGTCTTCTTAGATTTAATTCTTGTTGATTTATTTTCCTCACTCTTTAATAGCTTGTGACTGTATTGCCTTGCTTGTAGTGAAATGATTAAAAAATATACTCACCGGTATTTGAAGAAATTTCTTTCTTAGGACCAATTCAAAAGAGGGTTTGTTTGAAACTAGTATAAAATTAATGAAATAGAATATTAATATACCGAAAAACATTAAATAATAAAAGACAATGAAAAATCTGACTCCAGGCATAAATCTGTTAGATATGGGGTGATTTTTCCACTTCTAAATTTCACATGTGGCGCAGTTTTTTTTTTTTGCGAATTTCTCGATAAGCTCCATTAGCAGGTATACCGAAATTGCAAAGAGGTAACCTTAAGTCTTTTTGTGTTTGTGTTTGTGTGTGATTTCTTTACTTATGGACCAACTTAGAATTAAGGAAACTATTAGGCGAAAATAAAACGCCTTCTAGAAAAGTTAAAAGATTTCCCCACCAGAATCAATATTCAGGACGCTTATGGCAATATCAATTTGAAACATCAGTTCCCGTCCAGTCACCGAACGTCGATGCCGATCATTAACGAGTTAAGCAACGTCGATGCCGATCATTAACGAGATGAGTGACGGCTTGATAATCCCAGGTGCTTTAAATTTGGATATGCGGCCGATGCAATAGATAATGTTTCGGAATGAGAATCGGAGAGCCGAGTTCGAATTCCAGTTCGTTATATTCGCTTACGCGCAAATACTCTTAAGAAAGTTATGAATCTTCCTCTTTTAACCCCAGCTATGGGTTAATGAGTAGGACTTGTATCAGTATATCATTGTTATCGTCCCAAAATTATTACAATTTAAAAATACTTTCTCGCTTTCAGTAACCTACAAAAGATTGGTAAACCGTAAAAAAACAAATCATTCAATGAATACAGGAATCCTTCGATTAGTACAGCTAATGTGTACATTAAAAGATACGCACTAATCGAAAACGGATTAAACGAATATAAATAAAATTGAAAAACAAAATCTAACTATTTTCTATTTTCTAATTTAAATTTTTAGAAAAAAATTTAATTAATCGGTAACTATAAAAAAATCAATTTTCACTTACTATGGTTAAACTGGAGAATGTTTTACCGCACATTATGTATGCACTAATCGAACTTTGGTATATCAAAACTTTAGCTCACTAATCCAAAACGTTATTCAAATGCGCATTAATCAGTAATTTCTGTATTTAGTCTAAGATTGTGTTAAAAAATTCTTGAAAATTCAACTGGTCTAAATTTATCTAAAAAAAATCAATAATGAGAAAGTCAGATGAATTTTACTTTTAGCAGGTCAATGCTAAAACTTAATAAGAGAAATCAGAGGAATCCTCACATAAAAATTATATAATGAATTTCGGTAATTAAAGATAAACATGACATTTCGACGCCTTCTTTCATGAATAGCTGAAACAAGCAAACATTGGAGACTTAAAATATTTTCCTCTTCAAATTTGACTCTAAAATTCTTAGATGCTTTTTCCTTGGATTTCTAAGCAATCGTCGATAGAACCACGTTTATGTCCCTTCAAGCTATTCTGATCCATCGCAGAGATGTCGATGTGTAATTAAATATTATGCTTACTTAAAATAGGGAGATTTTTCTAGAAAATAATGTTTTTTTCTTCTTGCTAAATAATTAAACTTTCCGAAAGATATACTCAGCTACAAAACCTTTGCTCTCTCGATTCTTCTTCATCTAATTTATCGTCATGTTTTTTTTATCATATTCAATTGTCCATGATAAAAAGAGTTTTATCATCTTGCACCGGTGTCATCAGAAAAAAATTCTTCGCAAATGTTAAACGCCTTACTGAGAATCACTTTTCGTTCATTTACTTTTTCCCTATACGATAAGAAAATAGAATTCTTCAGATTAAACAATTTTTTTTTATTTAACGAATTTCGAAAGAACCGTTGGCACAATTCTTATTTTGATTAATGCTTAGAAGAATTTTTGCACTGATAAAATGCTAGCGTAAAATTTCTCTTGAAGAAATAACTGTCTTTGAGAAGAATAAAGAACTACTTACATCTAATCGAATACCTTAAAGCATCAAATGTAAGATCAATAAGACCGCCATATTGCCTGTTATTCTGTTTAGAATCGATTGTGTCAGTTGGATCTCAGCTGTATGTAAGAAAATTGTAACTCTTCAAAATCTTATCATGAGCTTCATAATAAACCATATCTGTTAGATCATCAAAACTAAGCGACTCATTACAGTGTCCACCATCAAAAGTAAGTAGTTAAAGTTAGAAAGCTACATAAAACTCGCTAAATCTGGTTTATCCAAAATCTTCTGCTAGGTTTTGATATTGGCAAGATAAATTAAGGCAAGCAAGCAAAAAGAAGGCGTGACAATGTGCATGAATAATTCGCATTTAACGGTGTTAAATACATCTACTCGAAGTTGAGATTTCTAACAGAGTTAATAACTATATTTTATGCTGGTCAACACCATGAAATATAGAGAGCTGACCACCATAAAGAAGCAGAAACTGGCGTGGTATGGCTATGTAACCAGATACCCAGGCCTGTCCAAGACCATCGTACAAGTAACGATACAAGAATGAAAGAGACACCAAGAAAGAGAGAATTCGACAGTGTCGTCGATTGAACCAGCGTATGTTTTGCCGAGAACCAGGCCCTGACCAATGAGCGGATCAAATAGAAGCTTCATGTTGAATCAAGCCACCATGGTAACGAGACAAGAAGAAAAAGAACTATATTTTCGTGTTCATTACGCTGTAAGTGGAGATTAAAATGCAAATATCGAATGCAGGTCATGTCTGAATTTAAGACCTTTTGAATCATATGAAATTAGAAAATTTAACGCTTTAATGTAGCCATGAAAAATAACAAAAATTATTACTTATTATTGCAATCATAGTATATTTTTTTATAATATATATATATATATATATATATATATATATATATATATATATATATATATATATATATATAAAGAGAAAGAGAGATTAAAAAGAAGAGAGAAAACGGAAACGTTTTTGGTTGTAATGTGGATTTTTTTTTTTTTTAAATAAAGCAAAATATATGTTTTTAAAAAATCCACATTACAACCAAAAACGTTTGCGGTTTCTCTCTTTTTTTACTTCTTTTTAATATACACACGCATTTTCTTTTGTTGGAACTACTATAACCTCTTCCCTTTGAAGTCAACTCTCAGAGGCGACACGCTAGACACATTCGTCAGGCCGATGATTGCGTCTAGCATGAAACACCCTGTCGCCTCTGAGTGTTGACTTCAATGTTCACTTTTAAACATGTATAATCAAACCAAACTGCAGTAATTACATCGGTCACTACTACATGCCTATCCAGACGACTTACCTTACACCTATCCGACCACAGAATCATTAGAACCCATTCAAAAACACAAACCTACCAGACTTCTTCTGAAACATTCTAGTAGAAAGTATAAGCATAATAACCTCATCCATATGTAAAAAAAAAAAAAAGATTTAAAATAACGGAAGCCCTAATAATAAAAAAAGAAAAAGCCAACAAACAATAACATTAACTACGAACACGGCCAGATTGTTCTGACTGTGTTTGGAAAATAAAACACCTCTCTAACTCTAGATACTTACACAAAGCCCTATACATTCAGTTATAAAGTAGAAATGAAATCATCCTTGATAATTGCTAAAAGTATAGCCGAAGTGCACGGAAATGCATAACATTTGGACAGTTTTTACACACTTTGTGCCCAGAAAAGAAAACTCTTGTACGAACTCAAGATAAAATAAATGAAAAGCTTAATCACAGTACCTTTTCTGTCATCTTTAATGAAACATGTATAAAAGAGGTATTGCTGCCAAAATACACAATATAAACACACACACACACACACATATATATATATATGTGTGTGTGTGTGTGTGTGTGTGTGTGTGTGTGCGTTTGTGTGTGTGTATTTGGAAGTGGGAGGGTGTCCCAATTAAGTAGAGAAGAGAGTGATCCGAAAATGATTTCATATATTTCGTTCTCTTTTGTTTCTGCCTCTGTCTTCGATTAAATCCTCTCTTTGTTTCCTCTCGTTCACTTATTAGTAGTAGTATTGTTGTTGTCGCGGTTCTTTCTCTTTTTCTTTATCTCTTTATCTCTCTTTCCCTATCTATTCATATCCACTAGTTCTTATGTCCCGACTTAGTGATGAGTCACCAGTTCATCAATATCCGTACATCGATCGACTGAGGAGCACAATGCTCGTCTTCCTGCACTTCCTTTCCCCCCCCCACTCTTTCTCCTCTACCTCCTGCTACTACCCAACTCGACCTTCACGTATCGGGATATGTTATTGTCTATACATCATCTGTTCATTGTTTTTAATCTTTGCTTTCTTTCTTCCTTTTCTTTCTTTATCTTTTTCTATTTTCTTTTTTTTTTTAAGTCACAATATAATTTTTTTCCACCGGAAATTAAACTTTTGCTCAATACTAGCACTTGGTTAGTACGACTATACTTGACCACGTCTTTTCCTTTAAAATACAGAATCACTGATTCATAGCTATTTGCGTGTTCATCGCCGGATACTTATGCGTTTACAGTGAATAGAAAAAGAATTTCTCCTAGGGTTGAACGAAGATCTGCAAATCGAATATTTAACGTCAAGTAAAGCAGACAGATTAAATCAAGTCGGAACACACGCCATTTTGTAAAGTTTAGCCATTCAGTCTTGTTTAGCAATCCTGTTAGTGAATCCAACTTTCAATAATCTACGCAGATCATTATGCTCTATCTTCAACACCACTATTAGAAATATTCAGATGAAAGCCCAAATGGCTGTACGGTAAATTCGGAGATGTTTTTTTTTTCTTGAAAGATTGTGGAGTTTTGAATTTTATAATATCTCCCAAGGTACCCAATCTTTCTTGATATTTTCTCGAATTTGTTTTTCATTTAATATTTTTCATCGAATTTAATGAGTTATTACGAATTATTAAGTTATTAAACAAAAAATTAGAATACTACGTTGAGACTTAAGTAATGTTCGTTCTTGGATATCAATAGTAATAACGAATATCGCATCCAAAAGAACCGTTCGTGATGGGTAAATAATAACAGGTGGTAAAAAGTGCCTTAAATACAACGGCGTTCAGCTCAAAAGAGTAGATTGGAATACTATGGAAGAAAAGTTATATTGCGCATATGCTAGAATCACCGGATTCATTTAGAGATCTTAAAACGCAATGAACCACAAAATGCACATTTACTAGTTAAGCAGCTACAATGTGTCCCATAATGCTTTTGACAAACATTTCCCAGCAAACGTCAAAAGGAAAAATGCTGTTCTCCTGCATGACAACGCGTGTCTACATACAGCAAGAATAATACAAAAAAAAAAAAAAAAATTGGAACAACTTCGTCTGGTCAACACTACTCATTACATTCATCTGAACTTGTATCAAACAATTATTATATTTTTCAATCGCTGCAAAATCATTGATGGGGTAAACTTTCTCTAAAACCACAAAGGAAGAACAGACATTTCACAAGAAATCAGCAGACTTTTACTAAATATATAAGCGTTTCCGGAGAAGTGGCAACAATTCGTTGCAAATGATGTTGAACATGTAATTGAATAAAATGTAATTGTACTTTTTGACGATTAAAGTTGATAAACAAAAACAGAAATTATTTATCATTCAACCTGACAGAATTAAATAACAGTAAATTCTACAGAATTATACAAATTATTTGGAAATTTAGATATTTTGAAACTTATGTAACGTATTACAATTCAACCAAATATTGTAATGCAATGATGACGCGTTTTTATTAGGTTGGTGTAAAAATAATGTCGTTTTCTCACATAGTAACATATGTGAGAAAACGACATTATTTTTGCACCAACCTAATAATTGTGGTGAGTCGCCTCTCATTATCCAGATGTCTTGTCTAATATTTAAGAACTCACCAGGAAACGATTACAAGTCATTTACACCGGCTGGAACATTTGTATCAAATGTCTATCATCTGAGTCGTGAAATCAAATTCATTTAATTCCAGCACATCTGTGGAACGAGCATATTATGAGGTTGGTGCAAAAATATTGACGTAATAATGTCGCTTTTTGACGTTAAAAAATACGTCCAAAAACGACATTATTACGTCATTATTTTTGCACCAACCTAATAAATTGGAGTAGATATAGTTTTCTACTTTACCAGTGGAGTGATAGAAAAATTAAATGTTGTGGAGTATCTGAACACCCCCACAAGATGGACTGGTCTAAGACTATTTAAACAGCACATACATACACACAGACACTCTCTCTCTCTCTCTTTCACTTTCACTGAGAGAGAGAAGTTAACGATTGCAGTTAACTCTTTTTGTCGACTGTCTTCCTCTGGGCGCAGAGGAACCCAAACGAGGCTATACCGAAGAGCAGAGTCTGGGGAGGTAGATATCTACCCGGCCCCGTGTATACAGGATCTACGGGCGGAGAGGAATATATACTGTATACAGGATGTCTGTGCGGAGAGGACCCCAGACGAGGCTATAACGAGTCTCGTCTGGGGAGGTAGATAGCTACCCGGTCTCGTGTATACAGGGTCTACGGGAAATTTTTCCCCGAGCCTACGCGCTCGGAAAGACCCACATTATAAACTGTCGTTGTACCACATCCGCCTTGTGAGGTCTCGGGTAAATACCAAAGAGTTAAAGATTAACTGTTTTCTGTATTATTTTGTGTTCTCAGCCGTGTACGATATTATTCTCCGGAATAAACTATTAGGTTGGTGCAAAAATAATGTCGTTTTCTCCCATATGTTAATATGTGAGAAATCGACATTATTTTTGCACCAGCCTAATACTTCTTACTTTCCATTTGTGTGGCAACCTTTCCTAATTACGACACAGTACTAAAGTTACGTTAAGGTAACGTAAACTTCTCTTAAGAGACATGTTTATTCAAGATATGGACGCTCATGCCTCTACACAGCTGCCTGTCTCTTGTTGTTATAGTTAAATTTGACCCTTTTCTATCGACTTTGGTCGTTAAGTCATCTATTCACAAAATCGCTAGCTGTTTGTTCGCCTTATTCTCTTGCCTTTAGTATGCCCTGGGAGAATTAAATTTTCTTGGACATCTTTCCACACTCTCTGACTGTAAATTTCCTTAAAGTTCATCGTTTCTTTAAAACTTCTTCGTTTCCCAGAGACACTATCTACAGAATTTAAAGACACCCACAATACAACGATTTTTTAAAAAAAAAATAAGCAACAATGGATTTTGACAATTAGTCGCTTACTTTTTGCGCAGTAATTATTACACAAGCGACTTCAATGGTTGTTTAATTTTGTTATGCTAAGTTTAATAATATAAAAAAGAAAGCTATTTCAATGAAACTAAATGAGTAGAATTTATAGAATTGTTGAATACATTAAAAGAAATACCTAACCACGTAACACTTTTTTAAAAAGATTTTTCTCTTTTTTTTCTTTTCTTCGGTATTTTTGCAGTTGCTTAATAGCCAAACATGCCTTCCAGATTCCAAGCTAAGTATTAATAAACAGGAAATATTCGATAGAAGCAAAAAAAAAAAGAGTATTGAACAGTCGTGAAATATAGGTCCTTCTATATGACAGTGAATGCGGGATAATCTCATCACAGATGAAGAGAATGGCAACAAACAGAATTTGGTTTTACAGAACGTTGCTGAGAATCTAATGGACTGTACATATGATAAATGAGGAAGATTTAGGGGAAAATGGAAACAAAAAGGATGCTTATACTTAGAATCAATAAAAGAGAATTGAAATTTCTAGGGAACATAACGAGGAAAGAAGACTTAGAGAACATTCACAGAACATATTCGCTTGATGTCTTCGTCCCGTTGCGGGATATACAGGAATAATTTTAAATGTTCAGACATAAGACATTAAAAAAAAAAACCTGAGAAAATATTTTAAAATGTTTGTCATAAAACAAAAACGTTTTGAAGTGTTCTCATTTTCTTTTCACTTTACATTTCACCGATATTCGGTGACTGTCACACGTATTTTATTTATCTAACACGTTTCTTTATTTACTTTTCCTCGCCTCCGAAAGATTTCAATATATACAGATTAGTACCTCGCTTTTTAGTTAAGCTTCTTATGCACAAGACACTTTCAAAATAGATAAATCTATATTTCTTTTATTATTATTGTTACGATTTTACAAAATTCATACACAGTAAAAGATATTTATACGACTTTTGAGAAGACAAATAAATGCATGACTGAAAAACAAAACGTTCTTTATTTGATTCCTGTTCTAAAAATTTTACTTCACTTTAAGCGTTAAGAAAAAACGACAAATATTTTACTGATAAAAATTCTACTTCTGAAAGATGATATTCGAAGCAGATCGTCGTAATCACAGTTAGACAACGGATATTTGTATTGAACCCGAGCTGGAAAAGTAAAGATATAAATAAAATTGACGTACATTAAATATTAAAAGCTTACACTTTCCGAGTTCTCGGCGTAGAAAACTGAAGAACGATTTTTAATAAAGTGTCCCGACATTGTTTAGATAACTTGGGCGCCTGCTGCAAAATACTGATTAACAAAAAAAAAACAAAACAAAAAAAAACAGAATTGCTCGTGTGATGAATTGGAATGATTACATTGAATCAATTGCTAAGTCTGCTGTTAGGAACATTGGTTCATTGTGATGTGCCAGACAATCTTTCCCGCCTGAATCCATCTTGTTGCATATTTAATCACTCGTTCGTCCGTGCATTGAATATTGCTGCCATATCTGGCGACTGGTGATCTGCTTATATCTCACAAGATTCTCGACAAAATCCAAAGGGGTCTGTAATGTTATCGCTCATGACCTGTCATCTCGATTTCAGTCACTTTTAATGTAACTTCCCTGTGTTTTTTCTATAAATAATGACGTAATAATGTCGTTTTTTGACGTTAAAAAATACGTCAAAAAACGACATTATTACGTCATTATTTTTGCACCAACCTAATACTTTCATGGTAATTGTTTTGATGGACATTCCTTGTGATAAAAAAAAATGATAAGCAAGAATGTGATGTTTAGATGTAAGGAATATTGTGGTCAATGATTGTGACTAGCTCAGTTTAATTATAAAAGAGAAGAAAACCATCCTCATTTCCCCCGTTTCTCACCTTATGCTACATTTTGCAATGTCATTACAAAATAGATATCACCTTCCTCTATGCTACGGAGACTTTATGAATTTAAGTGCAGTACTAGATTGGCTGCAAGGTCTCATCATTATACAGTTGAAATGGCTAGAAATAACCGTAAGTTCTATGCTAACAGTTCCTTCTATCGGACTTCTCAATTGTGGAGCTTTCTTCCGATTCTTGCTTCCCGTGGCGTGTCTTCCCTTGGTTTTATTTTTATTTTTTTTTTAATAAATATTTTCATGGCAGTTGTTCTAATGAGTCCTCCTCCTCCTCCTCCTCCTCCTCCTCATCCGCACCTCAAACGTATAAAGTTAAGTGCACTACATTATTTACATTATTCGGACCATTGTCCCCATCTCTGTCGCCATATTTATTACAACGTTTCGGTCGTTGTACGCTCCGGCCTTCTTCAAGTAGTTGGAATGTCGAACTGAACCCTTTATTTCACTCACTGGGGTAGACTGTTCTTTTTCTACGTGCCATGTTTAATGGATGTCATTTATTTCCTGTTAATTTCCCTCTGAAAGTTCTCCACTGCCTTAACCGGGTATTGAACTCACACGCACTAATAGATTAGAAACTAGGCCTAATCTTTTTACTGTTGAAATAGCTAAATATAACCGCAAGTTCTATTCTAATAGTTAGTTTTTTCCTCATTTCTCTTCTCTGAAATTCTCTTCCGATTTCATGTTTGAATGATATCGATAACCTTCAAAGCTTTAAATGCAATCTCAATCGCCATCTTCTCTCTTATTAAATTCCTGTTTTATTATTGTCCTTTCTCCTCATTAAATTCTTCTTAATCTGTTTCTCGCAGTAACTCATTGCCTGTTGGTGTCATTATTTCTTTGGATTTTTTTTTTATATACGCATTTCACCCCAAGTAATCGCGGTGCTACTAGTAATCAGGGGGTTACACAGTGTGAGCGAAAGTAAAGAGGTATGATGGAAGAACGGATGAAGAGAAGGGCAGGGCATATTTCAGGGCAAAGATCAAGGCAACTGGAGATGTCGATTGACATTACATTTATAATGTTATATATTATAGTTATAGATTATAGCTATCAGGGAAACAAGTAATAGGAAGGGGATTCCACAGACGGGAGGTGCGAGACATGAAGATATTGGAGTAGAAGAGACGGACACATTTAACCGTTTCGACAGTGAAAGGGTGGAATCGTGATGCCAGCCTAGTAGCATGTTTAAATTCATGCAGTCTGGGAACTAGTAGCTCGTCGGGGGAGTTAGTATAAAAATATTTGTAGAAATGACAGAGGGAGGCGACTACATGTCTGTGAGAGAGCAACTGAAGACGAGATGTCAGATCAAGACCAACCACATTGCTTATCCGTCTCTGGATCTTGTCGAGGACCTTAACGAGAACAGCGGGGGCACCAAACCATATATGGCAGCAGTATTCCATGAACTTAGTCGAGAAAAACTTTTTGGCGCGACACAGGGAACTAACTTTCCTTGCGGTGGATGAAGCAATTGATTCAATGTAATTGTTCCATCTCAGGTCAGCGGACAGTGTGAGACCAAGCAGTCGTAAAGAGGTACTCTCGTGGAGTTGATCATCAGACATTCTAATGGGCGGCAGAGATGGTTCTCTGTGGTGAGTAATAAAGAGCAGTTTTGTTTCAGAGGCATTAAAAACCAGGCAATGGTTAAGATAAATGAATTGTTACTGGAACGGCCGGCGGGAGTCACTGTCACACTAACCTAAGTATAGTTTCTCCACTTTGTTTCTGCAGGATATCTACCAAGCGCCCCACGCGCTCAGATGTGGCCGAATTTAATATGGATTATCCGAGCCCAGTTTGTTTCTACAGTGCCTATGTTGGGCGCTTCTTTGTGGTGGAACGTTTAGAACGGCGAGTTTGCACATCATTATTGCTGAATGAGGAATGTGCGGTTAGCGTAACGATTACCGGTGCTGAAAGTTAAATCAGCGTGCTGAGTTCAAATCCTAACCGAGACTATTTCGTTCAATTTGCATTAACGTCATCGGAAAAAGCATGAATTCCTCTCCCCTCAGATATATATTAACCACCAATTCAGACTGGACTTTCTCTCTTTTAGTGACAGCAAATCAAGGAGAATGTCAACTCCTAATTCAAGAGAATCCTGCAAAGAGATCGTTTCTCGTCACCTTATTTTACCCTAGGCACACCCATTGCTACATTGTAATGCATATAATATATTTAATCCTTGGACCTACCTTGTTCCAAATTTCTATTAACGACATACCGGGTGCCAATAATTCTCAGCTTGGTATCTACACTGACGACGCCACTATTATGTCTTAAGATTAAATCTGATCGGTTCGATAAGGTCAAACTGATCTCAAAAATAACCTACAATCTGTTATTAAATGGGGAAAAGAGTGACTTGTTAATTGTAACGTATATAAAACGAAACAGCTCTCTCTTAATCGCCTGATAGAACCCCTTTTACCTCCCATCAGTATAGCTGATTCTGACATCCAGTACATGGGGTGCCCTTAAGAGACTTATTGGTTTACGGGACTTAGGATCGTAATGTTCGTTATTTCTGAGTAATGAGCTTACGGCCACAGCACGTTGAAACACCGGCTCCTGTACGATCACCGAAGATCAACATCAAGCCGGGTCAGTACCTAGATGGGTACTGTAAGCTTGTATGTGCAACCGATAACGGTTCGGAATTGTTAATAGGAGAGCCGAGTTCCAATTGCAGTCGGGTTCGTTATATTTACTTACGCGCAAGTACCCTTGGGAAAGATATGAATACTCCTTTTCTCCTGCCATCTATGGATTAATTAGTAAGACTTATATCACTAAGAAATTATTATCTCCACAAAAATGATTACAATCTAAATAGAATTTTTCTGGTTTAATTAACCTGCAAAGGGTTGATAAAGCTGTAGAAAACGGATCAATCAATAAAAAAACAGATATACATTCATGCACACACGCACACACACATACACACACACACACACATATGTGTGTGTGAGAGAGAGAGTGTGTGTGTGTGTGAAGGGTGTTCCAATAACTTGGACTGATTTTAAATGTGAATTAATTCTAAGCGTTTCATAATTTGTTTCTTTTTCTTTCAGATTTAACAACTTGGTAATTTCAACCATGGAAAGATTAACACTCTAACAACGCGTTAAATTTATCGAAGCCTATTACGAAAATGGACGTTCAAACAGAATTTGAATGAGAAGTTTCCAGGTCGCATCATCTCTTGAAACAGCGAAATCAATTGACCCCCATAATCATGCGACTTGACGCCTTTAGATTTCTTCCTTTGGAATCATCTCAAAAATAAGGTCTATGCCAACAAGCCAACAACAATTCAACCGCTGAAGGATGGAATAATAAGGCATATTGGTGAGATCGAAGAGCAACTATGCAAAGACGTCATCAGAAATTTTAACCATCGAGTTGAGGTGTGTCACCGAAGCCTTGGCAGACATTTGGGCGATATTATTTTTCACACATAATTGCCATGACTTAAATAACGTGATCCAATAGATAAATAAATCAATTTTCAACAATAACACTGATTTATTTGCTGCTGACTGATCCGTCTTAATGAAACACCCTTTATATATATATATATATATATATATATATATATATATATATATATATATATATATATATATATATATATAATTATTTATTTAAAAATATGATTCCAACTCGCGACTGGAATTATATTTTTAAATAAATAATTTAAATAAATAATTATATTTATGCTCTACTTTCGTATCGAGCACTATTTTTTTAAAAATAATAACAAAAATACTAAGGAACTTTGGATTATTTACCAAACCAGTTTCTTTCCTATTTTCTATAATATTTTCACACACACACACACACACACACAAACACACACACACACACACATATATATATATATATATATATATTTAAGGATCTAGTTAACTGTGCTAGACAGATTTTCCGCGTATAATAGCGAATTGTATCTACACAATAAGCGAGTGGAGTTATATCTAGCAAATATTTGCTGGTTTTAAATAACCTGTAAAGAGTTGATAAACCATAGAAAACGAATCAATGTTTGCCTCGCCTAACCTCGACAGTATCTATAACTTAATTCAAATTTAAATTTAATTATGAGTCTACCTTTAATTAATCAGTTATAAAATAAATTAAAGTAATTAAACTCGAGAAATGATTAAAAAAGATGTTTTTATTATCCCGCAAAGAACCTGAATAAAGATTATGAACATTCTTTTCATTTTGGATTATTGTGAGAAAAAATATTTCAGCAAATTACTATACAGGAAACTATACTTCTAAATAAAGGTAACTAAACGAATAAGAAACCTTTAAATGTTTGTTAGCTTGGGTCAAAAGATTCAAGCTTCTAGCGTGACCCTATTCGAATTCAAACAGACAATTTAACGGACTATTAATGATACAGATGCATTTTGATAAAAGGAATAATTATAAGCGATTTATTTGCTTTAATGATGACGGAAAATCGATAATGTCCTCATTTCCTGTTTACCTCAAATCAGAGCTGTCGTTCTGATAAGAATGTCTACGGCGTTCCACTGGAATAAACAAAGAACTTCGCGAATTCCTGCTTATATCGCGAACCCTAAGGTAACAACTTTACTAGCTGTATCTGACAAATCGAAAAATAAACATTCAATAATTTTTAATCGGGGATTTAGACTCGATGAAATTCTAAATTATTAAATTATAATTAATTAAATCGAAATGGGAAAAAAAACCTTACTTTAAAGGTAATTTACATTAACCAGAAAAAAGGCTTAGACAGAAGCGTTTATCTTAAATTTGGATTTTTTAATGTAACTATTACAACAAAAACATTTCGATTTCATTTTTGCCTTGAAAAAGTCGGAAGACGAAACGCGTCGGCAAAATCTAAGTTTTTTTTTTCCAATTGTCATTTTATATTAATAAATTAAGTATTAGCATTATTTGTAAAAGTCCTAAAATTAGAAAAAAATATGGCCTCTATATTAACTCCAACACGCTAGGTGAGGCCGACTCTGTAGACTCCTCCGTGGAATATAATGCCACAGACAAACTTCGCTACATGTTAGAATATAGATTCCCCTATGTAATATAGTACTTTAGCCTATAAGATTAAATGTTGCTGACCCAGTTGATTTTTTTCGTGGAGTATAGGGCCACACACACACCTTGCTAGGTGTTTCTGAACATGTAACTCTCCTGTGGAGTATAAGTCCATAGCTTCACCATGGTAGATGTTGCTGACCCTAACGACTCCTCCGTCGAGTAAAGGGGTACGGAACCACACGCTAGGTGGTGCTTAACATATAAGCTCATCTCTGAAATATAGAACAACTGACTCAGTACGGTAGATATAGCTGGCCCCAGCGACTCTTCCTTGGGGTATAGGGACACAGACCCACCTCGCTCAGATTAACATGTAGGCTCACATGTTGAATATAGTGCAACAGCCTCAGCTACTATTTATCCCATAACTCGGGGGAGACGATATGGATTCAGTCGTTTTACAAGAGTATCAGTGTGAATGTGAATGCAACAGACTAGACCGGAATTTGAAAGTGACTCACTTTTTTTCCTTTTTTTCGCTGAAGACCGGTACGCTACACGTGCCTCCCAATTAAAAGAATGAATCCATTTCTGCCCCTCCTCACTGTGGGTTAAATTGTGGAATTGACTTGTCTCTCTAGGTTTGGATGACAACTAATCTAGGAGACCGAAAACCCTTGATTCATATTCGGGGAGAAGGTAATGGGAAATCACTCCGCTTTCTTTCCCAATTCGTCCTGGCAATTCACAGATAATAAAACAAAAAGAAACAGTGGAGAGCCGTGAATGTATTAAAAATGTTCTCATGCAGATCGCATCGTATCCATTATTCGATCTTTGTTTTAAGATCTGCTTCTTCTCTTATGTTTCTCATCCCTTTATTATAGCCTCTGCCGCACCCCATGGCCTAAAAACTCAAGAAAACTTCTTTTTGACAAATTAACCATGTGATTATTCTTTTTCTGCAATTTTCTGCGTCCATTCAAAATACAAGCACTTACGGCTCTCCACAACTTCCTTTCCCTTACAACCCTTAGCTGTTGTTTCCCTTTACTTTTGTGTTTTAAATTTAATCTCATACCTTTCTTCTTTCCATAGATAGAAAGTAATTCACCTCGTCTTTTGAAAAGGTGTTGTGGTTTATCCCTTGTTTCCTGTTTAGGATCAGGTTTCTGGTTCATTTGTTTAAAATTTAATCTCTTCATTTTCTTCTTCCCATAGGAGTAAATAGATTCCCCTATCGCCCTGTTCACACTCCTTCACCGCCTTTTGAACAGGAGTACAGGTTTATCCCTTATTTCCTATTTAGGATCGGGTTTCCGGTTCCTTATCCTAAAGTCTTCTCATTCTCTTGCACTCCTAGCATCTTAGCAAGGGTGAAATGATTTGTTAGAAAAAGGTCCCTATCCCACGTTCCACCTTCCCTCCACAAAAGCTTTTTCAGGTAAATTTCTCGATGCCTTCCCCTACTCCCCCTTGTCCTCAATCAAGGATAAAAAATGGCATATGTTTTGGGAAGATTGAATAGCGTCAGTTACACTGAAGAGAAGTTCGGCGTATCTCCAACGATATTAAACTCACGACCCGAATACTAAAGACACTGTCAACAGCGAAAGAAACAGATTCTGGCTTTCTTTTGTTCTGTCCATTCACTGGAGCTAAACTAATATTAATATACGTCACAATAGACTATACTCTGATAAAGCCCGTTTATAAGTATTAGTTTTCGAGGAAGTAATATAAAGCTGCCTTTCATTAATTCTTCACAGAGTCAAAAGATGGGGTCACACAAAGTTATCCTTTTTGTATTTATTGCAATAGTTTGAATTGTATACAAAGTACGTCGTATTATTAGCTTGTCTGCGAACAGAACAAAAAGGCACGGCCGCATCTCATACGCAACCAGAGAATAGAACTACTTCTGTATTAGTCTACTAGTTCGTTAGAGATCAAAGCTAAAACAATTACATATGAATGAATATAAAACCACATAAAGATGTTTGGGAGGGGACAACCCAACAAAATAACGAGCGTGGAGAAACAGGTTCAGAGAAATTGATTCACAATATGTCATTTTTTCGTTCCACTGCGCAGGCTTTATTATTTAGTATGCTAATATAAAAGTTATTCAACGAATGCTTGTAAAATATTTTCTTCCTCTCGGGTGACATCTTATGATCATTTAAATGAAGAAATTCGTTGACAGTGCTTCAAAATATAAGACGTTGCATTTCATCTATGCTTTGTTCATTTTATTTGAAGTACTTCAAAGGAATATTGACTTGATTGTTTTTAATTGTTTTAATACGAAACACTCCAGACGGCGCTCAAGA
The DNA here is from genome assembly GCA_963932145.1 of Acanthosepion lycidas. Lineage (NCBI taxonomy): Eukaryota > Metazoa > Mollusca > Cephalopoda > Sepiida > Sepiidae > Acanthosepion > Acanthosepion lycidas. The sequence continues at coordinate 34,388,512 of OZ010577.1, read as the reverse complement.
GACGCTGAAAGCACTGCTGCTTTTTTTTTTTTTTTTTTTTTTTTTTTTTTTTTTCATTTGCCCGCCAAAGTTAATTAGCGTCAAATTAGAACTTAGATCGGTGACCGCTTAGGCCACACCAACAAATTGTCATCTTGAGCAATGCTAAGCAATGATTAGCGAGGAATTCTTAAATACTATCTCAATCGTTATTATTTATCATCTTAATTCTTAGATCTTTTATTGTTCTCTCCCCAGAGTAATGTTTTATTTTTCTAGTATTCTTTTTCACTCAGTAACCCCACGCGTCATAGTGGCTTTATTGCCTTGCTTGGGGTATAATGATAAAAAAAGAAACTCAAATATGAATATACATAACAAAGTATAAACATATTGATTCAGAAAATCTTCCGTTGCTTTTACGCTGCTTGCTACGTTTTGAAAGGATTAAAATTCAAATAAATAGACATAATAAGTCTAAATTGTTTAGACAAAACATTAAATAAAAATATACTGTCTACGTATATATATATATATATATATATATATATATATATATATTAGTTTTAATTGGGATATTTATGGGTAAAGTGCTCAATATAAGTGCTAGAAAGTATGTATGCAGAAAAGTGGACACTGATGTCAACAAATTGAAGAGTGTGTTCGAGCATGAAATAGACTGTTGACACTTGGTGATGACCTTAGTGTACACTTAATAAATAAAATATGCTACCGATATGCAAGAAACCTCTATTAGATGTAGTAATGAGAAATAATGTCAGATTAAAAGATTCATTAATTGTTTAGAAAAGACTTTGCTTACGTTTCGTGTAGCAAAGCAAAGTTCACAGGTATAGACTTCGATATTTCCCAACGAGAGATGAGTATTTCTTATATAAGATAATAGGGTTTGTTTTATTCTCTTGACTTCTAGCAGTTTTATGGCTAGACATGTCTGGGCCGAAATCAGATTTTTTTTATATAAACAACGGAATGCAGGTTGCCAAGGGGCATATTTTTTATTTTAAGTCTTTCGATTTCTAAGCCAGTAGACACATATTTCGCTGTTCATAAAAAACATGGATTCACACTCAAACAGGTGAACCTACTATAATATTATCTCTATAATAATAATGATTAATGTTGGATTAATGTTGGATTAAAACATCCATTAATTACCTAAATCTAGCCAACCTCTGTTTCTCTCCCCCTCTCTGTATGTATCTAACTCATATATATATATATATATATATATATATATATATATATATATATATATATGTGTGTGTGTGTGTGTGTGTGTGTGTGTGTGTGCATATAATATGGTCTGAAGCTTGGGTTTATGTATGAAACAGACCGTTGCGAGTTGCTGTTGATCCCAGTATTACTCTGTACAAGGCCCAAGAGACACTAGTGATAGAGATAGAGTCAAAGGCATTGTTTATACGAATATGTGAAGAAGATATCGCTTGACATTTGACTTGAAGAGGCCAAGATTGTTGGGATCAGGGAATCATTCTCTTGGGAGTCGGTTCCACAAAGTAGCGGTTCGTGGGAAGGAGCTGCTTGAGTGGAACTTACATCTCACCAACGGAATACGAAGGGAATGAGGATGGCCCGTGCTAATATTTTTGGTATGGCGGCTCATAGCCGTCAAGGATAGAACTTTTAGAACTAAGGCATCTAGTTCGCCTGAACACTTTCGACTTTTCAAGTGGTCAACCAACAATGAAGAAGTAATGGTAGTCGTCGAAACCCATCTAGAAACAAAAGCCTGGGCAATTGAGCAAAGATAGGCTTAGACCACTCAATGATCAGAAGTAATCTAAAAATAAATTTAACTAAGTGAAAAAAACGCAAAACATTGGCGCCCCTTTATCTGTTTTGGTGATCAGAAGATTGAAAAATGGAGAATTGTTGAAGCTTGTAAGAATGGAGTCTTGTTGCATTTTGCTTGTATGTTTAAAAAATTTACTTTTTTTTTATATTTCTTTCCTGGTTTATATGGATGATTGATTCTGTATGATATTCAAACATGTGACAAACATTTTTCGGTTTCGGTCTTTCTAAAATCAAAACTTCATTCACCATGCTCCCCACCCACAAAAAATAATAGCCTAGGGGATGTAATTAAATAATATAATCATCATGCCATCGCTGGACGGCAAAACACTTCTGCTGTGATCTGAAAATAATACAAGAATATAAAATATTTGACCATCACCGGTAAACAGAAATAGAATTACCTGCTGTACGACAACGGAAGAACACGATGAATAACTCCTGATTCACAGCGAATGTCTTCGATCAATTGCCTCATTTTCTGGATCTTAGATTTACATAAGCGCCAGCAGGTATATGCTAATGTCAAGCAATCCTAAAATGCTGGGATCAGAATTTTTAATTGCGAGGGAAGAAATTCAATGCCTGAACATTATTATTTTCTCGATTCTAATGGGGCTCATCTTGATTTATGGTGTTGTCCTTGAACCGCATTATGATTTTTTTGAAATTTGTGGCTCAAAAGAGGCGTTTTATTCTAACCATTCCGACATATAATTGAATAGCGGTATAATTCGAAGGCTCTAATCATAGTATGAGCAATGTTCGTTTTAATAGTCATAAAAACACATTTGGTTTAACCAAAGCCATATTAACTGAATATTAATGAGGGTTTGTTTAATATTTTTTTTAATTCATACATACATAGATACATACATACATAGATACATAGATACATACATACACAAACATACATATATATATATATATATATATATATATATATATATATATATATATATATATATATATATATATACATACATACATAGATACATACATACACAAACATACATATATATATATATATATATATATATATATATATATATATATATATATATATATATATATGTATGTATGTATGTATGTATGTATGCATACATATTTGTATGAATTTAAAAATATTAAACAAACCCTCATTAATAATGACTTTGCTATTAGACGAGCTATTGTGAATATAAACACAAATGAAAATAATAAATCATCAAATAACTGGAAACATATCAAAATTACTATACCGTAATCAAGTGCATTCTAACTATAAGCAGGAGGAAAAACTCATAAGCACTAATATATCCCCCCTACTGAGCCAAGTAAAAAAATAAAATTGATTATACTAACTTTAACAAGCAACCTAGTCGTCCAAAAAAATATTCTCCTTCAACTAGCATCATGCAAAAGACCAACATTTTATATCAATTTAAATTTCATTTTGGAGATTGTATCTCTGATAAAAATGTTAATACCTATGTCTGTTTTACAACGACGACGTTGACACGGCGGCTTACGTTTCATTTGAATGAACATAGTTCAATCTAGACACATTTAAAGGAACACACATGTCCACATTCACAGTTTAGACAGATATTAGTCGAAAATTCATTTGTACTTCATCAAAATAACAACAAATAAAAAATTAAAATTCTGGGCGCACTTTATATTAGAGAATTGCGGTCAAAAATAAATAAAGCCAATTATGAATATAGCAACAAACTGCTTAAATGTTTGAAGCAGCAAAGTTTTATATAAATTACTAAATTAAAATATTATAACTAAAATCTGTTACATTTTTAAATATTAAAATAAAAAATCATAAAAGTTACCCCCTTGCATACCCCAAAAAATAATATTTGGAACGATTGAAAACGGACAGAAAAAGTTATTTGGAATTTACGTATGTACTGTATACACATTCACATATATAACGCCGTGAAGATGGTCACGTATGGGATTGAAAGTACTTGGGAAAATAAAAATTATTTAAAAAAAAAAGTTTTCTTGATCAATTTTCTACAGCCAGCAAGAAAATAATTAGTGGAATTGAAAGGATTAAAACTAAAATAAATATACATAATATGTCCAAATTATTTAACCAAAACTGCTTAAATGAAAATATGCTGTCCCTCCCTCCCCCCTCTCTCTCTCTCTCTCTCTACATATATATATATATATATATATATATATATATATATATGCGTGTGTGTGAGTGTGTGTGTGTTCCGTTAAATAGAACTGGCAGGGAATGTCTCTTAATCTATATGATGAATTTCTTCTGGTATCAAATAAGACGATTGATGTAAGGTTCCTTTATGTTCCTTTAAAAGATTCTACCTGACATCAAAGGATTTATTCAACAACAGGAGAAACTTGGCAAAAGATGTAAAAGGCATTCTCTGTCCATTCTATTTAGTGTACACATTAGAACACAGGTTTGATCTATCTATCTATATATATATATATATATATATATATATATATATATATATATAATAATAATAATATTTTTTGTTTAAAAATATGATTCCTTCGCTACATAAGAGTTCTCATGTTTCAAAAACGAGAGCCGAAATCATCCAAATACTCGTTTCGGCTCTCGTTTTTGAAACATGAGAACTCTTATGTAGCGAAGGAATCATATTTTTAAACAAAAAATATTATTATAATATAAGCTCTACTTCTGTATGGAGCACTGTCTTCTTAAAAATAAAAACAAAAATACTAAGGAACCCCGGATTATGCACCCAACGTGTTCTTTTCTATTTTCTGCATACCTGCACAAGGATACATATATATATATATATATATATATATATATATATATATATATATATAGATAGATAGATAGATAGATAGATAGATAGATTGATACACCTAGTGAGCCAGACAAAGCTACCTAGGTTTCACCTAAACGGATCGTTAGGGAAAGTTCGAAAGAGCCGAACTTTCCCTGACGATCCGTTTAGGTGAAACCTAGGTAGGTTTGTCTGGCTCACTAGGTGTATCTAGGTCTGCCCTACGGTTGTATTGAGCTCTTTTGTTGTTAGTTAGTTGTTTACTTGTATCGGGGTTTTTTTTGTGGGGAGGCTTCAGACCTGCATCTGTGCGATTTTTTTTCGTCAGTAGTTCATGTTTGTAGCTCTTTCTTTTTTAAAACCTTTTTTTTCCCTCGAGATTGATTTGATTATTGGCAAATCAAAAATTCGAGGGTTTTTCGAAACGAGTCTAGTTATCTATATTTGTATATATATATATATATATATATATATATATATATATATATATATATATATATATATATATATATATATATAATGGATGTTCCAATAACTTGTAACGATTTAATTTGAATTAAATTTAAGCGTCTAATGATTTTTTTTTTTTTTTTTAGATTTATCAACTTAAGTCTTTTGTCAATTTCAACCAGGGAAAGATTA
>OZ010577.1:34365754-34378254 GCA_963932145.1 Acanthosepion lycidas | reverse complement strand
AGCTTGTTTAAATATTATCTATACACATATAGTACAATATTTTTTTATATAATGCTTGTTGATATATAAACTATACATCTTATACAGTGCAACTTCTCCATGCAGAAAATTAGTTTCCATATATTTTGAACATTTTTACAAACAGGAACAAATTTACTTTACAGATTTTAGTGAATCTAAGAAGGATATATATATATATATATATATATATATATATATAAAATATTAAGTTTTATTTCTGAAAAGAACTTTCTATAAGATTTTTTCCAGTATGAGTCACTCAATGACACTAAGTATTTTCAAAATATTATTGTTTTACATTTATTATTAGATTGGTGCAAAAATAATGTCGGTTTTTGACGTATATTTTAAAGTAAAAAAAAAACGACATTATTTTTGCGCCAACCTAATATATACAGAGAAACCTCTCATCTACAGACCTTCCCCACACACACCCAATCAAACTGCAGGAAAAAAAATTTCTAAATCGTCAGCTATGTATTTCAAAATTTGCGGGATTAACAGTATGAGTCGTATTAATTCTCAAAGTGGCCGCTTGGCGGCGATGGTGGGCGTTTCTCTTGTAAATAAAGACGGAAAGTACGACACATTGGCGCGTGCGTGAAAAAGTAGCTGTGAGAAATATATATATATATATATATATATATATATATATATATATATATATAGTATTAGGTTGGTGCAAAAATAATGAGGTAATAATGTCGTTTTTTGACGTTAAGCAATACGTCAAAAAACGACATTATTCCGTCATTATTTTTGCACCAACCTAATATTTGCATTGTGATCGGCTTTAGCGGACTACCCCTCACTCAATTAGTCCTTGATGAGAGGTTTGTCTGTATTTGATTCTGTTACTCCATCGTGTAATATTTCCATATAAACTCTGAATACGTTTTCAATACTAAAAAAATCCTGAACTAATATTCAGCACCAGCGGGTTTAAACTCTCTCACCCTCTCTCACTCTCTATCTCTCTAATTCTCTCTCTCTCTCGCACACGGAGTGTCTCTTTCTCTCTCTCTCTCTCTCTCTCTCACTTGCTCTCAATCTTTCACGCTCATTCTCTCTTTTTCTCTCAATATTTCTCTTTCACGCTCCCTTTCTCTTTCACTCACTCTCTTTCACACTATATCTTCTATATCTTTCTCTCTCTTTCGCCTCATCTCTTTTACTTTCTCCCGCGCTCTCTCATTTCTTCCTTCTCCTTCCCTCTCTCTCTCTCTCGCTTCTCTCTCCCTCTCTCTCTCTCTCTCTCGCTTCTCTCTTTTTCCTTCTATCTTTCTCTCAGAAGTACCTCATAAAATTAACATTGAATCATTGATAATGTCATAATGTTTTGGTTTTTTTAAGCATTTCACCCCAAGCAAGGCGTGGAGCCACTAGCACGCAAGGGGTTACAGATAATTTGGAGCGAGAGCAGATAGGACTGATAGAGGAGAGGATGATGAGAAGGATAGATGATAGATCAAGGCAAATGGAGATATCGATTGACATTACATTTGAATAGTTGGAGATTAAAGCTATCAGGGAAACAGGAATAGGGAAAGGAGTCCCACAGGTGATAGGTGCGAGATATGAAACTATTGGAGTAGAAGACACGGCTACATTTAACAGTTTTAACGGTGAAGGGGTGAGAGCGGGATTCCAGCCTCGTAGGACGCTTGAATTCATGAAGTCTTGGAACCGGCGCAAGCAGCTCATCGGAGCAATTCCCATGAAAGTATTTGTAAAAAAAGACAGAGAGAGGCGACGGCACGTCTGTGAGAGAGTGACCGCAGACGAGATGCCAGATCAGGGTTAATTACATTGCATATCCGTCTCTGGATCTTATCAAGAACCCCGAGGCAAACAGAAGGGGGCTATTAGCAATATGCTTTTTTTGTTTTGTTTTGTTTCGTTTCCTACTGAAAAAGAATTACGGAATCGAGTTTGAATTTAATTTGTAAAAGTATCAGTTTTAATAAATAAATATTGTTGAGAACCGTGATCACCCACGTCCAAAAAGGACACGAAGAAATAGTGAATCCAACTCGCCTTTTCTCTTTCACATTGAATAGACTCTAGTTCCTTATACCATAATTGTAAACAGAGAAAAGACTGTGAGAAGTGCACTGGGAAATTGCCCATAAAGTGTCAAAAATGAATTACCATATCCATTAATAGTCTTGACTGGCAAAAACTAATGAATTAATTTACTGATATATCCCGGAAAGGGATATATTTGATCGAAATAGCTAAGTGGTTTTGGTTACAAGTAGTACACGGTAGCAGTAATCGACTGGTACTCGTCGTAGTCGCAGGTAAATGGTGTGGACAAATAAGATAGCCACTGGCGTAGTCCAATAGGCGTCGTCATAGACTTAAACTCGGTCGTACCTACACGTCCGTCTGTATTTATGACGGACACCAGCCAATCATATGCCAGTGAGAGGGAACACAGGTGTATGCATATTCCATTATATCATTTACTTAGTAAAATAACATCAGATTTTTGTTGTTACTTTTCCACTTTCCGTTTCCCTAGATATTAATCAAGCTTATCTTATCTGTGGTATTAGGTCATAGGAGGTTAGAAGATTGTATAGTGCTGATGTATTAAGTGAAGAAAACTGTCTGCTTTTAAAAACAACATGTCCTGGTCGATCCGCTGAATACTTCCGAAAGTTGTACACCTGCAACAACCATCAATTCACAAAGTGTCTTAATCTGTTCGATACTGAAGGCAAGAGAAGCAGGTAAAATCAAATTGCAAGCTTCTTGACGAATATAATGATAGGGCAAGATTCAGACAACCAAGAAAAGAATTTGAAGAAAGGATGGCCATGCTTACCCATGTCCTAAAAGTACACGATATGTAATAAAAGAATGTAACATGAGTAACATATTGTAACTTGAGACTGTTTGAAACATCGTTACTACATTTAGCGTAAATTCTCAATCAATTCTGTTTGTTACTGTTTGCATAGACTGGAATTTCTGGCATGCATTTTCTCTCTTTTACGGAAAAAATTAAAAATTACCCATAATCCAAAAGGTTAAAATCTTAATTTCCTATCAGCGTTTCCCTGTAATTTCCGTCCTAAACCAGGATCCATTAAATCCTTACTCTGCAACCCTCTTCTTCGAGTGACCCTTGGGCCTTGTACAGGGTGAACGTCATAGTAAAACAAAAAGATATGAAGGGACATACGTAAAGAGACATATATACAGATATATATATATATATATATATATATATTATATATATATATATATAATTTTTTTAAATAATTATAATACTTTTAAAAATTAATTATATTTTTTTTAAATAAAATATTAAAAAAAATGAAAATTATGCTCTACTTCTGTATGTCGCACTGTTTTTTTAAAAATAAAAAGCAAAAATACTAAAGAATTCCGGATTATTTACCTAACGTGTTCTTTCCTATTTTTTTACATATCTACACACACACACACACATATATATATATATATATATATATATATATATATATATATATATATATATATATAATATAAAATGAGGAAGATCTCTTAAGAAATGAAACTGATAATTCACTAGTCAGTATGACGTACTCTACTATTCCACTTTCTGCAGTCTCTCTCACTCCCACTCTGTTATACACACACACACACACACATATATATATATATATATATATATATATATATATATATATATATATATATATATATATATATATATATATATAATCATTTCACCACAAACAAGGCTGGAATTCCAATGGTACGCAGGGGGTTACAAAGAGTGAAGGTGAGGGGAAAAGACTGGGGAACCGCAAAGCTGAATGGAGTTGCAGAAGATAGAGATTGACGTTGCACTTAAAAAAAATTATCATGGAAGCAAGAAATCAGAAGAGGTTTCCACAGGTGGGAAGTGCGAGAAAAGAATCTGTTTCAGAATAAGTGGCGGTTACCTTTAACTAAATCAACAGTAAAACGCAATCTATCAGCACACATAAACTCACCTAATGTTGGCACCAGGGAAAAAATTTCGTCAGAGCAGTTGACATGAAAATATTTGTAGAAAAGACAAAGAGAAGCCATATATATATATATATATATATATATATATATATATATATATATATATATATAATATTATATATATATATAAATTATCTACGGTCAACCTCAGACTGGTTTCATACACAAAATCACCGACCATCTGAAAATATTAGTATTTCACATTAGTAGAGAAAGAAAGAGATTTACTTGAAGGTCAATTTCAAATTCAGTAACGTTAATGTCTTCAATGCGGGAAGAAGAAAGAGATCTTTCTTGTCTCAGCACTTAATAAGGATCTTTATTAACTCTTCCTCAAATACCAACACACTTTTTTACAGACATGTCGCTCCTACCACTATGAAGGAGCCTGCTATAAAAAGTTGAAACGTGTAATTAAAAAATTTTACATTTAGTCCCAGTATCTTCACTTTTATTCAATTATTATTCTACATGCTACTATAACGCCATTCTAAAATAGAGAATTACCTTTTCCCCTCCTTTAGTTTTAAGCAGTATACCGTCATCTGAACACTGGATCTTCTCAGAGAGACATTAGCCTTTAAACTTGTGTATCTGTACTGTGGAACTCTTTTATATTTAAACTGTATCGTGGTTTTCTGTTCTAAAGTGAAAACCAAAATACTAAAACTTGCTCTTTCGAATTCCTTTAAACATCAACATATAGATTATCTACCTTTTTTTTTTCATCTTTCTCGCAATTTTCATGTGTTCACGACTTTCCGAAAGACACAGAATCCCATTCACTTATCAATGTGCTGGCCTTTAGCAAGTTGTTATTTAACCATTTCTAAATGTCGTGCTATTCTCCAACCGAGAGTTCGAGAGAAGTAGGTCTAAAAATAAATTGACAATGAAAATATATAAACGTATTACGTGGCGAAACCTACGTTGTGTTTTTTATTGTTTTTGTTTTGTTTTGTTTTTGTTTTTTGTTTTTGTTTTCCCCCCCCCCCGAGAATAAGTCCTCCTTATTGCATAGCTTGTTATTTAAAATATCTCCGTTCAAATTAAAAGCAAAAAAAAAAAAAAAAAACGAATTATTTGTCACCCGGTTACTCTGAATCATTTCTTCCACGTTACGTGCTCCTTTTGGACGTGGGCGAACATGTCTATTGTAGATTTTAAATAAGCTTGTTTTTTTTTTTTCGTTTTTTGTTTTTGTTTTTTTGCGATATCTCCTAATCCCTATTCCCCAAACTAATTACATAATCTCCCCAGGTAGATTATTCGCTAATTTTATTTGCCCCTTTTGCATCAATATGTCCAGTGAGTGTCAAAATCTCTAGACTCTCTTTCCTCATTATGTGACCTAGCAATTGCAACTATTTCTTTCCTCTTTATTTTTTTTTTTGTTTCCATTTTCTCCAAATCATCGTCGTTGCTCTCATGTTCAGTCAATGGCATCCACAGCATCCTTTTATATAACCCAATTGCTCCAAGTCTCTTCTTCATATCTAAGGAGATTGTACAACATTTAATTCCATATAGGGCGTGGGAGGCGATATAGCATAATAGTTCATCCCTTTTTATTTATGCTTGCGGCTATCACATTAAAACACCGGTTGTCGTACGATTACAGAACGTCGAGTTTTTGTACTTGATTGATTTTGATGTCTACAATTTGTAATTGGCATTATGAGTTGTTCCTTTTGCTGACGAAGGAAAATTAGAGAATGATCATTACATAATTAAAAAATTATTATCATTACATTATTAAAAATATATTTTGTTGGTGTCCGAGTTTTAATGCTTTGTTCATCCTTCCCAGCTATCAAATAGCTCCATTCTCCAACAACCTTAAACGAATAACTGCAAAGTTACCAGTATGTTCTTTTCTTTTAAAATCCCCTGCCAAAATCGGGGGTCATATATGCTGGTTGATAATATATTCCTGTGTTACCAAATACATAAGACCGGCATTATTAAATTGTTCCTGCCAATTTTACTCCCTCCTCGGACTGGAGAACAAGACGCACAGTATTTTTTTTTTTTTCAAATAATATTCTCTTGGACACGATTATTAATTTCAAGTCATTAATCTTATGTAAAAATTCTGAACGGAAGGTTTATTTGAAAATTTCCAAAGGAATGAACATTTTTTAATCAGTATCACCTCAAGTAAAGCGCTACATCCACAAAAGCTTAAAGGTTATGGAAAAATTAGGAATAGACTAGCAGCATCACCCGGCGTTGTCCGTGCTTGATTCAAAAATCGTACGACTCATACAGCAATCGCTATCACTTGACTTAAAATATTTTTGCCCTTCCTTGCCTTTAAAGAAGTGCCCTTTGTCGTGATGATGTTGCTACATGCTTTACTTCTTGCCTATCTCACACTGCGAATTTTTTCTAAGCTCTATACTAAACATTAAATCTGTTACGAAAAAAGAACTAAACAAAATGAACACAAAACGATCAGCTTTAAAAAAGGACTAGTAACTGGAAAAACTGAATGAAAAAAGAATGTTAACAACAAATACTTTTTCACACTCAACCCAGTTCTGCGGAATAAGAATCAACGTTGAGTTTAAGCAAGCGAATGAGCCAATTTGTGTAAAGTGCTATGCAGATTTAAAATTTTTCCCACTTGTGACGAATGCAGCTATCGATTTTTTTTGCATGTTAGCATGCTAGTTAACGTTCGTGTCAGTCAGCTGTTGCCTCTCACGCTGGCCAATAGAATCTTCCTGCCTATTCGTGGCAGCCAGCTATAGGATTTCACTCTGGTCAGTAGAAAATGGCCGCAAACTACATGAAAACTGCCGTAGAAGCATTAAAAAAATCGATTATTTCCACTATCGATGGGAGTTGGGAAATGCAAAGTCGGTATTGGCCTTCCCGCTAACTTGGAGCATGTGCATGTAAATTTTGGTGCAAATCCGTCGAAAATGGCAGCCGTGCATTCGTTACACACACACACACACACACACACACACACACACATCCTGTCATTTATAGATAGAGATACATTAATAATGAACGGGAAGAAAAAAGAGTAATCAGGAGGAGAGTAGATAGAGATTGACATTGCATTTAAATTTTTGCACATTAAAGTTGGCTGGAATGCACGGAGCTAGAAAAGAGTCCCACAAACGAGAAGTGCGAGAAAAGAAACTGCTAGCATAGAACTTACGGATCCATCCAGCCAGCTCAACCGTCAGTTGATGAGATCTCGTCACCAGTCTAGTATTGCGCTTAAATTCATTCAGCATAAAGGGAAGTTCATTAGAACAATTACCATCCAAATATTTATTAAAAAAAAAAAAAGGCACAGAGAAGCAACCTTATATTTAGTACAGAATAAAACCTACTGCATATTGAGTGCGATCCTCACTAGGTGGTACATATGTACCTCGTCTAAGCTACACTAAAAACACCAAGACAAAACTTACTTTGGATGATAGTTCTACATTTGACGAGTCTTCTTTTTCTGTGAACTATGCAACTTCAAGACGAGGGCAATCACGGTTATCCACAACTTCCTAACCTCTACAAATCTTAGTAACTTTCTTTTATTATCGCTTTACTCGCTGCTTCACTCTTTCCCTATCACCTTCGTTATCAGATTCTCTAAGTCCTCTTTCCTTCTTATGTGTCCGAGAAATTTCAACCGTCTCTTTGTGATTCTAAGTACAGTGTAACCCGGATATAAGAGACCCGGATATAAGAGCAACCCGGATATAAGAGAGATTTGATATGGTCCCAAATTAGAGCCATACTTGCCTAAACAAAATAGACCAAACCCGAATATAAGAGAAACCCGGATATAAGATACTTCTTCTCCGGTCCCGACAACTCTCTTATATCCGGGTTACACTGTATAAGCGTCTTTTTCCTTTCCATTTTCATAAACTTACTCCTTGCTCAGATATTCCAGCCAATGTTATTGTCAGCATTCCTAAACTAATACAAAAATTATCACCGAAACGTTTATTTACAAAAGAAGATCACCCTGGCATCTCTATTCAAGACGAAACCTTTATTTGGTATAAAAGCATTATTTGCATTATACTCTTTTGCTATTATATAATCCAACGAGTTAAAACAGTGTGTGCCATGGCATTCACAAACTCTCTCCACAGCAGTTATCTTTCCCTAGATTAGTTACTAGCAAAGATGAGAGAGTCTAGTCAACCCTAATATTTAACCCATAGTTGGTACAAGAAAAGAGATAAATACATATTTCTTCCAAGGCTAATTGTGCAAAAATAAATGTAACGAATTCGGCTCACTGATTCTCTTTTCTCTTTTTCACCATTACACTAGCCACACATCGTATATATATATATATATATATATATATAGGGGGTCGTGTTCAAGTGGTTAGAATGTTTGCTTTCTGACCATGAGAACTGGGTTCAAATCTCGACACGCTTGATTTGTCAGGAAGAAGACATCCTGATGTCATCGATCTGGAGGGGGACGATCCCAGCGTACTGCCCCTTTGGAAAATGCCTGAAGAACCATACCGCGAGTTGACCCAAGCGTTGTAAGTGAAATTGGGGGCCCGTCGATAGCTGTGATAGCACGAAGTCACAAGTCGTCGCGACCGAGGGTTTGAGTGTGCTAGCCTTTATCACGCTAGATAACACGCTCTCTCCCAGAAACTGTAACTACGGTCTGCTCAGCATAGTTGTAGTATAAACCACAGGCGGGCTCTGTGGGTGTTGAACAGACATAAATGTGCCTGAGCGACCGTCTGAACTCGGACTTGGCTAGCCTCCCTAGTAGACGCGTTTTCTCGAATACGAGTGACCAGATATTTTATATATATATATATATATATATATATATATATATATATATATATATATATATATGTTCTCCCAATGTTTAGTAGTTTACAATTTCACTATATATGAGAAGTGTAAATATCAAAGCTTATCAGGATAAAACATTTGACTATTTACAGAAATAATAACCATTTTTTGCATATAATCGTCGTAAACTTTGATACAACTGCAAAAGGCTATACACAGAATTGTTTTTCTGCTCATTCTTAGAAGCGCGCATACGTCACCACACATAACATCGCATAGTTTGGGTGATTTTTTTAAATTGTCCGCATAGATAAATAACATAACCCACCGAAATATTTTGATACGAGAGAGAAAATAACACCAAATGATAATTGTCAAGGTACAGTGACTCTTTCTAGGGCAATTATAGCAAGCGTTTATACGTATTAACCTTGATTGGGTGTGTCGAATATATATGCTTATTAGTTTTTGTTTTTTACCTGTTTAGTGGCAAAGATAGTTGCAACTTTTTTTTTTTATCAGAATCAGAGTCTGTGGTTCAAGCCCAGCGTAATGGACTCAATTTCTGATTCTCTTTTGTTCTTTTTCAACTATATCTAAAAATAAATGTCTTCAAGAAAATCTTCATAGGCATTCTGGGCTTCTGAAAACCTCATTTTGAAAACACCTGTTTTACACGGGATTGCAAGAATTAAGAAGTCATGAACCTACTTAACAGATTTTGATATTTTTTTACGGCTTATCAACACTCTGTGGTCTACTTAAAGCCAAAGCATATTTGGGATTTTAAGTTTTTTTTCTTTTGTTTATTTTTGCCAGTGAATATATTTTCCAGTGATATACCTGCTATTTAATCCATAGTTGAGGCATTGGTTCACACCTTTTTCAAAGGTATTTGTGCGTAAATGAGTTAAATGGTCCGCACTATAGAACAGTACTTCTGTAATAAGCGTCAACCCTGGATCCGATAACCAAATCTTAATGTGGAAATTACTCTCTTATTTATAATCTCTCAGTTGTGTCTCTGGCTTTGAGCAGAGTGCGCTCAGGGGCGGCTCCATCAAAAGACAGAGTCGCAACTGAAGAAAATTATTCTGAGAGGTGTCTAGACCTGAGGAAAAGCTGCCTGATGCCGCAGTAGGTGGCCATTTCTTTCTGCGGTAGACCAGTTGCCATCCAAGAATCTTGGTCTGTCCTGCTATTTAACCATAGCTGGGGGTAAAAGGAGAGGATTCATATCTTCCCCAAGGTACGTAAGTGAACGTAATGGATTCGACTGGAATTCGAACTCGGCTCTCCGATTCCTCAATCCGAGCCGCTAAACATTACTCCACTGTGATAGGGAAACAATTGAAATTACATTTTTCTTTACAGTGATCTTTATTTGACAAATTTTCGTAAAATTAGGGTTTTTTAAATAAGAAAACATATGTTCCATCGAACGTTCGTAGAAATGATGAGACGTCTCACCAATGGAACTAACTTCACAATGAGCGCATTTTAGTTTTTACACAACACCTTCTATAGAACTGATCAGTAATTAATCTTTATCTGTAAACATTCAATTTTTTAACATGTGAAAACAATTCTGGAAAAGGGAGCTTGCCTAGCAAAACCTTTTGACTAAAACATTAATTTTAAAAGGAACAGTTTTTAAGTAGTTTTCTAGCAATGAAATTTTAAAAAAAAATTGCACTTGCCTTTCGCTTTTTTTGAAAATTGATCCAAGAGAAATCCCGAAAAAATGTTTATCAGAGAAGTTTAATTTCTTCTTCTTCTTCTTCTTCTTCTTCTTCTTCCTCTCCTCCTCCTCCCCTCCTTCTTCTTCTCCTCCTCCTCCTCCTTCTTATTATCCTTCTCCTTCTTCTTGCCATGTCCTTTCGTGCATGGTTCTCTCCAACTTCCTACTTCGTAAAGCTCTTCGCAATGTTTTTGACCATCACTCCTGCTAGCTCTTTTCACTTCTATATAACCTATGTGTCTCAAATTTTACAAACCCACTTTCCTCATTAAGCGTCCCAGAAATTTCATCTTTTGTGATCCTGATTCTGATTATAAGTGTCCATTTTTATTTGTTTCAAAATAAATTTTAATTGATCATAAGTAATAAAACCTAACATATTTTCGTGGAAGAAACAGAATCTTCTTTTTTCCTTCATGAGTCGTGTCCTCTCAAGACATGGGCTACCATGACTCGCCCCAACTTACTCTGCTTTGTAATTCTAGGCAACGTTTGACACTTCGCTATACGTCTTTCTCCTCACTCGGTTATCAATTCACACAATTTCATTAGGCATGTTACTCGCTATTTACCTCTCCTCCTTCTGCTTTCGTTTAGTCCTCTGAGTTTTAAATTCTCCAATCCCTCTTTCCTCATTATGTATCTGAGAAATTTAGTTCGTTCCTGATTTTAACTCTAAGCGTTATTTTAATGCTTATTTTTTTAGAACTTCCTTGTTGCTCACATGTTCAGTCTAAGGTAATTTCTGCCTCTTTCTGTAGAACCACATCTCTGTTTCTTTGAGTCTATTTAACTCTAAGAAAATTATTCAACATTGTGAAAAGACTTCATTTAACATGTGACAATACAGACATTGAAACATATGATCACTTCGGAAGTCCAGTATATTTGTTTGTCTGGCTCAACTAGTATAGTGATGTTAGATGTGGCACAAGGCCAAGAGAAGAAGACACCCTGTGAGTATCGAACTCACTACTCAGTCATAATTGTTTTAGCGAGACAAGCTTGCTAATCATTACGCCACGCCGAAGTTCCGAATGGCTTGCTAAGCGTAGCTTAGATGTGGCACAAGGCCGTAAGTACGGGGCACTTGGTAAGGATCGAATTCATTATTCAGTCGTAAATGTTTTAGCGAAACAAGCTTGCTAACCATTACACCAGGCCGAGGTGCCCAACGTGGTTTTCCAAACGTAGCTTAGATGTGGCACAAGGTCAAAATATGGGGAACCCAGTGAGGATCGAACTCACTACTCAGCCGTAATTGTTCTAGCGAGACATGCTTACAAACCATTACACCGCCTCGAGGTGCCCCCATGGCTCAGCTAGAATATATTCAGAGTTTGTATGGTAATTAACAAGACAGACGGACCAAGATGTGAGTTACAAATTAGAAACTTCAAAATAAAGCAAGTATGTTATGTTAAATACGTGAGAAGTGTAAACCAGGGTAAATCTGATACAGAAATCTGAAGGCATTTTAGAATAGTGGAAAAACAATCCTTCCTAAAACTGAATAAAATATTAAGAAAAAGGGAAAATCTTATTAGAAACATGAATAAGACTACACAGTTTTATGTAATATTAATTCTGCTATATAATAGTGCATGCTGGGTAAATTCCTCGCAGTTGAAGGCGAAGCTTTATTCTACAGAAAGTGGCTCTACAGAAGCATGCTGAGAATACTATACACTGAACATGTGAGCATCGATAAAGTTTTAAGTAAAATGGAAACGAAAAGGACAGAAAGATTTTAAATATTTTGGGTACATAATGAGGAAAAGAGCTCGGAGAACTTGAAACTCACAGGGCATATTGAAGGAAAGAAGGGCAGAGGGAAAAGGCGATTTGCTCATCTAGCAATGTTGTGCAAATAGATGTTAGAACATTGACTGGAAGGGATATATTAAGACATTACTTAGATTTAC
>OZ010577.1:34338254-34360754 GCA_963932145.1 Acanthosepion lycidas | reverse complement strand
TCTTTTCGTAACATCTGATAAGTTTAATAACATTATTGTTGAACGAAGAAAGAAATTCACAATATTGATCCATAGACACTTGTCTATATTATTTAATGAAACGTGTATGAATATATATATATATATATATATATATATATATATATATATATATATATATATAAACCACTGATCAGCGATTACCGTCTATGAAACTTTGAAGTCGGGTGTATTTATTAATTTGAAACATTTTACTTATAAAACAATCTAGATCTTTATTTATTATGATTTGTATGACTAACATTCAATCTTCAATTCTAGGTCATTTTTTGTTTAAGTAATCGTCCATAACATTTTGTCGCATCTGTGACACTTGAATGCTAGTAATCAGGTCAGTACACACATTTCAAGCATCAGGGAAATTAGTCGCTACCAATATGTCCACAGAGGCTCGGAAGCTTATGTCGTTATGTTATTGAATTTTAACAGTTTTTGTGTGAGTTCCAATAATTTATATGCGCCATGTTTATTATATTGACGCAAAAAGACAAAATAATGGGAAACATTGAAAATCGAACAGTGCCACGTGTCCCCTCAGGACGTAGGCGATCATGGCAATCCACGATTTCCTATCATTTGTAGCTCTTAATAAATTCTGTCCTTTTGTTTTGTTCTCTTAAATCTTTCTCCGCTATTTGCTAAGCAGGTTTTAGATTATTTTCTTCTCTCCCTCATATGTTCATTCTGTCCTGTGAGTATCAGATTTTCCAAGCTCTATTTCCTCATTATGTACCCTAGAAATTTCAACTCACTTTTCCTGATTCTAAGTATAAGTTTACTTTTTGTTTCAATATTCTCTAAAACTTCGACTTTGTTCACATGTTCAGTTCATGTTATACTCGTCATCATTCTGTAGAACCATATTTCTGTTACTTCATGTTTTCACTGATATTAATGCTTAAATTTTTGCCAGATTAGCCTCTTAAACATTTTTCATGAGAATGGCGTGTGTTGATATTTAATTTAGGCTTGGTAATTAATTTTCTTTTTAATATACAAATAAATGTCGTACGCTAGTCGAAAGCCGAGATTTCGAATGATATTTTCACAATTACCAGTAAATTAAAAACCTTATTTCGGACTCTCTATTTATAGACTTGTGACAGAGTTACATTTCAAAAATTAAAAATCGGGCGATTGTGCATGTATTCTGTCTCTCTCGCTCTCTCTCTCTCTCTCTCTCTATCTATCTATCTATATCTATATATATATATATATATATATATATATATATATATATACAAGATGACAACTGAAATTTTTCTAATTATCAGCTTATACCAATTTTTTTGGTCCACATAATTTGTCTGGGAATTTAACTATGGTATAGAAGCGGTTAGTCAGCTAGATTAGAAGCCATTACTGACGAGTGACGCACAATCATTGCGGAACACCGAATGCAAAACAGAAAATTGTTTGCGATACTAAGATCGGACGACGGAAGGCGATAAAAATAAGAGATATTTGCCAGGTTTAGCTTAATCGAAGAAAGTAGAAATAACGATGATATCAAATTATTATTAGAGTTTTGGAATTGTAAAGTGACCTGTTTACAAATCTGGGCATGGCCACGAAAAAGGAAATTTGAAACATGGGGCAAAAGTCCGTAAAACCAGATTCCTAAGGAAAGAGTAAAGCCATATTAGATGTAAGTCCGTAAGGACTAGACTCATATTGCATCTATGAAGATTGGACTTACTGCAGATTATAGACAGCAAATTTGTCCCGTATTAAAATATTTCAGTTTACCTTGAACTAGTGTCCTAAAAATAGTAATTCTATATTATATGTATAGCTTTACACACACACACATACACACACACACATACACACACACACACACACATATATATATATATATATATATATATATATATATATAAATATATATATATATATATATATATAGATAGATAGATAGATAGATAGATAGATAGATAGATAGATAGATAGATAGATAGTGTTGATTTGGGAGATTGAAGCCAAAAAAGCTGATTTTTTTTTCAGTGCTTTACTCATAGAAAGGCATTTAATGCAAGCAGACTTTGTGGCAGAGTACTCAAATAACGAAGATAGAGATAGAGCGTTAACAGAATTAATGTAGTTAAGACTCCTTTTCACTTAACTGGGCAGTATTATTTCCGTCATGCGACAACGAAACTTCCAAGTCAGCATGATGATAATAATAGCGTCCAGTTAAGTAAAAAAAAAACAAAAAACTATTTTATATAAACTTCATTTTCTGTTCTTTTCTTCCCCCGAAACAATAACTTCTAAAACTTTTACATAAGTCTTATATGTTGAAAAAAAGTGTATAGGTTTCATCCCACAAATTAATTATGAGCGAAAAACAAAAAATAAAAATAAAAAGTATAAAAATCAAAAAAAAAAATCAAATGTGTATATAAATTCAAAACAAGAATAAAAATATTTACGGTAGGATAAAAGATGTAATATTCATTTTATGAAAGGATCAGACAAAAAATACAGAATCAGGGATCTTTAAAACATCTAATTTAGTCCTCCCGCTTTCGGCATCTGGCTTAACCCTCCACTGCTGACATCTGTTTTAGCCCTCCACTGCTGACATCTATTCCCACACCACATTTTTGACATCTGATTTAGCCCCCGACTGCTGACATATGTCGTAGCCCCCAGTTTTGATATATAATTTAGCCATATCCCCACTTTTAACATCTGATTTAACCCCCGCTTTTTACATCTGATTCACCCCCGCTTTTGACATCTGATTTAGCACTTCACTTTTGACGCCCGATTTAGCACTCCACCCTTGACATCTTATCCACACTCCCTACCACTTTTGACATCTAAGTTAGACTTCAACTTTTCACGGCTGGTTAAGTTCCATCTCTCGCTACGCACAGTTTGATATTTTATTTAGTCCGTGATTTTTGTTATATAACGCCATACTTTATTTACTTTTAATGTTATGTATGCAAAAATCCGAATAGTATCAGTATTAAACTACTTTTTTTCATTTGTGTGTCTTATTAAAAGTTAGAAGGAACTTCTAACGAAATAGATCGAAAAAGATTTGTGTGAGATATTGCAGGTGTTACCTTTAATATTTAGAGTTACCAAACAATTGATAACGTTTTTTTTTTGTTTTTTTTATTTTGCCAGCAGTTAAAAAGTAAACAAAAAATTTAAAAGAATCCCGATTCTCAGTAATTTATCGGTGGTATTTGGATAGATTCTCAATAAATTATCGATGGTAAATATAATTCTATATATATATATATATATATATATATATATATATATATATATATATATATATATATATAAAGTACCTGCTAAAATAATTGCACAATCCATATAAAGTGCTGAATTGTCTAAAAGTCTAAAAGACGTTTCAATAGTACATATTATAATATAAATTAATACCCGACTAAGTCATAGGAGTAACTAAAAGGGCTTGTTAAACATCACTCTATGACAAGTGCTCATTGCAGCTGGGATTATTCTGGCACAAGATCAATATAATATGGTAACCCAGTGTGAATTGAGCAAAGTAGGCAAGCGAATCGTATGTAAGGCGTCACTTCTAAAAACTGCTAAATTGCAGGTGATCAGAATGCATAATTAGTCAAATTTCATTTTTCTGGCATAGCGCCACAGTGCTGGGGCGTTTAGGCTCATTATCTCATGGCGAGGTTAATGTAACGTTTATAGGTGCGGAAGTTAATTCAGCGTGTCGATTTTAATCCCTTTGCGATTCTCTTTCGTTAACGTCGCCCCCTTTTATTGTTCTGTTTATTATTTAACGATACTTCAACACCAGTGTCAGCAAAGTTCATACCTTTTTGAGAATTGAATTTAAACAACATCAAAATAGTTACAACCACATCCAAAACTATTATGCGTATGATCAGAAACAAAAATACCGATAAAAAATCAATCTGGAGCAGGTATATATAAAATATATTGCCGAAACTGTTCCTCACAATACATTGGGGAAACTTGTAAAAATTAAAAATACTATATCTTTGAACACAAAAGGGATCTTATAGACACAGTTGATCAAATGCATAAGTTAAACATAGTAATAAATTCAACCACAACTTTAATCTAAAGAAAGCTACACTTATAAAAAGAGAAAATATATTTCATCCCAGAAATTACGTATGAAAGAAAAACAAAAAAACATAAAAATAAAAAGTATAAACATGAAAAAAATCAAATGTGTAGATAAATTCAAAACAGCAACAGAAAATATTTACAGTAGGATAAAAGATGTAATATTATTTATTTTATGAAAGGATCAGACAAAAAATACAGAATATCTGATTTAGTCCTCCCGCTTTCGACATCTGATTTAACAATATAGACTGTTGCCAACTCAAGGCAAGAAAGACCAGTCTACCCTGCTATTTAAACTATTGTTGGAAGAAGTTGAAATCATGCCTTAAAAAAAAAAATCACCCTAAAAAAAAAACGATATCAACTGTTTGGTAACTCTAAATATTAAAGGTAACACCTGCACTATCTCAAACAAATCTTTTTCAGTCTATTTCGTTAGAGGTTCTTTATTATTAAATATTGTTTCCAATATATCCATTCCCGAAAAAATTAATTTTTTTTCCCAAGCCAAAATACATGACTACAGAAATAAGAAATTAAAAGACAACGGTTAAATTTGTAACCTCATGTTATTCAAAATATATAACACATAAATTAATCCCAAACTGATTTAAATATTAATTTCGTTAAGAAAATTCAAGAAAATTACTTACTTTCGTTTAATAGATATTGAATTGTAACACATCGTATCCTCCATAGCTTGCCTGACTTTTAAACTAACCTGATGAATATTTGTGAACTTTTCTAAACTTAAAGCATTTGAAAAACCATTTTTTTTTTTTTTTTTTTGCTTTTGTACATCAATCCTTGTTACAAAATAAAATCCCTCAGAGGACGAAAGGTGTCAGCTAAATTTTCCTTTTTTCTTCATATATATATATATATATATATATATATATATATATATATATATATATATAATTACATTTATGCTCTACTTTTGTATCGAGCACTATTTTTTTTTTAAATAATAACAAAAATACTAAAGAACTTTGGATTATTTACCTAACGAGTTCTTTCCTATTTTCTATATATTTTTACACACACACACACACACACACACACACACACATATATATATATATATATATATATATATATATATATATATATATATATATATATATATATAAGGCAAAAGAAAAATAATTCTATACCAGCGAATTTCGTTCCTTGAAGAATTTTATCAATATAAATACAGAAAGTTTATTTTGTAACTTGTAATTATACACAAAAGCAATATGGGAGAGAAAATCATTAATTTTTCATATTTTAATTTGAGGATGCTGTAAAATAAAATCGAAAAATGCTGGTATTTTCTTCCACAATATTTGTAAATAAATTGTGAAATAAAAGCTCCAAATTTACTTGCAAAAATTCCTCAAGGAACAAAACGCGTTGGTGTAAAAAAAAAAGGTATTTCTTTTTTATTTAAATTGCCTTGACAAATATATTTTATTTATATCTTAATTATTACACCCACCCACTCATAAAGATGCGCACAAGCGCTCCCGCATACGTACGCGCACGCACACACACACACACACACACACACACACACACACACACACACACACACACACACACACACACACATCAGTATCTCTTTATTTTTAGTATATGTAAATAGGTTACGCGTATGTGTGCGGCCTATGAGGGGCCTGGTCATAACCACGCCTACTTTTCTAGCATTTCAATTTGTTGTTCTTCTTTGGTGAATGTTACTTTTTATTTGATTCAACACTACTGCCACTTATTTATCTATAGTTGGCCTTAACACAGTGTAGGGGATTTTTATGTATGTAATTTACATGGCAAAGTCTATAATTCGTCCTTAGCATACTGCTGTCACATATGATCTGGCGTTTCTGCTATCTATCTAGGGCTCCTTGTAAAATCAAAAAATCAAAAATAATCAGCAATATTATTGACCTCGATCTGGCATTTCGGCTTCAGACTCTTTCTCACCGCCGTAATGTTGCCTCTCTTTGCCTTTTCTATAAATACTTCCATGGTAACTGTTCTGATGATCCTTTTCTATGTTGTTGTTTGTTTTTTTTTTTTGTTTTTTTTTTTTTGTTTTTTTTTGTGTGTGTGTGTGAGTGTGTGTGTGTGGCGTGTTATTACTATCATTATTTTATTTGGTTTCTTTTAAAAAGTTTTGTTTTCATATTGTAAATAGTCATTGGGGCTAGTTTTTAAATTGTTGTTTTATTCCCCTCCCACACGGAGAATGAATTGTACATATGGGAACTAGTTAGGATTTTCATAGAGACAATGAGGTATTATGGTGGATGTAGTAAGAAAGACAAGTAAGAATCTGTTCTTTTGGTGTAATGAATATTGTTCTGTGTTTGGTTCAGTGTTTGTGACTAGCTAAGTTTAACGTTATGACAGAAGGCCGTCCTTTTCCCAATTCTCACATTTTGGCTTTGTGCCACATTTTGTAAATATTACAAATATATTATCGCTCTTCTCTATTTGTAAATATTTATCATGGTTTAGATTTTTTTAAATTATTTTATTCACCTCGCCTCCTACAAACAATAAATTGTACATATGGAGACTAGTTAGGATTTTCATAGAGACAATGAGGCATTATGGTGAATGTAGTAAGAAAGGTAAGTAAGTGCGTTGTTTTGGTGTAAGAAGTATTGTGTCATGTTTGGGTCAGTGTTTGTGGCTAGCTAAGTTTAAAGTTAAGACAGAAGAAGACCGTCCTTCCCCCCCCCCATTCCCTTGTGCCACATTTTCTGTACATAGCAGAAATAAATATCGCTCTTCCGATACTCATTCGCCCCCTTTTATTTCTGTCCCCGCTTTTCTTTAGGTTAATTCTCCATCCCCCTCCCCCGTTAGGTGTGGTCAGTGATGTTAGTTCTCTGGGGGATGCGAGGCGCCTTTCGTTTCGTGCGTGTTTTTCGTATTTTTGTTGTGTTTGAATGAGTGTGTGTTTGTATGAGTGCTTGGGATGAATGAATGTTTTATATTATTAGAGACCCGCATTAATTTCGTCCAGTTAACTGATGTTTCTGCCATATTTAGAGACTGTGTGGTTTTTATTACTAACACTATTTTATTTGTTTTCATATTGTAAATACTCACTGGGGTTAGATTTTAAATTAGTGTTTTATCCCCCCTCCCCGCTCAGACAATGAATTTTATATATGGGCACTAGTTAAGATTTCCATAGAGACAATAAGGTATGATGGTGGATGTAGTAAGAGAGGTAAGTAAGAATATGTTGTTATGGTGTTAGAAATATTGTGGTATATTTGGATGAGTGTTTGAGGCTAGCAGAGTTTAAAGTTAAGAGAGAAGAAGACCGTCCTTTTCCCCATTTTTGGCTTTGTGCCACATTTTCTCTATTGAAGCGGAAATAAATATCGCTCTTCGCTATAGTGCTTAGACACTTCGAATTTAAGCGCAGTACTAGATTGGCGACAAGTTCTCACCAATTTACTTCTTTTCTCGTACTTGTCGCACATGAAACTCCATTCCAGCTCCATGCTTTCCAGCCAACTTAAATCTGCAAAAATTTAAATGCAAAGTCAATCACTGTCTGTTGTCCTCTTGAATACTCTTCCACTGTTCTTAGCAATGTTTCTTTTTCAAACTCCTACACGTCCAGTAACCTTTTGCGTCTCAGTGGATTTACTGCCCTGCTTAGGGTGAATTTTTCTTCTTTTTTAAAAAAAAAAAAAAAGGCATGATTTCATCTTCTTCCAACGATAGTTTAAATAGCAGGGTAGACGGTTCTTTCTTGCCTTGAGTTGGCAACAGTCTGATAAAAAAGCCTTAATTCAAAACTAGTTTGAAGAATGATGAGCTTCGTCAGGCTATATTGCCCCAGACACATCATTCTTGGTATGGTTTCAGTACATGTGGTGCCCTTAAGAATCCCGAAAGAGTTATGGATATTGTGACCTGGCGTAATTCAAAATACTCTTGAACCAAACTTGCTTTCGTTCTACAATTTCCTGCTTAAAAAGACAGGCAATTTCGCGACACCGTTAACAAAATAAAATTAGCATTTCTCATCTATCACTCTTTATCATACATCGAATTGCGATCATCCTAAACATATGTGAAACTGATTATATATTACAAAAGAGTCTCCTACACACATGTAAAGGTGTTTGAATTCTATTAGCTTGCAAATCAGGTCATAGATTTACCACACTGCTCCCTAATCTAAGAACAGCACTGATTTTGTTAGATTTTTCTACTTATATATATATATATATATATATATATATATATATATATATATATATATATATATATATATATAATTTTTTTAGTTCTGTGTTTGTCACATGTCACTGTCAAGTCTGCCTTTCTGGAGAAAGTAACTCTACTTTCTTCTCTCCCGGTTTCTCAATTGAATTATGCGTCAGCTTGTCGTACAGACCTTCCCTACGAAACCGGCTGGTGAGTACCACCCAAAACCTACAAGAAAGTGAGACTAACACGTCAGCCCCCAAATCACTCTCTCGCTTTGATAACTACTGCGTGGCCGAGAGGTACATGACTAAACCCCTAAACTCACACTTGACAGCTGTTAGCGGCTGCTTTTTACAGTCGCGTGTTTGCAAACTGAAATATTTCACTTTACTCTCTCTCTCTCTCTCTCACACACACACACGCATACACACATACATATATATATATATATGAGTATGTGTGTATGTGTATGCGTTTTGAACAACAAAAAATATTAAAAATTAAAATTTTCAGACACTCTGGTCTGTATATTAATATTTTTGTTTTTGATTTCGACTTATTTCGGTTCACGTGGCCATCATCAGGAGAAAAAATATCTGCTTGTTAGTAGCAGTGAACTACAGAAGTGAATGACTGTCTTTGAAGAAAGTGAATATATATATATATATATATATATATATATATATATATATATATATATATATATATATATATATATATATATATATATATATATACAGACAAATGCATAAATGATTCTTATTATTATTATTGTTGGTTTACGACTATATAACGTTGAAACACCAGTTCTCGTACGATCAGGCAAGTTAAGTAACATCGAGCCTAGTAAATACCTCGATGGGTAACCTTGTGGCGTAAGGGATAACGGCTCAGAATTGTTAATTGGAGAACCGAGTTCCAATTCCAGTCGTGTTCATTATATTCACTTACACGCAAATACCCTTGTGAATGGTATGAATCCGCCTCTTCTCCCTCCTGCTATGGGTTACTTAGTAGGATATATAAAAACATATGAGTATTATCCCTCAATAATCAAAAAAAATTATGGCTTTTGATTACCTGTAAAATTTTGATAAGCCGTTAATAGCACACACATGCTTATGTGTGTGTGTGTGTGTGTACTCGTTATAGAATAATGACTCATAATTTCTGTCTTTCTTTAATAATTGACTGCAATCAACTGTTCATGCTTTTTAAAATAAGTAAATTTTCAAAAATAACACAATCCCTTTCTCTTAATACATTTCATTATCTCTCTTTCTCTCTCCCTATCAATTTGACTTCCTTTATACCTCTCTCTCTCTCTCTCTCTATTTCGCTTGCTCGCTCTCCTAACCCTTCTGTCTATTACTTTTCTTTTCTTTCTATTCGTCTTCATAGCGTGGCATATAGATTTCTAATATGACTACGGTTTAGCTCGTATCAGGAATGCTACTTAAAACAGAAAGAATTAGCTCGCAGGCGTTGTCCACATCAGGGGCGCTTACAAAAGAAAAAAAAACTAAAAAAGCAACTGAAGTGCAGATTTTATTTTATAAGTGACGAAAGGATTTTATTTTCTAGGAGGAAGCTTATCTTCTATGACAGATACATGGGCAGCAGATCATTCAATGGGCAGCTGCATCATTTTCTGCTCAGAGCACAATGTCGAATGTTAATGGTGAAATTAGCTGTTTCACTACAAGAAACATGTGTCATTCTTTGTAAAGCAGTTAGCGTTATTCTCAATTGAAATTTATAAAATAGATTTTTTTTTAAAATAGTTTTTCAGGACCTTAAAGTTCTCAAGTCCAGTAACTGTTAAAGATCGTTTCCAATATTATAAATGATTTCTCATTCATTCATTTCCGGTGAATTTTCGATAACAAAAATGATTTCCAGTCCATTTTCTATAGTAAATAATACATTTTTATATTAAAATTCCTTAGAGCACTTCGGCGTGGTATTAGGTTGGTGCAAAAATAATGTCGGTTTTTGACGTATTTTTAACGTCAAAACCGACATTATTTTTGCACCAACTTAATATAATGGTTAGCAACCTTGTTTCACGAGATCAGTTACGACTGAGAAGTGAGGTCGATGCTTATTGCATGCCCCATACCTTCGGCCCTGTGACGCATCTAAGCTCCGTTCAATAAGTCACTATATTAAAATTCCTTACCAATACATTTTCGTACTAACAATCATTTACGATGCATGCCTATGACAATGGCAGTTTGGAAATTTGATCTTCCTATACCGGAAAGTTTCAGCCTTCTTTACCTTTCGTTGAAATTCATAATTTTTTTTTTTCTTAAAATAAATATTCAGGAAATTATGCTTTTTAAGTTCATTGTCATAGCTCTTTCTATTGTGAAGTAATAAAATGTTTTACAGCATTTTAAAGGTCTTACTGGAATTTTGGGTTCTATCAACTCGCTCCTTAAATAACTTACCATCGACATTCGAAACCCCAAAGTCAATGGTTTAATATTTATTTCGCAGCTAAAAAATATTTTAAGCCAAAGAAGAATCTGCAATCTTGTTGGTTCCTCATCTAGCATCTCGACTTTAGTCACTTTCCCACCTCAGTAATGTAGTTTCCTTGTTTCTTTTTTTTATAAACGCTTTCATGATAATTATTCTTATGAACTTCCTTCTATGGTAACTAGATTTTATGAATTTAAGCGCAGTACCGAGCGTGTGAGCAACACTGAGGTTTTGGAGAGGATGCAAGCAAGAAGGAAGCTTATACTTAACATCAGGAAGAGGCAGCTGACATTTCTAGACCATGTAATGAGATAAGAGGGCTTGGAGAATCTGATATCCACAAGACAAACAGAGGGGAAAAGAGCCAAGGGAAAGCAACACATGACATACCTAGGTGGGTGTAAGCAAGTGGATGACAGAATATGGCCCGGAGAAAGTAGCAAAGGAAGAAAACTTATTGAGACCTACAAGGGATAGGGGTAAGTGGAGGGCCATGATCGCCTACGTTCCGAAGGAACACATCGCATAAAAAGGAAGAACTAGATTGGCGGCAAGCTCTCATCATTTTACAGCTGAAATGGCTAAATGTAACCGTAAGTCCTATGCTAATAGTTTCTTCTATCGCAGTCAAATTTGATCTTTAAAAACGTGACTCTAATGTCAATCCTTCTGATTTCTTAATTCATGTTCTTTTATTATTCCTCCTCCTTAATAACATTTTCTCTCTTTTATACTCGCTAATATTCAGTAACCCCCTTACGTCTTAGTGGCTTTATTGTTTTGCTTGGGGTGAAATGATTAAAAAAACAGCAAAGAAAATCTTTTATGATGGAAAATATATTTTTTATATATTTATTTATTAAAATTTGTTTAGACCGACGGACATCCGTATAAATAATACCTGGCCACTCGTATTTGGGTATGCCTGTAAATTAGGGTGGCTAGCCAATCCTTGTTGCAGAGGCTTGCTCAGGCACATTTGTGTTTTTTCAACATCCACAGAGCTCATCTGCAGCTTGTACTGTAACTACGCTGAGCAGACTTTTGTTACAGTTTCTGCGAAAGAGCGCATTATCTGGGGCGAGTACGCTCAAACTCTCAGTCACGATGATTTATGACTTTGTGCCAGTACAACCATTGATGGCTACCATATAGTTCCGTCCATTCAATTTTACTTATAATGCTTGGGTAAATCCGTGGTATAGTTTTCAGACACTTTGAGATCGCCTCAAAGTCCGATAACATCATGCAGTTTTCTTCCTGAGAGATCGACCATGGTGAGATTCGAACAAGCATCTTATGGTAGATAAGCGAATGTTCTAACCATTCGAGTATGTGAGAACAGTGTGAAGGCTATCGGCACGTAAAGTGAAAGCAATGTGCCGAGTCTTAATTCAGGTCGATTTTTGTTTTGTTTTTTTAAAAAAAGAAAAGAAATCATTTTCTTTCTCCTCTTAGATAAACAAGGCAGACCAGGATTTTTTGCCGTGTATTGGCAACTAATCTACTAGAAGGATAATTCTTAATTCTAAAACCATAAAACCAATATGGAGAGGAATGGGCTCCGTCAGGATTTTTTTCGTCCTAGACACACCACTGCTGCTATGGTTGCAGTACATGCAGTTCTCTTACAAATTTAATGGGTTACGCGACTCGTAACGATTTAGAAGGACCAAAGACAACAATTTCATTGAACTCACTAGAGCAACTTACTACTCATTGCTCCGCGGCAATGATTTTTAAAATATGATATATATATATATATATATATATATATATATATATATATATATATATATATATATATATATATATATATATATATATATATATATGCTTAACCTAATCCAAAGCCAAGATACAATAGTTACAAGCCATATCCATTGTCCTATTAACGAAACCTACATCCTACAGGGCAAGACAAAAATATTCAAATATCTATCTTTTGGGGGATCATTTCATACAAGATTCGGTAATTAAATATCCTTTAGATTTTATGGGTGTGTTCTTCATTCTTGATAGCGTAAACAAAATATCTTATGAAAATAATAAAGTACGGAGATTAAAAAAATGATTAAATAAGGAAATTCGCTTTGACGTGCCAATCCTTATCTTAGCTCATTTCTACAGAAATTTGACCAATGACCTTTGAATATAGCGACATTTTATTTATTTCGTATGGAATAAACAGACAAACCTTGACCTATTAAAATATCTTTATTCGCCATTACTGAATCTTAGATGACGGATGGTTTGAGAAATCACTGACATTAGATTAATATTAACCCTAGGACCATAATCATCAATTAAAGTTACACCACTACTAACCATGTGTATATCATACCCGATTTTGAAAATATCAAAAAAAAAATATATATAAATCTTTATTTGAAATATTTTACATGCAGGCACTTCAAACTTTGTACTTTGAGTTAACATTAATAGGAACTGAAAAGCATATTATTTAGGTAAGAAAATGAGGTACTGAAAATTGTAATTAAAAATAGGAAAATTTGCGCTGGGTAATATATACCCATGTTTAGTGTCCTAGAGTTAAAGTCGTAATCGATTAAAATAGAAGTAATTTAAGTAATCTGTCGTATAATATTTGTGTAAGTGTAAAAGTAAAATTAATCGTTGCCATAAAGAAAATATTAGTCATTGACCGAGAAGTTAACGTTATTGTCTGTTGAAATTTCTTAAAACTTTTTTTTTTCAGCAAACATATATTCAGAATATTATATTTCTCAAGTCTAACATTACAGATATTTTACTATTAAAGAACATCTCTAATGTATTCGTATAGTAAAATCATTAGCAATGCATTCCTATAATAATGCATTTACAATGGATACGTGTAGTAATGGCAATGTTTAAATTAGCAGTTTTCCTACAGCAATCATTCGGCATTCATTGTCCGAGCATTTACTATCGGTTGAAATATACAAAATCTTTTTCTCCAAAGAGTTTTGCAGGAAACTAGTATTTTTGACGTCCACTAACTGTAATAGCTCTTTCTAATATGTAATCTGAAGTATTTTTCAGTATTTTAAAGGCTTAATAGCACATGTGTTGGCGGTATTTCGGTCTTTAAATGATGACATCATCATTCGAATTCCAAAGTTATAGGGATAATATTTTTAATTGGCAATTGAAGGACAATTTTAGCTTTTATCATGACAAATATCTTTTCATATACTTATATCTTTTTTTTTCTTTCAAAGCGGACAATATATATAGCAAACACTTAGCTGTTATTGTCTCAATAATTTTCAGCATTGTATCAGAAATCAGGGCATAATTATGACATCTAGAAATGGAGAGCTAAGTATATTTTATACACACATTCCTTGAGCTTATAAATTTGATAGCCCCGGATATTGTAGACGCTGGCGTTAGGTTAGATTGATTGATTTTATGGCATGCCAATCGTTGAGTTATTTAATTTTGTACGGAGCGCCTAGTCAGGATTGAACTCACAACTCAGTAATAATGGTATATCAGACTGGTCTTGTTAGATATTACATTAACAGCAAAACGCCTAGAAACAACGGAGATTATTCCTAAAT
Source organism: Acanthosepion lycidas (assembly GCA_963932145.1). Taxonomy (NCBI): domain Eukaryota; kingdom Metazoa; phylum Mollusca; class Cephalopoda; order Sepiida; family Sepiidae; genus Acanthosepion; species Acanthosepion lycidas. Next base: position 34,346,325 of record OZ010577.1, on the reverse strand, counting down.
TCAGACAACAGTGAAAAAAAATCTTTTGACATAACACGTGTTTAATTATAATGTCAGATAAAATATCGACTTACCTTGAAGATGTTAAGCTATAAATAACAAATCTGTTAATGTACTAGTAAAATCTGGAATGCCTGATTTGGCAGTTGACCAACATTATAAACAGAATATATTTTCTGATGACAGCCTCAGTATTGGTGGAAGTAGCTAGCGTAATGGTTAAATGTAAAAAAAAAATGAAATTGTCAATCTGCGTTCAAATTCCAGATTAACCTATTACGTTCGTTTTCACGCTAATGTCTTTGAAAAAGGCGTATTCTAATTAATTTTGCTCCAGCTATGAGTCAAAGAGTAGACCAGACTCTCTAGCCAGTTTAATAGTTGTACAAGAAGAGAAAAAAAACATCATTTATTCGGTTCAAATTTAAATAATTTCTAGTGAACTTATTCCGAATTTAGGGCAATCAATACAATAACGGCACTGCTTATTCTAAAAGAAATGTGAATTTTTGTTTGTACCGTACAGGAATTTTTTTGTCGGGTTTTACAAATGAGTTGAGAGTTCGACTGTAAATTGTAACTATTTATTGAATTTCAGTTTAAATGTCTTGCTAAAAACCTAAAATATTACGCTATCAATTCGCTCTGAAAGACGAGCTTGCTAACGTTGACATGTATATAATGTGTTCGAAACGGCACGTAGGTATGTCAGAATATCACAGATTTTAGATTTTATTTTGAGGACTTAGATTAACATAGAGAAATTGTCATAGAAAAAAAAAATCAAAATTGACCAAAATCGTGGAATTTTATTTTGAATTTAACCAATCCATCACCGGACAAATTTGCGATATTCCGATATTTTATGGTCGTCGAAATCTACTGATCTGCCGTTTATTTTCTTTGGGAACACGTTAAGGATTGTGTATATAAGCTGCAACTCAGTGGTAACATCTGTGCAGAAATTCGATGTCTGCAACCAGACTTCTTTAATATTGAGAATCCCTTTTCCGTCTTATCCACCTTTTGTGGATTTAAATGCGAAACATTTTAGATAAGAATAATTATTTTTTTATGAATATTGCATTAATAATTTTTTACAATAACAATGATTTTTCCAGATACACGTTTTGCTATCTAAACCACAGATGGTAGGAAGTAGATGGATTCATGCCTTTGCCAAAAATATTTGCGTGTAAGTTAACCATTATTATGGAGAATTGTAACAAAAGATCACGTCTGTTTGAAATAAAAAAAAATGGCGGATATTTAAGTCGTATATTTTTTCTCAGTTAAATAGGAATATATTTCCAGTGTTTCAATTTTCTACCGTGAATAAAAATAAAGAAAATGTTGAAATTATTAGATTTTTAAAGTCTATATGACTTCTGGAACACCGTGCATTATATAAGTTTTGCAGTCCCTAGCCGCTTCTGTGTGAGTTAATAGTGATCAAAATTAGTTTTGTTTATTTGTATTGAGTTTGATTGACGCTCGGCGCGCCATACTTATTATTATAGTAAATAACCCAGCAATGGTTGACATGTCATATAATCAACCAACCCACCTAAGCTGAATCAATTCAATAATTTGTTTCAGATCTTCAGTATAGTTTTATGTCTTCAAATTTATTTAAGCGTAAATTGTCCAAATATTCTAACGTCAAATCCTTATAAAACACACACAGGTGTATATACATACCTACTCACAAACAACTACCCATACACGTACCTAACCACACATATATGGACATAACGACGCATACACACAATCACCGACCGAAATGCAACACGCCATTTACATGCATACACTCATCTCAAATTCCTTAATATTTAACTGAACACGAAACAACTACAAGCTTTTTAATGACGTAGTTAAGTGCACCATTAAGTACTTATTTTTCAACATAATCTACTTCCTAGTCAATGCATTTAATTCAGTGTTGAATATAAATCACTTGATGTCACTTACATTTAGAAAGCGACTGCTAGGATTTATGGAGCGCATATTGAGGAAAGGGGGCATGGGGAACCTAACGCACACAGGAATAACTGAAGACAAGAGACACTTTGGGGAGCAGCGATGATCTACTTAATGAGTTTCTGTAAATGGATGACAGAACAAGAAGTGGAATGGAATAAAAAAGAAACAAATATTATTTGGACAGCAAAATAAAGGAAGCTGTGGAGAGTCGTGATCCCCCATATCCTGGGAGGATATGTCACATAAACGAAGGAAAGATTGGTTATTGCACATTGTAAATTTTCGAGTCAAATTTCAGTTAAAAGTTCGGTCTAAGGTTACGCATTTATTGATCCACCCTTGTACACTTTTACAAAGTATTCTTTCATTTTTATTCGCTCATTTTCATCACTGTCAAGAACCTGTGTCACTTTATTCAATAGTTCGAAAAGCCATGACAGGAGGAGGCTGTCAAGGTTTCGATTCACTCGTTTCCTTTCTGAAAATAATGCCAAATAGAATTTGAGAAAAAGCTATGAGAAAGTGGAAAAAAATTGATCTTGATATATAAAAATTAATATATGGCCACATCGACGTTGCGTAATGGTTATTAGCAAGCTTGTCTCGCTCGATCAACTACTACTGCGTAGTGAGTTCGATTCGCACTGAGGGACCCACACTTTCGGCCTGAAAGATTTTCTAAGATTTGCGTAGAAAAAAGCCGTATACTAAATTTAATTTTAGGAAAATCTATAATAAAGAGAAAAAAAAATTGATATATAAAAATGTATACGTATATAGGCACTTTAAACGTGGTGTAGTGGTTAGCAAACTTGTATCACTTGATCAATTATGACTGAATTATGAGTTCGATCTTCACTGGGTGCCCAATATAGTCGTCTTTCTGTAACATCTAATCTATACTTGGAAAATCACTATAGGCACTTCGACGATGTGTAATAGTTAGCGAACATGTCTTGCTAGATCTATTACAACAGTTGTGAATAAGATTCTCCCTGGAGACTTCATAATTTCAGCCCTCTGTTTCATCTAAGCTGTGTTTTGTAAATTGCTATAAAAATTATCTATTGTTTTCCCACAATTAAATATGCTGCCAAGCAAATTCTCCTATCTAGACAATTTGTATTTCAGTCAGCAGAACTTTGTCAAACGACTCTGGAAAATAACCGAAGTGATAGATAATAATTACTGTTGTAAAATATTCATTGTTTTCTTAATTAGAAGAACAAAGCGAGAATGAATGCCAACACAGGGTCATAGCGAGGTCTTTAATGTTTTATACCAGTTCTACTTCGTAAGGGCAGGCATTCCCGCATAGCTCGTTATCTATTGCTAAACAGAAAATCGATATCGTCCATCATCTTTTGTTATGTACTTTTGCTTATCATTCCTTTGCTTCTTGATTAATAACGAGCAAAATAAGAAGAGGCATGATCTTCGTGTTGATAATAGAAATCTACACCAGTACACCAGATAAATACTGGAGATTCTTTCTTTATTTTGGTTTTTCTTTTTTTTATCGAATTTATCCCAACACAAGGCAGTAAAGCCACTAAGACACAAGGGGTTACTGGGAGTGAAAGAACTGGAGAATAGAAAACTTATTATGGAGGAACAAAAAATAAATAGAAGAGTAATCAAAAAGGCAGTAGATAACGATTGACTTCGCATTTAAATTTTTGAAGATCAAACTTGGTCGGATAGCATGGCACCGAAAGAAACATTTAACAAAAAATGTTTCCGTTAAACTCGTCGAAATATTTCCAAACATTTTTATCCAATTTTCAAACTGGCAGGTGACAATTTTTTATAGATGTTTTTTTTTTTTATTTTTAAGCCGGGGAGTTGTTGGAAGACTTGTGAAATTGTCAGTGACATTGCACAATTGGCTTTTAAAACTTTTGTAATGAGACCGACGCCGGAGGAGTTTGAATGTTTCTTGAAACTGTTTTTTTTTTTTTTTTCTTCTAAGTTTAACTGGTAAATTCTTATGTGCACAAGCTACACCTGCTCTTTTAACAATATAAATTGACCAAGTTATTTTTACACGCTCAAGCTAAAAATTGTTGTTGCTTTCGTAATGAGCGTATTTTAGTTAACTTTTAGGCACAAATTATATGTTTTTTTGTACACCTGAGACCTGTTTCTTTCAACTGTTACCCGAACATTTTCATCATATTAACGAACTGCGTTTAAAGAAACGTTTAAAATGGTCGAATCCATAAGGTATAGAGATTACCAAGCAAACCGCACTCATTATATCTGAGTAGAGAGTTCAGTCCTCAATGGATGATACATCATTGTGCCAAAACAATACTAAGCTTAGTAAATAACCGTACGTATATATATATATATATATATATATATATATATATATATATATATATATATATATATAAAATAAATCCTAACGGATTTTCATGATAAACTTACCCTGAAGATCCGTTTAGATGAAACCTAGGTAGGTTTTCTTGGCTCTTTAGAATTTATTTTAAATTATTCCCGCTCTACTTAGCGTATTGAGCATTCTACGTTTTAGTCTTACTACTGGCTTGGATTTTTTTTTCTTTGGACTTTCTTTTTTTCAAATTTTTTTCTCGGGTAACGATTTGTTTTGACATATCCACAAGTTTTGCTATCCGAGTTTTTTTTTTTTTTTTTTTTTTTTACAAACGAGTATTACTATTAGTACATATATATATATATATATATATATATATATATATATATATATATATATACACAGTGTAACCCGGATATAAGAGCGTTGTCGGGACCGGAGAAGAAGTATCTTATATCCGGGTTTCTCTTATATCCGGGTTTGGTCTATTTTAGATGCATTAACACAGGCTCTAATTTGGGACCAGAGAAAATCAGAGAAAATATATATATATATTGAAATGGATTAAGTCCGACAATTATCTAAAATATTTTCCGTTTATATGTTATTTTTATAGATATTACTCTGATCCTTTATTTACTTGCTTCTCTCAGATGAAAGATATTATACAAATTCTTTGTTTTTTTTTTGGGGGGGGGGTATTTAAATATGCGTTGTCCTGGTGTGTCACGCTGGTGTCGGTAACTACCAACCCTTACTTTTTAGTACCATAACGAAGAAGCCGCTGCAGGATTCGAATCTCTGTAACCATTCATGCCTAAAGGCTTTTCTGTGAACTGGCCGAAAGGAGAAACAGGACAGAGATAAAAATAACAGTTGCTACACTTATATCCCAGGATGAAGATCAGGAAATGTATCCTCTAATCTATACTACAGTCTTATTCTAGATTGAAATACCCGGAAAAGACTTTTTTCATCATAAATAGCACGCAGAGATACGCTGATCCTCCTAGCATTTTTTATGGGTATTATGCGAATAAATGTATAAAATTATAATAGGCGCATCGCCATAGCGTGATATATAGCAAGCTGGTCATTATTATTAGCTATTGAATTCCGTATTCCCTATGCTCCATACATGCAGTTTTGTTCAATCATTGTTGATATCTTCTCACAGATGAAGAAGAAACATGAAGTAACAGGAATGTATTTCGACAGAAAGATGCTCAGAATACCATAGACAGAACATGTGATCAACGATGAAGGTTTAGAGAAAATGGAAACAGAAAAGACACTTATACCTAGCATCAGAAAGAGACAATTGAAATTTCTATAGAACATAATGAGGAAAGAGGGCTTAGAAAATTTGACACTCACAGCATATACTGAAGTCAAGGGGGACTGAGAAAAGCCTAATCTACCTAACGAGTTTTTGTAAATGGTTGGCAGAACAGGGATTAGGTATGACAGCGAAAAGACAGTTACAAAGGGCAGGAAATCGTGAAGAGCCATAATCACCCACGTCCTTAAAGGACAGGATAGATAGAAGAAAATGAAAGATAATATTCAATCGGGGAAGTCTCTAAGCGAAAGAAGTAATAATATTATATTTTATTTATTTTTTGGGTGTTAATATTCTGTGAAGTCTAATATTTATTAACTCGTTTTTTAGTTCGGCCTGAAGCCAAATACGCTTTCTGTTCAGCTGACGAATAGATAGGTATTATTTTATAGATAAGTACTATTTTATTAGAAAACTATTGCCAAATCAGTAACGTATATTTCTTGGAGCTTCCCAAGCGATTCTTTATTGATATCGATATTTCGTTTTCTATTAGAAATCAAAACTTTTGCAAACAAAGAGAAAGGTTTCGACTGTTCATTTTTTTTTTTTTTTGGCCATCTCTTTATCAGCAAAGACTTCGATCAAATTAAATCATATAATTACACATGATTGATCATACTTATTTTGTCTGCTTATTTAAAATTATGCTTTTTTATTGTTGGGGTTTTGCTTTCGTTTTATACAATTAGAGATAAAAGGTACTTTATCTATTGGCTTTCTAAATTTCTCATGAAGATACGGGCATCTAGAAAAGTAATAATAATAATAATAATAATAATAATAATAATAATAATAATAATAATAATAATAACTTGAACTTTGTTTTACTGCAAAAAAGAGTTGGTATGAAATGAGAGTCACGAGATATGGGATTTCTCAGCCCAGAGAGATCATGAAATTGAAGCCCGAAGACACGATATTATTGTTATAGAATATACGGACTACAAAGAAACTGAAAAGATTGAAAAATAGCAGGATTTAGCTAGATAACTGTAGAAACTATGAAACATGATAAATAAAACGTATAATAATAATAATAATAATAATAATAATAATAATAATAATAATAATAATAATAATAATAATAATATCAGGTTGCACGGTATTGGTACCCACTGAATATAAAACCCGGCATGACAGAGTTAGCCAATATATGCATTGGAAAATCTGCAACATCTACGGAAAAGAAACTGAAAGAAATTGGTATGAACACCACCCAGACCCGGTTACGGAGATAGGATCTGTTACAATTTTATGGGACTACACAATACACACAGACATAACAATCAAAGCTAATCGCCCAGACATTGTTATTAGAGACCGCAAACAAAAAAAATGTGCCACCTTATTTATAAGGCAGTCCCTGCGGAATGCAATGTATCTTTGAAGATCTTCAAAAAGCTATCAAAATACAAGGACTTTGAAATCGAAATCTCAAAAATGTGACACATGGGAACATCAACAATCCTTGTTGTAGTTGGAACCCTCAGATTAGTTGGAAAGGTTTAAAGTAGACTAATTGAAGGGATTCCTGGAAGCACATGCCTTAAAATCTACAAAAAATTGTTCCCACAAGTACAGCCCACATATTCCGAAGGGCTTTACCTATATATATGTGTGTGTGTGTGTGTGTGTGTGTGTGTGTGTGTGTGTGTGTGTGTCAGTAGAAAATGTCATGATTCCATTTCTAACCTTAGGTCTCTGGACGGGACCCGGAACGAAATGTGTACAGACCAGAAATCAAAGGAAATAAAATAATAATGATAATAATTTGGCACTGCTATTATTCTCCGAAACGTGCTCAATGTCTTAGATTATTTGATTGATTTGTTTTTTGTTCTTTTTTACTGTTTATCAACTTTTTGAAGGTCGTTTATGGCCAGGAGATATTTTAGATTGAAAGAAATGTTTGGAGATAACAATGATTTACTGATACGAATCCAACTAATTAACCCATAGCTGGGTGGAGAAGGGGAGTTCAAACTTTTCCCAGTTGTATTTGCGCGTTATGAGAATATAACGAACCCGACTGGAATTCGAACTTTAATTTCTAATTTCGATCCTGTTATTGGTTACACTACCTGCACATCAAGATTAAGCACCTGCTATTCCCAAGCGGTACTGACCAGGTCGTACAAGAACCGGTGTTTCGACGTGATATGGCCGTAAGCGTGAGGGCGTACGAGTTGGATTGAGAGCATCCAGATTCCCGCGCGAAAACCCACAACACGCAAAAGAAGATAATAAAGAAAAGAGTAGATTACAGGAAATGTCCCTTTACACTTGTTTGTTTTCAGAACTGAATAGACAACGATTTTTTTTCAATCATTCGTTATAAAATTAATTCATCTCTAGGGAGTCTGAAAATATCTGTAAGCGGCGGAGTAGCAAAAATTTCATTT
>OZ010577.1:34298254-34333254 GCA_963932145.1 Acanthosepion lycidas | reverse complement strand
GTTTGCGAACATTTTTTTATCTTATGCACTATATCCGTCTTTCTCAAAGCGTCTAATTTATGTAAGCATTTCTGCAAAATGCTGATATCATACATATATATCACTTCTTTTCTAGAAATGTATACTGGCCTATAAGACATTCTTTTTAATAATCAGATATAAATATGACCCTCTACCCAATATCCTGACATGTGGAAAAAAGACCCAATTCTAAAACCTCATGCTGAGCGGGTTTTCAGGGTGTAGTAACTAAAACAATTTCATGGTAAACATATCCCATACTGGCTGGGAAACCTGGTCATTCGCGTTACTCCAGACTTAGATTTAGCGATAATTGCGCAATGTTTATGAGAACATTCAATGCACAATACTGAGTTATTTACTTAATTTTGACTGTCACCATCTCTGTCTACGTTTCAGTTTAGCTGAAAGCAATGGTTTGTTTAAAAATACTGGTTATTAAGGAAAACAGGCTCTACCACTTAAAACTTCAACGAAAGCAATCTTAAACTATATTTTTTATTTTATGAGGACTAAACTAAAAAAAAAAAAAGAATAATGTTGTAAATGACTGAAATAATAATGGCGATATGCCCGCCATTTGTTTCGTCATATACAAGTTTGTGTTTGCGTGTGTGTTCGCATATATTTATTCGGTGTGAGGGGAGGATGTGAGCGCGTATATTAAAATAAAATAGATATCGGCTGGATTTCTACAACGCTTACCGGAGAACGTGTACAAAACTTTGGGGATAAGATTGATTTCACCGAAACTCACAATCAATATGTTCTTAGAACAACGACGAAAACATCTGCGTTTATTCGCAGATGCATGCTTGCCTATAACAGAAAATCCATGAAAGAAGTTTTCTCCTTTCTCACTCTTACTCTCTCTTTCTCTCTATCTCTCTCTCAAACACACACACAAAAACGGCCCCCCACCCAAATATGATTGATTAAAAGTATTAACGATACAATATATATATTTTTGAGGCTGTGCATATTTTTTTAATTATTTAACCATAAGCAAGGCAATAAAGTCACTAAGACGCAATAAAAAAACTGAGAAAAAATAATAAAAAGTGACGGCAATAAAAGATAAGGAATTAAATAGAAGATGACGATAGACATTGCATTTAAATTTTTGAAGTTCAAAATTGAGTGGAATGCAAGAAACCAGAAGAGAGTTTCACGAGCGAGAAGTGCGAAAGAAGAAACTGTAGGCATAGAACTTACGGCTGCATCTAGCAATTTCATCTGTAAAATGAGGAGGTCTAGTTGCCATTCTAGTACTACGTTTACATTCGTAAATTTGAGGTATCAAAGACGAAATATCATCAAAACAATTCCCATATAATATTTATAGAAAATGCATGCGGAAAGTACATTTAAGGCGGTGAGAAATGATTTAAACGGAGATGCCCGGTCAGTACCGATAACATTGCAGATTCTCCTTTGTATTTTATCAAGAATCTCTAAATACATAGCAGATGCATCAAACCAACTGTGACAGCAATATTCAGTACATGGACAAATGGTAGACGAAGTGTAAAACTTCTCGGAGACCCAGATCTTCTTGGGAGTCGAGAAATAATATATATATATATATATATATATATATATATATATATATATATATATATATATATATATGTGTGTGTGTGTGTGTGTGTGTGTGTGTATGTGTGTGTGTGTGTGTGTAAAATTGTTAAATCAGACCAAAGGACGGATATTTTAAGAAAGTGCTCAATACATAAAATTGAATGTGCAGAATGGATGATAATTTAAAAGATTTGGGAAAACTGACACACAATACTCCCTAGGTTTCAACCTTACGATTTTATCAGGTGGTCTTTCATGTTCTTTTTTTTTATCTTCACAGAGTAACAGCAAAGTGTTCAAAAGGAGAAACTTACTGATTAAATACTCGAAAAGCGCGGAAGGTTTTACTTGTTTTGGCGGAAGAAGCACTAAAAAATATGCCGAAACAAAAGTGCTCAACTGGCGAGCAGGCGCAAAATATAAGAAAGAAAAAACGTGTTATGTCGACCACCTAATGGGACCGTAAGGTTGAAACCCGGGTAGTGCTGTGTGTGAATTTTTTCAAATCTTTTTTGTTATATATATATATATATATATATATATATATATATATATATATATATATATATATATATATATATATATATATATCATTAATTCTGTAGTTGGAATAATTTTGATCATAACGTTTAACTGAATAATATTCGATCTATATCATTAATATTTGAAACTAAATTAAGTATTTTGACAAGGAAGACATCATTTTGAAGAATAAATGTCACACGCTTCATTAAATAACGGACTTAATGACGCAGATCAATTAATATTTGGCTGATTAAAGGCTCTGTTGCACGAAGCTAAACTGACTAAAATCCTGAGAAAGAGCCTATGTTAGTTTATTAGGTAAAGGACCATTATACGTTGCGTGTGGGTGCGCGGCCCTGGGGCTTCCCTCTATGAAATCAGATTTCATATCTTACCATAGTCGATTTGTTATCGGCACGGGGGAAGCGATTCCAGCCTACGGCACCTTTGAAAAGTGTATGAAAACATACAACGGATTGACCTAAGCCTTGTGTGGGAAAACTTGGTAGATGGAACTCATCTGAATCTGTCGATGGTTGTGCTATCCCTCAGTCACAAATTATTGTGACCGAGGGTTTGAGTGTACTGACCTTCTTCAAAATTGCGGACACGCCAAATGGTGTGATAAAGTAATCGGGAGTAATCTTCCTTGTTTTATGATTACCTCCCTTTGAGAACTCTTTCGTTTTTAGAGGACTATAAATAGTCACTACGCTGCTATCAATTATTCTACACAGAATAAAGCTTTTTTTATGCCTACTCTTTCTCTCTTTAGTTATGATAGTGTCCAGAAGCTGTGAGGTCTGCTCTGCATATTAGCAGTGTAAACAACAGGTGGGCTCTGAGGGCGTTGACACATCAGGCGTTTTCAATAGGGATTAGCTAGTAGTAGGCTATTATACGTTGGAGGGTGGTTTGAAATAAAGACGGGATCCTCACAGCCATAAACGAATATTTTACAAAAAATTTGCAAAAACACGCATGTGCACATATACGTGTGTTTATGTACACGGGTGTGATTTTCTTAGTTTTTTATTTTCTTAAAAATTTCTTCTTTTTTTTTTTTTCTTTTTTTTAAATCGTTTACCCTTAACCAAGGCGATAATGCCATTAGGACGAAATTTTTACGGGGAGTGACTGAGAATAGGCAAATTGTTCTAGTTCCACGTGCCATGTCTCTTTCGGATGTCTCAGTTATCTCCCTTTAACTCAACTCTCTGAGTTTTTGTTCAGCACTACAGTAGGCAGGTATTGAACTCACAAGTCTTTGGATCCAGTCACAGGATGCAACCAACGCTTTAAAAGGGTTGGCTAGATCCAATGCTTGAACAATCTATCTCGTTGGACCAAATAAAGTGTTCGGTTTGAAATTCCAGTCACCTGAAGAAGGCTAGAGTGTACAACAGCAGAAACGTCGTGAATATAGCAATAAAGATGAGGACAACGAATATTGTGAATAATGTCAATAAGTGCAATACCTCATCTAAACAGATAAGACAAAACTATTGTAAATCATAAGAGAGACGGGAAGAGCTGTAAAGGTTTAATCTTAACACTGTTCTCACATTTCTGGGATATCACTCATCTCTTTATTATTGCCAAAATTATGAAATGAAACGTTTTATATTATTTTGCTTTGATTCTTTGGGGAAAATTATGAATCCAGCTACGACTTTTGTTCGTTTCCGATACATCATTCAGATTATTAATGAGATGTAATAATACGCGATAGGTAGAAGAGAAGGTGAATGCGTACATGACCGGTCCACTCTCATATATCGACTTTACTTATGAACGGATTAACAGACGCGAGTCTTGCATATTGAAAAAGTCCCCGAGAGGAAATGAAAGGTAGAATATTGTTATCTCTCGCTTATATTAATTTTGAGTGATCCGGTGATGACAAAATTCGTCTTTACATGTTTCTGCTTGCCGAAAAAAGATTACACAGAAATATCCCAGCTCATGAACAAGTGATTAACGCTGAAAAGGTATTTATTTTGCACAACAAATATTTAATTCTTCTTATTCTATGCACTTAATGCTAAAATGAATATTAATAATATATTGTTACACAGGGAAAAATACAAATTCAGCTATAGACTTCTGGATCTACATTATTAAATAAAGCTATTTCAAGTCGCCAAGAATTTTAATATCTTTATCGCTATCGTGTAAACAGAGAAAATAGTTAAGTTTTTTTTTGTTTTTTTTTTCTAATCCGATTTACTACATGCAAAGTAGTAAAGCCGCTATCACACAAAGAGTTAATCGGTGTGAAAGAATTAGAAAACAAATGGAATGAGAACAATAAAAGAACAGGATAACTGAATATGACGATTGACATTACGTTTAATTTTTTCAAGATCAATGTTGACTTGGAAGAAAAAACCGGAAGAGCGTTCCACAAGTGAGAAGTGCGATAGAAGAAACTTTTAGCATAGAACTTACGGTTACATCTAGTCATTACAATTGATGAGACATTTTTGTCAGTTTAGTCACTCAGTTATGTGCCATGCGTGACACAGGCTTAGGCAATCATGTATCTTTCGATACATGACTGATGAGGCAGTTTTTTTTTTTGTTTTTGTTTTTTTTCCGCGAGAGGTTGCCATTTCTTTCTGCAGTAGACTAGTTGTCATCCAAAATGCTAGACCCGGTCTGCCATGCTTTTTCCCCATAGCAAGATTCATATCAAATTTGATATCGAAGCCCATATGAATTCATTGCTTGGTTCAGTTAAATATTTATAGTTATATTTATTGCCAATGTAAGCAAATATTTTAGCCACCGCCTTCCAATGCCTTTCTATAATAAGGGTATTAGCAAATAATTAAATGTAGTGGATTTGATTGGAATTCGAACTCGGTTCTCCGATTCCTCGGTCCGCTATCCATTACTCCAGCGTGCCATTTTAGTACTACACTTAAATTCATAAAGTTATAGGTAGCAGAGCTGATTCGAACAATTACCATGAAAGTGATTATAGAAAGGCTCAAGGAGGCAATTCTACGACGGTGGTTAAAAGACGCAGTGAATTCATACGGCTTCTATATCAATTAGTATATATATATATATATATATATATATATATATATATATATATATATATATATATGTGTGTGTGTCTGTGTGTGTGTGTGTGTGTGTGTGTATGTGTGTGTGTGTATAATTATTTATTTAAAAATATGATTCCAACACGCTACATAAGAGTTCTCATGTTTCAAAACAAGGGCCGAAAACTTCAATATAATTATTTGAATTAAATTGAATTAAAGTACTAAGCTGTGTTCCATCTTCAAGCGATTTTTTTTTTGTATCGAGCACTATTTTTTAAAAATAATAAAAAATTTTTTTTTAAAATAATAACAAAAATACTAAAGAACTTTGGATTATTTACCTAACGAGTTCTTTCCTATTTTCTATATATTTTTCATATATATATATATATATATATATATATATATATATATATACAAACACATACACACACACATATATATATATATATATATATATATATATATATATATATATATATATATATGTAATTAGCAAACACAAAAATTCGAAATTATCTCGTATGGCGTATAGGCCTATTTCAACCGACTAAAACTGTCAGTCTTATTCAACCCCGGTATACAGACTGAGTACGTGTCAGGATTAGAAATTTTTCTGTGACAGCATTCGAAAAATTAATATTGAATTTATTTCTTTTCGATGTTTCACTCAGACGAAAAGTACGAGTCAGTGGTCAGGGAAGGGTAGAAGGTATTAGCCTAAAACAGAAGAGGTTTTATAAAATTAAACCTGGATATTAATCTTATGGAATTAAATTGGGTTAGTATGGAGAATGAAGTGTTAATTTGAAACTAAGAGAGGATCGAAAGGTTTGTTTTGTTTTTGTTTTTTTTTAATAAAATCATATAGATAACTAGTTAATATATAGATATAGTTAAATATTTAAAAAAATACATATTCCTACTTAAAAACACACTTCCAAATATAAATTATGCTTAAAAGTAAAATGCATGTTAGAAAATAAAAATAACTTATCACACACGCACGCACACACACACACAAACACACAAACACACACACAAGCTTCTCTTGCTAAATCAGTTACTACTGAAAAGTGAGTTCGATCCTCACTGGATGCCCCATACTTTCGGCCTTGTGCCACATCTAAGCTACTCTTGGAAAATCTCTACATATATATACATATATACATATATATATATATATATATATATATATATATATATACTACACATATATCCACACGCACAAACATATATATACTACACATATATCCACACGCACAAACATATATATATATATATATATATATATTTAAATTCAGTACATTTCCATTGTGTCTCAGACGTTCTGTGTATGAACTTGTTGGTATCAACGTATTATGATCTTCGTCAGCGATCATTACAGAAAAATCAATAAGTCGATTAATTGCATTTGAACTACCGACAGATGGTCAATAAATTTCACATTGGCAATCGATTAGATTGGGCACTTTTAAATTTGGAAATACACAATATACATAGCCAATCTACAAAACTATCACTTACAAGCCAATGCATGTACTATTTCCGTTTTGAATCTGTTCAAACTAAAATGAAAAGGAAAGATTTTCCTTTTTTTTTTTCTTTTTTTTTTTTGTTTAATTTATCGTTCAAATAACTTCTTAAACAGCGTCAATTCTTCATCCAGTGAATATGTGGAGCTAATGAAAATTTTATGTTTTCATTTCCATCCCAAACAAAAGAAAAACTTCTAGTAATTGCTCAATCCCTTTGGGGTAAGACGAATATATTAGCGCCAGTAATATTGTCTGCATAATTCATCAACTAAGAAAAAACACAGGAGCAAGTTTGTATTTACATTCACACAGCTATTGATACATATTTCAATCGATATGATATCATATCATTTTTCCGCATAATGTTTAATATATTTTTTTCCTATGAAATGGTGGTGGACGCTACGTTCATTATCGCAAAACATGTTTTGCTAAATAATGGAATGGTGACTTGCAACTTAATTGTAAAATTAAATGTTATATATTAGGTTGGTGCAAAAATAATGTCGTTTTCTCATATAGTAACATATGTGAGAAAACGACATTATTTTTGCACCAACCTAATATTTTATAGTCTTAAGTTCCCTAAAGTTTGTAAAAACTCATTTTCATTATTTTTTTATTTTTTTACTGTTTTTTTTTTCTTTTATTTTCTTTCAACCGCTTTTACACCTGACGACCGTGTATGACATCGCGTAAATATAAAACGAAAAATAAATCATATATATATATATATATAATTCTCAAAATGTATGTGTGTTTGATCGGATGTTGTTTATGCGTTTCCACAGTTTTCATCTGATCTCGCTGGTTTATTTTCTTTTTTTTGCGGGGGGGGGATAGATAATTCTTCAGTGCCAGTTTTGAGTCCAAATTGGTTGGAAAAAAATTACGACCTTGAAGGTAAAAAATCGAAAAAACTGATTTCTTACGCTATGCGCAAAAATTATAGGCTAAATTTAATGTCTGTATAAAACAGCGTACAATCATTTTACAGAGTTGAAATCTAACGCAAAAGATTATTAGAATTATAAAAAAAAGAATTATATTATAAATAAAAATTATCGTATATAATTATTATGACAGTCCATACGATAGGTTGGTTCCTTGCAAGATTGAGAACGCAAAAACGGCCCTTTTCAGGGCCACCTCCTATTCAAATTGTTACCCTCCCCCATTTGGGTATCTTCCTCAGTTGCACCCAAATGTTGTTACTAATACTGATTTTCAGGTGGGCTGACTTTAATCTTGAACTACTCCAAGTGAATGGCAAAAATTCCCGTAATGAAACATCCGGTCGAAGATGTGTTATACTGCTAGCATTTGATAAGAGCTGTACTCTATTAATAAGAAGCTGTACTCTATTAATAAGAAGCTTTGTTTGCGAAAGTCAACCAACGTACGCAATTCAAATTTAGTCATATAACTAGATTTTTATACAGTTTTGTTTACCAATATGGGTTTCAGCGATAGCTACACTTCTTTGAAGCTTGTGAACTGGGTCTACGCAATGACAAAGAGCTGGACGAAATAAAAGCATTTACATCACTGGAGGCGTTTCAAGAACAGCAACAACTGAAACAGATATCACTTGTATACGCGAAGGGAAAATGATGACATAATCAAGATAGTGAATTTCCACACTATTCCAAAAATAGTTAGGAAAGAAACCCCCCATCAATACCGGAAAGAAACCTATTTTCTTGAAATTTTTTTCTAAGAGAAAATTTCCAACCGATAGTCATACTGACTGCTCGGTCAATCAATACCGAATGTTTCTTTATAAGAAAACAGATAATGTCATCATTACTATTCGACGTGAAGTCAAATAAATGCCCGGCCATATTATCATTTTTTTCATTGGAGAAAACTGAGGAATCAGGTATCGAATCCAGCCAAATCCGTTAAAGAATTATTATGAACATTCTAATTGATTTGACAAGCAATTTAATGATAGGAGAATATATGCCAAATCGAAAGCCCTTCTAAAGTACAGGAAAATACGACATTTATTTTTTTTTATCAAATCAAAAACGAGCCTTAGATTTATTGATCTTTCCATGACAGAATTAATTACAATTGTCTTATTACCTCGCTCGCAACGGTTACTAACTGTCACGAGTCGCATAGTAAGTAAAACCGTAATCGAGAATCAAAATGGAAGACATTAAGGCCTCGTAGGATAATGGTTAGCAGCTCAGATTGAAGAGCTGGTAGAGCCGAGTTCGAATTTCAGTTGAGTCCATTACGTTCTCTTGCCTGCTAATACGCTTTGGAACAGTATGGGTCCATTTCTGGGTAAACAGCAGAACGAATTAGGGATCTATAGCTTTGTGTGACAACTAATCTAGGAGATGGAAAACTCTGAATTCAAAGCTGTATGTATACCTGGCGAAGCACACTCTGCAGCTAAGGAAAAAATAGTTCGCATTGACTCGATAACCCAGACTACGGTCGATTTTTTTTTTTTTTTTAAGACGAAAAGGGTCACTGAGTTTGCGAGAATATGCGAAAAAATATTATTAAGTAGAAAGAACAGGAAAAGGCCAGAAGATAACGATTGACACTGCATTTATCTTTTTAAAGATCAAAGCTGACTGGAAAGCAAGAAGCTGGAACAGAGTTCATCAAGCGTGAAGCGTAAGAAACGAAACGTTGGCATATTTATTGAACTGTAAAATTTCATACTTAACAAACACATGCACACATCCGCATAAAATGATGAGATATATGTCTGTTTTTGTAATAGGCAAAAAATGACACTAAAAAGAGAAGCTTTGGAGATTGTGTTCCACCAAAATTCCAAGTTGATGAACGAGGCCTTTTCTTCAGTCTGAACATTCCAAATAATGGTTTTGACATTCGCTAATCGCAACAGTGTGCCAATGAGAAATATAACAATCTTCCGGCCATGATGCAAGCATAAATGTTTTTTTTTTTGTTTTTGTTTTTATTCCTTATATTAACCAAGCGCAAAGTCAAATGGTGTAATATTATATTGCAATTCTGTTTCTAGAATACAGCATTCTATTTACGCTGTCCTGAAATAATCATTTGAAATTGTATAGTGCTTATATTCGAACACTGATACTACTGGAATATACGCAGCTGACTTAGACCCGAGTTAGCTGAATACAAGATATGATCATATCTGTAAATTCTGTACTAAATATTACACTCTTGTGCAAATTAATTGAAATAAAACGAATAATTCGTATTTTTCCAATAAAACATGACCCAGTGCACATGTTAGTACTTCGTATGTCCATTCCACCATTGCAAATTGACCACAGATTCTTGATTGGATTTAAATCAGTCAAGTTTCCGAGCCAGTCGAAAGTACTTTGATTTGTCCACTGGTAAGGCTTGCCTGTGTGTTCGTGCAGCGTTACAAATTTTCGTATGTTTCCTTGGAGTAACGTCTATCGCAGAGAATGGCAGTAGGACAACTAATCGACAATCGAGACAATAGTGTCTGGTTGAAATGAAAATCTGATGCAATCATGGATGATGCAATATTTTTCAAGGCCAAGCAAATTTCACCATACACCCCGAAAATAGATTCATATTACTGCACACCAATTCAAATGACCTAATATGATGAAAAATAGAAATCGATTACACCTTGACACTCCAGTGGGTCTAAAACTGACTGTATTTCAATTAATTTGCGCAAGGATGTAAACATATATTTAGACAAATAACTCAGTGACAACTAATATTCTCACGTCTAATATAGATGTTATTATGCAAGTCAAGTTATTCACAGTAAAACTGTTATTAACAAAACGGATAACATTTCCAGAACATTCTTATATTTATGTAATAAATATACCATATAAAATTCAGCTTAATTTTGTGAGTCTTCTGAATGGCTCTCCACAACCTCGTATCCTTTTTAGCCCCAAGCAATGTCTGTCCCCTTGCCATCTCTCCCAACCATTTATTCTATCATCTATTTGCACAAACACGTTTGGTAGATTAAGCGATATATCCTTTACCCCTATTTATTTCAGTATGTCAAGGGAGGTAAATTCTTCAAGGCCTCTTTACTCATTACGAGTCCATCAGTTTTTTGCTATGCAAGTAGAGGGTTGTTTATCATACTGTAAATGTAGACTTAGCAATTGATTGCATTGAATCAATACCTAGGTCCACAGCAAGAAAATTTGGTTCACTGCGTCGTGCTAGACAGTTTTTCTTGCCAGAATCTATTTTACACCTTTAGAAGTCTACCATTCGTCCATGCATGGAATATTACTGCCAAAGTTAGTCTGGTTTTGGTGGTCTTTATTTAGACATTCTTCATAAACTACAAAAAAGAATATGCAATATTATCGGCCCTAAACTAGCATCTCAGCTTCTGTAACGTATCTTCCGTATGCCTTTTCTATAAAGGTTTTCGCAGTAATTGTTCTTATAAGCTTTCCTCTTTGGTACTTCAACTTTACAAATATAAACGTAGTACTAGACTGGCAGTTGGGTTTCATTATTTTACAGCTGAAATGGTTAGATGTAACCGTACGTTCTATGTTAATAGCTTCTTCCCTCGCACTTCTCGCTTGTGGAACTCTTCCAGTCAAATAAAAAAAAATGTAAATGCAATATAAATCGTTATCTTTTGTCTTCTTAGTTCATGTTCTTATAATTCTCTCTCTTCAATACTATTTTATAGACGCTAACACTTAGTAATTCCTTGTATCTTAGAGATTTTATTGCCTTATTAAAGAAAAAGAAAAGCTTTTCTGACAGAAATATCTTTTTTATATATTCATTTACTAATATTTATTTAGATCCAGGAACGAATGTTCTAACCCTTCGACTATATAATAATGTATTTTTCTCTCATATTCTTTTTCACTCAGTAAACCTTAGTGTCTTAGCGGCTTTAGGACCTTGCTTTGGTTTAAATTATTTGAATATATATATATATATATATATATATATATATATATATATATATATATATATATATATAATAGTTTAAATTCGGATATTTAATATTTTTTACATTTCAGATACGCCAAGAGTACTGTGGCCCGTGCAAAATAAATGAATAAAAAGAGAAGTTTTTGTAAAGTTTTGACAGATAGAACCCCACTTTAAGCATAAGGGAACAATAAAACACAATGTTAAGCAATAAAAGTAGAAAATATGATTCTGCAAACAGGTATTTGAGAAAAGTTAAGATGGTAATAAGTAAAAAAAGGTGGGTTGACCAGCACGAAATGTATTAGAAGAAGCGGATAAATTCGAATATCAACATGATAAAATGAAACAGAATATTAAGAACTTTATTTTTGCTAATGTTCACTCTATACGAGGCCTAAGGGACATTCAAAGCAGACGGTTACCGAAGGTGGTTTTTGTATGAGCTGTATGAATAAGGGGCGCCTTTTAAGCGGATATGTGGGGAAAATAACGGTTAACCCTAGACAGGAACAGGTTAAGGATGCCGTAGTTTGGAAAGCGTTCTCATGGGTTTCTGTTCCCACAAAACAACAGTTCCTGGAAAGACGCTGTCTGAGTGTAACTTACTCCATACTAATGGAATAAGAAGGGAATAACGGTGGTTCCTCACAATGTTTGAGGCTTGGTGGGTCTTAGACGAGAGAGTTAGAATAGGGGGAACCAAGGAATGTGGTTCGTTTGAGCATCTTCCTTTGAAATAGCGGTAGAATAGGTTTCGCATATCGGAAAGAGATTGTAAGCTGTAAAACAATTCATCGCATTCTAGGCTGCTTAGATATCTTTGGACTTTATCAATAGTAGTAAGTGAAGACTGGGCAGCGCCAGTCCAGATTTTGTAGTACTCCATTTTCGGCCTGATTTGAGTTTTGTGTAGGCAGAGCAGAGCAGGAGTCTGTTACTTACTGGAGCAGTACAGGGAACTGATCCTTTTCCCAGCTAAACATCTTAAAGCAACAAACTTGCCATCTTTAAGAGAAACATGCAAGTCCTGTGAAGTACATGAAAACTGATTTCTTAAGATGAATTTATAGTAATGAATATTGAGGTATACTGGAGAAACTTGAGGACTGGATTGCTACATTTTATTGTGTATAATACTTCTTGAGTACGGAGCACCACGAGGCGGCGTGATGGTTAGCAAGCTTCTTTCGCTCGAACAATTACGACTGAATAGTGAGTTCGATCCTTACTGGGTGCCTCATACTTTCAGCTTAGTGCCACAGCTAAGCTTGAAAAATCTCTATAATACGGCATGAGTATAATTCGGCCCTGTTTTTCTAAAGCTTAAAAAAATATATTTAATTTTCCCCGATATTAAAGAACAGAATGGAACCGTGTCTTTCCTGTCCTGATTCAGCTTTCAAAATTTATTTTAGAATTTTCTGGGTAAGGTGCTAGGTAGACATTCTCGGTAATACATTTTAAGGTGTTAATCTATGATACTTTTCTGTTTGATATAATTTTATTATATTTTTATATATTAAAAAACAATGAAAAAAAATCGTCTTTCATTAAGAATGAAGAGAGAAAACTTCATAAAAATAAAACAGAAAGTCAAAATTTATCTTGTGAGGAAAACTGAGACAAAAGACTTTAAATTTCGCTGATTCCCAAAGAACAAATATGGCCGACTTATCAAATAATTTTTGTAAACAAATTTTATCAACACCTGCCTATTTTGTGTTTTATTATCTATTATTTTTGTGTTTTATTATCTATTCTGCAAACTGAACGTATTTGCAATATTGCAGTTTTAATTAGATTTTTTTTTTTTTAAGGTGAGTAGATATTTCCGAAAATGTGTATTTTTTTGTATAATATCTGTTTGCCTTTAATTTTCCATCAAACTTTCTTGTATTATGCATAAGAATATATAGTAAAGATTTGATTCTTTGTGGAAATAGTCAAACAAAACTACTTAGAAGACAACAGAGAGATAGCATTGTAATGTTTTTGGATGATACCCTGCGCAGCCAATTATATGTTTCTTTAAAAAAAGAAAATGATGATAGCGCCAAGATCAATGCAGAGTAGACATTTTTTAATTGCTCAGGTCACAACCAAGAACCTTTAAGCAAAAGAGTAGATTCAAACAAGACAATGATACTTCACATTCAGCGAAGTTGAATATTGCACAATTTGCATACCCGCAAAATAAGTTTTCCAAGACACAAAGTTAATACAATGTCCTCAAGCCTCTTTCCATATTAATCGAATTGAAAATTTGTAGTCCATCAATAAAGGATATGCGTACGAAAATGCAAAACAATATTCAAGCAAAGGAACTCTCTGGGAAGGAATACAAAATGCTTCAAGTAATGGTGAATTCGAAACAAAGATAGCAAAATAAATGAGCATGTGTCTGTTGAAGATTATTTCCTTTTTTAGTGGCCAGATGAAGGTATAAAATGAAATAATTATTTAGCCATGTTTTTGTGTTAATGAAATATATGTGTCTGTATTCACACAAACATATATATATATATATATATATATATATATATATATATATATATATATATATATATATATATATATATATATATATATATATAATTTATGTTGGACATTGTGTAATTAAACCTCCAAAACAAGCTATTATTAATATTTTAAATAAAGATTTATAATTTAAGCTTGCGTTTTCGCACGGTATGTTGTTCATGTAAATCTACCATTTATATTTTACAACCGTCGGTTTTGGATTACGAATTTTATTGTAAAAAAATTAACTCGAATAAAAAAAAAAGTCGGGCAGATTGTCCAACTAGACAATTTTACCAGCTGGGACATGGTTGGTGTATTTCAGTTGCTTTGCAGTTGAAATAAAATAATAATATTAATAATAATAATTAATCTAGGGTTTTTCAATCTACGTCATTTGTTATTAATTTTGATTTTATTTATTTCTAAGATTTTTCTTTTTAAAATCAAAGAACAAATAATAAGGTCGATATTTCATCAGCAACATCTTAGTACTTGCTTTTAGTGAAGTTATGACACTACTTTTCTGAATTATTCTTATTGTAACATTTCTAGATTTTTTTTCCTACCCAAGCTAATATAAATCAGCAATCTCAGTTTACCCTACTTAGCCTTCTATATACATGCCATAGTGATATGTTATCATACCATTCTGTATTGTATTTCTTAGGTTATCCGCAAGAGATAACGCAAGAAGTTCTTCGATAAGAAATGTACGCATGAAATCATTCCAGTCTTTCCAAGGAGCACGGACACACAGACACATGTCGTATTCGCTACATGACTGAATGTTAGCGTTAAAATCATGCAGACATGAAAACAGTTAATTCTACAAGAAATTCGTTAAAAACTCAAGTGGAAGACATCAACTAAAGGTGATTACAAACCGATAAAAGAAACACCGTCAAACGTGTGCCGCGCATTTCAATGTAATTCGAATATTCCCTAAGTGTAATTCGTTC
Source organism: Acanthosepion lycidas (assembly GCA_963932145.1). NCBI lineage: Eukaryota > Metazoa > Mollusca > Cephalopoda > Sepiida > Sepiidae > Acanthosepion > Acanthosepion lycidas. Next base: position 34,318,116 of record OZ010577.1, on the reverse strand, counting down.
GACAGCCTTCTATTTGTTTTATTCTGACATCTTTTCTCTCACACTCACGCACACTTCCTCTTTCTCTCATTCTCTTTCATTCTCTCTCTCTCTCTCTCTCTCTCACTCAATCACTCACTTTTTTTCTCTGACTATCAAAGACACATACACTCCCTCACTAAATCATTCTCTCCCTCTCACTCTTTCGCCCCCCTCCCCCCACTCCAAGGTGATATTCTCTTTGGTTCAACAGCGAAAATGTCATAACGTGACTTATTTCAAGCAAATATAAACAGTAATGCAAAATGCTATTAATAAATAAAACAATGATTGAAAAAACTGGTCGCTTGTTATATTGTCTAAATGGACACATTTCGATTAGTGTGTGTATATATATATATATATATATATATATATATATATATATATATATATATATATATATATATATATATATATATATATATATATATATATATATATATATATATATATATATGCGTACTGGTTAAAGTGCTCAATATCAGGGATAGAGATTATGTAAATTTAAAAGTGAACATTGAAGTCAACACCTAGAGGTCACAGACTGTTCCCTGCCTAAACGCAATCGTCAGGCCATACACACACACACATATATATATATACACACACGTTCTTTTTATAGATACAAATATTTAAGTATATGCTCTGTTTATAATAAACAGTATTAATAACATTTACCGGCCTGAATGTCTGAGAAATTTTCATAGAAAATATGAGTCCTCCGACAAGACTCGAACCTGTATTCTATACGGAACCGACGTGCCTTAACCGATTGGGCCACAGAGGAGCGTCCGGTTAGCAAAGTTGATTTTGCTGTTTTTAAACACAATTCTCCATGATTTTTTCTCGCACATTCATATCTGCTCAATGTGTTTCCAAATGTAAACAAATGACGTCATATATTATGAAATGGACAAATCCGACAATTATTTAAGACACTTTTTTATGTTTATACGTTCTTTTTATCGCTACAAATATTTAAGTAAATGCTCTGTTTGTAATAAACAGTAATAACAACATTTACTGGCCTGAATGTCCGAGAAAATTTCATAGAAAATATGCGTCCTCCAACAGGAATTGAACCTGTATCCTACACGGAACCGTCATATAGCCTGGCGTGTTAAAATGTTAAAATAATAAGAAAGAAGAGTAAAATTTATAAGCCGGTGCTCTTAGCAAATTGTTTTTTTTTTTTTTTTTAAATAGTGCTCGATACTAACAGTAGAGCATAACATTATAATTAATTTCTTTTAAAAAATATGTTTCCATCCCGAGATAGAAATTTATGTTTCAAGACTGAAATTAAAGTTTTAAATTTAGTTATAAAAATTAAACTCAAAATCCACAGTTTCGTTCCATTGTCAAGTGATTTTCGGAACGACATTCTATGAAATTAACTTAATTTATAAGCACAATCAATCTTAATATGTTGATTTGTTAAGGTTAAGGAAAATTCAATCTATTTTGATTAGGGCATATATATATATATATATATATATATATATATATATATATATATATATATATATATATATATATATGGAGGATTGTGCACGGATTTCTTTATCCGTTATTATTTCATTATTACAATAAGCATTATTATAGTGGATACACATATATGAGTTGCTATTTCTATTGTTTTATTTTATATTTTCTTAAATTAAATTTCTGAAATTATTGATAATAATAATAATAATAATTGTAGTTGTAGCCATCGGATTGCTTGTAAAAGCTTCCGATGGAGTCAATTAAGGAATACCTGGTAGCCCACACCTTAAAGAAATAAAAAAAAAACATTTTGCTCACAATACGAGCTCATACATTACGAAGAGCTTTATCTATGTAAAATGTGTGTGATCTCATTTTCTTTCATTTTTACAAAAAAGATCAGTGAAAAATAACATGAAACCATTCCGTATATCTCTGGTTGGGACTCGGAAGCGAATATGTGTACAGCAGAAATCGAAGGAATAATAATAATAATAATAATAATAATAATAATAATAATAATAATAAAATTTACAATACTCACAAACAGGACGATCAAAGCTAATCGCCCAGACATCGTAATTAGATGTCGCTAAGACAAAATGTGTCTTACTGTTATGGCAGTCCCTGCAGACTGCAACGTGTCTTTAAAGATCATCAAAAAAAAACTATCAAAATACAAAAACTTTGAAATATAAATCTAAAAAATGTGGCACATGAGGACATGAATAATTCCAGTTGTAGTTGAAACCCTCAGATTGATTGGAAAAGATTCCAATAAAGAATTCAAAAAACTGTCAAATTATAAGGATCTGCTAATCAAAGTAACACAAAGTGTGGAAACTTAAACCTACAATTATCCGGTTTTTGATAGAGGCGTTGGCTATGATAAAGAAGCGTAGGCGAAAATCATGTCAGTAAACTTTCTGGATATATCAGCATCTCAGAGCTAGCAAAGATATATATATATATATATATATATATATATATATATATATATATATATATATAAATATATATACGGTCAGCCAGAGTATTTCTGAAATATGACGATTTCAAGTCATGACGCCTTTCTAATTAAAGTGATCAATATCAAGAGATGGAGATTTAAAAGCTTTACTATTATTCCCATATATATATATATATATATATATATATATATATATATATATGAAAGCATTTAGTGAGTGCTGGCAGTAACAGTAAACAAAGGTCGATAGCAAATAACAAAGCTAAAAGTTATATTAAATAGAATTATATATATATATTCCTCACCGCTCGATACCACTTAAATTTGATAAATATTACAATCGTCATACGCAAATTCTGTGTTCTATGCATGGAACTATAAGTCGCACCGAGTTTTGGGGAACGTATATATATATATATATATATATATTAGAGAAAGAACAGATGAAGTAAATTCCGCTATTCGTACCATTTACTTTTTTAAAAAAGTAGGGTGATATATTATTATTATTTTATTATAAGATATTACAACAAAAACGCCTGAAGGCGCACAACTTAATGCTGAAACACGAAAGCTATTGTGTAGCGATTTCAACGTTTTTTATGCAATATCTTAAGACAAAATAACAATAATTATATATATATATATATATATATATATATATATATATATATATATATATATAAGTTTAATCAGTCATATGGATATGAGTTTGTAACCCTGGGTTTCACTTCACGCTTTTGCGATCATCAGACATCGCAAAATCGGGAAACACAGTGTTGCAAACTTTTATCCATACAACTGAGTATGTTAGCTCTATCACTGATATGGAACATTTTCCAATAATTACTGCGCATATATATATATATATATATATATATATATATATATATATATATACACGTGTGTGTGTGTGTGTGAATAATAGTAGACAAATAAATGAGAGGATGGAAAAAATCTTCATGACGGATTACGTTCCGAGAAGGAACATCTTATGGCTACACTTTTATTGATCGAAACGTTCTTATCTATAAAAATGTGTAAAATTTGTTTGGGCGAAAGAGAGAGGCAACGCTGTTCATAGTTCATAATTTACACCGTCCTGGGCATGACAACTAACTACATCCGCGTGATGGGTAAGACAATAAACTACGTCCAAAAGCGAGGCCTCTGATCAGAATGTTTTGAGGAGCGTGGAACCACCTCTTAATTGATGATGTTTCTACGTCCACCCTGACCCAGGTTGGTGGCACCTGTTAGGCTCCCAGCTATGGGCAAATACTGGGGTCAAAACACTATGAAAATGTAAAAATAGGTTTAATACCAAAAATGCTTTTTAAAAACTTATTATCAGCAATAATTTTTTGAAGAAAAATTATTAGCAGCAATACATTTTTGAAGGAAAAAAAAAATTATTAACAACAATAAAAATTGTCGATATTAAATAACTCCCTGTGATTGATATGCCGTAAAACAAGACAAACCAAAGCATAATTTATACCGAAATATTAAAAATTCAAAGATGCCCCAAATTTATTTTATCTGTTTGTGTTCTAGGCATCGATATGTTACACTTGGCCTATCTCCTTCATCCTTTACTCGCTTGATAGTGATTTTCTAAAGAAAGGCGATACATTGTACGATCCAGGGCGTAAGTTTACTCTAGAAGCTTCCGAAATTATTGTACAGAATGTCCCAAAAGTCACGCAACAATTGGCAGAAAACGTACACTTGTGAAATAGCTACCAGGGAAAATTTACGTGATATTATCGTGACATAATTCGGCCAATAAATTTTCTTAATGATATATTGTCCCATACAGAAACATACTTCCATTTGGTAATGCCACTTTTGGAACATCCTATAAGTAATGCACACTTCCTTTTGAAGTTTGTTAACACAGTTTTCTAATGCTTTTTTTTAGAGTAAAGTTCATCCTACACAAGCCCCGAGAGCCGAGTTGGATGGTTACTATTTCGAAATTTAAGAAGAAAGTTCTACTCATGTTTCTCCCCCAAACGGCTACTTTGAAGAACAATCACCCACATGGATTCTTTCTATTCAAGCCTAGATCTAAACTTTATTAATCCTTCTGTTATTATCTTTATTTCCTAACACCCCCACCCCATTCAAGCATATCGTAAGTTATTCATCATAACAATTTCAATAGTAATCATCTACCTTGAGTGTTTCTTGAGCCTTGTATTTGGTGCACGTTAATAAAATTAAACATACATACAAATCTAAAGAGATACTTGACTGAAAATATTAATGCATAATCAAGAGAAAACTATTTAAATTTGGGAGTTTTCAGATTAAACATTTTTAAAATCATTCACTTTTCAGAAACAGCTTTTCTTTTCAAAAATTTAGTTCTTATAACGAGAGTGTATTTAAAGAAGTGAAAAACGAGAGGCTGGAAATTTACACGCAGATAAAGAAAACTGAATATATTTATCATCTCCTTATATAGAGATATGCCTCATTATCACATACAGCTATGCTGTGTATATTTATGTACAGGAGTCTAAAAGACATGCGACGATTGGCAGAAAACATATACATTTGAAATAGAAACCAAAGAAAATTTGCATGACATCATCTTCCATAATTCAACCAATAAAATTTCTTAATATATTGTCACATACAGAAAAAGAATTTGGGCACCTTGACGTGGTGTAATCGTTAAAAAGTTTATCTCGCTAGAACAATTTCCACTGAGTAGAAAGTTCTCACTGGGTGTACCTCATACGTTCGGCCTTGTGCCAGATCTAAGCTACACTTAGAAAATCACAATACAGAAATATGATTTCATTTGATAAATGAATATAAAAGTTACAAGGTTATAAATGTCACTGCGATCTTTGGAATACCATGTACTTTCAGCAGATTTTCGCTTTAATGAGATTTCTTCTCTTTTAAGATAAGCATACAAATTATTTTATACAGTCCTTTAGAAATACTAATAAATTATTCTGTATTTTGATGTCTGTATGTAAGAAGTAAAGATATAATGATTTATTAATTGTTTAATGACTCATAAAAATAAAGCATTAATTCTAGCCAAATTCACTTTTAGGAAAAGCCATCATGTTCATATTGTTGTTTTGTATTCGTTTTACCTCATTTCAGCCAATACGATCTCCGACTTGCATTGTTTAATATTCGATGATGTATCATTGTCGTTATACCATAAATTATACATTCCTGTAGAAAATTCTTAGTCTTATTGTGGCGTTTCTGTCAGTGCACATTCCGCTATTCCTGGTTTTCTTTGATGGTCGGAAATTAAATAGTGTCATTATTCTTTGAATTATTTTATTAATTATTCTTATTCTTACCTTTCCCATTGTAGCTTTCTTTTGCTTTCTTTTTTTTTTTTTTTTCTTCGCGGTTTTCGGCCAAATAAATCATCGGAAAAACAATAGGGTAGATTGATATTTACATTTCAAACATTGTTGAGTAATTTACTGTCATAGTTTGCATAAGACTCCCAGTGAGAATTGAACTCATTACTCAATATTCAAGCCTTTGTAACTATTACCCAATACTGAGACATATGGAAATGATTTCATTATGAAAATATGTTGCAAACGATTTTACTTAGAAAATACATCGCAAACGATCTTGCTATGAAAATGCGTTGGAAAGGATTTTACTATGAAAAGGTATTACAAATGATTTTATGACAAAAGATTATAAATGATTTTATTATGACAAAAGATTAAAAATGATTTTACTATGAAAATATAGTGGAAATGATTTAATTATAAAAAATACATTACAAATGATTTTACTATGAAAAAACATTAGAAATGATTTAACTATGAAAATACATTGGAAATAATTTCACCATGAAAATGCATTACAAATGATTTTACTGTAAAAAAAAACATTAGAAATACTTTTAGTATGAAAATACATTGGAAATGATTTTACTAGGAAAATGCACTACAGATGATTTTACTATAAAAACACATTAGAAATGATTTTACTATGAAAATACATTGGAAATGATTTTACTATGAAAATGCACTACAAATGATTTTACTATGAAAAGAACATTAGAAATGATTTTACTATAAAAATATATTGCAAATTATTTTAGTATGAAAATGCATTGAAAATGATTTTATACTATTTCTTTTGATTTTACGACATTTCAAATTTTGGCGGTTATTCAATGTCTAATTTTATATAGGGCACCTATTAAGAAACGGACTGAGTGCTAATATCCAAGACTCGCTAAACATTATCCCATGCTCAGACTGCTTAACTATATGTATGATAATATTAGAATGAATAACTTATGAAATAATAACGATGAATTATATCTTCTTATCTAGCAATAATAAGCAATTTACATTTGTTCTATTTTCCATTTTTTTATTCAGATAATCAGATCTCTGTCAAAAGGAATGCCATGAATTATTGGAAACGTAAATTATGTCGTGTGGTTAGTCGAGTTTAGATCTATAAATACAAAGCAGGGTGACTCTTAGAAAAAAAAAAGATACCACATATAAAGGGGAAAAAAACAAGGTAAAATGTTCATGAAAAATGATTCATTAATGGAAAAAAACGACATGAAATACCTATTTGTACTTTCAGAATGTATTTATCTTGTTTGACGTTTTTATGATAATGATGGCGTGGGGGAAAAGAAACAATACGAAGAAGCACTATATTTCACCAAGTTTAACTGCATGAAGCTACCTCAGGTTCGAACATGTCATAATGTCTTGTGAGATAAACTTGCTAAACATGGCTCCATAAAAGGAGCTAATACTAAAAAAAATCATTTTATCACCAAATGAAATTGTTGAAATTGTACAAGGACTTACTTGGGCGACAAATAGACCGAGATAGAAATTAAAACACTGTAAGAATTTAAAATGTTGTTAAGGTGAACGATATTGTGAAATAAAGCAAAGTTTTCAAAACAAGAATGTAAGAAATATTCAGCAACAAATAAGAAAGAATTTCATTCCAATGGTCCCAGATAGAAGCCGGCTAAACCTTAAATTATATTTCATTCGATAGATAGATAGATAGATAGATAGATAGATAGATAGATAGATAGATAGATGTTTTAAAAATAAAAGAAAGAAATGATTAGTTAAAAAAAATAAGCGTTAATATATATATATATATATATATATATATATATATATATATATATATGTATATATAAGTATAAATACAGATATATATAATATATGTATATATATACAGAAAAAGACAGAATATATATATATATATATATATATATATATACGCGTAGATATATATAAGTATATATACAGATATATATATATATATATGTATATATAGAGAAAAAGATAGAATATATATATATATACATGTATATATATATATATATATATATATATATATATAAGTATATATACAGATATATATATATATGTATATATACAGAAAAAGACAGAATATATATATATATATATATATATATATATATATATATATATATATATATATATATATATATATATAACATGTTAACGAGAGAGATAAGGATATTAAATAGATACTAACTGAAAGAAACAGAGTAAAATAAAAATCACTGAAATAATATCTGACAGAGACTAAGAGATAGATAGATAGATAGATAGATAGATAGATAGATAGATAGATAGATAGATAGATGCATGCATGTCTGGCTTTGCGTAAACCCTTGAATGCAATGATCAATTATAACTTTAGTAATGAAGTATCCTCAGAATTATTTGGCAAAAGATTCCCCCCCACCAAAAAAAATGTTGCCTATTTTGAGTATTTCATATTATTCCAAGAAGATCAAAACAAAACATAAATTGACATCTTAGCGACACAAGTGAAATATAAATTTAAAAGACAAAAGTTTCATTTTTTTTTTTTTTTGTCCCTCGAAACACGCCATAAATCTAACATAAATATTACAACCACGGACTTAAAATCTGGTTTAGCATGAAAATTCTACTTTTCCTGAATGAACATTTTATAAGTAAAACGTTACTTACTGGGTTTCAGGAAAAGTAAATAAAAGACGTCACAGCCTTTAATCTTAAGTTTTAGTCTTTTCTCTCAAGTATATGAACAAAAACTATACTTAAAACATCTTCTCCACCCAATTTTCTCGTCTTAAAATTTTATTTTTTTAAATTCTTAAACTTCTGTTCATTTTTACTATCTTATTGATTTTACAAGTATGCCAAGTAGAAACTGAAAGTTTCAACAAGAACGCGCATAGCATTTGCCCAATCAAAATAATGTGAAATGAATTTTTAAAATGCTTGCTTAAAAATTTTACCTTAAAGGAGGTTTTTAAATCTTACTTCGATTATATCATTATAGAATGAAGCTTCAATGTATTTTGATGTTGACTATACCCTGAATTATATAATTTGTAGGATAGTCAAAAATTAGAATCTATATATAAAAAAAACAGATAACAGTCTGTGCGTGAGTTTGCATGCACCGATGTATTGGATATATATACGTATGTCTGTATGGAGTGTGAGTGACTTCCACGTGTTTATGACATTTAATGTAAATTTAAGAACACTCGCGTACACACATAGACACACAATTTGATAGAGTTTGAAAAATAACTATTTTTTCTGCAACACGCATGCGCGTTGAAATTCACACAGTGTATCGTATTGTTAAAGTTATCGCTAACATTTTCTGTAAAGATTTACAAAATTTACATTTCGTTCAATTTCGTAAACTAATCGATGAAATATGAATGTTTTGATTTGTTTGGAAAAATACTTTGACAAAAACCCTATTTCGCGGTTTGATAAATTCTTTAATTTAATTTAATTTTATAGGATTTCATGGTAAACAAATTTTTTTTAAGAAAATTTATTTTTTTCTATATAAGAGCAACGAATAAATTCTTAAGATTTCTTACTCTTGAGCATACAACATACAACTGACCATGCGTAAATATTTCTTTCTGGAGCCAAATTCTAACTTTTTTGAAAATTTGGCCTTGTGATTTGTTTATAGTTCTCGCAAACGCAGGCCAAACAGGAAACTGGATTCCTGTATATATAAAAACTTAAAGAAAAATATACAAAAAACAATATTGAATTTTTATTAAATAAGTATTTATTATTTTAATCATTAAATTGCTATTAAAATAGTGGGAGTATTTTGTATGTTAATTTTTCCAAAAATTAAATGAAAATTTAAAGTACTAAACTATGCATCCTAGTAAAACCAACTGTATTTTGTACCTCCTTACCAGTTAGTACAGCTCCCTAAAATCTGGTTTCGATCCGTCAATGTATGGCTATTTTAGAGGGTGTGCCGAACGGACGGGTGTAACGAAAGTAACAAAGATGGCGACGTTATGCCTCCATTCATCGTCCCACAGGGGCTCAAACTCAACACGGAGGCCTACATCATGAAGTCTTGGGTCAAGATGGTGGTCACTGAAACAATTTATGTCTTGCAACAGGACTCTGCACTATGCCACACAAGCAGGATAGCTCAATAATGGCTGTCAGACAATATCTGCGACCACATCAGCCCTTACATCTGGCCACCTAACTCCCCAGTCTGCAACCACCTTGATTATTATGTGTGGTGTGCGGTTGAGTTACAGGAGGCTCCGAAATCGTCTGGAGGCCGTGGTTGAGGCCAATGGCGATTTTATTGAATAAATTTACTCTTTAGTATTTCAAGATGTGTTTGTGTAATTTTGGTAAATATATCTGTTAAAATGAGATGTCAGTGTTATCTTAGTTTTTGCGTAATTTAAACGACAATTTATCCATCGCACCATGTATATCCACAATTCGAATTAAACTTAAATGGGCCATGTCTATCTAGCAACCGCCTCTGGGTAACAGGAAATTGTATAAAAGGCCCTTTTGAAATCACTTTAATATATTTCCTAATATATGTAGATTTTGAATCTAAATTAGCGAACCGAACATTTCCATATGAAGAACGGCGAACTCAATTATCCCTATGTCAAGATTAGAGAACCCAATTATCTCCATGTAAAGAATAGCAACCCCTTGATAAAATGTTCTATTTATTAGAAAGCAATGTTAGAAATGTAAATAAGCTCGTTTATTGATAAACGAACACTTGAAATAATATATTATTTACTTTACATGAAAAAACAATTAAAATATCTTAGTTATTGAAAGCTTATCGTATGGTGATTGCATTACAGGACCCCAATAGCCTGTTAACCGTATTTTGTTTGGATTTAGCAAAAAATGAGTCCTTCCTTATTGCTATACTTGGTTTGTACCGTGAAGAGTCTTTCATTTGGCACTTCCACACATAACCATTCAGAGACACACTGCATTTGTCCAATTCATAAATGTTTTACAAGATTCATATTTCAATTACTATCGAATAAGTGATTCGTTCTTCATCCAGTCAATCACTGGTAAGCTATCCTCCCCAAGTAATGGCTTCACAAACTCCATGAACGTAGATCCTGGATATCTGAATTAATAAATTAAAACCAGTGTATGAAAACATCTATTGAAACTTAAAGTTACTTGTACCAAAATGCCCATGTCTAGAACAACGAACCCGATTATTCTCATGTATAGAATAACGAACCCAATCATCTTCTTGTAAAGAATAGCAAACCCTGCCGTGAGTAGGTTCGGTAATCTTGACAAGATCCTAGATTTTAAATGGACACTTGCCTTGACTATATGAGGTGTGTAATGTTAAAACTAAATCAATATTTGCATAGATTTTAATCATCAAAACATCGCAGAATGAAAGGCAATAAAAAATTGTTCCTTGTACTCCAAGATGTTTAACATCAAAAGTCGCCGTACACTTAAACCAGTAAAGAAACCAAATTCTTGTGTTTTGTAACAAGAGGTTCATTTGCTACTACTAAGTTTTTAAGATTGTGATATGGAAACTGACAAACAGAAAATCAGATCGTTCTCTGATTCTTGTTCGGTGAATTTTTTTTTGTCGAAAAAGTATTGCTGCATCTTGTGCAGTTAACAAATTACAATTTTTCTTTGGTTCAGTCGGAATTTCCCAAGCAAAGTTAGAAATCAATATTCTTGAGTAAGTCAGCCACAAGTTTGCTGTTTTTGAAGTGAACATTGTTTAGTGCTTATTAGATAACTTTTCTTCTTTTTTTTTACGCGAAATTCCTATTTCCAGGATTTGGCGCTTCACAATCTGTCCAGCTGAAAACTCCGCTGCCAGTCTGAGTTGAAGTGAAAAAGTAATAAATAAGATAGGTAATATTGCTTAGTAGCGTTGTTTCATATCAAGCGGGAAAATCCAGCGAAGCCGCTTTCAGTATCGTACAATATACGAGACACTGAATTTTGTCTCCGTTTCCCGAACGGTCCATTGGGCACCAAGTTTTGACTATCAAACAAAAGAATTGACGTCTTCGGTAATCGATACACTGTGAAGAATGCTAATTACCAGAAAAACTTTAAAGATTTAGACGGCAATAAAAATATGAACGACAAAACATTGATTTTCTTACTCCAATTCGTACGTTAGAATTACATATAAATTTTATATTCCTAATTCTTTTTTTACATTTTCGTTCCAGGTGTAAAATAAAAAAGAAAATGAAAACAAATTCCTCGTTAATTACGCACCGCGCATACCCCTATTTTTAAAAGTCAATTGTAGTCAGGATCATTGAGAACGATCTTTTCTTTAAATGCATAGCATGCGCTTCTCCAGGGCTACATACAGTTTTGAATTCAGAATTTCCCTTCTCCTAGATCAGATGCCACGCAAGGCTATAGAAGCCAGTCTGTCCTACTATTTATCAATAGATGGAAGAAGTGCCAGATTCATACGTTTCAACCGTATAAACACATAAGGGATTATAATGAACTCGATTGGAATTCGACACTTCGTCTATCCTTGCCGCAATCCATTACTTTACCGTGCCTCATAATCTTTTTAAGTCATAATAAAAATTAAGCAAAAGAAGACCATAGATGATATCGCGTTTTCCTGCTCGTAAATTTCGACTTTTAGCGAACTGTTCACGCAAACATCACGTATAATAGTGTCTACATTAAGAGAAAAACGTATCTTTGCTGTTTACTCAACATAAATGTTATTTAATCTTTACGCAATGGAAGGTTTTGTTTGTTAACATTTTTACTGCACACCAGTTCATGCTTACATCTTTCATTTGTGAACGCATTTTTATTATCTTCATAGTGAATAATAATCTATTGATGACCAAGCCACGCTGACTTGTTGCTTAAAATAGATCGACTTACAGAATTAAAAAAAAAAAAGGTTCTCGTCGCGAATCGCTTTTCTATAAGAGATGTAGTTGGTCCAACAGTTAACTTATCAGAAAATGAACTCGTCGAACCGAGTTCAAATTTCGCGTGTATATAATTCTATTCTCTTTGTACTAATGTCTTTCGGAGTGACTGGGACATCTTCTCTCCCTACTTATGGATAAATAGCAGAGCAGTTAGAAATCTTTAGATAGCTAAATAAGTCAATTTTAAGTGACTGGCGAACACCGGAGCCACGTTAAAATCGCACTTGCTAAATGGATCACTTCGAGAAATAAAGACAAAATTTAGCGCGTCATGGATCGTTCAATAAAATGTAGACAAAATTAGAGAACTGAAGACAAAAATTGGGGTTCAATTGCCCGGTCAACAAATGGATACAAAAATAGGTCATTGTGGATCGTTTGATATTGGTACTCCGCGGATTGTTCTAGAAATGAATACAAAATTAAGGCTTTATGAATTATTCGAGAAATGGAGACAAAATTGTGGATTGTTCGAGAAATAGAGATAAAATTGGTGCTCCATGTACCGTTCTAGAAATGAAGACGAAATTATGGCTCTATGGATTGCTCGAGATACAAAATAAAAATTAAGGCTCTGTTGATTGTTCGAGAAATGAAAACAAACATGGATCGTTCTAGAAATGGATACCAAATTAGATCGTTCTAGAAATGGATACCAAATTAGATCGTTCTAGAAATGGATACCAAATTAGACCTCTATAGATACTTCGAGAAATGGAGATAAAAATCATTCCCTCGTTTGCAGAGCAACACAGAAAACGACTTCGCTTGCATTTCTATGCACAATGTGTCTAAATGCTGGTGTATACGTTGTGATTTTAAACACCATCTCTTGAGAACAAGAAGTCGATTAATATACTGTGTATCAAGTTTCTTAAACAGGGTACAGATAAATAAAAATTTTGAGACATATGTCGAAATAAAGAAACAATAATAATATATAAAAAGCCTACTGAAGCTGCATTGCATGACAAGTGGAATATTCTACAAGTAAATACGACTTAATATTTTTTTTATTGCCCAAGACCATTTTTAATCATGAAATCAGTGTTAATACAAAATAAGATCGAAAATACTCGGTGTAAACTACGAAGCCAGCCTTTTCGCAGACACAAGTGAGCAATTTCCGATTCTACGTCACGTCCCATTTCTTAAAGATATGCATTAGGTATGTAATGAAATCCTTAGCAAAGGAAGATTTTATATCTGTCATAACAAAAATATTGCATAGAAAATATACTCAGTTGTTGAAATTAAGAGTCAAACATTGGTAGCTCCAAAAGTAATAGCTGCAACAAGTGACAATGTAAGTATCCCAGTAAACAATATCTCAATAGATAAATGAAACTTGTCATCTTATGTTTGGACAGTGTCCAATGTCACCGCTAGTAGCGTGTAATATTTCTCTTAAGTGTCACATCAATCTATTCAGATATATTAACTTGAGATTCCCGTGGATTTTGTATTGTTTTAGGAATCCACTTTTCAAACCAATTTAAATGTAAAACTGAATCAGCACCTCTGAATAATACTAAGCGATTTTAAACGCTGGCATATAAAGGATTCACAATAACTTCTCATATTCGGTGAGTAAAACAGCGTAAATAATCAGATTTATTGTCTTACTAAAGTAATGACTATTAATTATAAAATTATTAATGTTACAAGTATTAAAACAAAAGTATAAAACTTCAAATTAAATTATTAACCATTTGAATGCCTTTTAGTAGACATAGAGATTTTATTGGGGTTGTAGTTGTTGAAATAGACAATTATTTAACAAAAAATATTTAAGAGACCTAAAAGGCTCTTCTTTATAATAAGGAATATGCATTAACTAAATGTGAATACATTATGATTATATATATATATATATATATATATATATATATATATATATATATATATATATATATATATATATATGATTGTGTGTGTGCGTGCAACAAAATAAATAAATGCATATATTTATTCATGCCCGTTTAAATATATATATATATATATATATATATATATATATATATATATATATATATATATATATATATTATGGTGTTATTTGATAGGTTTGGTAAATTCTTCATGAGAAGGATCTTTTTTAATATTAATGGTCTTAAACAAAGCCCTTTAATCTAAATAGTATATTTCTTCAAGACAATGTTCCTTCCCGTACTGCCTTGTGGATTATTGACTAATTCGCAAATAAATGTTTCACAATAGCAAAATTCGTCTTCCCCTATCTTTCTAAATAGTACCCCATTATAAATTTGTGGTCCATATTTGAAAGTATGTATATGTAAATAGAAATTGATAACACTGTGTAACAAAATGTTAATAGTTATTGTCTTTGCTTAGTACGTATTATTTCCTAATTGCTTCTGTTTAGAATGCAAAGGAAATGCATATTATTCTCTTCACTCTTTGCTTTTGAGATCTGGACATCGATATTTTGAAACTAACCTATTTCACATTACATTCCAGACAGATTCAGCGCTGAGTTACTGAAGGAGAATTTTCTAGAAGTTTCTAAAAGATTAAAAAAATTCTAGAACGTTCTGGCTACCAAGGATCGTATAACAAAAACATGATGGGAGACTCTATTATGGGGGCTGATTCGTGAAAGAAATTTAAAATACAAGTAATAAATCGCTAAAAAAACAAACGACTGACTTCTAAATTTTTTTGTCTCTCTTTTGTGAAAAATAAATGCTACTATTGAATGAAATATCGTATTGTTCCTACTTTTCGTGAACGAGAATGTTCTTGTGTAATCCTAGAATAAATAAATGCTACTTTTGAATCCATATGACGTTTTGTTACTATTTTGCAAGAAGGAGAATGTTTACATTCGTCAGTTTACCCAATTGGAATGGGCAATTTCAGAAATATCATTATCCTGGTCACAAAAGTAAACTTTGAAGTAAATAGTAACTATTTTTAATACTGTCTAGGCGTAATCAAATAGGACGTAACAGTTGCTATCAACGGCCAAAAATCTTGTCACAAAGTGAATCAATCAAAGAAAATATTTGGGAAGCAATAACAACTGCTTTAAGTAATTTTCGAACTCGGCTCTCCGATTAACAATTCGCAGACATTAGCTATTACACCGCCCGCACATCCAAGCTTACAGCATCTGGTATTCCCATACGCTCACCCATCTAGGTACTGACCAGTCTCAACGTTAAGAACCGGTGCTTCAACGCGATGTGGCCATAATCCGAATTAGAAACATATATTATACCATGTAAATATATATATATATATATATATATATATATATATATATATATATATATATATATATATATATATATATATATATATATATATATATATATATATATATATATATATATATATGCATACATGTTATGACATATATATATATATATACACTAATTAAATAATTAAATTACACCTACCGACACGAAAAATAAAAATTAAAAGGCTGAGCTAGCTAGATAGATAGGTAGATAGATATTATGTATGTATGTATGTATTGTGATAGATAGATATTAGGCTGGTGCAAAAATAATGTCGTTTTCTCACATATGTTATTATGTGAGAAAACGACATTATTTTTGCACCAAACTGATAGATAGATAGATAGATAGATATGAACAGATTAAAGAAAGAAAGATGAAAATAAAAAAGTGAGAAGGAAAAAAAAAATGATGTGGCTATTTATGTATGTGCATATATTAGGTTGGTGCAAAAATAATGACGTAATAATGTCGTTTGTTGACGTTAAAAATACATCAAAAAACGACATTATTACGTCATTATTTTTGCACCAACCTAATAAGTTAATAAGATATTGTTACCGAATAGTACAAAATATATAAACCGAGGTAAAGCCATTTTCAGAATGTAATATCTGCCCTTCCGCCCCCCAGCTACTGCTTCAGATTTTCCGCCTCACGTAGTGTCCGATTAATCTGAAAACTTTTACAAATGCAAATGATGGTGATCAAATAAGTCGTCCTATCGATTCCATCTATTGATTTTCCATATCAATGTTATTATTGCACAAACAAATATTCTGCAAATTGCATATCAATGTCTCAATTCAACAAATCTTGTCATCACGACGACAGAATCACGGCTTTGTGTTTTCTGCGTTAAACAAATATTCCTAATCATTGTATGGAACAAGTGGACTTGAACTCTGAGTTTAACCATCGCGATCATTTCTTTCTAAAGTCTTCACCGTTTTAAACCTTATTAGGATAAAATCATTTGCATGATTATATAAAACGATAAACTATAAACATATAACTTCGAGAGGGAAGAGGAAAGTTACTTGATGGTGGCAATGCATTATTGGAAATTTCAAACTGTAAAAGTAAAATCACACAAGAGTCAAAAAGAGAACATTGGCAACATAGAAACAAAAAAAAAATATCTTTAAGAACTAAACACAGTGAGTTCGGAGGACTGAAATCAAAGTTCAAAAATCAAGAAAAATGTGCTGGTTGGCAAAATAACATTTCAAGTATCTGGTGTTGCAAATCTAAACAAAAAGATGCCGAATATTATGAACATTGGCTAAAGACATGCAAAAGAACAGACTACCATCTTTAAGTTAACATAATAAATAAGTAGATGAAAACAGATTTTGCAGGAATCATTTTTAGTAATAAAAATATACATTTAAGGAACATAATGAATGGGATATATGTTCGGTAATTTATAACTAACCTACATGAATTAGAAGCCAACAGTAAGAGCATATGGAGTAATACTAATAATAAAAAGTTAGAACTGTAAGCAGTTAAATTATATGTTCGATAGGGTTTTTCTTATATAATTATATTGCATGTAAAATTAATCAAACTCAAACCAAACATATCTGTCATTAGCATCGTGTGCAATGTTTTTGGTTTTTTGGGTGACTACTGCTTAATTCATAGCGCAATTGTTAGGCGTCTGGAGCAAAATTTAAACTCTGTTAATGTATACTTTCAATAAAAATAACAAATGTAGCTGTAAAATCTATCTAGTAAATATTCTTAAGAGAGTTTGTCTGAATTTTAATAGCTTTTTCAGCATCAATCAGTCAGCTGCCATACGTGATACACGCTTGAACAATTATCTGTCTTTTGGTATATAACTGACGAGGCAGATTTATTTCCCGCAGTAGGTTGCCATTTCTTTCTGTGGTAGACTGGTTGCCAACCAAGGCTAAAGAACACAGTGTGTCCTGCTATTAAACCCATAGCTCGGGGAGGAGAGAAGAGATGGATTCATAACTTTGCCAAGGGTATTTGTGCGCAACTGAAGCGAACGAACTCGAATTGGAACTCATTTTTCTGTATATTTTGTCTAAATATATTTGTATGTATATGTGCGCTTATGCGCATGATCAATGCGAAGTTTATATCACATTAGACTAATATTTTTAAGTAGTTTACTTCAGTATAATTTGGTTGCGTAAACTCAAAATTGCGTATAAGTATGTTTGTATATACGTCAGGTGGGGTATAGTTTTTGATCCGACTAAAAAAGCTTTTAACTAAAGAATAATATTTCAGCATGTGGAGTATGCCATTATGAGATATGTTCCGTCCCAATCTGTACACACACATGCACACACACACACACACACACACACACACACACATATATATATATATATATATATATATATATATATATATATATATATATATTCTCTATTTGTTTTTCGGCTGGTGATTTTTTTTTCCTTATTTTTTTTTTTTTTTTTACCTTTCACAGTTAAATTTCTATAACTGACCCGAAATCAGTCCACACGGGTGTTGATAAGACAGGCGATCGATATCTTCGTCTGCCGAAATAGGCTATTTCCCATATGAGGTGATTTTAGATGTTTTGCTTATTAATTATTTGTTCTGTAATAATAACTTCATTGATCTCTTTTTGTGGATCAGTTTTAATATTTTATATTACTAGGATACACTTGGATTACACAGTAACGGATTTGTTACCTGTACACACTCTCTCACTCTCTCCTTCACTCTCTCATTCTCTCTCTCTCTTTCTCTCTCCCTACATATATATATATATATATATATATATATATATATATATATATATATATATTATATATATATATATATTTCTTGTCTGTATTGTCTGTTTTGTGGAATTATATGAACTCATCAGGAAATTTGAATTCCTGAAGAGTGTATGTAATTCCACCAAACTTATTAGGTTGGTGCAAAAATAATGACGTAATAATGTCGTTTTTGACGTTTAACGTCGAAAACGACATTATTACGTCATTATTTTTGCACCAACCTAATACATTAGAGAGACATGTTAGTCAAAAAAAATTTTTTGATTTTATTTATGGAGAGACTAAACATAAACATCGAAGACTATAAATACAAACACAGTTTCCCTTCCGGAATTACAATGATCTATCATTCTGACGAAATTAAAAATAACCATATATATATATATATATATATATATATATATATATGATAAATTCAGGATGTATATCCAGGAATCATTTCCATATCGCAAATTTAACAAGTTTAGATATGAATGGTTTAACTATTGGTTTGGATTTTTCCCCTTTACTACGAGATCATCCTGCAATCACAAAAGATAGCGAGGAAACAGTTGCATTTCTCTTAACCTAAAATACGGCTGCGATTTTAAGTCCCTAAACTAATATATATTGTCCTGTACAAAAATGAAAAAAAAATTAAAATAGAATAAAATCTCAGTAGGATTAAAATTTCAAAGTGTCTGATTCTATCATATCAATGAATGTGACGTCATCAGAACATTTTTTTGCTGTCCCAATAACGAAATCAATACTTCATCGCGAGTTGTGCTTGTTTATTGTAAACATTCAGAGACTAGCTCAGTACATACAGGAATCGAAGTAATGTTGTAAAATCTTCTAGAATGTCGATGACGTGTAACTGGTTTTATTTCTTGCCCCTGTAGAAAGCAAATTAAATATTTAGTCTCAACAATAAAAAAAATATCAAGAAAATATTAATCGCAACAGATATGTAGTTCTTCTGGCGAGTGTAAAAAAAGTTATGGACAGACTTAATGAAC
>OZ010577.1:34288254-34295754 GCA_963932145.1 Acanthosepion lycidas | reverse complement strand
TAATGTCTTCTCACGCTTTGTACGCATTTGTTGGTTAAACATCCAGAAATCGAATTTACTTCTACATTTGGTATGATGTACATATATTATGAATAGTTTAGTGTCACAAGAAAGAAGCTGAGTACGATCCAAGATAAATTCTTAAATCATGTTTTTGCTGGAACAGATTCCGGCCTATATGCTGGAATAGATTCCGACCTATCCGCTGGAATAGATTCCGACCTATCCGCTGAAAAGACTTCAACGTTCACAGATGAAATGCTAGTGCCTAGTGGATAT
This sequence comes from Acanthosepion lycidas, assembly GCA_963932145.1. Classification (NCBI taxonomy): domain Eukaryota; kingdom Metazoa; phylum Mollusca; class Cephalopoda; order Sepiida; family Sepiidae; genus Acanthosepion; species Acanthosepion lycidas. The sequence goes on along the minus strand of OZ010577.1, from coordinate 34,295,475 downwards.
AAGCAAAGAAAGAAACGACTGATGAATACCTAAATAGATGCTTTAATACTAATCAACAATTCACTTTACTGAAGACGATATTCTAAATATCTGTTAAGAGGTTACACTCAAAATAGAATCAATCTAATCTTGTGAAGAGATTTGGATACAAGTACACGTTCATTTTTTTTTTTTTTTTTTCTAAATCCAAAGAAACTTTGCTTCTGAATGGAAACAGGAATATACTATTTGATTTAATATTGCGACAAAAATATTCTTCAGTAAAATAATATTTTATACATTTTCATTTTTGTTGCTATTGCGATGTATAGTTCTGTAGATAAGAAAAGATTACAAGCAAATATAATAAAGAAAAAATATTTGTTATTCACTTTCGGCATGATAAGTACAGAGAATACAAGGAAATGGTAAAAGAAATTTTGATATAAAATTAGCAATGGGTCAATACACTGGATTCTTGAATTTGGAGCTGACTGTGCTGGACATGTATTCATATGCAGATTCATTTATAAATATACATGCTTACATATTTATATAGATATATAAGAAAAGTGATAATTACTCATATGGCTATATATATGTGAGAGAGAGAGAAAGAGAGAAAGAGATAGAGAGAAGGAGAGTAAGATTAGATTACCAAAAAGTTCTCAGCCCAACCCATCTGCCCAAATTCTGGCCAAGCATCAGAATCTATTTTGGAACAATTCTTTATCCTGATGGAGAATTTTTTCAACACCCTTATATATATAATGTATATTAGCAGATATTTTCGTGTGGCAAATAAATAGGTTATTATTCACACACATGCGCACGCACACGCATACACACATATGTATGCGAGTGTGTGTTTTTCTGTATATGCAAGCATACTTATGTGAATGTCTCCTAATGTGATAAAAACAACGCATTTATTTTAAGGAATACAATATTTTCAACATAATCACATTTATTCTAGATGCAATTACCCCGAGAGCCCTCTATTAATCATCGATATCACAGATGAAAGTGTCAGATCGAAATTCAAAGTCAAGTTATGAACTTATTTACCTACACTGATAGATAGATAGATAGATAGATAGATTAAAGAAAGAAAGAAAAAAGAACATAGATAGATAGATAGATAGATAGATAGATAGATAGATAGATAGATAGATAGATAGATAGATGTCATTAAAAGAATAGAAAATGGACCATCGAATAGTTAATATTTTAGTTTACCTACAAGCCATGTGATGTTTTAGTTCCAACATTGTACGGGCAATATCTATCAATCGATACAAGAATTATCATGTAAAATATTTTAGGAATCATTACATGATGACATGCACTAATGCCTACATATATCTATATGTGTGCGCTTAATGGATTTCTAAATATATATGTGTGTGTATATATATATATGTGTGTGTGTGTGTGTGTGTGTGTTATTGGCAATAATAGCCGTTTCTAAGTTATCTTTCAACATTCATTGATCGAGCAGTCAGAGCTACGATTGCACTTTTCTAGTATTCATGCGGGCTTCTCATATATATATATATATATATATATATAATCAACACGTTTTAACACATCCAAGAAAGGAATGAATTCTGATATTTTGTCTAATTTATGTACAAATACTAGAAAAAATACGTGATTAAGTTTTAAACTAAAGTTTTAAACGAGTTTGTGTCACCAGATCACTCACTGTTCATAGATCTTTAATCAAATTCTGAAGAGTTGAAAACCCCCGGTTGTATCGGGAGACAGATTGCTAGACACGTGTTATCTTGAGTATCTCAAAATTTAAGACGAATAAATTATTGTTTTTAAATGATGTATCACTTCTACGTCACATCATATTTAAGGAATTAACTTACTAATTCATTATTCATTAGTTGCAGACCACCACATTCCTTCTTTGCTCAATGTCTTTCTCGATCCCTGTCTTTTTTTTCTACAATTGTCTTTTAGTAAGTTTTTCATCATTATATTCTAGGCTTATAATTAAGATTAATCACCCAGTTGATTCTTCGTCTGAAATGTTTTTCATTAGATCTTCAATTTCTCCCCTGAAAGCCCACAGCATCAGCGGTTAGCCCTACATACGTGAAGATGCATATAATTATCACATATATATATATATATATATATATATATATATATATATATATATATATATATATATATAGATATAGATATATATATATATATATATATATATATATATATATATATATATATATATATATATATATATATATATGTATATATATGCGCGGTATTTAGTGGAAAGTGCACAGTATCTGTGATAGACCTATAACATATGCGGTTGCATGGATAGTAGTTTGTAACTCCGGGTTTTACGTTTTCGCAATCTTCAGAGAAGGTCTGAAGATCCGGAGATCGTAAAAATGTGAAACCCCAGGGTTACAAACTACTATCCATACAAAAGCATATATATATATATATATATATATATATATATATATATATATATATATATATATATTTAAAGATATGTTTAGTGGTAGAAAACTTTATCACTGCCATAAACAGGCAAAAATTAATTTTATTATTACCACTCATGATGATAATAAAAAGTAAAAAAAAACTGGTTAGCTAAACTGGTTAATAAAGTAAATTATTTAAAAAAAAGAAAAATGGACAAAGTGTATTGGGAAAAAATATTAGATGGTAATTAGTTAGAAGCTTACTACAAAGTCCTTCTGTTTACATAGAGAAGGCTTCAATGATAGAATATAGATAGCCTCCAACACTTTTAGGCGTTAATTAGAGTGGGACCTGCTAAGTATGGTAAAAGAGTCAACACTAAAACTAACAGCACTATTATGGCTATTTGTTAGGTGTTCTGAGAAGGAAGATCCGTATGTATTCGTCAAAATGTCCGAGAGAGTGTACTTAAGGTTTCAGATTTTCGTGTCGCTTTATTCTAGCATCCAACTTTTGAGTCGTTCTCCCTATGTAGTGCGTATTCGATGGGAGAGTTGAGTGTATATATATATATATATATATATATATATATATATATATATATATATATGACTCAAACATAAGGCAAAGCACATAGTGTGATTGGTGTCCACACGATTTCGAGCATGGTCAAATTCTTAGATTAATCGTCACTGTCTTCTTTTCTGACTGTTCAAGATGTCTGGTGATAGGTCCAGTCGTCGTGTCTTAATTCAGTTGTCATTCTCTTAAACTGGCTGCTACTCAGAGCTGAAGATTCCATACCACGCTACTATTTAACCCTTGAACGGGAGAGAAGAGCGGATTCATGGGTATGTGCGTCAAATTAATGCGTCTGGAAATCAAAAATGACTCGCCAATTTCGCGTTGCGTGTCGCTAACCGCCAGCTCATTATTTTTCATGTGGACGGCCAAGATCACATGGACAATGGACACAACAATATATATAACTCTCCCGTCGAATACAATTTATGAGGGTCAAGCAGATCCTAGGAACCGGCAGTCAGAGACCAGCAGATATGATTTGATTATAGCGGTGAAGGTTTCGTGCAGAACCATCCACACTTTTTGAAGGGCCGAATACAGAGACCTGGTGCACAACGGGCCACAACATCCCCAAACGACCCTACTCAGGTTTTGAATTCAGAATTGTTCTTCTCCCAGAACAGTTGCCATCCAAGGCTATAATACCCAGTCTGCCCTGCTATTTACCCATAGCTGGAGAGAAAAAAAGAGGAGTCATACCTTCCCCAATGGTATTATTAGCACGTAAGTGAATGTAATGGATTTGACTGGAATTCGAACTCGGATATATATATATATATATATATATATATATATATATATAGATAGATAGATAGATAGATAGATAGATAGATAGATAGATAGATAATTGTATCTTTGGGCATCATTCTCTCTTTCGTTGAAGATGACTAACAATAAACTGCAGTTAAGTATTATTAAGTCATTATTTTCGCACCAACCTAATATCTTATTATATTTTTATTGCATGCGTTCAAGTAATTTTTTTTTTTTTTTTTGAATGTCCAAATGATAGCGGATAAGAGATTTGCCGAAAGCGGTCGAATCCAACAATTCTTACATATTATATATCCCAAAATAAAATCCCTTGTACGCATGTAAGAAAATATAATAGCAATCTTAATCGCAGTGACTTGTCAGCCATCTCCAATGAGACCTGTATATATATGTTTGTGTTTGTGTGTTCGTGTTTCTGTGTGAGATAATAATGAAGTTTTTTTTATACTACTCTGAAAGTATAGATTCGCGAAAGCTACTTCTTATAAATATTAATGTGTTGTTATGGACACGCAAGGCCGTGTTTATTTATGCTTGTCAGGTTAAATGAATGTGTAAGAGCGACTCGGATTGAGGAATCGGAGAGCCGAGTTCGAATTCCACTCGAATCCATTACATTTACTTAACTTGCTAATACCCTTGGGAAAGATATGAATCCCCTTCTTAAGCTATGGGTAAATAGCAAGACAGACCTGGTTCTATAGTCTTGGATGGCAACTGGTCTACCGCAGAAATAAATGGCAACCTACTGCGGGGGAAAAATCTGCCTCGTCAGTCGTGTATCGAAAAAAATACATGATCGCCTAAGCATGTATTACGCATGGCATGTAAATGAAGAAAGACAAAAACTTCAGGACGAATATATTTGAATATAACGTATACTTGGCTAGCAAAATCAAATTCTCGCATTCAGCATAATTTCAATCTTAATTTACATATAGTCTGAAATGCATTACCGGAAATAATTCGCATTGCTTATTTACACGAAAGTTAATCTAATGCTCTATTTTCGTATATCTATCTGGATCACAGAACTCAAAGACGGGGCACCTCTAAGTGGTTAGTAAGCTTGTTTCAATAGAATAATTATAATTGAGTAATGAGTTCGATCCTCACTGGTTGTCCTACGGACCTTGTGACTCACCTAAGCTATGCTTCGAAAACCCACATACCTCAAGGACGGCGAGTCAGATGGCCACCACAGTTTCTTGTTTGCGAATGGAACATTGAAGAATATTTTGAACAATTTAAATTTTGAAAATATTTCTAGTTTACAAATTAAATATATTATTAAAGTAAATTGTTACTGTCGTTAGAGTAAGCTAAACCGAATCTTGCTTTTGGCTATACGTAGCGCTGAAAAAAATCAAACAAGACATAAAAGAAGCAGTAAAAATTGAAATATTTCACAAGAAATGAGTAACTGACATTTTGTGAATTCCCCCCACCCCAGTCATTCAAATTCAGTGTGACCTGAAAGTTCATGCAGTGATGTTATTCAATTAATTTATGGTTCAGTAAATATATCATTCAAGTATATGAGTAGCTCTTATTGAGGCCAAAGACGTTCCGTAGAAACCAGTTTAAAAGTACAATAAAGATAAGAATCGTTGAAATTCAAGATATTTGTATACAATAGGATCGTATACGAATCCAATACAATCACGTTGAAAAATATCGGTTCCCGTACGATCACTGAAGTTAAGGAAAGTCAAACCTGGTCAGTACCTCGATGGGTAACCGCTCAGGAATACAAGATGCTTTAAGCTTGGATGTGCGGCTGGTGTAATGATAATGGCTAAGGAATTGTTAATCGGATAGCCGAGTTCCAATTCACGTTGGGTTCGTAATATTCACTTACGCGCAAATACCTTTGGGAAAGGTATGAATTCACCTCTCCCCCCCCCCACCAACTATGGTTTAATTGCTAGGACTTGTATCACTAAAAACATTATTATTATTATTAAAAAAAAATTGTATATAAAATAAAGTTGCGTACAAAATATTTAAATTTCGGCATTAAATAACCATGATATGCCCGTACACAAAACGAACTAAGAATGCAATAATAATCTTTAATTTTCACAAAAATGAATAGTGGAAAATGTCATGAAGACATTGCTGACCTTAGATCTCTGGTTAGGACCCGGAAAGAAATGTGTATACAAAAGAAATCAAATAAAATGATAATAATAATAATTATTATTATTATTATCATTACTACTACTACTAAAATGGCGCATTAGAATCAGAAAATGTTGATTCAATATCAAATGCAGAGAGGAATGTTGTCATTGGAATGCTGATTAAGTTCAAGTCCTACTTAAATGAATCTCTTAAATAGATCAAAAGAAAACAAATCCCTGAAAATCTCCCACCAAAAAAAAAAAACAGCAAACATTTTTCATGAAATTATGTCACGTAAAACTTAATTCTGTTGGTTGCTTTGTAAATGTCAGTACTGCAAGTCATAGGAAATGTCGACTTAACAATAATAATAATAATAATATATTTGGAAATTTTATTCTCAAATGCTTTGTGAATTATTTCTAACAGGGCATCAACTCCTTAAGTTTTATAAGTACATATTTTGTATAATATTGTCTTAGGACTTCCAAATTTTGTAGATGAATCGCCAATATTCATTTTTCTCGTCTATTGTTGCGTTTCTATTGCAACGCTCAGAATAGTTTTTTTTTATATTATCTGACGTTTAAGCAACAAGAAAACAGTCTACAATATGTTTGCTTGCATCGTAGATGCTTGTTAAATATTGTTCAGATCATACAAGTTCCCAAAGATAAGAGATGCGAAATCATGTCTATTCGGACACTACATACAGATACATACTGTTTAGTTATCAGTTTTAAAATATTAAAAAAAAAAAAAAAAATTAATTGATTTGTTTTTTTACGGCTAATGTTGCGTTTTTATTGCAACGCTCAGAATATTTTTATATTACCTGACGTGGTTATTTAAAGCCGAAAAATATTTTCGATTGTATGAATAATTATACTTTTTAATGAACTATTTTCGGAGAATATAAATTATTTTTTTGCGGATAGAATCTCTACTATTTAACCCATGGATGAAGGAGGAGATTATTTATACATTTTCCAAGGGTATTTGTGCGTAAATTAATCTAACGGACCTGAGTGGAATTTGAAATCGGCCCTGCCGATTACACATTCTTACCCATTATCCTGTTTAAACCACCCGCATATGCACGAAGAAAAACAAATAAATAAACCCCTAGAGCTTGGAATTAAATGAAATTAAATTACTAACATATATAACACATACCAGTAAAACAATTAATAAAAGTGGATATGTTTCTTTAGCTTCGGCTAAGGATTCATGAAAGTCGAAAATAGTTGAAAAATAGAAAGTAATAGTCCAAAACTATAACTATACTCGTTCGCACAAATT
>OZ010577.1:34278254-34283254 GCA_963932145.1 Acanthosepion lycidas | reverse complement strand
TTGTGGGATTTTGTCAGGAAGGGATGAGGGAGGGAAAATGATTTTTTCTCGAATTTGTTTTACAGTTTTCCAGAGAGAAAAAAAAAGCTCCCCTCCCACAAGAAAAAAAAATATGAAGAATGAATCTTCTATGAGAATTTATGAGTTGGCTTTTAAAAAATTATAAACCTCTATAAACCATTTTTTCTTTTGCTTTTCTCTCTATTTTTTCCTTTTTTTTTCTTTTTTTTTTTTTTTTTTTTTTTTTCAAAGATTAAATCTCATCCAGTTTTATTTCTACCTCATTTTTTTTTCATTTTTGATCATGAAAAATTAAAACTTTTTAAAAATGTTAAATTCATTTTTTCGGATTTTAAATTTGTTTTATTTATTTACTTTTTTTTACTTACATTTTTCTTCTCTGGTAGTTTTTAAATATCCACTGCTTCTAATGGTAATAATATATCCAAGTTTGTTTCCCATTTTCCTATCATGGTTCAGATATAATGCCCACCACAGCAAAGAACCAGGAAAATGGGATAGTCACGTTATATATATATATATATATATATATATATATATATATATATATATATATATATATATATATGATGATATATATATATATATATATATATATATATATATATATATATATATATATATATATATATATATATATATATATATATATATATATATGAGGTTTTTTGTAGGTTTTCATTTGTTCTGTGTTGTTTGTTATTTTATTTTATATTCATTTTTTGTTTTCATTAGTTTGAGTTAAATTTAGGTTATAAGTTTGTTTCTTTTTTTTCTTTGATATTTTTTTATGATTTTTTTTAAAAAATTCGACAAGGCAATCATCATCATCGTCATCATCAGTATTATGAAATATCGATGGTGACGATGATGATGATAATAGTTTTATATGATTAAATTCTACAAATTGGGTTCATTTAATTTTATGATTTTGTCTTTTTTTTACAGTATCATTTTGACCATTAATGTTTTTTTTTAAATTTTATAACTATCATTGTTTCTTTTTTTTTAATACTTGTAAAAATATACAACAAAAACAGCACCTTGCAGTTATTTGAAGTCTTACAATCAACTTCTTTCGTTTTTCTTATTTTCTTTTGTTTTGAGTTTATGTTCTATTGTCCTTCTCCCTTATTCTGTTTACTTTCCGCCAGACTGTGACGAGAGCACACCAATGCTATTGAGCCACCCTCGCAACAGCCACATTTACACGTATTACACGCGCCATACGTAGTCTGTACGGTTGACTGGGATTTGGGCATTTCTCTCCTCTTTTCTTTGAAGAAAGAAAGACTTTTCCTTTTCATATAATAAAAATATTTCCCCAGTACAATGTCCTTTCTTTAAGAAAAAAAATACACTTCCTTCAAAATGCCTGTTTTTTTTCTTTTTTTTTTGTTTTTGTTTTTTTTTTGTTTGTTTTTTTTTTTTTTTCATGTGTTTTATTTCTGTTTTGTTTTGATTTGTTTTTTTTTTTTTGTTTTTGTTTTTTTGTTTTTGTTTTTGGCCTGGATTATAATTTTATTTAAAGTTTTTTTTTCTTTTCCCCGTCTTCTTAATGTTTTATTTAAATATAAGTTCTCCAACTTTTTTTTTTCGTCTCCCTGCTTCTTCTTCCTCTACTTTTCAATATGCAATAATTTTATTAAAATTATTAAGGTTATCGATTAATATTATCGATTAACTCACAAGGTCTTTGTGTTCCATCATTTTGATAGAGCTCTCATCAATGTCAGCCATGACATAATGGTTCTCAGGAGTTCGCCGTTTCTCTGAATGGTCCCTATCTTGTGGACCCATGGAGCGTTGTTGCCGGCAAAAAAAATGAAAGACTAAGATACAAAGCAGAAAGGTAAGAAGGAACGTCCCGATGACGGCTCCAATCAGCTCCATCAGAGTGAAAAGAACGTCCGCCGTGAGGTCGGTCATGTTCATGGCCGACTGGTTCGAACTTCGACCGTGAGATTTGAGAAGGCTGTTTTCCATCGGAACAGTGGTTACAACTTGTCGCGTGGTTGAGCCACTCGGGGGCCAGGTCACCTGCAGTGTAAAGGTCACATTACCAGCCGGGTTGTTCGCGATGCACTTGTAACGAGCATTGGTGCTAGTGTGATGATTGTGAATAAATAGTACCCCCTCTGTTGTTTTGACTGCTCTATCTTCGGAGGGCTCGTAGACTTCAGACGTGCCGTCGGGCCGCTCCCAAAATAGCGTCGGCGACGGATCAGCTCTGGCCACACATGACAATTTGCCAACGTGCGGACCAACAAGAACATCGACCCCTTGAAATATCGGGAGTTGACACTGAAAATCTTCGATCGTTAACGCGTTGAAGGCTTTCGATTTAAGTCGCCGGGGTGAATGACATGTCAAAACAACGTCCTCTGGGAACAAACTGGAGTTGGTTACATACATCTGGTAGAGCCAGGCCAGTTCGCAGTTACAATGCATTGGGTTGTTCTCCAGACGTACGTGGCTCAACGTCTTGAACAGATAATACCATTCCTTAGGGAGGTACTCGAAATTGTTATCGTTCAACCAGATCATCTTTAATGTTCCATTAAGAGGTCGTATTGTATCTTGGGACATGTTATGCAAACCACATTTCCTAAGGAACAATCCGACAGTTCGAAACCCGGTGAAGGCTTTAGGCGCGAACTGTATTCCAGGATTGCTGTTCAAAAATAAATGTTTTAGTGACAGACCCCTAAAAGTGTAATCTTCAATATAGCGCAGTTTATTGTTGCTTAGGTCCAGCATGGAGAGGTGCCTTAGATCTGCAAAAGTGTCAAGCGTTATTACCTCAATGCCGCATCCGTCGAGAAACAGGTCTACTAAGTTAGGAAGGCGGGAGAAGTTTTTTCGTACCAATACTTTATTGGCGAAAAGATTCTCGTTCAGGCTAAGTTGTCTTGTGTCGCTTGGAATGAGATCGGGAATCTCTGTAAGTCCTCTTTTGGCGCAGCCGATGTGCTTGGCCATAGCCTGACAGAAGCATACCTTGGGACAAATGTCCGCACAGGTCGGTCCGAACAGATGCAGGAGTAATAGGCAAACTAAAGACAGGGAAGAAAATGTTTTGATGCTGAAAGCGTTGCTTAAGAGACTTCTAAGATACTGCTGCTGTTGTTGTTGTTTTTGTTGTTGATGCTGTTGGTAATCGTCGTTTTCTTTATCTTTTTCTGCGTGGTGGTGGCGATGGTGGTGGTAGTGGTAGTGGTGGTGGTGGTGGTGATTTGAGTAGTTTTCATGAATTTTACGTGCGAAAGACTCATGCTGTATATGTTGACGCTGAGCTGTGTTTTTATTTTTGTGAGGAACTGTCGCGTACAAACTACAGCCATTGTCACTGTTCGAGTGATTCAAGTCACTTACTTCATCATCGTGAGGCATGTTCCCGTTATAGCTGACATTAATATGACAATAGTTGTTAATCTTATTAAACATATTACAATTAGAATTATTATCGACATTGTTATGACTACTACTATTACTAATATAGTTATTTTTATTTCTGTTTGGATTGTTAAAGTTTTTATTTTGGTAATTGGATTGGCTAAATTTATCGCTTTTACAGTTTCGATTGCAGAGAGACCCTAACGAGTCTTTCGTTCTCCACATCCCACACGACGTTGACACCAATGTGTTTGGCACCATCGTCAACGTCGCTGACGTAGATAACGTCGGCGACGTTGACGGTGGCGGTGGCGATGACCTCACAGTTTTTTCTCTCCGTGTCAGCGTCGTCGTGTTCGTCGTTGCTGTTAGGGCAGGGCTGGTGGAAGCGTTGGATGTTGTTGTGAATGTTGGTATCGCTGCCATTGTAGCTATTGATGAAAATCTGGCTGGATCCGAAGACTTTGGCGTAACGTTGCCATCTGCCGCTTTGGAGTGTACTTTCAAAACACGTTGTCTCACCGGAAGCTGTTTTTGCGACATGGCTATTCCCAAAGAGCATACCCTTTTCTAGTTAGCTGACTCTTTGACAACACACCGGAGATGTTTCTTTGGCTAACTTGTGGCCTGCCGCGTATCGAAATTATGGTGGGGACAAGGGTGGCGGCTTTGTTAGGGATGCTAGTTCTGGTGGTGGTGGTGGTGGCGGCGGTAGTACCGTACTGGTGGAGACTGGAGGAGGTGTCGGAGATATTTTAAGGTCACAGCACATCTTCAAACACCTTTCTCTCCTCAGTGCCTCCGCCCTCCTCTAAAATTTGCATTTTGAAAAAAAAAAAAATATATATATATGTATATATATATATATGCTATCTCTGATCCACCACTTTTTATTGATAAGTCACTGGCCCAGCGTTTACAAGTAATAACTATTTGTTCCTGTTGATAATGTAGTTTCTTATTATTATTCTTAATATATATATATATATATATAATATATATATATATATATATATATAGATATATAGATATATAGATAGATAGATGTAGATTTATATATATAGTTGTTCTTAGTTGTCTAATTTCTCTTGTTTTTTTTTTCTTTATTATTGATGGGATTGTTGTATTTAAATCGAACTTATGTAGATTGCTAGCCGTTAATATCGTATGCTAGAAATGTTATCTCAACCTTCCACGATTCAAGAAAGGCGGGAGTGAATATTTCTGTGTGCGCGCGCAGTCACACGAGATAATATAAATTATTTAATTACTCTCTTTCAAAGTAATTTGTTTTCATTTTTTTGTTGTTTTTTTGTTTGGTATGTTGTAGTTTTTTTGTTTATTTGTTTGTTTGTTGTTCTTTTTTTAGTTGGTTGAAATTTTTCTTTTTTTTTTTCTGTTTTTCTTTTGTAAAACTGATAAATCCCCTTTTAACAGTTTCAATAATTCTTTTGTCCCTTTTTTCGATAATCCAGAAAATTATTAATATTCACTGCGGCCATCTTTTAATGCATGATCCAACAATGATAAATCAGTTCATAGATATATAAACAAATATAATCATTTCTTTCTTTCGCTCTTTC
>OZ010577.1:34252012-34278054 GCA_963932145.1 Acanthosepion lycidas | reverse complement strand
TTTGTTGTGTTTGTATAATAAACTAGTATTTTATTGTTTGTTTTTTTTTCTTAAGATGTTTAATCAAGTAATTATTGTTAATTGATATGTCGTTAATTGTTAATGTTGTTAAAGGGACGATGTTTTGGTGTAGTGCTATTTTTAGAACTATTTTCATTTATTTCCTACAGGCGTGTATATCGCCGCACATTTAGCGTTTATTCATTTGTTATTTGACGTTTTAAAATTGTTTTTTGTTTGTTTTTTTGGGTTCTTTGTTATGTTTATGATCAATAGTTTATCTTATGTTTAGAACAAAAAGCAATACTGCTTAAATGATCAGAGAGGTCAATAAGCGCAGAGAAAAAAATGATGATCGAATGACAAAAATATATGAAAAGATTGGAAGGTTAAGATGAATACAACGGTAATAATTTTATATTCAGACAAAGAAAGAAGAAATAAATTTCTTTCTTTCTTTCTAGTTTTTTTTTTTTTTTTTCTTATTGTTGGAAATGAAAAGAAAAGATATATTTGGCACTGAAAACTATAGCCGAAAATATGAGAGAACGCTAATGAAATAGATAAATGAATAGACTTTGATAGAAAGACTGTGGAGAGATAGAGAGAAAAATGAAGAAATAGTGAAGAATAGATTTCACATCAGATCAGACGAATACCTGAGTATCCAATAGGAATGTTAGCTCCAAAGTGTATATAATTGTTTTGCCCTTTTTTTTCCGTTGTATGATAATTGTAGGTTTTGTTTTGGTATAATAAAATGGATTATTCCAAATTGTGTTCCAGAATCCGCGCGTAACGTGGATAAAAAAAAAAAGGTGTTAAATCCTTGTTATTGTTTTCTTTGGTTCAAAGTTCCTATTTTCTTTTCTGTTTTTATTCTGTTTTTTTTCTGTTTTTTTTTTTCTCCTGTTTGAAGTTTTCAATATCGTGTTACTGCACGTGTGCGTGTTTTCTTTGTTGATGTAGGTGCGCGTGTGTGAACACTTGCATGTTTAACTGTGTGTATGTAATGCACACATTTTTTTATCTGAATAAATGTATACTTATGTTTGCGTTTGTACGTGTTAATACGTATAAAATATGTTTAATATGTAAGTGATAACACGTTGTAATTCCTAGAGCAAGAATGTGGTTTTGTTATGCTTGCTTTGTTTTTGGTTTTAGATATTTTTGTTTTGTTTTTTTTGGTGGTGATTGTTGTCTAGTTTTCTTCGTGTTGGAAGTATTTTGTGTTTAGCTAATTATTGTGTGCATATGAATTTTGTTTATTTTATCTCTTTTTTTTTGTTTTGTTTTTTGTTGTTTGTTTTTTTTTTTTGTACCGCTGTACTTTGTAAGTGCTTCTACTTCGAAAATTGAGAAAAAAAAAGTGCTTCCATGTGTATATATATATATATATATATATATATGTGTGTGTGTGTGTGTGTGTATGTATATATATTATTTTATTTTCTTTTTTCTTTTTTTAGTAATCGTTATCCAGGTGATGTGTTAAAAAAAAATGGACAAAATATTCCCTGCATTCGGCATGGAATCCTATTCAGGACATTTCAAATCGTTTCGTTCTTTTTAAAGAAAATGTTGTTTTTTTTAATGTTTTGTTTTCACTAAATGCGTTGTTGACAAATGTTGTTGTTTTTCTTTTTTTGTTTTGTTTTTCCCCAATGATAATCTTGTAGTGTTATTTGTTGTTAATTGAGTTTCAGATATAAACTGTGAAAAATAAAGACAGTGTTGTTTTGTTTTTGTTATTGTTTTTTTTTTCTCTTTCTCTCTATCTCTCTCTATCTCTCTTCTAACTTCTGTATTTCTTTCTGTTTCTACTGCTTCTTAGATGCTTTTTTATATCTTGATCAATAACAATATTTATTTGAAAATATCAGATAAATGTTAAAAGACGAAACAGAATCAAATGAATTATATTATTTAATTTGGTTGGGAGATTACTTTCAGAGAAGAAAAAAGACTTAAAAGTTTTGCCCATACGTTTTGATGAATTTGTTTTGTTTTTTTGTTTGTTTTTTTTAAGAAAAGTTGTGAAAATTATGTATCAGGCGAAAAAAGGTGGTCTTCCCTCTTTTGATATTTTTTTCTTAACAAGGGCGGGTCGCGTATTATTCTCTAGAGAGTAACTGGTGGAGTTAGTTAGAATAAGTTGTGTGTGTTCGCTTCCAGTGTCGGAAGGCCTCTGGTCGACGCGGTTGGTTAGGAGAGATCACACCGTGGTGCCCTTAGAGAACATAGTGTGCCGTTGGCTCAGTCTCAAAGTAAAACTCCTTGGAATGTGTCGCACGAACATACACACGCACACACGCACAATCACACACGCACTCACGCACAACGCGCGCACACGCACACACTCACACACACGCACGCACACACGCACACACTCACGCACGCACGCACGCACTCACACACGCACACACGATCACTCACTCAATCAATCACGCACACACACGCACGCACACACACGCACGCATACCTGGTGGCCCGATTGCACACTCATATGTTTGCAGGACGCACTCGCGCGCACACACCGTGTGCACACACATACAGAGTGAAAATGACAGTGTTAAACATACACAGAGAGCGAGAGAGAGAGAGAAAGAAAGAAAGAGAGAGAGTTGGAAAATAAAATACAATCCAGTGATGAAAGAAAAAAAAAGTCGTAAAAGGGTCCAAAAAAATCCGCCTCCCTTATTGGTCGTGTGTAAAATAATCCGTACTTGTTGTTGTTGTTGTTGTTGTTGTTGTTATTGTTGTTGTTGTTTTTAATTCTTTTGCATTTATTGTCTGCTTGTACAATATTTTTGGTTAGAAAAATATGCGTGTTTTCTTCAGCAAAAATGTATGGATGCAAATACTTTTTTTCTTAAATTTGGAATTCTTCGAGATGAAAATAAACTTGCCAATTGTGGCCGTTAGAAAAGTCCGAAGATGTCTTTTTGATTTTCAACATATAATGCGTGTACGTATAAATATATATTTATATATATATGTATGTATGTATGTATGTATGTATGTATGTATATATGAATGTGTGCGTGTATAGATAAAGTAGAAAAACTATTTTCTTGTCAGTCCCGGCTGTGTTTTTAGTTTTAACTTTTTACTTTCTTTCTCGTTTTCTTTTTTTTTTTCTTTTTTTGTTAATTCATTTACACATATATGTACAATATATACACCAATATAAGACTGATTATTTCAGTATATATATATATATATATATATGTATTTATATATATATATACATATTGTCCAGTGTTATCCGTGATATATAACTTTGTCCTAACACAGCCTTCTGTCCATGTGTGTTTGCGCGTGTGGCAGACTGTGCTTACCTCGTAGTAATAACAGCAGCAGCAGCAAGAACTGAGAATTTAGGAGTAGTATTTGTAGTCGTAGTAGTAGTATTAATAGCTACATTCAATGCATATATTAGTAGTAATAGTGATAATCGTAGTAGTGGTAGTATTAAGCAGCAGTAGCAGCTACTCTCAAATTGAAGTGTTAGTAGTAGTAGTTGTAACATTAAGGATATTAATAAAAGTAAGAATAGTAGTAGTAACAGGAGAGGTGATTAAATTGAGTGGTGGTAAATGTAATGGTGGCTTTACTGGTAGTAGTAGTGGGAGTAGTAATGTCAATAATGGTAGTGGTGATAGTAGTGGTAGTAGTTGCTGCAGGTTTTTCAGCTGCTGCTGATTGTATTTGAAGTACAGAAAGAAAGAAAGAAAGAAAGAAAGAAAGAAAGAAAGAAAGAAAGAAAGAAAGAAAGAAGGAAAGAAGGAAAAAAGAAAGAAACAGGGAAATCCTTCTCCCTTCCTTTCCTTCACCTTGTCGACTTGCTGACTCAGTTCTATTGGCCACCGGCTGAGAGCGAAGACAACTTCAAAAACCTTTCAGGTAGCAATACAATACAACTGCTTAAAATGGAGAAGTCTTACAAAGTTTTTTTTGTTTGTTTTTTTAATTACTTTTTATAGTTTCTGTTGTGTTGGAATCGTTTTGTTTTTTTCGATAATATTTTTTTATTTTAATTTTTATTCTTTCTTTTCTTAATGCAAACTTTGAAGTTTTCAAAGCCTTGACAATCAAAAGAAGATCACAGACGTACACATTTGATCCAATGGACATTTTTAGTACTATTAATACTACTACAATTATTATTATTATTATTATTATTATTATTATTATTATTATTATTATTATTATTATTATTATTATTCTCTTCTTTTGCTTTCTGGTTAATATAATCCCTTTACGGAGTCATTATCGGAGACCTAATGTAAGGCAAAGTGGTCCAAAAATATGATGTCACTTTACACAAATTCAGATGTTAAGTGATACTTAACAATGTACGGTTTTTATATTTTCTTTATATTCATAAATACTTTCCTAAATAGATGAGCAGTTCCACGCAGCAGCACACATTAAATTCGGAAACAGGGATTGCCATGGATTTTGGTAGCCTTCTTCACTGTCCTTTTTTTCTTATCATACCCAGGACTCGAATTATTATAACTATAACAGTAGTCAGCATTAAGTAATATTTTCTCTCAATTTCCTTTTCAAGATCCATATATTTATTCATTTTGTCATATTATTTATCGGATATATATGTATGTATATATATATTATTTGACGACGCTGCCATATCTGTGAGAAGCTATACTTGATGTTTGTAGTTGTTTTTTGTTTTTAATTCAAATGACTGAGTTATTAGTTTTTATATGTCTATTATTATTATTATTATTATTATTGTTGTTGTTGTTATTTATGGTGCATAGCCATTTTTTCCGGGTTCCAATCAGAGATCTAAGTTCAGAGATGGCACCATGACATTTTCCACTGAGCATTTTTTTGAGGGAAAAATACCTAAGATAACATATATTTTAAAGAGAAGTGGGCTGTAATTGTGAATATAATGTTTTTGTATTTCTGTAAGGCTTAAGCTAGCAAGAATCCTTTCAATGTGTCTTCTGTTTCTTTTTCTTCTTCTTCTTGTTCTTGTTCTTCTTCTTCTTCTTCTTCTTCTTCTTCTTCTTATTATTATTATTATTATTATTATTATTATTTTTGTTGTTATTATTATTGGTGGTGGTGGTGGTGGTGGTGTGGTGATGATGGTGGTGGTGGATATGTTTGTATTTCTGTTCAATATAGATGTCTTATTAGACAGTTTTAATATTATTAACAGTCGCTGAGTGATTCCAGTGCTAATGTCCTGGATAATACAAAACTACTGAACTTTTCTTGTTTTAAGTGCAAGAAAGAGAAGAGATTTTATTGGTAATACTTTCTAACTTTGACACTATGATTTTGAAGAGAAAAAGGTGCAATTAAAATGATTATTGTTTTCGTCGTATACGCTTTTTTTTCTTTTCTTCTTGACAAGCATCGGTGCACTTACGATCTACATTTTATTTTTATTTTACCTACCTCTTCATATCTACTTCAATTTCCTTTTTATCTGTTCAGTGTCTACATTCTTAGCTAAGGTACTTGTGTGCCGTCCCTTATAGTCTGTGTTCGTACTCAGGCAAAGGCAAAACTTCGAATGATTATAGTCGGCTCTCTCTTAAACCTGATCTTATCCATAATAGTCAATATATTTGGCAGTATTCTACATTGAATCAATATGTCCGTCTCTCTGTCTTTTCGTTTCTTTTGAGACATACATCTATCTTTTTGGACGCATGAGGTTCACTTAATCATTTAATACCTCAATATAAAAAGCAAAAATAAAAACGCGGATATTTTTTCATCTACATGCTCTCTCTGTCTTTCTCCCACGTACACACAAATTTTCAGTTTCTCTTACCCTCCCCCCACACACACGCACAATTTCTCCCTATTTTTCTCACTGCCCTGCACACACAGACACACACGCAAACACATAATGTTTCTGTCCTTCTCTCTCTCTCTCTCTTTCTCTCACATGCGTACGCACTTTTCTCTCTCATACAGTTACAAGCGCACATATACTGTCTCTCTCTCAAACAAATACTTTCTCTCTTTCTCTCTCTATCGCACACAAACACACTTTCTCTTTTCCTCATAAACACTCTTTTTCTCTAGAACGTTTCTTTTCCCTATTTCTCTCTCTGCCTCGCACACACATTCTTTCTCTCTTCTTCAGACACTCCCTTTTTTTCCTCTTCAGCGCTCTTTTCTCTCTCTTTCCCTTTATCTCTCTTACGCGCACAAATATACTCTCTCTTTTTTTCTTTCTTTCCAAGCGTTGAGTAATTGTTAGCAAATTCTTCTGGTTTAACTGTATTTCATTAAATGATTTTCGATTCTCACTGGATGCCCATGTAAAAATTTCGACATTAAATAACTGATAACTCATAAAGGTTTCACATGTAAAACAATCCCCGCTCACTCTCTCACACACGTACACAAACACACACACAGAAACACACACACACAGAAACACACACACACACGCAAATACCAACGTAAACATTTTCCCCACGATTCCACGCACGCGCACACAGACACATACGAACATTTCATTTTTTTTCCTATCCCTCACTCTTTTATTTTTTTTTTTTGTATTTTTAAATCCCCGCCCCCCCTGTTTTTTTTTGTTTTATTTTTTCGTTCAATCATTGTTTTGTTATGCCACACGTGATTGGTCGCATGCGTTTCACTAAAAACACCAACATAAACACTTATATCCCCGTTTTGCACGCAAATAAACAACAACATTCGCGTACTATTCTTGGAATTTAGAAATGTTGTCCATGTGTGATACTTTCTATATTTATTTATATAGTCTATAATTTTGACTTAGTTCCCCACACAATTTACGTTACACGCTATCGCGTATGTCCGCGTGTGAAACGATATCTTCTTACCTTCAACAATGGCGAATATGATTCACACACACACACACGTGTGTGTGTGTGTGTGTGTGAAAATATATAGAAAATAGGAAAGAACTGGTTAGGTAAATAATCCAAAGTTCTTTAGTATTTTTGTTATTATTTTTAAAAAATAGTGCTCGATACAAAAGTAGAGCATAAATATAATTATTTATTTAAAAATATGATTCCAACACGCTACATAAGAGGTCTCATGTTTCAAAACAAGAGCCGAAAACTTCAATATAATTATTTGAATTAAATAGAAGATGGAACAGAGCTTACTTTAATTCAATTTAATTCAAATAATTATATTGAAGTTTTCGGCTCTTGTTTTGAAACATGAGACCTCTTATGTAGCGTGTTGGAATCATATTTTTAAATAAATAATCATATATATATATATATATATATATATATATATATGTTAGCTCTATCTCTGATATTGAGCGCTTTCTAATAAGTACAAGCGCATATAATATATAAATAATTATATATATATATTTATATTTATACACACACTTTTCACACACACACACACACACACACACACACACACACACACACACATATATATATATATATATATATATATTTAATATTTATAAAGTGTACATCAAATAAAAGTTCATACACTGCGTGCTAACGGACCGTACAAGAGCGACCACGGCAGCTGCCGTCATTAACATTCAAAATAACTACAACAGTGATCGGTGGTCATAATCAGCATTACTTCTGTTTCTTACCAAAGGATCGTTATTTTACACAGTTCCGTTGCCAATGACAATTCTAATAAATGAGAAGAAAAGAGAAATGGACATAAAAATGGAGAGAGAAAAAAAATAAATATAAGAAAGACAAAAAGATCAGACTGAACACAAAACAGACAAAGCCGTTCATGCTTTTATACACGCGCACATGGCACAAAAGGAGGAAGTATTTGCTCGGAGACTTTCTAAAATTTACACAGCAAAAGATAAAAATAACGGTCTGCCTTTATAAATAAATTCTACTTTTCGGGTAGTTTGTGTGCTTGTATGTTAACAGAAAATAATGGATCTGAAAGATTTTTCTTTTTCTGTATAAAAAATGTATATATATATATATATATATATATATATATATATATATATATATATATATATATATATATATATATACGAATGTGTGTGTGTGTTTATATGTCAGACAAAATATACCGATATACCGGTCTGTGCAAGTGAATGTTAGCTTATGTTCAATGAATACAATATGATCGAAAAGATACATTTTTATTCAGGGTTCTATGTAGTCAAAACGCATTTATGAATATGTCAAGAGAAAAAATATTAAGGTACCTCCAAAGAATCACGATACCTAAGGTTTAAAATGAATTTTTAAAAATGATAAAATCTTTCATGAATCTTTCATCGTAATTTAAATTTCAAGCTAATAGATTAAATTTAATATTTTCAGTAAGTTGTAGTTGAAAACTAATTTAAATTGACTGGAAAATGTGTTTTTTAAATCGTTAAAAATCGTTGATCTTAGCACCGTTTTTAGCCATCATTCAGTGCAAAGTATTTCACTTTATTAAAAAAATATTTTAAAACTGAATATTAGCTGATTTAAAGTTTCATTAATCTGATTTGAAATAAATGTTACTAAGTTTTAGTTTAAAATATTACATAATTTCTTTTTTTTTTAACACGGTGTAGGTGTTTATTTAAGGGGTTGACAGGTTTACAAGGTTTGACTGACATACGGAAGTTTACATATTTTTTCTACAGGGGACAAATCTGTAAAAATTACATGAGGAATATAATATGAGCGCCTTTTTTTTATATAATTAGTAACTACGCAATAATCTTAAGAAATAGGAAAGTATTCTCCATAATCTAATGTTTTATAGGAGTTTAGGTACTTTGTTTATAAATTAATACAGTTATCGCATTTATTTTCTGATAACGTCGTATATGGACGTACGTATTTACAAAAATCGTCACGTTTATACAAAAAAAAAAAAATTAAAATTGTTTTTAAATACTGAAGGTGTCACAGAATTGTGCTGAGCATGTCCATTTCTGTTTAGTAAATATAGTTTTTATTTAATGAACAATACTAATTAATACAGAAATTTAAAAGATTTAAAACTTTATAAATTATTATATTTAAATTACTTTTAAAAATGAAAATAATTCTTGTATAAATTCAATATTCATCGATTTTTTTTCTTAAGATAACAGTGTCTATAATATATCTTATTCATAAAAGCAGTATAAAGATTTTCTAAATAAATAATTCCGTAGTTTTACTGCAGTTTGTTATTTTATGAATTGGTGCAGATTTTCGGTAACTGGTGGTCCTGTTTAAAAAAAAAAAAAAATAATGAAAAAAACAAAAACTAATTTCTTGAAATTTCTTAAAATTAAAATGTGGGGTGTAACAGATGTAAAAAAAAAAATTTGCCAATATTTTCTAAAAACAAAACATTTCTAAAGCATTTCTGAATAAATCTTGAAAGTTTCATTAAAATCCGAATTTGAGTTTGGCAAAGATTTCCAAATCAATGCGTTTTTCACAGAAAAAACAAGGTAAATTTCCAGATACTAATCTTTGGATGTATGTATGTATGTATGTATGTATGTATGTATGCATATATATATATATATATATATATATATATATATATATATATATATATATATATATATATAGATATATATATATATATATATTTATGTATATAAAAAAGGTCATAGTTATTCAAACGAGAGAAAAGTGTATATATTAAAAAGGAGAGAGAAACCGCAAACTTTTTGGGTTGTAATGTGGATTTATTTTTAATATATTATACTTTATCTTCCATAATTCAAGGAAGACATGCGTGTCACTAATGCACAAAAAAGACAATGTCTAACACCGAGAATATTTAACATCGACAAAACATAAGAAAAATTAATTCCTTTTAATATGTGGAAATATTCACTCTTTGCCTGATGATGATCGCGAAACCGGAAACCCGTGTAGAAATATTATGTAAAATAAAGCATAATATTTTTTTTAATACACATTACAACCAAAAACGTTTGCGGTTTCTCTCTTCTTTTTAATATATATATATATATATATATATATATATATATATATATATATATATATATATATATATATATATATATATATATATATATATATCAAGAAATATAGTCTTAAGGTGTGCGCCTAGCATGAAACAGACTGTCGCCTCTAAGTGTTGACTTCAATGTTCACTTTTATATTTATGTATATATATAAATATATATGAAGAAATATAATTTTACGGTATGCTATATTTATGGGATAAAGTGCTCAATATCAGAGATAGAGCGCGTGTAAATATAAGAGAACATTGACGTCAACAGACTGTTTAATGCTAAACTCAATCGTCAGGCTACGATTGCGTTCATATATATATATATGCGTGTGAGTGTGTGTGTAATAGAAAGGGTTCAAACACTCATATTCCATGGTTATAATTTATTACTTTGGAATCCTAATCACGATCCAATTCATCAGACCTCCAAATTCAATTTGAATCTGTAGATTTGATGAATTGGATCCTGATTACGATTCTAATGTAATAAATTGTAACCAGAGAATATTAGTGTTTGAACCTTTTATATTATACATATATACATACATAGATACATACATACATACATACATACACACACATATATATATATATATATATATATATATATATATATATATATATATATATATATATAGCCACCGAAACCGTGATATCACCACTGGTCGGCGGCTGATGAAAACAGGGTATCGCACGTACTAACACACGTTGTATGTTAAAATATATACAAACATATATATATATATATATATATATATATATATATATATATATATATATATAGAGAGAGAGAGAGAGAGAGAGAGAGAGAGAGAGAGAACTTCAGTTGTTATTTTAGCGGATACCCGTGTTTGAGAAGAACACTTCGTTTTTTTTTGGTGGTGGGGGTTATTTATTTTAATCAGTATTTATTCCACCCACCGCTTTCTCAGGTGTGCAGGCCGTTAGACAAAATAAATACTTTTTAAAATATAAAAAAAAATAAAATGCGGAGCATCTTCTGCAATACGGGTATCCACTAAAAATGTCGTTTGAATTAATAAAAAAAATATGTCGGATCAAAAAATAATATCCATTGGCATTAATTAATATCTTTATTCATTTATTATATTTACGTAAACGCTTCGTTTATTTTAAAAAGTATTTTATTTCATCTAGTGGCCTGAACATTCGAGAAATCATATGAAAAAAATAATCGCCCCCTTTGTTTTACGTTTCGGATACGAAACTGAGAAATTTTGATATTCGAAGAAATCTGAACGAGTAAAGTGTACAAATAGAACTCCGCTTGATCCTAATGGTCTTCGTAGCCGATTGGTCAAAACCACGACGTATCAGAAAACGGATTCTTTTGCATTTGGGGAAGCAGGTTCGAATCCTCACGAAGAGCGCATTTTTCTTTATTAATAATTATCGATTTTTTTTTTACCTTCTCCACTGTTGTGCATTCAGAATTTTTTTTTTTTTTTTTTCTACTTTGCCTTCCACCCAAGGCTAGTTTATTTAATAGTTTAATATTTAGACCGTACTCGGAGTCGGGATATATTCTTGCTTAACAAAATGGTATAAATGTAAATTAACAAATTTGTACATTCTTGTATATATCATATAGGTTGACACAAAAATCGTGGGTTTACAAGTGATATTGCTCTTAAGTAGAAAATGTTATTAATGTATCTTTATGTAATAAAGAAGAACTTTAAATGTAAATTTAATTCAATTATTGAAAAAAACACATGGTAAGTGACAACTATTTAATACCTTGCATTACCAGGGTTCAGAAGATAAATAATTTTTTATCTTCTTTCGTTCTCTTTTCCGTTCGCTTTTCCGTTCGCTCTTCCGTTAGAGCAAAGTTGAGGCGCTGCCCATTATCTGTAGACATTATTTCTTGTAGAAACTGGATTTTAAACGTATCCTGGTGTAAATCTCTCCTCATAATAAGGTGTAAGAATGTTTGAGACATATTCAGCTACAAAGATCGTCTTCGAATGGACATTCTCTGTTCATCTTCTTTTCTGCTCTGTTCAATACACGTTCAATACTTTCTTCCGTGCAAGATGAACGTGGGTCTCACAGATCTTGTCAAGTTATGAACAGAACATATTTGCTGAAGACGGCCTACGTTGATTCCTAGGACTGACATCTAACATTGAATTCTTCGTCAAAACAACTGAATGTTAGTTTTCCAAATAAAGTTGTAAAATTTTCCATTTTTTTATTGAGTTGTAGACTTAATCCAGAAAAAATTGCCAGAGCTTCCACTTTCTAAATCTGAAAAGCTGTCAATCTCAATTCCTTGAATAGTTATTAAATATCAAAACCCCGTCGTTTCTTTTGGGATAGCATGTATTGGGTTGGTGCATAATTATCAGGCGTTTTAAAATGATATTTATTATGGAAAAAGACATTCAATAACATTTTTAAATGATTATTCCGGAGCGTATGATTATCGACACGCATTTTTATAACCTGAAAATAAAATATTTTTATTAAAAAAAGTAAACAAAACAGCAATTTTTATTAACACATAACTCGCCTACAAAAACGCCTGATAATTATGCACCAACCCACTATGATAAATTTGTTTTATTTTATTTTTTCTGAGAAGTTAATTATCGTATGTTAAGTTTAAAATATAAAGGAACTGTCGAGAATTCATGACTCTTCAGGTAATGTCTAGATTTTTCGACCAGAAAGCATGCCATTTCACACAGAAAGGGTTTAAAACTCTCTCTCTCTTTCTCTCTCTCTCTCTCTCTCTCTCTCTGTGTTAATATATGTATTTCTCTTTCTCTTGTCCAAAATTGATATCGCCGAAAATTCAAACAGCGCGCGGAAGTCTAGTGTGGTACGGATTTTACAGCAACACTTTGAACGAAGATCACTTTAGAAAATAACTATGTATATGCTCATGGGGTGTCATCGAAGAAGACAGTGAAAACTTGACGTTAGAATAGATCATTTTTATATATATATATATATATATTGTGCAACACCTCGTATATATTACTTGAAACGATGTTTTTCGTGGATAACGGTATTTGAATAGACAGCCCGTTTTGTGCATTACGTCTACCAAACTGTGCACTAGAGAAAACTTTGCTAACCAAAATTCACACCCTGGTTTAAAGAACGGCGCGTTTACACAAACAAGTGAATCCACTAAAAATAAACACTTTAATTAAATTTAAAATGTCAGATTATCAATATATCCAATAATTCTTTAGAAATACATACATACATACATATATATATATATATATATATATATATATATATATATATATATATATATATATATATATATATATGTATAATAAAAAGGCTTTATCACTAATATTCCATGATCATAATTTATTCCATTGGAATCGTAAATACGATCCAATTCATCAGGATGAATTGGATCGTATTTACGATTCCAATGGACTAAATTATGACCATGGAATATTAGTGTTTAAGCTTTTTTATTATATCCTTACTCTGTCCTGGACATTGAGTTCTACCTGGATTCTATCCTCTCGGAATTTTTTATTCAAAAAAAATATACATGTGTGTATATGCACCTGTGGATTTTGCATATATATGTATATTTACCACTAATATTATCTATCTATCTATCTATCTATCTATCTATCTATCTATATATATATATATATATATATATATATATATATATATATATATAATAAGGAAGAGACGTAAATGACAAGAATTCATTAGTATAATTGTCATGAATACATACATATATATATATATATATATATATATATAAGGAAGAGACGTAAATGACAAGAGTTCATTAGAATAATTGTCATGAATATATATATATATATATATATATATATATATATATATATATATATATATATATATGCGTGCGTGTGTGTGTGTTTGTGTGTATGAATGCATTAATAAATTTCTTCAGAGGAGGAAACGCATGGGATAAGAATAAGTTTTACTTTTATCTTTATTCATATTGTCCTTTTTCAGATATATTCTTTCTAAAATTATACACACACACTCACACATACACTCACACACACTCACACACACACACACACACATATATATATATATATATATATATATATATATATATATATGTATGTATGTTCGACACAAGCAAGGCAGTAAGGCCACTAAAGCACAAGGGGTTACTGAGTACGGAAGTATCAGAAAAAAGAAAGCGTGAAGTGCGAGAAAAGAAACTGTTAGCATAGAACTTACGGTTACATCTAGCTAACTCAACTGTAGACATCGCCTTCAATCTAGTACTGAGTTTAAATTCAAAATATCTCGGTACTATAGCGAAGAACTTATCCGAACAGTTACCATGGAAGTATTTATAGAAAACTTACAGGGATCCAACGTGGGAATGCAACTGAATCCGATACGCTAGATCAGGACGAATAATATTGAATGATGGTTGGCAATCAGACTAGGAGAAGGACAATTCTGAATTTATGTCCGGTGCCGGAATCCCTAAGACATCCCGATGTTATGTTCAATTTCTTCTAGCAACTCCTGCGAAGACGCCGGTGGCAAGCTATATTGACCTGTCTTTGACAACGTCAGTGGATAGTAGAGACGTGCCGACTTCGCATAAAAACCTGACCTAGGACTTTACCCTGGACAAGTCATAATTCTTCGGGCGCAGATTCATCGGCTCTCGAGATCGACGGATATAAACCAAAGGTTTTACGCCATTCTCATGCTTTAATAATTAGTCATTTATATATTTTTTTTTGCTTTAATTAACACCTATTAAGTTAATATGCTGGGACTAATTAACCATTAGGGTATGGCGTCCAGGTGTGTGTGTTTTTTTTTTTTTTTTTTTTTTTAGAGAGGGTACTAAAATTTAAAATCCACCAGTCCTATGATTACCATTAGCCAGCAATGTAGATTTGGCAAAAAAGAGCGGTAAATTTAAGGATACCTTATGCTGTAATGTATTATTATGATGAGCATGATATCCCTAGATATGAACAGTGGAATGAAAACAATATATCCCCAAAGATTAAGTGTTCAGTCTGAAATTCCTTGTAGGTTACTGGGATTAACAGACACCCGATTAAAGCCGGAGGCAACAAGTTAATTTTAAGTGATATTTTTCATAAAGAAACGATTTATACAAATAATTAAATAGCAATATTAATGTGATTAATGCCTATTAATCACATTAAAGTTGCTATTTAATTCTTTGTATAAATTGTTTGTTTATTATATAAAATATAAGCTGACACCCTAATATATATATATATATATATATATATATATATATATATATATATATATATATATATATATATATATATATATATATATATATATTTATATGTATATATATATATTGTCTATATATATATATATATATATTGTTTGGTGTTGACCTCAATGTCCACTTTTATATTTATATACGCTCTATCTCTGATTGTGAGCAATTTATCCTATAAATATAACATATCTTAAATCTATTTTTAACACACACACACACACACACACATATTGCGTTCATTTTTTGTTATACGGATCCTTTCTTGATGTTAAGAAGAAATTCATCAAGGAAGTCGCTGTAGTTTTTACTCCTAAAGATGATCTTGGAAGAAGATCAAAAGTACTTGCGTTAAGAACCTAGAAAGCTTTTCTTGATGAATTTCATCTGAACACCAAGAAACTGATTAGACAAGTGGAAAGGAACAGTATATGAATAAATAGACATAATATATCTTTAATATTCAATGAAAAATGTTTGAATGAAGATATGTTGCCTATATATATATATATATATGTGTGTGTGTGTGTATATATATATATATATATATATGAAATTAATTATAACAGTGTGGGTTCATGTTTAAATATTTAAAACAAACCGTGTTTTATGCGTATATATATATATATATATATATATATATATATATATATATATTAAATCTAAATATTTAATATATATATATATATATATATATATATATATATATGTGTGTGTGTGTGTGTATATATATATATATATATATATATATATATATATATATTAAATATTTAGATTTTTCGACCAGAAAGCTTGCCATTTCACACAGAAAGGGTTTAAAACTATGTGTGTGTGTGTGTGGAGATTTTATGAGTAACTGTATATTCAGGTGTATATGTGCATGAATATATATGTGTGTGTGTATTTGTGTGCTTGTGTGTGAGTCGGTTTGTGTTTTTGTGCCTGTGTTCATTTGTTTATTTTTGTTTAATAAATACGCGCAAAAAATCATGCAACTTCCCTCCCTCCCTCCCTCCCTCCCTCTCCCTTCCCATCTCCCTCCCTCTCCCTTCCCATCTCTCTCTCTCTCTCTCCCTCTCTCTCTCTCTCTCTCACCTACCCATCCACAGATTTACCGACTAAATACTACCTGCTTATAAGCTCCTCGGCGTCTATATCGCGAAATGCACTTATATTAAAATACATTCGCAGGTATGTAAGCATTAAACCCAAGTGCACTTAGATAAAAATATATATAATAACAAATCTAAAATAATAAAAAAACAAACATTCTCGTTGCTATAACATCCACTTCTATATTAAGAAGCGTGTCTGTCAAATATTCAAATCAAGCTCAAAAATGGATTCTCTGACCTTCTGGATCTTTAGAACACCATGCCGGATCTTAGGACATTTTTTAGGGCAATGGGGGGGATGTACATTTCATCCAATCTCTTTACAAGCAGGTCATATCGATTTATGCAAGTGACGACGTCGATTCATGCCTGCCACTAGTTGAATTTAAACTCAATTTACCGCATCTTTAACACTAGGACCGACTCCACATTGCCTGCCAAATATAAACTTAAAAATAAAATAGAATCTCATTATCTTTTTTCGAAATTTATATAATCATTTCACCCCAAGCAAGGCAAAACTACCTGTAGAACGCAGGGGTTACAAGGAGTAAAAGTGAAAGAGAATGAGAATGAGGTGGGGGCTGAGGAAAGGCAAAAATATTAACAGGGGTCAAGAAGATTGAGGTTGCATTTAAATTTTTGAAGTTTATTATCGGGGAAGCAGGAACACGGAAGGGAGTTTCCCAGGTGGGAATACGAGAAAAGAAAAAAGAAAACTAAGTAGAAATAGCGGTTGTGTCTAGCGTGTTCAATAAACGGTGAGACCTAATTACCAATCTAGTAGCACGCTTAAATTCATGTAGTCGGGGCAACAGGGAAAAAAGCTCATCGAAGCAGTTACCATGAAACTTTCATTTTTTTTTTTTGATAATGAACTACATTTCGTTTCTATTAGACTCTTAACAGATTTTCGACAAGATCATTCTGCGGATGTATTTTTTACTTATTGTACCTGCATTATTGACAGAAGCGCAGATTGAGGAATCGGAGAATCGTTACATTCACTTACGTGCAACTGCCATTGGGAAAGGTATGAATCCGTCCCTTCTCCCCCACCAATCAGCTATGGTTAAATAAGAGGGCACACAGGGTCTATAGACTTAGGTGGCAACCGAACTAGAAAAACTACTCCCAATTCAAAAGCTTAAAATATAGATTAAATAGCATCATCAACCCACAATTGGCTAAGCGTACTAAGTCTACACCCCTGAAGACATGATCAATCATAGTCTATCATAGATGGTTTCTTCCAAGGATCTGAATCTGTTCTAGTAAGCTTTCATCCCTGGTACCTTTTTATCTGCGTCTTGCAAGTGGGTTATCAGTCTCGTGTCATAGACTATTATCATTATTTGTAATTCTTTACTTTGAGTTGCTTTTGGTCCTTGTATTATGTCAACGAGTAACAAAAAAAATTGAATTTGTATCAAAATAAACTATGCTTATTTTAAGTAAATATTAATATCGTCATCTTCGGCTCTTCGTCGTGGAAGTGTTTGGCAACAATACTGTGTGTAATGATTTTCTTTCTAGCTGTGTGTCCCACAGCTGTGGCCTTATGCCATAAGCCGCTATGAGCAGTAAGCAAACAACAATCAAGTCGGGTTTAAATGGCTTGGAGTCTAGTCTCGGGAAACCCTAACGGAGTCAACGAGTTCCATACTGATTAGCTACTCAAATCTTTGCATCCTTGTGACAGACTACAATATTTTCCAGCTTCCAAAACGCTGCAGCTTCCAAGACGCTGCAGTTTCCAAGACGCTGCAGCTTCCAAGACGCTGCAGCTTCCAAGACACTGCGGCTTAATATTGGAAAGAAATTTCCAAGAAAAAAGTCATTCTCATACAACACATTTATCATGCTTCCCTCACATACTGGCACCACGTATTGTTTACATCAATCACTCGTCCGATTTTGTATGTATGGCAATGACATACTAGTCAAAAGTAGAAAAGCTCCCGCTGCTGCTAGTAAACAGAGCATGTTTAAGCTTGTGGCTGGGCTCCAGGAAGGTCTATAGTCTTGGAAATACTTGTAACAGCTAAATACTTAGGTTATATCATATGAATTAGGTAGATAGGCAACATTATAGTGGAAGGACACAACATATAAATCCACGTCCCTATCACTCAAGCCAATTAGGTGAGCGTCCATGCTTACTTGAGCGTGGGCATTACATTCGTCTTAGAAGACGCACACGTGTTTTTCGGGGTATTTTTTTTAGAAAAAAATTGAGTCTTGTAAGCCGGAAAATACGGTAATTGAATTTATTGAAAGCACACACACACACACATACATATATATGTGTGTGTATGTATTTCATTTTTTCTGTAGGTGACTGTGGCATGTGAGGAAAGACAAATTGTTGAACTTTCAAATTCTAGCCAAACCTACTGCGTTCATTTTCTCGCAAATTCCCATTGCAAAAAAGGCAGAGATTCGTTTCTTCCCCACCACACACATACACCGTCCATTAACCAAAGCTATGGGATACATAGCAGGGTAGATTGGGCTATCTATCCTTGGATAGAAAGCAATTTATGAAAAAGAAAACTCTAAATTCTATAAAATGAAGACGGCTACGCGAAACAACTCCACTATCTTTCCTAAAAAGGCATATCTTTTAATAGATAATGAATTTTTTTCAGCGTGCCCACGTCGCAGCCGAATCTGGCACATCTTCGAGGACCGAAGTGAGTTTAACGGGTATACCGTGGGAAATGGCTCAAACTCCCTCGTCACATCCACTTTTGGGTGGATGCCTCATGCGCTGGATAATGACTCCAGACCCCCCTCCACACACACATCTCGAACGAGAGGTTTTACTTGGGGGAGGTATTTTGAAACTACCATAGACGAAGCCATTCACTGATAATAAAGGAATGGGGATCTGTGGAGACCCATGATCTCCCGCTGTCTGAAGGGATTGATATTTATAAATAATAACATCGTTAACTTTATCATATCTTCAGCCGATTCGTATCTAGAGTACTGCAAAATCATCCATGAGCCACGATACCCACTCGTGGGTTTGATATCGACCTATCTAGTTGTTCATACCAACCTTGACACGAGTGGTATACGAACCAACCTCCACAACACAGACCACGTTAGCTACCCCAGGAGTAAGCGAGCAGGTTACAACGTGACTGTCAGGACGAACACACATACACATGCGAATCCGTAGAGATCAACATCTCCTTTATTTCCCTCTCCTCCTGTAGTTATTTGGCAAGTTCAGATCAGTCTGGTGCAAGGCTATGAAAAATAAGGGTCGACTTAACAGCACAAACGAATTAGTCTACAAGACTACGAGATCAATTTGTTAACTATGTTACTAATATTATTAACAAACTTCAGCTTAGTACAGCATATAGTAATAACGATGAGACGCTCAGAGAGCATCAAACTCACTATCGTAATAATGGTCTGCGAGATCAGCATACAAATAGTTACTTCACAATAATGGCCCTCGGTTTGACTCTTCTTACACTTTCTTTCCTTCTCTTGTCGGTTTAAAAGAAAATAATAGCGAGCATCTATTTTTTTTTTGATCCACAAGAGAGGAAAATACATAAATTGACTTGAGAATTAAACTAAAACTTTGAAATCAGTACGAACAGCAGACACACATACACAGACAAACACAAACACATATTGGAACTTTCTTGCTATTCGCTTTCTGTCGCTCTTCCATTCGTTCTTGTTCGCTTGTTCAGTGTTTCTGTCTGTCTACTTACCGGCCATTTTATCTATCAATAACACATATGAAGAAAAGTAGTCATACACGCATGTGCACATTCAGTGATATAAACGTGGAATTGTGTACACGTCTTTTTCCGATTTGAGTCCAGTAAAACACAAATATGTACAACGACACACAATGGCATGAGGTATTTTTTCGTTTACTTTCTTTCCTTTCCTCTTTCTTTCACTTTGTTTTTCTTTCCTTCTTCTTCTTCTCTTCCATTCTCTCTCTCTCTCTTTCTTTCAGTCATTTCTATCGTTTCTCGTTCCCTCTCGTTTCTCTTTCTCTCTGTGCTTCTTTGCCTCTACTCCTCTTTCTTTCCCGACACTTTTTCTCTTCTTCTTTCCTTCCTTCGCATTCTTTACCCCCCGTGTTCATATCTCACTCCTATTATCTTCTTTTCCTCTCCTCTCCTCTTTCTTTCTTTCTGCTTTAGCTTTTTCACCTTTCTCTCTCTTTCATCAGATTTTCTTTTCTTTCTTCTTCTTCTTACCCTCCCTTCCTTCTTCCCCTCTCCACTTTCTTTCTTTCGTTTTTCTTCCCCCCCTTCTTCTCATCTTTCCCTCATTTTCTTTTTCTTTCCCTCTCCTTCTCGGCTTTTATATTCTAACACGTGCAAATTATTATGCAAAACATCTTAAAGAACACAGATGCGAAATCGTTTTTTGAAGCTTTCTTCTCTATACATCTTCAATCTATTCCCTACACTACCCTATCTATCTATCTATCTATCTATCTATCTATCTATCTATCTATCTATCTATCTATCTATCTATTTTTTCCTTTTACTTTATTTGCCAATGGGTTGTAATCTTTTAAGGACAAACACACGCATTCATTAAGAAATACATGTTCGCAAGCACTTCAAATAATATGTACCGCCGCCGGCAATGTTACTTCAAACACTCACACGCAAACAAGCATAAACTGTTTCCCCACTTCTTTCTTTCTTTCTTTCTTTCTTTCTTTCTTTCTTTCTTTCTTTCTGCACAACTCTCCGCATCAGTTTCTTATCGTCTTCCTTTATTTCCTTCCCTTGTCTTTTCTTTTCTTTTTTTTCTCTTTCTTCTCTTTTCCTTTTTCTATTATTTCTTTTTTTATACTGACTTTTTAGTCTCTTTTTTATTCTCTTTGATTTTTTTTTTTTTACTTCTCTCCCCTCACTTTCCCTCTCCTTTTATTATTATTATTTTTAATTTCGTCTTTTTCTTATTTTTTTCATTTTCTTCCTCGATTTCTTTCGAGGTCTTTCTTTCTTTTTCTTTCTGACACTTTTCTCTCGATCTCTCTCTTTTTTTTTTTTTTTTTTTTGCATTTTATTGACTTCACTTTCTGTTTTCTTTCTTTCTTTCTTTCTTTCTTTCTTTCTTTCTTTATGTATTTGTTTGCTTTTCCCTTCTCATTTTTTTTTTCTATTTTCGTCACATTTTTCTTCTTTATCTTTTTTACGTCTTCACTTTTATTTTCCCCTCCCTCTTTTCCTTCACCCTTTTTTTTAACGCTTTTTCTTTGTTAATTAAAATTTTTCCTTTCTCTTTCTCTTTCTCACTAATTTTATTGCAGTCTCTCTCTTCTCATCTACATCTCCCCTTACTTTCTCATTCATTTACTTTCTTTCTTAATTACAGTCGAACAAATGTAAATTTGCACCTAAAATGCTTGCACACACCTGAGGTTAGAGTTCGTTGTGATGCATTCAGCTTTTAACGAAACGGAACAGTCTGCAAGTTATTTGTCGGTCCCAATGAATAAATTCGTTCTTGAAAACCACCAACCAACGCTATCTTTTCGATTAACCCACACAAGCCTTCTTGCAATGTACACACATTAACGTGCTGTCGAAGAAAATGGCATGTTACAACTTGTCCGTTCTACATCTATCTATCTATCTATCTATCTATCTATCTATCTATATATATATATATATATATATATATATATATATATATATATATATATATATACACGGGGATCTCTATTCATAAAATGCACAATGAGAGAATGGGAAAACACAGAGGGAAAGAGAGAGGGTGGGGAGAAATTGAAGAAGAAGAAGAAGAAGAAGAAGAAGAAGAAGAAGAAGAAGAAGAAGTTCTCGTTATACGAAGACTCGTGTCCTGTTTCATAGTAAGATAGTTGAGTTTCAGCAGCTCCCTGCGGATTCAATCAGAGGTAAAAAAAAAAAAAAAAAAAAAAAGTCATCATTTCGAATACTGACAACTGAGCTGGGTATAAATTACATCGGGCGTCCTGGGTAAGACGATAAACTACGTCCGACAGCAAGGCCCCTGATCATGTTTTGAAGAGCTTGGAAGCACTTCTTAATTGCTGGTATTAACAGGCCCACCTTGACCCGGAGTGGTAGAACTTGTTAGGGTCCCAGCTATAGGCAAATAGTTAACCCTTAAACTGGGGTCAAAACATCATGAAAATGTAAAAATAGGTTTCAGTACCAGAAATACTTTTTTGTAAAAAACGTTATTACAAAAAATACATTATTACTAGCAATACATTATTACTAGCAATACATTTTAGAAAAAAAATATTACCAGCTATAACTTTTTTGAAAAAAAAAAAAAATAGCAGCAATAGATTTTTGAAGAAAAATATATTACCAGCAATAGAGTTTTGAAAAGAAAAAAAATATTACCTGCAGTACATTTTTGGAGAAAATATTATATATAATTTTTGTCGTTATTAATTTAAATAACCCAATGTGGTTGATAAGACCTAAAACAAAGGAAACGAAACACTGACAAGCAATCATGTTCGACTTCACTGGAAAGATTGCCACAACACAGTATTCCTATATTTTGTGCTGGTCTAAATTTAGTTAAGTAATTAATTAAGAAAAACAGATTTCCAGAAAAAAAAGGAGACAGACACTAACTTCATCATCCACATCTTATATATGCACATCTTTTAAAACATACGCGTTTGTAAAACGTTCGTATTAAAAGCATTTTCCTCACAAGATGCAGATCATAGATTCGATACCAGCTGTGTTCTTTACAAGTATGTCTTTGCACCAAATGTAGTTGTAATAATTTACTAAGTGTAACTTAGATGTGGCACAAGGCCAAAAGTATGGGGTACCCAGTGAAGATCGAAATCCCTACTCAGTCGTAATTCTTGCTTAACCGTTATTACAACACGTTGAGGTGTCCAGCCAGACGTGGTTAATTCAAATTCATATATTGGTGGTTTTCTAAGCGTAGCTTATGTCCGGCACAAGGCCGAAAGTATGTGGAGCACCCATGGAAGATCGAACTCACTACACTGTCGTGGTGTGGTAATCATTACATCACGTCAAGGTACCCAACAATACATGATTATATTTCAAATATGTAAATGTTAAAATTATCGACGGTTTCTACAAATGAGCACTTTTTAATTTAAAAAGGAACACAGAGATCTCCCCTCCTTGTGTCGGCACCTCAAACCTGAAGTATTTGCATGGCAGCAAGTCTGGTTAAACATTAGAAAGAGAGTGAGGCATGAACTCATTGTTATTAGTTAGATTTCCAATGTGTGCCTCATATTATGTGGCCTTGTGTCAAACAAAGTGAAGATTATTATATGATAACTCGTCCCTTTGTCTTTGCTCTCTCTCTATCTCTCTGTCTCTTAGTCTTCTTCTCTCTCTATTTCTCCTCATTTCTTTTCTCCGTTTTTTACGTCTCTTTTCTTCTCTCTCACGCGCGTATTCTTACTATCTTTTATTCTAGACTCGCATGTACTCACACACAAACGCGAACGCACATATCAAATGAGAGAAGCCTCTTCGAAACTAAACAATTCGTAACTTCTAAGACACGAGTATATTTCTCTCCCATACAGCAAGGTGTGTGTTGTTTTCTAGTAGTAGTGACAGTGATGGAGGCAGTAGCAGCAGTGACAACAGTAAAGAAATATAAGAAACAAAAACTTTGCTTGAAGTGGCTGGTGATGGTGTTATCGGGTAGTTAAATTGCTACCAGCTGACGTTCGATGAAGCAAGTTACCTCATCCCTACCCTCGGAACCAAAAATGTTGAATAAAAAAAAAAAACAATCAGATTTTGCATGTGTTTTGTCAATGGGAATAAATCCAAAAATAAAGGGGTCAGCTATTTAAAAAAAAAAAAATAATGATAATGCAAACCTCCCTTTTTATTAAAGGATTCTTATTTTAATATACACCCAGTGATCTTAAAGAATGTTTGAAAGTTTCAAAGTCGGTAAGGCGTGAATACGAGAGAATGTGTATGTGTATACACTTGAAAATAATCATCGTATTTTTCTGTTTTTTTTTGTTTTTTTTTTGTTTTTTTTTTGTTTTGCTTTTTTTTTAGAGACACACGTGTACATTTGAGTGAATAAATCGTGTGTGTATGTGTGTGTGTGTTGAGATTCTTGTAATATTCAGTATAGCTGAGATATGGTAAGATGGGGAAAGAGAGAGAATATAGATTAAGAGAGAGAGTGGGCAAAGAGATAGTAGACTAAGGGGGGAGTACAGTATGAGATGAGAGAGTATATTGAGATTGAGATATGAATAGAATGAGAGAGAGATAGATATGAAAGAACTAAGATAGATAGATAGATAGATAGATAGATAGATAGATAGATAGATAGATAGATAGATAGATAGATAGGAGTAGAATGAGTGGAGAGAGCAGAGTAAAAGCGTGATTTAGGAGTAGATTGAGAAAGAGTATAGTGAGAGAGAGAGAGAGATAGCAGAATGTGTAATGGAGTAAATACACTCAGAGAAAGTGAGATAGGAATAGAGTGTGTGCGTGATATATATATATATATATATATATATATATATATATATATATATATAGAGAGAGAGAGAGAGAGAGAGAGAGAGAGAGAGATTAGAGTTCGTGAGATTAGGGGAAGCGAAGGTGGACTGAAAGAGATGGAGATAGAAGAAAGTGATAGAGAGAGTGAAGTGAGAGAGAATAGAAAGTAGAGAGTAGAGAGACTGATAATTTAACAGACTGGGACACAAACTACTGACGAACAGTGATTGATTGACAGGAAAGAAAACATTCATAGACTGAAAGAAAAAGAGAAATGAAATACATTGGAACAGGAAAATGAAGATAAAAAAACGGGTAAAAGAAATATGAGACATAGATAGATAGATAGATAGATAGATAGATAGATAGATAATGAAAAGACTTACATGTATAGATAGATAGAGAGATAGACAGAGAGATGTACAGATTTAGATATATAAGAAAAGTCTGAAATAGTTCCCTAGATAGATAGATAGATAGATAGATAGATAGATAGATAGATAGATAGATATTAGGTTGGTGCAAAAATAATGTCGTAATAATGTCGTTTTTTGACGTTACGTCAAAAAACGACATTATTACGTCATTATTTTTGCACCAACCTAATAGATAGATAGATAGATTCAGATAGATATGAAAAGGCTGAGATAGCTCGTTACATAGATAGATAGATAGATAGATAGATAGATAGATAGATAGATAGATAGATAGATAGATAGATAGATAGATAGATATGAAAAGGCTGAGATAGCTCGTTACATAGATAGATAGATAGATAGATAGATAGATAGATAGACAGATAGACAGATAGATAGATAGACAGATAGATAGATAGATAGATAGATAGATAGATAGATTCAGATAGATATGAAAAGGCTGAGATAGCTCGTTACATAGATAGATAGATAGATAGATAGATAGATAGATAGATAGATAGATAGATTCAGATAGATATGAAAAGGCCGAGATAGCTCGTTAGATAGATAGATAGATAGATAGATAGATAGATAGATAGATAGATAGATAGATAGATATGAAAAGACTTACATGTATAAAAAGACAGAGAGAGAGAGAGAGTGAGAAAGTGGCATTGAGAAAAATGAACCGATTCAGATA
>OZ010577.1:34207012-34242012 GCA_963932145.1 Acanthosepion lycidas | reverse complement strand
TCCTATACACACTCTAATAACCTCTTGCATGCCAGTGGCTTTACTGTCTTTCTTGGGGTGATACCGATTAATATCTATCTATCTATCTATCTATCTATCTATCTATCTATCTGTATAGGGTTAGGTAAAAGAAACAACTAGATATTAGCAACAGCACAACTACGTTTGATGTGTGACTTAATTTTCGTTGGTTATAAATTTTAAAAATTTAAATTGATTTTAAATTTTAAACCTGCTTCAATTTCATTTTTTTCCTTATTGACTCATACCATCAACCAATTTTCTACACTTCAACCCCAGCAAATCTTTTGTACTATTTTAATTTTGAACTATGAATCAGTGTCTCTCCCATAAACATCTGTATATTTTTTAAGTAAACAGTAAGCTATATCTTGTGCCCGACGAGTTGGATAACCAAACCAAACGTAAGTATACATATATATATATATATATATATATATATATATATATATATATATATATATATATATATATATTAGGTTGGTGCATAAATAATGTCGTTTTCTCTCATATGTTACTATTTGAGAAAACGACATTATTTTTGCACCAACCTAATATATCATTCATCCAAGTAAAAGTTTTGCTTTTAGATGATGGACGTTACATTCAGCATTACGACTCCAGAGTTTCGTAGACCCGTCCATCCACTTGTTAGGGTTATTAGCAATTGACTGCTTATATCTTCTCGATTTTTCTTTTTTATATACACTTACCATTGGTGCAAGTTTTGTTTTTGTTTGTTTCTTTGAGGTTTTTTTTTTTTTTTTTCGTGGTGTATGTTTGTGTGTGCGCGAGCTCATGTGTGCGTCTGCGTATGTATATCTGTTTGGTTTACCATTGCTACTGACTAGTGAGTTCGACAAAAACTGTGCGTCCCGTCCAAAATTCGACACTGAATAACACAACAATGTTTGCTGCGTAAAATCAATCTATACAGAAATATTGAGTCTATAGGTCAAGTGTTTGTTGTCACCGTCTGGGTTTTCGAAGAATCGTCTAAAAGTTGAAGGTTGCGTACTTTTTTTCAGAACTAATTTATTAGCTCAGGGCCAGGGGGAATTTCTCTTCCTGAAGGGTTATATCATATATTCAACAACACCAATAACAACGATAATAAATTACGTTAAAAAATACGTCAAAAACCGACATTATTTTTACACCAACCTAATAATAATAATAATAATAATAATAATAATAATAAGAAGAAGAAGAAGAAGAAGAAGAAGAAGAAGAAGAAGAAGAAGAAGAAGAAGAAAAAGAAAATGAACCCATTACTGTATAAATTTTCCTTAAATTTTTTACCTCTTTTTGTTTCCCCTACATTGCAGACTATTGGTAATCATAGGGCTATCGGATTTCAAACTTTAGATTACTACCTCTCTAAAATATGTCGAGGCAAGAACCTGTGAGTTTCCTCTCTCTTTCTCTCTCTCTCCATCTCTCTCTCTCTTTCTTTATCTCTTTTTGCCTCTCCTACATTGCTGACTATTGGTAATCACAGGGTTAGCGGATTTCAAACTTTAGATTACTACCTCTCTAAAATGCGTCGAGGCAAGAACCCGTGTGTTTTTTCCTCTCTCTCTCTCTCTCGCCCTCTCTCTCTCTCCCTCTCTTTATCTCTTTTTGCCTCTCCTACATTGCTGACTATTGGTAATCATAGGGTTAGCGGATTTCAAACTTTAGATTACTACCTCTCTAAAACGTGTCGAGGCAAGAACCTGTGATTTCTCTCTCTCTCTCTCTCTCTCTCTCTCTTTCACTTACACACACATACAGAAAGAGAAACGAAAAATTTAAAAGCTTGTTCTCTGAAAAACAGCGATTGGCGTAGCATATATAGTTTTGAAAATTGTTACTGGCAGGAAATCAAGAAACCGGAAGTGGGATCCATAAACGAGGAGTGCGTGAGAAGAAACTATTAGAATAGAACTTACGGTTGCATTGGGTTTGTTCAACAATAAAACGGCGAGGCCTATTTACCAAACTAGTCGATGCATCAAGAAAGAAAATATCACCAGAACAATTGCCCTGGAGATATTAATAGAAAAGAAAGAGGGAAACCGGCGTCGGAAAAATGACTGAAATCTAGATACCTGGCCAATGTCGATTATATTACAGACCCTTATTGGGAAATTGTCAAGAAATTCCGTACATATATTGATATTGATTTATATACATGTATATTATTACACCTGATTATATGAACACATAAAGGCCATTTTACTAAACAATATGTCAAACGAGTTGGTTGCCCACTGTAACGACATTAATACCAATTTTGACATAAAAAAACGCTACTCTGATCAAAGGAGAAACAATTCACTACGACGTTACTGTCTAGAGAGCGCCTTAATCGCAAGGTTATCTACAGTAAATATGCGCCCTGGCTTTTACAACATTTCACCATTCCTGACTGATATTCTGTTATCACAGTGTCAGATACCTACTAACAAAATGGTAGGAAAAAAAGAAAAAAAAGCCTCTAAATAAAACAAAAAAAAGAACATAATAAATTTAGTATGATGATTTTCTGAAGGACGCGTCACAAGTAAACTTTTCTGCTTTGTCATACAATTTCCATATGCATGTATATATAAATATTGTGGACTGCATAAT
Organism: Acanthosepion lycidas; assembly: GCA_963932145.1. Lineage (NCBI taxonomy): Eukaryota > Metazoa > Mollusca > Cephalopoda > Sepiida > Sepiidae > Acanthosepion > Acanthosepion lycidas. Next base: position 34,239,375 of record OZ010577.1, on the reverse strand, counting down.
CTTCCTATTTTTTTCTACTTGTCTTTAGGATCATGTGTCTCCACAATGTCCTGTCCCTTGTAGCTCTTCGTAAAGATTGTCGTTTTGCTATCTCGTTTAATCCTTGGTTTGCCAACCATTTGCATAAGCTCGTTAGGTAAGTTATGCGCTGCTTTCCCCATTACGGGCCCGAGAGATTTCAGCTGTCACTTTCCGATGTTAAGTATAAGTGTCCTTTTACGCCGCTATTTTCTAGAAAACTTCAACATTGCTCACATGTTCAGTGCATAAAAATCCTATAATTATAACGGATTCTATTCTACTACAATGGCGGGAATAATAAAATCTGGCATAATTATAAGATTTTATTTAAGACTATTAAGAATTTGCAGTTCACAATATTTACATGAAGAAAAATATTAAAAATCACACACACACACACACACACACACATATATATATATATATATATTATAAATTAATTGATTTAAAATATGTTTTTTCGCTTCACAGTTCTAACCATGTTTCAAAAATGGAAGCTGAAAGCTCCGAATTTAATTTTGCGATTAAATTAAAGACATTAGTTCTATTTCATCTTCAAGCGATTATAATATTAATGCTCTGTAAATTTACATTGAGCAATATTTTGTAAAAATAAAAATATCTATAAGAACACCGGATTATATATCTTACTGTTCTTTCTTTCTTTATATATATATATATATATATATATATATATATATATATATATATAAGGATGCGACAGCAATATTCAGTGCATAAATGTGAATGGTGGATTCTAATGGAAAAAAATAATTTGGTTAAATGCAGTGAACCAATTTTCCTAGCCGTAGACTTAGAAATTAATTCAAAATAATAATTTCTTTACATATCAAGCGAAAAGATAAGACCAATAAGTTGCAACTGAATGCCCTCCTGGAGGTTAGTATATATATATGCGTGTGTGTGTGTGTTTGCATATACCGAGTGTAAAAACAAAATTGTCCAAATCGTGTTACAGCATGATTGTTCATCTCACAAAATGTTTAATTTCTAATTGAGTTTCTTTTTTTTAACCATGTTTTCAGATAAGACGTGTAGCCATCCTGATACCATTTGCCTTAAGGATCACTGAAAAACCCGCTGAGCTATTCAGCTAGAAAAAGAATATGTCAAAATGGCTTTGTCAGCCCAACTGTCTTTTCAACTGAGCAATGGTGGGAGGAATAAGATCATTCAGGCCTTCAGTAATAGTACCAACATTGACTGTCATCTTCAAAGTTTATTCAAGAACCATCAAGAGAACGGTGAATAAATTTTAAAAAAGAGGGAACAATGGAGAGTAAAACTGGATCAGAAGTTCACAACAGGAAGAGTGTTCATCATTTCAACTTAGACCTAAAGAGATCAATACGTAAAGATCCAACTCAGTCCATAAGACGTTTGGCAAGTGAGAAAGGAGTTTCATCTATGACAGTTCAAAGAGCAGTGAAAAAAAAAACTTGAAAATGAAATCGTAGGTGGAACCTCTGAGGCTCCTTGTTATTCCAGGACAGAAGGTTAGAATGCTAAAGAGGGCGAAGATCATCTTGAATAGTTTGGAAAATGGTGCTGGAATAATATATATTTGAGCTTCATTTCAATTCTTCATGAGCTTCCTATCCTTATCTATGATTAATTAATGATCATATCATCGTTTATGACCGATTTCTTCACGATACTTCTGTTAAGCTTGGAAAGTAATTATATTAGGTTGGTGCAAAAATAATGTCGGTTTTTGACGTATTTTCAACGTCAAAAACCGACATTATCTTTACACCAACTTAATACATTCTTATTGCTCAACGCAGAGTCCAATAGTGTTTTAAAACCTCGGAGAACTCCTGTAAAATACAATGGTTCAATGCTTAATCTAACAAGTGAGCAATTTTGCTGTTATATGATTTGGACAATTTTGCTGTTTAACCTGACATATTTATATGTATCTGTGTACACGAGAATTCGTATTTGGATACAAGCATATATGTATGCAAATTCCTACGAGAATCTGCGCCTGTTTTTTCTAAGTAAAGCTTAAATATATATCTATATATTATGCACATTATAATTGGAATTGTAATAAATACAGTGATGGCACATAACCTGGATTCATCATAAAAAAAGTCAGCACGTGAAATTAGTAAATACTAAACACTTCAAATATCTCGGTGAATGGATCAGTTTTAACAAATTTAGTATAAGATAAAAGGAAATTGAACAGAGAATAGTCCGCGCTGCAAATTGCTAAGAAACTAAAAAAAAATTCAACCTGGAAACTTTAATCATGTTCTTAAATATCATCGTCAGATCGAGATTTTCATATGGATGTTATGCATGGCGTCAAACCCCTTCATAAATATCTAAACTGTCAGTTACATACAGCCGCTTTCTCAGATCAAGGAGACATGTGGCATAGCACGATTTCTGTTATTTATCGAATAATCTATTTGTAAGTGTAAGCATATTGAAGTCAATAATAATAAAAACAGGTCCCTTGCCGATAAATGAATGTTATCTACAAAATATCTGGTGTTGTCGTTTTTTATTTTGTCATCGGCGTATTTTAGCATCGATTTCCGATACGATTCCTCAGGGAAGATATTGAAAGTGCTTCTTACGCCCGGTAGCGTCGTTTACAAATCATCAGAACTATTTCCGAGACGATCAAAAGCAGAACTACATTTTTATATTGAAAATACATATTTTAGAAAGCAGAGTTAAAGAATAGGCAAGTTAAGTCGTAAGACTTGTATCAATAAATCATTATTATCTAAAAAAAAAAAAATCTTTACAATCTAAAAATATTTTCTGGCTTTAAATAACCTGCAAAAGGTCGATAAGCCGTAATAAACGAATCAGACAAAAGAAATATTTGGCCTTTGTACTAACTTTTATTTTTTTAACATATTGACAACCGACCACGATTTATTTACAATATTTTTCATTATTCAGACTACAGTCCTCATAGTTAATGCCATATTCACCGATAAAACCGTTGGCTGAAATAATCCAGTGACTTGACTCAAAGAGTTGTGAGTTCAATACCTGGCTACAGCAGAGGTGGACAAAAACTTGAAGAGTTGAGTTACTAAAATTGAAACAACTGAAAGTGAGATATCCTGAAAATGTATGGCATGTCATGTGGAACTAGAACAATCTACTCCAGTGGACTAAATAAAGGTTTCGCCGAGAAATTCCACCGTATATCGCCTGACGAAGACCGGAGCGTGAAATGGCCGAAACGTGGCGAATGTGACAATAAAGATGTGAACAACAGTCTGAACAATGTAAATAGTTACAATACCACTTCTCATATATATATATATATATATATATATATATATATATATATATATATATATATATATATATATATATATAACTAGGCAGTTTTATTATGACGCCGACTATAAGTTATCTCGTGCCAACAGTAGTCTATTCGTAGTGATATTTTTAGAGTGAAAAAGCTTCAGTTGAAGCTATAAATCAACTCATAATTTTTTATTTCCTAAGTTGGCTATTTCGGCTAAGTTGACGTTTGAAGTCTGATTTCATAACTGAACTCTGCAAGTCAACGTGTGAATTTATAGTAACTACGACTGCCACTCTTTCGTATTAAATACAAGGGCCGATACTATTATATTATTTCCCTTGTATGGTATTTATTTGATCCCTAACGTTTAGTAATTTTTTTTTTTTTTTAATTTTTGACCGCGACTCGATTATTTTTTTCCGGGAATCAAAAATTATCCGCTCATTTCGCAAGTTGAAAAATTCCCACCGGCATGACTATACAAGACAAGCGGCAGCTTTATATTCTGCAAAAGACTAATATTAAATTCTACTAGATTAAGAACATTTAGCGGTGAATTCCGTTCGGAAAAATAAAGAATACAGTACTGTACGCAGTTGCGTTTTCAAATACAACTATAGGCACGATTAAATTATTTCTCTCAATTCTTTCCCCTACCTCCAGACATGGTACGGCACGCTTATTAGGTTTCAAATGACTTTCCCGGCGACACGTGTATTTCGTTGCAAAAATAGAACAATTCCCGCTCACTTTATAGCGATTTACTAAGCGTAGTTTAAAAACATCATCTGGTTGACAGTATGGAGCATCCGGTAAAGAACGAACTCACTACCCAATCGTCAGTCTTGCACCATGCCGAAGCGCACAAAAGAATTTTAATATAGGAATGCATTGCTAATGAGGTTTACTATAGGAAGTGTGCTGGAAATCATTTTTTTTATTGGAAATTCAATGAGTTGAATAACTTAGAAAACATTTTTAATATATGAAAAGATCTATGACAGTGGACTTGAAAAACTTAATGTCCTGAAAAAATTATTTTAAGAAAAAAAAGTTGTTTTAAATTTCAACTGAAAGTAATTGATCTAGCGAGACAAGCTTGCAAACCATTGCTCCACGTCAAGTTACCCTACCTACATACTTTATAAGTTGGAAAGTTCCCACCTGCACAACTACTCTAGACAGCACTTGTGTTTCATACAAAAGGACCGTATAGCGAATTTCCAGGCATTGTTTAGATGTGGCACACGGCCGAAAGTAGGCGGCCCACGGTGAGGATCGAACTCACTACTAATTGTTCTAGTGAGACAAGCTTGCTGACCATTACACGGCTTCCAGGTACCCAATAGTTATTTTCTAAGCATAGCTTAGATGTGGTAAGCCTAGCTTAGATGCGGCACAAGGCCGAAAAGTATAGGGCACCTAGTGAGGATCGAACTCACTTTTCAGTCGTAAACGACCAGGCTTGCTAACCATTACACCACGCTGAGATGTCCTCAGAAGAGTCGTATATCGATTTAAATATTCTCACAATCTGTGTGTGTGTGCGCGTGCGTGCGCGTGTGTGTGCGTGAGTGTCTGGGTATGCGTATGTGCACGTTTAGGTATATGTAAGTTTTAGTATGAATGTCTGTGTGTGCAAGCGCTTCTGTGTATGTATGTGTGTGTGCGCGCGCATATACGTATGTATGTGTGTACGTGTGTCTTTCGAACGGCGACAGAGATACACTATGAGAAAGATCCATTTTTACACAGCTCTCTGTTGGGTAGAGATTTATGGAGGTTGGACGTATTTGCTAAAGGCTGAAGATGTCAGTGAAGAGAAAGGAAGCTTCATCATGACATTAGCGCGTAAAAACCTTCCGTTTTATGTATTTGAGGCTGAGTTATTTACAGTATTTTCACTTCTTTTAATCCCTAGTAGAATTAAAAAAAAAAACAAAACAAAACAAAACAAAAAAGACGGTTACAAGGGAAGCAAAAAGTGTTACCACTTTGTACATTCGCAAATTATTTTGCCATTTAGATTCTGGTAAGCGTTTTATGTGCACGAGATCGAGGAAGCGAGAGATAGAAAAGAGAAAGAAAGAGAGAGGAGAAGAGAAAGAGAGATCGAGAGAAACAGAGAGAAAGAGAAAGATATCGTTCGTTACTACAGAGGTTTGCTTAACAGTACATTGGGTATGTAAGAGGCAGCTAGATAGACAACAACACAGAGAGAAAGAAATTTCTCACTATTAAATTCGTTTACCCATCTTTTAAATATTTGAATCTCTATACACGTATGTCACCTCTCCACCAAAGAAAGAGAGAGAGAGAGAGAGAGAGAGGGAGGGAGAGGGAGAGATGACGATGATATAAAAAAGGTGAGAGAGAGAGAAAGAGATGATATAAAGAATATGTGTATGAGAGAGAGACAGAAAGAGAGAAGATGATATAAAAGTGGTTTAAGAGAGAGACGGAAAGAGAGAAGATAATATACACTAGATGTGAAAGAGAAAGAAAGAGAGATAATGATATAAGTAATGTGTGGGGGAGACAGAGAAGATGATATAAAAATGTGTGTATGAGAGAGAGAAAGAGAGAAAATGAAATGAGAAAGAGAGAGGCGGAGAGAGAAAGACAGACAATAACATAAAATAGGTGTGTGAGAGAGAGAAAGAGAGAAAATGATATAAAGAATGTATGGGGAGAGAGAGAAAGAGAGTTGATATAAAAATTTGTCTGTGAGAGAGAGAGAGAGGGGGAACGAGAGAATATGATGTAAAGAATGTGCGTATGAGAAAGAGAAAGAGAGAGAGAGAGAGAGAGATAGAACATCATATAAACTATGTGTGAGGGAGAGAGAAATAAACAGAAATGATTATATAAAGAACGTGTGTGTGTGAGAGAGAGAGAGAGAGAGAGAGAGAGTGAGAAGATGATATTAATAATGTGTGTGAGAGAGAGAGAGAGAGAGAAAAGAGATGATGATATAAAAGTGTATATGTGTAAAAAATAGAGAGGGAGAGAAAGAGAGAAGATGATATAAAGAATGTTCGAGAGAGAGAGAGAGAAGGAGGGAAGATGATATAAAGAGTGTGTGTGAGATAGAGAGAGAGAAAGAGTAAAAATGATAAAAAAAAAAGAATGTGTGTGTGAAAGAGAGGGAAGATGATATAAAAATGTCTGTGTTTCTATGAGAGAGAGGGAGGAAGAGAGATGACATAAAGAATATGTGTCTGAGAGAGAGAGAGAGAGAGAGAGAGAGAGAAAGAAAGGTAAGTTATGATATAAACAATGTGTTTGAGAAGGAGAGACGATGACATAAAATATATGAGAGAAAGTGAGATGATATAAAAATGTGTGTGCATGAGAGAGGCAGAGAGAGAGAGAAATATGACGATACTATTTATATTATTTGGACTATTGTCCTCATCTTTGTCGCCATATTTATTACAACGTTTCGGCCGCTGTACGATCCGGCTTTCTTCAGTTGCTTTGAATGTCGAACTGAACCCTTTATTTCGCTCACTGGGGTAGACTGTTCTAGTTCCACATGACATGTTTAATGGATGTCAGTTATCACTGATAATACTCCGAATAATGTAAATAGTGTACATGATACTTCCTCTCAGAAATATAGACATATACAGAGATGACGATGATATAAACAATATGAGGGGGAGAGACAGAAAAACAGAGAAAATGATAAAAAAAATTTGTGTGAGAAAAAGAAAGAGAGATGCCACGTCTGTTTAGAAACTGAATTGACTAAAACCAGGAATTCCTTGGCAGAAGGATTCAAAAAGTTACTTAACCAATTATGCATATTTTACTTACAACCTGCTAAATATTAAGGAACAACAATTTGCAGAGATTTTCAAGGACCCCCACGCGATGATAAGTGTTACATATATTTCCGTTTGTTCATGGAATTAAAATTGATTAAATATTTTAAACAATCATTTCAAAAAGCCTTATTGTGACTTCTCGAATAACAGGTAAATATCAACAAAGTCATATTTGTACTGAGACGGATAGGCAAGGTGATTGGCCCTGATCTGGCATCTCGTCTACAGTCGCTCTCTCACAGACATGTCGTCGCCTCCCTCTGTCTTTTCTACAAATACTTTCAGGGTAACTGCTCCGACGAGCTACTTTCGCTAGTTCCCAGCCTGCATGAATTTAAACGTGCAACTAGGCTGGTATCCCGGTGCCACCCTTTCACTGTCGAAACAGTTAAATGTGGCCGCCTCTTCTACTCCAATTGCTTCATTTTCGCACTTCCCGTCTGTGGAATTCCCTTCCTGTTACTTATTTCCCTGATAGCTATAATCTCCAACTATTCAAATTCTCCAGATGTCTTGATCTATTCCCTGTCTTTTTCTTCATGCTTTCCTATATCACACCTCTTTACTCTTGCTCCCACTCATTTGAACCCTTTGGGTGCTAGTGGCATCCCACATTGCTTGGGGTGAAATACTTAAAAAAAAATTGTCCTCATCTTTGTTGTTATTATCACTACATTTAGTTGTGACGTCCGGCCTTTCTCAGGTGTATATTGATGATCTGGGTCACCTAATTTTGAACTGGACCCTATATTTAATTTATGGGGATAGACTGATTCTTTCCACTACTCATGGCATTTAGTTGAGTGGTTCTCAAACTTTTTTTTTTTTTTGGCCATGGATCACTATTACTCTTAATATTTTTTCATGGATCCCCATAAACATTCGGTGAAAAACAAGTTTATTATATTTTTTACTAATAGATAAGTTTAGGAATTTATTATAAAAATAAAAACAAATATGATTATTTCGAAGTAAAACTAATTTTATGAAAATAAACTTGTATTTAACAACCAAATTCTAAGAAACATTTATCTACACTATTAAAAGAACTCATAATAAATCATTTTAAAATGATTCCCTATGGAACACAGTAATGTTACATGAACCCCCTCGGTTAAGAAAAACTCGTGTAGTTATTATTTTTAATACTGCTCAGTTATTGCTTGCCCGTTTCCTCTGAACCCAAGTATACACTACCCGATCTAGGGATTGAAATTACAAGCACATACACACAGCTGAGAAAAGCCATAAAACATAACAGCCGAAACGCTGTGATAACAACAACAAAGATAAGGACAATATTCCAAGAATAAACAGCGTAAATAATGATAATTCCTCATCCCATTAATTCAGACAGAAATTATCGACAAAACTGTTTCTTCCTTTTTCTTAATAAACAGATCTTCATTGTTATTTTAAACTGTTAGTGGGAATAGTAAAAAAATAAAAAAAAATACAAAAATAAAAACAGAGCCAATTTTGTTTTCTAAACTGTATTTGAATTGAGGGGCGAGTCACACCCATTCTACCAATGCACTGGCATGGTCTCTTTTGTCACAATGGTTGCCCTATTATATATGATTTCGTGATCATATGAAGGAAACGCCCAGAACTATTACCTCGTCCCTGAAACAGCGACTAGGGTTTCGGCTCATCTGATAAGAATGTAGGATTCTCAGGCGTAGATTTTTGAGTTATTTTTTTTTATGACACAGTCGTATTACCACGTACTCACAAGCATATGAAAAACTCGCTTTTCAGTGATAGACGGAAACACACCAATTCAATGGATTAAACGTATATATATATATATATATATATATATATATATATATATATATAAAATAATGAATATACATTTTACTGATCGGTAGTATAATTCTGAGTTTCATGCATTTATTATTAATAGAAAACATAGTTCTGTTATTGCACATCGAGCACTATTTTATTGGCTCAAATAAACAATGTGCTATATTTTATATTCATATATATATATATATATATATATATATATATATATATATATATATATATATATATATATATATATATATGATAACGATATACAAATTTTATATAAACTTGTATTTCGCGAGAACAGTTTTGAAAGAAATGATGTTTGACAAATAAGAAAAAGTTTTTGTGACCTGTTTCATCCGTTAGGACTACATCGGACTGGGTAAACAGACCTAAACGAACCCACTCCGACGAAGTCGTATCGGATGAAAAATGAAAAATTCACAAATCTTTTCTAATTTTTCACTCACACACACACACACATACACACACACACACACACACACACACACACATATATATATATATATATATATATATATATATATATATTATAATTTTTCACAGACACACACGAGCCAAACTGCGAAAACACGTACAATAGATAACTAGATGTACAATAAGGAAGAAAAGCTGAAATGACTTTCGACACGAAATTCTTAAATCGGTTAACCAGATAAGTCTCATGGATATCTCTAGAGTTACTGAATATATATATATATATATATATATATATATATATATATATATATATATATATATATTATAATAAATATTTTTTGTTTAAAAATATGATTCCTATGATTTTAAACAAAAAATATTATTATAATATAAGCTCTACTTCTGTATGGAGCACTGTTTTTTAAAAATAAAAACAAAAATACTAAGGAACCCCGGATTATGCACCCAACGTGTTCTTTTCTATTTTCTGCATACCTGCACAAGGATATATATATATATATATATATATATATATATATATATATATATATATATATATATATATATATATATATATTAATTGTTTCGCCCCTGTAAAGGCGAAGATGCTACTAGGAGAGAAAGAGATGAATTTAGTGAGGGGAAGTGAGGAAAAGGACAATAAAGAAACGGATCAGGAATACAGAAGATATTCGGTTGACGTTGCATTTGAATTTTTTAAAGAGTTTATTTACCAAAGAAGAAAGAAATCGGAAGGGTCTTCTACAAACGAAAAGTGCGAGAAAAGAAAACAGTTAGAATAGAACTAACGGTTGCATCTAAGCTAATTCAACAGACAAACGGTGAGATCCTTTTGGCAATCTAGTAGCACGGTTAAATTCGGGCAAACCAGGCTCATCGGAAGAATGGTCATGAAAATATTGGTAGAAAAGACAGAGGGAAGCCACGGCATGACTGAAATCCATATGTGCATATATATATATATATTAGGTTGGTGCAAAAATAATGACGTAATAATGTCGTTTTTTGACGTTAAAAAATACGTCAAAAAACGACATTATTACGTCATTATTTTTGCACCAACCTAATATATATATATATATATATATATATATATATATATATATATATATATATATATGTGTGTGTGTGTGTGTGTGTGTGTGTGTGTGAAGGAGGCACGATGGATTAATGGAAAGAGGCTTGTATTGAGGAATTAGCTAGATTCCAGTGGAATCCGTTACATTCACTTACTTGCTAATACCTTTGAGAAAGGTGTGAATCCTCTTCTACCTTCAGCTATGGGTAATAGCAGGGTACACTGGGTTCTATAGCCTTGGATGGCAACTGGTCTAGGAGAAGGACAACTTTGAATTCAAAACCTGCGGAAGGTCATTTGGGGACCCTGTGGCGCCTAGTGCACCAGGTCTCTGTATTCGGCCCTTCGAAATGTGTGGATGGTCCTGCACGAAACCTTTACCTCTATAATCATATCTCATGTGCTGTTGTCGGGCTGTCGGTTTCCTAGGAACTAATCTGCTTGATCCTCATACGTCGAATTCGACGGGAGAGTCTATTATATATATATATATATATATATATATATATATATATATGTATATATATATATATATATATATATATATATGTATATATATATATATATATATATATATATATATTACTTATATATATATATATATATATATATATATATATATATTACTTATATATATACATATACATACATATATATACATACATATACAAATATATATACATATACATACATATACATATATATATAAGTAATTTTAAGATAATTTTATATAATTTTTAAAACATAAATTTTTAAAAAAGCGCTAAAAATTATTAAACGTAATTAAATAATAAGTTTCTTAATATCTGTCTGTATCACAGATGAAGTATTGATTATTTGCCTTATTTACATTACTCGGACTGTTATCCTCAACTTCATTGCCATATTCACAAGAACATATGGCCCAGTGGATAAAGACGTTAGTTTGATCCAGTGACTAGACCCTAAGGAATTTTGAGTGAACCAAAAACTTGGAGAGTTGATTTAAAGGGTAATAACTGTGACATCCGGAAGAGGCATGGCACGAGGAACTAGTGCAATCTACTCCGGTGGACGAAATAAAAGTTTTCTTGATGTTATCATTTTTAATGCTGCACTTTTAGTTTGAAACATGTTCGAGACCAATAATATATATTAAATGATATAATTTTCTTATTAAAGCATGATATGTTTTGTTTAAATTTGAATATTTGAGTTTTCAATTGTTGGAAAGAACTCTCGAGATTTAACCTTGTAAGTGTAGAAAATTTTAAATTTAGCTCAAACAAATAACCTTTTATAAAATAATAAAATATAGATTGTGTAATTATTAGATTCATTCTTGTCTGTATACAGTCGTCTAAGAAATCATGAAACTCCGAGTCGACATTCTATAAATACCGTGCACGTCAATTACTTCAGATACAATTACATTTCCAGTTAAACTACTTTTATTCCAACCTAATCAGATGGAGATGGAAAAATTTACTACGGATTTTTCCTTGAAATCCCACACTCTCATACTTACACTCTCTCTAAATTCTATTTTTTATTTCCGGAGTTGTTTTTTTCTGTTTTCTTTTTGAATTTGTAGGTCTGATGAATTAGATCGTATTTACGATTCCAATGGAATAAATTATGACCATGGAATATTAGTGTTTAAGCCTTTATATTATATCCTTACTCTGTCCTGGACATTGAGTTCTAACTGGATTCTATCCTCTTGGAATTTTTTTTTTTTATACAAAATATATATGTATGTGTATGCATGTATGTATATTTATATATTTTGCATATGTATATATATATTTACTACTAATATTATCTATCTATCTATCTATCTATCTATCTATCTATCTATCTATCTATCTATACATACATATATATATATATATATATATATATATATATATATATATATATATATATATATATATATATATATGCAGTTTACCTTCAAACCCATGGACGCGGACGCAGTTTATCGTCATACCCAGGACGTGGGCTAGACTGGGAGTTCACTATTTGCCCATAGCTGGGACCTTAACATGTGCTACCACCCCGGGTCAGGGTGAGCCTGGGAACACCAGCAATTAATAGAAGTGGTTCCACGCTCCTCAAAACCTCCTGAACAGAGGCCTTGCTGCTGGACGCAGTTTAACGTCATACACAGGACGCAGTATAATTGAAAATCTGTGTAATGTAACTTATTTATTAAATGAAATAATGTTTTAGTGAATGACAATATATCATTTAGAAAATGTTATTGGTGCACTTAAGGAAGAAGGTGTCAAGCAAATTTCCTCCATTTGCTGATTCACAATACGCGACTTTTCCAATTACGCCATGATTTGTTGGCTAGACTATTTATATGATAAATATATGATGCATTTCCGAAAACTTTGACATATTTTGTTATCATAAAATGTTGACGTTTCTGGCGGCGCCAGTTCATTGGCGAAACATGTCAGTGCAGACGTTTGCCTGATTGAATGATATGTTCTCCTTTCCCTTGTATTCTCACCCTGCTTTATTTACCGTATATTTCCGCGTATAAGGCGACATTTAGATACGATGAGGTAAAAACAATATAGCAAATTTTGATGAATTTATCCTATACCTGTAGTATAAGACGAGTGCTTACTGATGGTATAAAGATGATGTTATTGGGAATGTTGTTATTCACAGAATCCTTAGAATTTCAAAAGAAACGAAATAACAAAACCGATTCTGTATTTCCTACACACGTCCTCTAAAAGGGAAACCATTGTTTTGTTCACGTTTCATCACGTGATTTCTTGCGAATACTGATTCTGCTTCTTCCTCTTCTTTTCCTATATCTAAACTGTTATTAACAGTCTTCTGTATTAATGGCAATTTAATTATACTTCATCGACAATCACAGAATACCGCTAATAAGAGTATGATAATCTAAGATAATATTACATTCCACTTTCAACGTATTTTTTTCTTATTCAGTCTCTAACTTCCTTCTAAGCCAGTTGAAATTTCTTGTTAACTTATAACACATATCAATCATGGAAGTAGCAGAAAAACGAAGAATGTCTGAAGTGAGGTTTAAAATTGGCGTAATTAACACTACCATGATGTTTATTGAAAGTTTAGCGAAGGTTGCTGTGAACGCAATCATAACTCGATGTTTACATTTTCTCAGCTGAACTTGCGTGGATACAAGTTGATTTCATTGATATAGAATTACTCTTCGAATAGGCAATTTATTATGAAGTTATTCCAGTAATATATAAGGTAGAAATGGTTTTATTACTTTTATTATCAGTTTACTTGATAATGTGAATCTTTTCATGTACGTTATTGGTTATAGCACGGAGGCCGAGGTTAGCTTACTGACAAACATCACTCAGAATTTAAGGTTTCTTTTTGAGAATTTTAGTATAAAACGACCCCTATTTTTTAAACTTGATTTTGGAGATATAAAGGTAATATACGTGTACATATATATATATTGTTGTAGCATACCTACGGTCGATAATGGGTATGTTCTCATTAAAATAAATACAGTAGTAAATACTGCACTCGGATATTCGCCTCCAGCTGTGCTGGTCAAACTCTCTGTCTCCGGGCAGAGAGGATCAGACAAGGCGATGTCCAAGGGCAGAGTTTCGTCTCGGTAAAAAGCTACTCGACCCCGTTTTATATGGAGTCTACGGGGAATTTTTGGACGTGCCCACGAGCTCAGTCACCCTACATTAAATTCGGCCTTGCGCCACATCTGACTGCGTGGGGCGATTGGTAGATATCCTGCAGTTGAAGATTCATTGTGTAATTCACTTGACTCACTTCTAGCAATTGATTACTTCTACGCGCCACTGGTGACTCTTATGTGTTGTTCTTGTATTATCGTTCATTACCATCCTTCATTTGGTAATTCTATTCAGTAACCTTCCCTAGGTTACAACATATATATATATATATATATATATATATATATATATATATATATATATATATATATGTGTGTGTGTGTGTGTGTGTGTGTGTGTGTGTGTGTGTGTGTGAAGTGATGGAAACGAATATACTTGTCTCCTTATTGCTTTCCGTGCGTATATATTCCAGCGAAACATTTAAGAAAAAGCAACAATTAAACGAAATTTGCATATATTGGCGAAAACGCAGTGATATCCTGGATATAGCACTTGTAAATGCAAAGTAATTAATACATAAGTCGATATTGCTTTGTGTCCTGACATGCAAAATATTCTTGCCCTATCATCGCCCATGTAATATTGATTTGTAAAAATAAAGAAAAGAGTGATGGATTGCTATGTTATATCCATCCTCTTATACGGCAGTGAATACTGGAAAATCTATCAACGGATGTGGGGTGGGAAAGATGGGGGTCAACAGAAATGTGGATCCACAAAATGATACTGACATGAAAAGAGCTAATAAAGAGGAAATGGAAACAAAAATAAATTTCACACTAAAGAAGGTGATAATGCCACTAAGACGTAGAGGTTACAGGGAGTGAAATAGAACGAGAAAACTTTAGTGAAAAGTGAGAAAAGAACAATCAATGAACAGGAATCGAGAAGACAGAATATGGTGATTAACTTTGCAGTTTTTGAAGAAGTTAGGTAGCATTGAAGTAAAAGATCGGAAAGTAGTTCCACAGGTGAGAAGTGCGGCAATAGAACCTGTTAGAATAGAACTGACTTTTGCATCTGTCGAGTTTAACAGTAAAACGTTGAGATCTAGTTTCCAATCCAATCTTAAATTCATGAAGTCCAGACGCCAAGAGGAACAGACGAATTTACATGAAAATATTGATAAAAAGCCAGAGGAAAGCCACTTTAAGGCGGTTAAGGAAGGGAGTGAAGCCGAGGTGCCAGGTGAAGATCCATTACATTACAGGCGTTTATTTGTTTTTTGTCAAGAATCTCGGGATATACAGTTGGAGGACCAGACGAGATGTAGCAGCAGTATTCAATGCACAGACGAATAGTAGATTTATAAATGTGCAAGATGGATTCTGACAGAAGGAATTGTCTGTCTGGAATCATGCTCAGCATAAGGAAAGGGCAGCTGAAATTTCTCTGGGCGCATAATATGGAAAGACATACTTAGGGCAATAGTGATAGGAGAACTAAGCGAACGCACCACATAGAAGAAGAAGAAGAAGAAGAAGAAGAAGAAGAAGAAGAAGAAGAAGAAGAAGAAGAAGAAGAAGAAGAAGAAGAAGAACAACAACAACAACAACAACAACAAAAAAAAGAAAAGAAAAGAACAAAAACAAGAAGAATTATGATAGGACGAACCATATTGAACTTCGGGTTTTTGAACTTCAACTGAGGCTTAAACTCAGAAGCAGAGCCTTTAATTTACACTGTATTTTACACTATTATTCGCCTTTAATGTTCCATTCACAGAAATAACAACGCAATTAATGAATCGGTTATTTCACATAATCATCCTGGGTATGACGATAAACTACGTCCGCCAGCAAGGCCTCTGATCATGAGGTTTTGAGGAGCATGAAACCACCTCTTAATTGCTGGTGTTAACAGGTCCACTCTGACTCATGGTGGTAGCACCTGTTAGGGTCCCTACTATGGGCAAATAGTTAACCCCAAAACTGTGGTCAAAACATATGAAAGTGTAAAAATAGGTTTTAGTACCAGCAATACATTTTTTGTGGTAGAATTATTACAAGCAATACATTATTAACAATAAGAAGAAAAAAGTATTACCGGCAATATATTTTTGGAAAACAATAACAATCTTGTCGGCATTAAATAACTCATTGAGGTTGATATGCCCTACGACAAACCAAACCAAACTAAATTATTTCACATAATATGTATAAATTATTGGAAGAGTAATAGCGAGACTAGCCATTTCCAAACAGGAACCATTTTGCAATCATTGACCAAAGTGTGTTACTGTCAGTTGAAATTTATAGTTTCTTTTTCCTTAAATCTTTTCAGGAAATTAAAATTCACAACTTTTCCTAAGTATTATCGTTCTTGCTAGGGAGTTTTTCTTCAGAAAGCTTTGTTTTAAGTAATGTTTAATGTCAACACCTTGATTATATAATTAGTTTCCCTTTGTTTAACATGTTCTGATCTTTTTAGCTGCTGCTATATTACACTTAAGCTGTGGCAATTTTATATCTTTACAGCATTTTACAAGTTTCATAATATTTGCAAGGTTCTTCAAACTCCAAAAAGAATATATTTTAACGGTTATAGTTACAGAACGTGGGCCAACTTTACACGGACAAATGTTTTCAGTAAAAGTGGCGAAAATTTTAGAAAACTTAGATTAGGTACCGCCACGAAATCGCTAAGAAAATAGCATAGTATGATGAAAAAGAAGCCAAACTTGACGAAAACGGAATTTTACCATCTAAATGTTTATGTTATTATTAAGAGGAAAGATCAAAGTATTTGGGGGGGTATTTTTTTTTACATTTTTTAATCGTTCCTAGCACGTCCGAAATTTTCGTTAAAAATCTTGTTTTTTTGAGTAAGCAAAATTAGCAAATAATCGATCATGGCAATCATTTTTTTCTATTTTATAAGAAAAATGCAAATCTCAGTTTGAAATTCTTTTACAAATCAATTATCATTTTTTCAAGACTTATTTTAAGAAAGTCGGAAATTATAATGTTTATTTAAAATATTTTGAACCAAGCTTAACTTAGCTTCTGCGCCGAAAAGATGTAATTTGAAAATAAAACAAAGCAGGTCATAAACATTTGCGTAATTTGACAGGTGATGAATGACATATTGACGGATTACGTGAGGATAATTCCTTCTACGGAAGGAGAGAAGTGAAATTATTTACATTTAAGTGAACAAGTTATTTACCACGTTATTTTTAAGGAAAACTTTCAGCGCTCTATTTTTTTGTACTTAGCTTTCACCTTTACGTTTACGATGCTTTATGAAAAATATATTATAAAGAAATTAAAATAAGACTTAAGAGTGAGATTAAATTTCATATTTCATAAGAAAGGTATTTAATTAATTTATGAGTACCTTTCTTATCAAATTTTATCAGAAGTTTACATAAAATACTATAATTTTAAGTACATTTATTACATTTTACTGTGTTATTTGTATTTCCATACATTTTATTATTAATTCTGATATTTCATTTATGGAAAAATGTCATAACTGAGATTAATATAAAAATAAGATAATATAAATTTCATAAGATGATAGAGATACTTGTAGGTTCCCTTCATATTTGAAAATGAAAAATAAAATTAACTTCTTCACACGTGTTTCGCAAAAGTAACGGCCTTAACAGCGGAGAACAATGCTTAACTCAAATAACGCAACTTAATTGTATTCTGGTTGGTCATCCGTACTTTATAATTACAGCCCGATTATAAACACAAAATTACATTTCTTAATTACTGTGGATCTTCTGATTAGTCAAAATGATACAATTTACAACGCGCTAAAAAAGATCTATCTTATAAGGACACTTACAAAAGCGGGTGCGGCTTTTAACTAATTTTATATTTTAATAATTTAAATGTAAAAACCTATTATAATTAAAGAAATAACAAATAACTGCATTAAAAATTCATTTTTCATCGAAAAAATATTTTGCTTTCAGAAAACATTGTCCATATTCATAAACACAACTAAAAGGAAATAAATACATTTGAAATTAAATAATTTCTTTGTTTTATTGAGTTTTGTATATTACAATTCAGAGCTGATTTTCAGATTGTGGGGAGTCCAATTAAAAGCAAAACAAAAAATGATTTGCATTCCTCAAAGTCTTTTGCTTTTAACTATTTTCATCACTAATGTGGACTCGATCGAATTTCTAAAGTTTTCTTAAAATTAGTTATGGGGGGGGGGAATAAATTAAAAAATACTCTGGCATGACTTTAATAAAAAAAAACATATTTATAATAATTTTGATCATCTGTGAATAGTTTCTGAAAGTTTCATTAACATCAGATAATTATTTTTGTTTTTTCAAGATTTTCCAATTTAATGTGTGTCATACAAAAAAAAAAACAAAAAAAAAACGTGCTAATAATTGTCTATGTTATTTTACTAGTTCCAGTGATACAAAGAAAAACAAGTTTTATTTTTAATCAAAATTCTAAATGTTCTAAAGAGAAGGAACAATTTTAAAAATAATTAAAATAAACTTTGGTCTTTCCTCTTCATAATAAAAACATTTAGACGATAAAACTTTGTTTTCGTCAAGTTTGGCGACTTTTTCATCATGCTATGCTCTTTTTTAGCAATCCCGTGGAGGTACCTAACTTAGATCAATAGAAATTGTAACGTCCAGGTTGTGAAACTAGTTTTAATATTAGTTCGTCCATTAATCTTGTGAGGTGTATACTTCCTCCCTAAGAAACAGTCTCCCCAACAATCGAGCCAACATTACAAAGTTAAACTTTGCTAGTAAATTCCCATCCGCCCATGTAAACCTTCCACTTCATAATGCTTCTCAAGTCGGGTTAGGGTTAAACAAACAAGCCATTTACTTCATCAAATGAATGTCTTTGTAGCCCATTTTATTCAGATATTCATTTTTTTTTTTCGCCAATCAGATTCAGATTTTTGTGTAGGTAGCCATCTTCTTTATGAAAACGTTTGGACTTTTCTTGAAATATGGCTCCACATATGCGTTCAAAAATCAGTAATTGTCAGAGAAGGCATCTTAATACCATCTGGAAATTACCATTAGCCTAGAACTTTTCCACCTATAACCCAACCCCAAATCATCAAATTATCTCTCCATTGTTGAAGTTTCAGTCTGCAAACAAGTACCTACGCTTTGATCCGTCTGTCCCACCCATCGGACGTAGCGTATTATTCGTCGGCGAAAGAATTGTTGAAACGTCAAAGTGTATTTTGCTGATCATTTTATTTTATTTTCCTTATGGGTGTCTTTTAGATTTAGTCGAGTGATTAGCCTCACGTGTTTTACACTTGATTTAAGATCTATGGAGGCATGGTAAAGAAATGAATTGTGGCTCGGAATGGGGAATCGGAGAGTCGAGATCGAATCCCAGTCGAGTTCATTATATTCCCTTAGGTGCTAATGCCCTTCAGAAAGGTTTGAAATCACCTCTTCTCTTACAGCTATGGGTAACAAGACAGTTTCTAGAGCCTCGAGTGGCAACTGGTCTAAGAGAAAGAAAAAATCCGAATTAAAAAAAAATTCCAACTATGGGTAAATATTAGAAGAGCCTAGGCTCTATAGCTATGGTTGGCAACTAGTCTAGGAGAAAGAAAATTCTGAATTTAAATCCGGAGCCGGAGTCCCTAAGACAGTCTGATAATTTTCGTTCTGGAAAGTCCTGGGAGGATGCCAGTGCCAAGTTATATTGACCTCCGTCTTTTCCCTTGGACAATATCGGCGTGGAGAGGGTGGACATACTGTATGGACAACTGCCGATCTCTCATAAAAAAAACTTGCCTAGGCCTGCACCATAAGAAGGTCACAAATTTTCGGGTGTAGATCGATGGTTTCTCGAGACTAATGGATGCCATTCAATAATAAGACGTAACATTTTTTTTCGACTCTTACTCGATGCTAACCGACCCCAAAAGTTCGCACATTCAAAAAATGTATTTTTAATAACCTCTCTCTACATACATGACAAAAATCAGAGAGATAAATCACTCAACTTGTCCTATCAGACTTGATCAGTGTCGTCAAGGATTGTCAACGAACTTCTTCAAAGTTCGGTTTCTCCTGTCCATCGGTTTTATTTTCTGAAAACTATATTAAACAACTGTATATAAAGTCCATGACTTCAGTCAGTCCGTCCGTCACACCATTTGAAACCGCCGTACATTGACCGATCGAAATCAAACTTTACGGAGAAGTGAAAACAGGTAAGGAGGTACAATGTATAGTTGTTTTTACGAGGATGCGTAAAAACCACTAAGTAGGGTTTTTTGTCAAAGTATTTTTCCAAACAAATCAGATTATTCAAATTTCTTCGATTGGTTTACGAAATTGAACGAAACGTAGAGTTTGTAAATCTCGACAAAAATGTTAGTGATAACCTCAGTCATTCGTGATACACGCTAAAGCGATCATGTATCTTACGATACATGACTGATGAAGCAGATTTTTTTTTCCGCAGTAGTTTGCCATTTCTTTCTGTGGTAGACCAGTTGCCATCCAAGGCTATAGAACCCGGTCTGTCTTGCTATTTATCCATAGCTGGGGTAGAAGAAGAAGATTCATATCTTTTCCAAGGGCATTAGCACGTAAGTGAATGTAATGGATTCGACTGGAATTCGGGTCTCCGATTCCTCAATCCGAGCCGCTGTCCATTACTCCAAAGTACCTCAACCTCAACAATTCTCAATACTATGAGAACTTAACGATGCGTCAGCGTGTTGCAAAAAAAAACAATCTAATTATGAAAATTTCTCCTCAAATCTTCTTTTAGAAACATTTATATCTCAAAACGGAAATCGTAGCTATTAATTTAAAACTTTGCATTTCAGGATATTTCATACAAATAACTGTCGTATGTTTGCACTTGCGCGGAACAAACTGAATTTCATCCTAACTGCGCAGTTTGTTGCTACTATCAATCTGAAAATAAACCTTTCCATTCAAATATGTATTTATTTTATATATTGATAAAACGTGAAGTAACTAATAATTTGAGACGCAGTTTTTTGCGAGATTAGTATCCTTCTCAGGCACACGTTAATAATTACCATATTGAAAACTTTTGAGAGAAATGTCTTGATTCACTTTTGGAATATTTATTAGATTAAATTGCAAGAGGAAGTATTTCACTCCAGAATACAAAATCAACATTGGAATCACATTTATATGAAAATTAATTGTCTGAATTTATTAAATGAAACATTCTCATTATTAATTTTGAAAATCAGTTTTCATTTTCTTTTTGCGGAATTTTATTACAACACACATACATTTCATTGATTTATGTATTGCATTCTGCAGTTATTAGGCAAGCGGTATTGAAATAAAGAAGAAGCCTCTGACGTGACTGGAACTAACATCCTGTATAATTAAGAGTTGCTCTAGTACAGTATGACTAAATTCGAATGACATCTGCTGGTCGACCTCTGTAATCTAATCTATATGGCTCTATGACAGTCAGTTATCCAAAATCACCAATTCAAATCTCACCGTGAGGATGATACTTTACTTTTCGATCATGCTTCTCCTGTTGTAGGACGACAGAAAACGCAATTTGAACGATACGATAAAGAAGTGAAAATCAATTAATAATGACTTAAATAAATATTTTAGTATAATAAACCATTAGGTTGAGCCATGAATAATTTTCGTTACACACGCACACGCATATATGTCTAAATGTAAACGAACGAAGAATAAAATTGCAACGTTCAAAACATAAATTTAGAACAAGTCTCAATACAAGAATAAAGCAATAATTATTTATTATACACAAGGGCATGTAAGTAACTGCTACAAAATTGTACATTTTGTTTCAATGTTTTCTTTATAAAAATCATTTCTACCTTGTGCGTAACATTTTCCAAAAACGGAAAATGAAGTCATAAATTGTAATTTTAAATAAAGTCGTTCATTATTATCATTGTTAACTACCTGATGAGACGTTTTATTAAACGTCGAAACAAAATGCACAATTTTGTAGCAGTTACATGTTTTAATGTAACAATTTATATATATATATATATATATATATATATATATATATATATATATATATCGAGTCATCCACAGCTCTACAGTGTGGCTAGACATCCGGTTGCCTTTAGCTAGGATCGAAAACCGACTGAATTGGTGTCAGAGATTCTACCACTAAGCGTCGGCGCACGGCAGGGATGAAGGTGAATTTTAGCGTATTTATTTTTGGGATAAACATACACAGTGACCGACAGTGACTCAATTCGCTTTTTGCCGAAGAGTCTTGCTATATCAGCCATAATAGTCACTGTTTACAAACCCACACCTCTTCCCCAGAGAGCTCAACTGAAATTAATTTTTCAGGAGCCAATATAAAGTCATCCACAGACAGACTGTTTCGCTGTTTCACAGGTCTTCAGTGTGTCTATATATATATATATATATATATATATATATATATATATAGGGTATATCAAAAATACTTTTACAAACACCAAAACAAGGACAAAATTCCATATAAACATATGTCCAAAAAATTCTTCGTTTTTGAGTTATTAAGTTTAAGGAAAGTTTACGGTAGATAGCGCTGTATTGCCATGTAGACTAGGTTACATTTGTCATTCGTGTATATTTGTGGCGAGTCTGTCTTCAATGTTTAACGTGAGTAGTACTGAATTAACTAAGAAATGTTCCATTTAACAATGGCAGGATATTCATATCGTGAGCAGCAAAATATGATTTTTACATACGGGCTCGCGAATGACAATGGACGGGAGTTCTGCACGGCTGTATCTGATTTCGTTTCAAGAGCGAAGGCAGCCGAACCATCCAACCTTTGCTGCTGTTTATCGTCTCGGTGCTGAGATAGGATCCGTGGTACAACAAACTATAGATCGAGTGAGACCGCTCGTTAACCTGACTACGAAGAACACATTCTACAGAATGACGGAAACGATCCAGGTATCAGTACACGTCAAGTAGCTCTTGCATGTCATGCATCCCATAGTACCCGTATGAAGGGTACTTCAAGACCGGCTCCTGTATCCGTATCATTTACAACGTGTTTCGCCGTCTGATCACTCACCACGAGTTCACTTTTGCCGATGATTTATTGCACGAACTGCCGAGCCATGGTTTGTCTCTTGAGTCTTGTTTACGAATGAGGCAACATTTGGAAGTGACGAAATAAAAAAAAAATACACAACCAAAATTTCTGGGTGGATTGGAATCCCATGGTACAATGCAGGATAGACAGCAGCATCAGTTTGCGATTATTATGTGGGCTGGGACTGTTTGCAACTGTAGGTAGGCCCATATGTTCTCGCAGGAGCTGTCTACATGGACCTTATCTCAGACACACTTCCAGACCTACTAGAGGATTCACCTCTGGTAATATGAAGACGCGTGTGGTTCATGCATGATGGCATTCAGCACATTTTAGTCACATTGTTCGCGATGCACTGACTGATGCCTACCATGAATGATGGATAGGTAGGAGAGGAATGATTCCAGGACCAGCACGTTCCTTCAGCATCAATCCTTTCGATTTTTATCTTTGGGGCCACCTAAAACAATTGGGTAGGGCAGCAGATATTAATAATGCAGAGTGGCTTCATCAACGTTTAATGGGAGCCCACGAAACCATTCGACGCCGTATGGAAGTATATGAAAAGATCCGCCAGTCAATGATCCGACGGGTACATGCGTGTGTAGAAGCAAGTTGAGGACATTTTGTACATTTGCTATGAGTTGCTCTGTTGATGTACAACGTTGGCATTTTGCACATATGTGTATTTGGAGATTTTACCTTGTTGTCGTGTCAGAAATTCACCCCCAAATTTTTTTAAAAGTATTTTTGACACACCTATATCTATCTATCTATCTATCTATATATATATATATATATATATATATATATATATATATAAAACACTTATCTGCTGATTTTCGAATCCAAAAAGTAAACATAGCAATTTCTAAAGAATTAAATGGATTTATTTTTCATCCGATATTTTTATTACTTCAAGGGCTATTTTTAGCAGATAACCGTGTTTAAAATAAACACTCCTTTTATTTTTTTTAAAAAAGTGTATTACTTATATCGGCCTTCGCACTCGCAAACGTTTGAAGTGACACACACACGCACGCGCACACACACACACACACACACACACACACACACACACATATATATATATATATATATATATATTGAGTTGGATAGATGTGAGTTCGTGAACCTGGGTTTCACGCCCATGCGATCGTCAAAGCATTTGTCTAATGATCGAAAGAGCGTGAAGCCCTGGATCACAAACTTAAGTATATCCAACTAAATATCTTAGCTCTATTATTAATATTGAGCGCTTTCCAATAAGTACCGCGCATATATAATATATAAATAATATATATAAAAATTACAGATATATATATATATATATATATATATATATGATATAAAAGGCTCAAATACTAATATTCCATGGTTATAATTTATTACATGAGAATCGAAATCAAGATACAATTCATCATACCTACAATATATATATATATATACATATATATATATATATATATATATTAGCGAGCATAAAGATTAGAACGATATTAAGAAAAGTCTAAATGTGAAATAACATTTTATTTTAAAGCTTCATAGAACATTTTTCAAGAGAAAATAAGGGTATAAATGTAAATTATATAATTCCATGTTTTTTCGAATGTTATATAATTATTCTTATAACTTTATCAAAATAAGTTTATTGAGATTTATATTTTGGAATTATATAATGGCACCTGTTAGGGCCCCAGCTATGGGAAAATAGTTATCACCCAAACTGGTGTAAAAATACTAGCGTAAAAATAGCTTTTAATACCAGAAATACTGTGTAAAAATTATTAGCAGAAATACAGTTTTGAGAAAAAAATATATTACCAGCAATAAAAATCTTATCGACATTAAATAACCCATTGAGGTTGATATACCGTAAAACAAACCAAATCAAAGCAATTAATTCATGAATGCACGTCGCTCCGAAAATGAATTTGTGAGCATTTTTATATTATTATTATTATTTGGTATTAGTAAACTTAGAGAAGATATTATTTTTACAAAAACACCTTTTTACATTACAATGTAGAGTTTTAGTACGTAAAAATATGTTGTTATAAATTCACGACGTCTAGGGTTTTTTTTTTTTTGTCAAACACTATTACATTAATTTCCACAATCGTTTCTAAAATATATTTTTGTTAAAATCGCTTCTTTTCAGATATCGCTGATGACGAGTTTTACAATGGGACGGACACACAGACACATAATCGCACTCTAATTTTCCAAAAGATCAAACTGACTGTCTTTGTACATTTCCCAAACATTTAAAGGCACCGAGAATTTTCCTGTTTCGACTCAGGATTAGTGGCGAGGTTATGGGATTTGTGTACTGTGATCCGAAGACGTAACGAGATGGCCAAAGGCATATTCCAAAAGCTAAGCAGAGAATTACGAAACAGGAAAGTTTCGTTGGAACAAACAAAAAAAAAAAAAAAAGAAAATAAGAAAAAAAAGATTACTGAACTGCTACGTGATATGTTACCTCCTGTATGGTAGCGAATGCAGGACAGTCTCCTCAAGGGTGAAGTAGAGACTCGAAGCAACAGAATTGTTCTACAGCAGGATGCTAAGGATACCATAGGCTGAACATGTGAGCAAAGACGAGGTTTTGGAGAGAATGGAAACAAGAAAGAACTGATACTTAACATCAGGAAGAGGCAGTTGAAATTTCTGGGACACGTAATGAGAAAGGATGGCTTGGAAAATATGATACTCACAGGACGGATAGAAGGAAAGAGAGATAGGGGAAAGTAACGCGTAACATAATGGGCTTGAGCAAGTGGAACAAGGAACAATGTCTGGGAGAAATAAAATGTCAAAACTTATTAAGAGCTACAAGAAACAGGAGAAGGTGGAGGACCATGATCGCCTACATCCTGAAGGTACACGTCATATAAAGAAGATTTCATTGAAATGTTTGGTTGTAGACACTGTTTATCAAACGTTGAAATTTCTGGACGCGTAATGGAAAAAGATGGCTTGGAAAATTTGATACTCACAGAACGGATAGAGTGAAAGAAGGACGGAGGAAAGCAACAAATAATCTTCCACTGTTCTTCCTCTATGTGACGTGTGCCTTCATAGCGTGAGCAATCATGGCTCACTACAACCTATTATCCCTTGTAACTATTATCCACGTTTGTCACAAATCCCACCGCCTGGTCAGCCATCCATTCCGACATGCCCATCAGGTAGTTAGCCTACTGCCTTCCCCTGCTCTTTTCGCCTTCAACATATTCCGTGAGTGTCAAATTCTCTAATCCCTCCTTCTTCGTTATGCGTCGAAACATTTCAGCTATCTACTAGGGACTGTGACTTACGGTCACATCATGTTGAAATACCGGTTCTCGTACGATCACCGAAGTTAAGCAACGTTGAGCCAAGTGAGTACCTAGATGGGTGACCGCTTGGGTATATTAGGAGCTGTAATCTTGAATGTGAGGGTGATGCAATGGATAATGGTTCGGAATTTTGAATCGGAGAGCCGAGTTCCAATTCCAGTTGGGTTCGTTATATTCACTAGCGCGCAAATATCCTCAAGAAAAGTATGAATCAACCTCTTCTCCCCACCTTAGCTGTTGGTTAATTAGTAATAAATGTATCACTAAACCATTCTTATTTTTTTTTTAAATCTTAAAATATATAAATATTCCCTTGCTTTAAATAACCTTCAAATGGTTGATAAGCCGTAGAAAACGAATCAATCAATGTTTCCGATCTTGAATCTTGCACATTCACAAATCTACCATTCGTCGGTGCCGCTATATCAATTTTGGTGCTACTGCTATTGATCTTGAAGTTCTTGATTAAAACCAAAGAAGGATCTGTAATGTAATCGATCCTGACCTGGCATCTCGACTTCAGTCATTTTCACACCGTCGTGTTGTAGCTTCCCTCTGTCTTTTTTTTTTACATATATTTTCATAGCAACGACTCTGATGAGTTTTTTTTCCTGATGTCCCGCATACATAAATTTAAGCTTGCTACTAAATTGGCATCTAGGTTTCACCCGTATAATGTTGAAATATAACCACCACTTCTATCGCCAACAGTTTCTTTTCTCGTACTTTCCACCTGTGGAAATCCCTTCCGTTTACTTGCTTCCCTGATAATTACAATCTTAAAAAGTTTAAATTCAACGTTAATCGCCATCTTCCGTCTTTCTTGAATCTCGTTCATCTTTCCTCAATTTTCCTTATACACTTCTTTTTCACTTTCACCCCCTGAAACCCCCTGCGTACTAAGGATATTCTCGCCTTGCTTGGGGTGAAATGATTAAAAAGAAATTTAAAAAAAATACTTTTTGGTTACATTTTACCTTAAGTTTTCTTCGTTACTTACGCGTTCCGTTCATGGTATTCTCAAAATCCCTTGGTAGAACCATGCTACTATTTCTTTAGGTTTTCTCTTCATCTGTGAAGGGGTTGTCTAGCATTCACTGCCATATAAGAG
Organism: Acanthosepion lycidas; assembly: GCA_963932145.1. Classification (NCBI taxonomy): domain Eukaryota; kingdom Metazoa; phylum Mollusca; class Cephalopoda; order Sepiida; family Sepiidae; genus Acanthosepion; species Acanthosepion lycidas. The sequence goes on along the minus strand of OZ010577.1, from coordinate 34,211,698 downwards.
GATCTATAATGCATAGAAATTAGTACTATTTCTTTTTTAATTTTCTAATTAAATGTGCCTTTGTTCTGATTACTTTTCATAGCATTTGGAATTCATTCTTTGCTAATCCATCCATTGCTAATTCATCCTTTGCTAATTCATCCTCTGCTAATCCATCCTCTGCTAATCCATCCTTTGCTAATTCATCCTTTGCTAACCCATCCTTTGCTAATTCATCCTTTGCTAATCGATCCTTTGCTAATCCATCCTCTGCTAATTCATCGTTTGCTAATTCAATACACATTCTGATTTCGCTATCGCATTTTCCATACGCTTTTAGTAATGAGAATGAATTCTAAGAATATGCGGAATTAATAATTAGTCGGTGAAGCTCGTTATCCCGAACCTACGCTAAAGATTAATGCTGTTAAGAAATAAAAGATTCGAATACCACATTACTCTTTGTAATCAATCGGTTGAGAAACGGGATAATTAAAATGTGAGTTTGTTTTTTTTCGCACAAGGAATATTTATTAAATTCTGAATAAATCACTATAAAAGATATATATTTTTTAAAATTGTGATACGAGAAACAATTGTCCAACTGGTCTCAGCTAACAGATCTGAATATGTAATCTGTCTTGCGTATATAAACGAACTTCAATGACATAAGATATGCAGACGACACATTATTGTTGGCAGACACAGAAAGAAAACATCTGTTACTTCTAGACAAGTTGTTAAATGAAAGAGAGAAGAAAGGACTAATGATCAATTGTTAGAAGACAGAATGTATGATTATTAGCAAAGAGATAATCGAAAATGCGAGCTACAAATGGGTGATGGTAGTACAGTGGGTCTCAGACTTTTTGAATCGGAGCGCCCTTGGAATCCCATTAATAATTGTAGGCACACTATACAAAAATTTCGGAAAAATATGTTATAATGAAGTCAAATATTGCAAAAAAAATATATGGCAATAAAGAATATAAAATAAAACATACATTAATTTTGTTAATTCCTGTGTTTATGAGAAACATGTGTTTGATGAGTTATTGCGATTTCTTCAATGTTTGGGCGTATATTTGATAGGCAAACTCTCATTTCCTCGTCAATACATTGAAGAGTTCCTCTCTTTCTGTACGTAATTTTGGTGGGAGCGGAAAAGCCTAATTCACATAAATATGAACGAGACAGATATCGCAATATTGTAAAGCAAATATATTTATTTCTTATATCTGGATACATATTTCACTGGAATTCCAGGGTGCACCTAGACATCTTCCAGGGCGCACCAGTACGCCAAAGCGCACCGTTAGAGAACCAATGTGTTACCATAAAGTATAGATAAATAATAGATAACAGGACAAATGCAGAGTTCCGAAGGCGCATTGAAACAGCAAAAGATGCCTTCCAAAAAAGAAGCACAACATTAAGAAACAGAAAAAATATATTGGAAAGAAAGATAAGAATGTTAAACAGCTATGAAACATAAACCATGTGACAATAAATACGAAACAAATGTCTCTCAGATGAAGAGACTTCAGGTAACAGGGATATTGATCTACAAAAGGATACTCAGAATACCAAGGGCGAATCAGACAAGGTAAGTTGTGTGTTACTTTACACAGTCTCTCTTACATTCATGTCCCGTGGGTATCAAATTTTCCAAGCTCTCTTTTCTTATTATGTGCGCTACAAATTTTAAGTTATGGTACTTATGTGACTTTTTTTTGCATATTACATCGTTTTATTCGTTTAGTTAATTATTTTTGTTCTCATTAGCTTAATTATTCTGTTATCTTTATTACTTTTACATTTGCCGCCATTCAAGTGCGTGGGTGTAAATCTCTCGAGTTTGTAACTTTGAGCGGAGTCTCTTAAGAAAAAGAATTCTCATTTCATACTAGATTTCGTATAGGTGAATTAAAAAAAAAAATTAAATTAAAATTTTAGTTTTCGACCTCCCCCACTGTCTCACGCACGGTTATACGTTTTGAAAGGTGATGAATGGAGTGTAAGCTGATAGATAATTTCACTTTTTAATAGGCACTGACCTACCAAAAGTAGTTTTTTTTTTCATTTTAGAAGACAACGTAAGTTAATTTGCTAAAATCTAAATAGTAGTTAAAAAAAAAAAAATAATAATTAAGCTAGAGAAAAGAAAAAGGTCTAACGTCTCCGCCTAAACTCTGAAATTTAATTTTCTATTTTTTATTTTTTTATTTTCTCACAGGGAGTGCATGTGTTAACCTATCGTCCGGTTCTTGCTCCTCTTAGGTCTTTTGAACGGGTGTAGTTGTTTATCTCTTGGTTGTTTCTAAGGTCTACTTCAGCTGTATCATTCTAGCGTCTCCATATTGACTCTGAAATTTTATTATATCGTTTTATTTTTTTGCTAATTCATGTTTGTTCTCTTTACCTTAATTAATCCGTTATCGTTTTCAATTTTACACTTGCCGCCATTCACGTGTGTGGGGACAATTCTGTTCATCTTGTCACTAGTTTTGTCACTCTTAAGAAAAATGAATTTTCCTCTTACACTAGATTTCATATAAGCGACTTAAAAAAAGTTATTTAAATTTGTGTTTTGATATCCTTTATTTATGCAAATCTGCATTTTTTTCACTCACTGTTTGACCTCTCCCTACATCTCAAAGACGGCTATATGCCTTCTTAAGGTACGTTTGTTTCATTGTTTTACGGCATATCAGCCTCTTAGGAGCAATCTTGTCTAAAGATGGTACCTGCAACTCGGAAATCCGCACACGGATTGCGGCAGACATGGCAACGAAGGACAAATTGGAAAGAATATGAAGGAGAAAAATCAACTTTCAAACAAAGAACAGACTGTACAAATCGCTGACAGCCTCCATTCACTCATATGGAAGTGAAACGTTAACACTGTTGGCAGAAACAGAGGGAAGGATCTAAGCGTTTGAAATCAAATGCAAGAGACAACTCATTGGAATCTTCTATTGGGAACGTAAAACCAATGCGTTTGTGTGGAAAAACGTTGAATGTTTTGTGGGTCACCAAATGTCAAACGGAGAAAAATGGCGTAGTTTGAACACATTACAAGCAGGAGATCCTGTGCAAGACCATTATGAATGAGACCGGTGAAGGTGGTCGTAGGAGACGACGCCAACGCAAAAACTGGTGGGACAATGTCAAACAATAGACAAGTATGACTACACCAGAATTGCTGATGGCTGCCGTTGATAGACCGTTGTGGAGAAGATTTAGTGTGGCTTCTGCATTCGGATCACTCCACCCACGATTACAAGTTAAGGGGATGATCATCGTCATTATGAACATGCCGGCGATGACGAGGATGATGATGATATCAACTTCAATGGGTTATTTAATGCCGACAAGATTTTTATTGTTGGTAATAATTTTTCCCCCAAAAGTATTGCTGGTAATAAAACCTATTTTGTTCACTTTCATAGTGCTTTGACACCAGTTTGAAGGTTCATTATTTGCCCATAGCTGGGATCCTAACAGTTGCTACCACCCCAGGTCAGGGTGGACCTGGGAACATCAGCAATTAAGTGGTAATTCCACGCTTCTCAAAACCTCCTGATCAGAGGCTTTGCTGTCGGGTGTACTTTGTCGTTATACCAATTACGCAGATGTAATTTATCGTCATACGCAGGATGCCTCATTGCAGAGGTGCAATCGGATTATTCTGAAGCCCCAGCCGACAGGGTGATCATAGACTTTGGAGGGTAAGGAAATGTTGGATGTTAGATAATTCCACTTCTTAATTTTCTATAGGTTGTGGAAAGACGTCTAGTTTATTTTCACATAACATTTTATAACTCACTCTTGTCAAAGAAGCATTATAACCGGGATGGCCAAACCGCGGCTTTCGGGTCACATGCGGCTCTTTGACCTTTAATATGCGGCTCGGGGAAATATTTTGGTTGAGCGCCATTTTTCATCACAGTTAGTATAAAAAGTGGGAGGCACGGTGGAGTAATGGATAGCGGCTTCATTCAGGAATCGGAGAGCTGAGTTTCAATCCCAGCCGAATCTATTACATTCACATCACTTGGGAAAGATATGTATCCTCCTCTTCTCGCCCCAGCTATGGGTAAATAGCAGGACAAACCGGGTTCTATAGCTTTGGATTGCAACTGGTCTACTGCAGAAAGAATTGGCAACCTACTGCAGGTAAAAATCTGCTTCGTCAGTCATGTATCGAAAGATACATGATCGTCTAAACGTGTATCACATATAGCACATAACTGACTGAATATAACAAGCAAATAAGAAACATGTCAAGTTTATAATTATTTACTGGATATGGACAGGGAACCCGCTGGGTTAAAACTTAAGTCTAATGTTCATAGTAAAAATATCTAAGAATTTAAATCTTAATTTTAATGCTAGCTCAGTGTGAGGCATTGTTCTTTAATGTTGAAGGAAGAAACGGTGAGAGACGGATTTCCGCTCAGCATTTGTTACAGAGGAATGTCAGAAGGCTGAGATCATGGATAAGGGGGATTAAAGATTTGAATGCGCCAGAGGAGTGAGTGTGGTCACATGTATTTGAAACAAATTTTGTTCATGTCTTGCAACTCTCAAACATCTGAACTTTATTGTATGTGACTCTTATATAATAATATTATAAAGAGCGTATGGATTAAGTCAAGATTCCCAATAAGCAATATTCAAAATCCGTCCTTCTGATTGGTTGAA
>OZ010577.1:34167012-34202012 GCA_963932145.1 Acanthosepion lycidas | reverse complement strand
ACCGTAAGCGTAGATTTTTTCCAGATACGATAAGTTTCTTTTTTATGTATTTGGAAAAAATGCCTTTTGCTTTAAGCCTGCGTTTGACTGTTCTTGAAGAAACCGCCAAACTAACCGCTTTGGAAATATCTTGTCCTGTTGCGAATCGATCTTTTTTGTATTGACGAACAAAGTTTCTATCTTCCCTGTCTGTAGTTTTTAGAAGTCGGCCAGATCCGCTACGTCTATTATATGTTCCAGTTTGATTAACTTGCGAACACATGACTCACTTTGATTAATCTTATCACCTATCGATCTATTCGACAACCCAAGGTCATGAAAAACGGCGACTTGTCCTTTCTCGAAGTCAGAACAATCCTTAGGCATGTTAATAAATGGAAATCCAAATGTAATAAGATTTATATTTTTGTTCATTATCATTTCTATGGGTGCGTCCATTTTTCTGCCTCGTGCTTTATACACTGCGTGCCAAATTATTATCGAGATAATTTTTATCATAATATTTCTAAAACCATCCAATCAATTCACACAAATTTTTCACAAAATATTGGCAACACTGACCTGCGCTAATAGTGAAATTTTCGTACTGATCTGCGCAATGTAAACAAACTGGCGCCATATTTGTTATCGGCACGGTGATTTGAGCGTGCCAAATTATTAAAAAAGTGTAAGAATTTAGTGAAAAGATGGGCCGTAAAATCAGTTTAAGTAATGCTGAAAAGAAAACTATCACCTCAGAACTCTCAAAAGGTAAATCTACCCTGGAAATTTCTAAAATGATAGGGAGGTGTCATAAACAGTGAAAAAGTTCACCGCCGAAACTACACAAGTACGCAAAAGGGCAGATAAAGGCAAGCCGAGGGTTATTTCACGTCGTCTCATGTCACGACTTAAACGGGAGGCCACGAAGAACCCTGGACTTACCAGCCAAGAGCTTTTCAGTCGCATTGGGGATCCTACTGGGTCGAAAAGTACTCGGTGTCGGTATCTGAGGGAAATAGCAACAACAGTCAAACCTGTCTCGAAGCCACCGTTGACGAGAAATCACATTCAAAATCGATTGAAATGGGCTGAGGTCAATATGAAGATTGACTTCTCTAAAGTTTTGTTCACAGACGAAACTAGAGCAACACTTGATGGGCCAGATAGATGGTGCAAAGGCTGGCTAATGAACGGACAGAATCACCATAAGCGTTTGAGACGCCAAGAAGGCGGTGGAGGCATAATGATCTGGGATAATATTATTGGAAAAAACATTAGTGGGCCTATGGAGAGTACCAGATGGCGTCAAAATCACTGCTGATGCATACATAAGCGTTTATGAAGGAGCATCTTGAACCGTGGATGAAAAAGGTCATTGTTTTTATGCAAGATAATGCTCCCTCACATGGTGCTCACAAGACTACTGAATATTTGAAACAGTTAGGCTTCGATGGGCCTCGAAAAATGAAGTGGCCAACAAATTCTCCGGATTTGAACCCAATCGAAAATGTTTGAAGCATCATGAAGCGAAGACTGTGCGCCAAGTGACGACAATTCAGGAGCAACGCTTAGTTGTGGGAAGCAATTCTTGACATATCTCGCGGCATTACAGCAGATGACATCCTACATCTAACAAATTTTATGGATCGTCGACTTCTTCAAGTAATTTCAAAACAGGGAAAGTACATTCCCTATTAATTTGTTTATAACTGTGCCTTTATTATATCTGTTATTATTTGTCTGATTATCTTATTTATTAGTAAGATAATTTCAGTGATAGCGCAGGTCAGTGTTGCCAACATTGTGTGAAAATTTTGTGTGAATTGATTGGACGGTTTGTGAAACATTATCAAAAAGTTATATCGATAATAATTTGGCACGCAGTGTATATACAGGGTGCCTTACAAAGATGTACTCAATCTTTAAGTGACATTAAAACCTGTCTTTGTTGACTTTCAAACATGATTAAAAATCAAAATAAGAGATATTAATACTTAACGACTTTCAAAGAAGATTAACAGTTTAAATTAAATATTATTAGGTTGGTGCAAAAATAACGACGTAATAATGTCGTTTTTTGAGGTATTTTAACGTCAAAAAACGACATTATTACGTCGTTATTTTTGCACCAACCTAATAGATGAAATTGAATTCATTTTTAAGCATATTGACACTGACGATGAAGTCGAACAATGAAAACATTTTTGTACATCCTGTATATATGAGAATCATGAATTACACAGGTATGTTAGTTTGTCTACTATAGACAAGATTTGGCTTTAAGCAACTTAATAAAAATGCAACGAAACTACTGGTGTTTATCCCGAAAACTACACAGTTTTGAAAAGTTTAATGATAATTGAATAAGTGTCTGTGCTTACCTTCCCACGGGTAGTAATTTGAAGGAATCTTTCAAAGTTCTTTATCCACAAGTAGGCATCATTCTTAAATAATTGTTGTGGATCCAGAATAGGTCTGAAAGAAAATTCGAACTCAGCAATTTAGTGAAAACAGATTATTAACAAAAAGAACGAATACAAAAGTGTTGCACGTCTGACTGACAGCAAAGTAGAATAGTCAACTCGTCAACGATATTTAACAGTCCGCCACCATGAGGAATATATGTAGCACAAGGCGGAGTTTAACGTGGGCTTCTCCGAGCCCGTAGGCTCGGCCAAAAATATACCCTTTGAACCCGCCTAGACGGGTTCAGGGCCTGTCTACCTCCCCAGACGAAACTTTGCCCTTCGGCAAAGCTTCGCCCGGGTTCCTCTCTGCAAAAGCAAAGAGTTCGGCAGAAGTCATACATGTAGTCAACCGTAGTCAATTCGTCAACTGTAGACCGCTCCCTTGAGAGGCATAATATAGTAATAGGACGAGTCCATTTAGTCCATCAAGGTAGGTCCCATAAAACCCGCCTCCCAAGCCTTTATCTCCGCAGGAGTCTCAATGTCATTTCCTTTTTGGATTGATGACGAGAGAGTCCGTGGACTTCCGCTTTCTTAGATCGTCGCGGTTCTGGAGCTGCTTGGGTTATTTCAATGTCGAAGGTATCGTAAATGGTATCTATATCTTCTTCTTCTTCCTGGGGAGTATTATTGCAGTCATCGAACAGTCATTTCCTGATTTGATTCAGGTGTCTCATGAAAGAAACGAGGGCCTTGGATTATGCGGACCATATTTCCAATCCTCTTTTCTATCGTACTAAGTTCCCAGAAAAATGTGTTATTTTTAAACATCTTGAAGAATACTTTGTCCCCTGGGCTGTATTTTTTCATTGGTACAATAATAATAAATGTTTGACTATTTTCCAATCAGACGTTGAAATGAAACCAACAATGAATGTCATTAATTGAGTAGCGGACCTACATTTTTTGGAAACTGAATTTTGAAAAGGGCCCCTTCACAGCCAGTGCCATAGATTTGAATATCTAACTTCGAAAACATAAACAATGAATAAATTCTAGCCGTTAAACTAACTCATAGAGCTGGGGATCTGGTCGCCACAAGCCCCTAAGAAAATTTTGAAATTTGACCAATTACAGGGGAAATTTGAGGCCATTTGAGATGGGCATTAGAAGGTATTCCAAGGCCAACGTTAAATACTTCAACATTTGACTTACGATTTTATCACTAATATGACATTTATTTTAATAAGACATTGATTTTGTTGAAAAGTTAAATAAGTTGCTTCAGGGTACCCTCTGAAATTAGGGCTTAAACATCATTTGTTTTATAGTAAACCCGGCGCTGAATTGATTTTCTAGTGAGGGACGGCAATTCATTTTGACAATCCAAGCAAATTACAATATGAATCGCTGAAAACGAATATTCGGCATGAACAGAAATTGGGCCACCGGAAAATCTGCCAATTCCGCCAAGTCTGAACTTGATTTTGTTTTTCATCAACTGACTAATAGCATATGGTATGGTTACTTTTAATCAGCGACATACGTTTGCAGAAGAAAGATATTGATGTTGAAAACATTCCTACATCTGCAGCTTTTCGTCACTTTGGATTCTCGCAATAATATTATTTCCTGTCGACAAGCAAATATCCGTTTCCTGAACAGTGAATTAGAAAGAGAAAGCCCATGAACGGAACTCATGCAATGGGCAAATGTATAAAACTTAGTAAATAGAAGTTCTTAATCAGGACACGGGGAAAAATAGCCAGTGATATAGATCGTAATCTGGATTCCTTCATGCATTCTAATTACCAAAAATATCAAAAGTTATACATACTTGTTTAGGGCAGTCATATTCTAAACTATATATAAATACATATGAATATATATATATATATATATACATATATATATATATATATGAAGAAAAATATATGGAAAAAACAAACAAAAATTCTTATATGCAATTATGCTGTTTTAATGTTAATATAATGTCAACGTCGGACGTTTCGGTCTAATAAACCATCGTCAGGACATTTTCATAAAATATAATTAACATTATCAATTCAACATGACAAAGACGATGCACATAAGAACAAGACTCATCCAAACACATAACTGAAAGTTTTATATGATCAGCGTTCCGTTTAAACATGGTCACGTTGTCGTCACGTGGGCGACGCTGTGAAAACGTATTCCTAAAATTTGAGTATTATGAATGAAAAATGAAAAGAATTCTATTTTGATCTAAAATTTATATGTACGCTTGTCGAGCATTAATCTCGCTAGAAAAGGGGAAATACTAAAGAAGCCAGGTCTAGTATTCACCGTGCGTGAGATGGATATTATGCCTGCTTCATAAATCCTCCTAAGATTTTTATTATGAAAATATTTTAAAATCTTCACGGAATCAAAATCGAAATTATGATATGCTTTAGTTGTGTGTACAACTAAGGCATTGTTTAAATTTCCAAGGCGAATATCTCGTTTATGTTCGAAAACACGAGATTTTACGGACCTACATGTTTCACCCACATATTTTAAGTCACAGTTTTTGCGTGAGATTTGGTAGATGCAAGCATCGGATGTAATATGTTGTTTGCTGGTGCTATTTAATAAATTACGGAGAGTTCTAGTAGGTAATATTGTAGTTTTAATTTTTAACGCATTTAAATTATTGGAGATACGTTCGGTCAAATGGTTATTTGGTAGAAAGATGCGACCAAAAGAATTATTATCAGGGGCAGCTGAAAGTGTACCTTTCACTGATGTAGTTGTAGTAGTGGTCTTCGAGGTGTCATTTTGCGCTGATGAGTGAATTTTCAACGCTTTATTTTTAGCTCTCAGTAATAATTGTCTCGGATACGAAAGATTTGAAAAGGTATCCTCAATATATGCGAATTCATCATCTAAATATTTTGCTGAACAGATGCGAAGACCCCTTAAGTAGAATCCAATAATAATACCCCTCTTAGTGTTAGTATCATGGTGAGAGTAAAAGTGTAAATAGTCATTTTTACATGTGAGTTTACGGTATACTTTGAATTCTAATTTATTTTTATTTTTAATGAGTAGTATGTATAAAAAAGGTACAGAATTATTAGACTCAAGTTCATAGGTAAATTCTATAGTAGGTTCTATTTTATTTAATCTATCGGTAATCTCATTTAAATCATGTTTATGTGGGTAGATAAATAAAATGTCATCGATGTATCGGAAGTAATGTGTATCACGTGGAATGACATGTTTAAAAGGTCCAGATTCCAGAAATTCTAGAAATATGCATGCTAGGAATCTTTTACTCTCACCATGATACTAACACTAAAATATTTTCATAATAAAAATCTTAGGAGGATTTATGAAGCAGGCATAATATCCATCTCACGCACGGTGAATACTAGACCTGGCTTCTTTAGTATTTCCACTTTTCTAGCGAGATTAATGCTCGACAAGCGTACATATAAATTTTAGATCAAAATAGAATTATTTTCATTTTTCATTCATAATACTCAAATTTTAGGAATACGTTTTGACAGCGTCGCCCACTTGTCGACAACGTGACCATGTTTAAACGGAACGCTGATCATATAAAACTTTCAGTTATCTGGATAAGTCTTGTTCTTATGTCCATCGTCTTTGTCATGTTGAATTGATAATGTCCTGAAGATGGTTTATTAGACCGAAACGTCCGACGTTGACATTATATTAACATTAAAACAGCATAATTGCATATAAGGATTTTTGTTTGTTTTTTCCGTATATTTTTCTTCATACTGTCGGATCTATATCCATATATCTGCTTACATATATATATATATATATATATATATATATATATATATATATATATATATATATATATAATTACATATAGACATTAGACATGTACTTATTGATTAAATGGCAATAAAAGCAGTGCTTATTGACTTGCAAACAATTTTAATGGTTAGAATTAAGAAATATTAATGTTTATTGACATGCAAAGATCAACGGTTGAAATTAAATAATAAATTAAATTAAATGCATCGATCTGAATGAAAGAAAAAAAAAACAAAAGTTATATGAAGTCAAAAAGTGAGCGCTTTGTGGGAGGGCACCCGATATACCGGGTGTAACAGCGAAATTGTCCAAATTGTCCGATTAAAGTGTTGTATCTTAGAAATGATTAAAGATATCTTACTGGAATTCTCCAAGGTTTTTATAACACTATTGGACTCTATTTTGAACAATAAGAATGTATTTAGCTCTAAGTTGAAATGCTGATCCCTCTTCCAGTTCTGCACTCCTGATCCAGTTTTCCACTCTACTGTTCCCTCGTTTTTAAATTTATTCACCGTTTTCTTGGTGGTTCTTGAATGGACGTTAAAGGTGGAACCCAGAATATGAATGTTGTTATCAATATTGAAGGTCTGAATGGTCTTTCTCCTCTCACCATTGTTCAGTTGGGAAGACATAGTGGGACTGACACAAAACGATTTTAGCCTGTTCTTTTCCTAGCTGAATAACTCAAATGTTTTTCAGTGATTCTTAAAACAAATTGTGTCAAGATGGTTAAAATTTTATGTGAAAACCGGGATTAGTTTAGTGGCTTCTTAGATATTAAAAATTTTGTTGGAGGGACAATTATCCCATGGTGTTACATGATTTGGACAATTTTGCTGTTACACTCGCTGTATATATATATATATATATATATATATATATATATATATATATATATATATATATATATATATATATATCGTTAATAATCGTTAATACATCAAGAGTTGAGCAAGGGAAGCGAAAGCTATATTGATTAACTGAAAGAAGGCCCTACGATGTGAGGTGAGTAACCACTTCACAGTTGATTAGGGTTAGTACTTTGTCAAAGATGTAGAAGTCCAATAGGCCGATAGTTAGAAGGCTCAGAAATTTCACCCTGGTTCTTAAAACAGGAATTTCATGAGAAAAAAAAACAAAACATTTTCATAGTTTCTTGTAAACGACACAGATCAGTTGGCTAGATACCCTGGAAATAAATCGCTGAGTAAAATTTAAGGTACTGCTTCCCTTTCGTGGCACAATGAAAGAGGTATTGCCCCTACCAAAAGGAGCTATTGAACATTTAATGTTTATAGACTCAAATATAAGTTATCAATATTTACCTATTCATCAGGCAAGGTTTACAGACTCAAATATAAGCAACAAATACTTATATATCTCCAAAACAAGTAAATATTTTACAAACGATAAATATTTACCTATCCCTTAAACAAGGAAATTGTTATAAGGTCAAATCTAAATTCAGTCCGTTATTTGCCATGCGTGATATACGCTTAGGTGATCATGTATCTTTCGATACATGAATGACGAGGCAGATTTTTTTTCCCGCAGTACGTTGCCATTTCTTTCTGCAGTAGACCAGTTGCATCAAAGGCTATAGAACCCTGCCTGTCCTGTTATTTACCCATAACTGTGGAGGAAGAAGAGAATTCATATAGTTCCCAAGGGTATTGGTACGTAAGTGAATGTAATGAATTCGAGTGGAATTCGAACTCCGATTCCTCAATTTACGCCACCGTAAATTAATGAAGTTTAGCTATCCTTGAACCAAATAAATGCTTACAAAGTTAAATATCGCTGACCAATATTTACGTATCTCCCAAACATATAAATGCTTACAGATTCAAATAAAAATGGCCACTATTTCCCTATTTCAGAAACAAATGATTACAGACTCAAATATAAACGACAAATATTCACATTGTTCATATCAAGTAATGCTGTATACTCAAATATCAACCAACAGCATTTACGTATCCTCGAAACAAGTAAATTCTTATAATGTGACATGTAAAAAAAATGATTTTGGTAATGAAGAATCGGAGACAATTTTACATTTCGTAAAATTAAGCAATCAGCTAATCCAATTCAATTTAATTGTTGTCAACGCCGCCCGTAGTCGGAACCTTAAAATCATTGTAAACTCCACGACCATTTCATTAGTTACATAGTATGTACTTCCCCAGTGCTACGAACGGTTTTTGAATTCATAGTTGCCTTTCTTCTAGACGTTGACACCAAAAAGCTGAAGAGCCCTACTATTTAATCCATAGCTTTGGGGATATCCATGGATTCATATCTCCCCCAAGATTATTTGCGCGTAAGTGAACGAAATACAGCTGGAATGCGAACTCGGTTGTCTAATTTCTCGTTGCAAGTCGCAGATCCATTAATTCTCGAATTTCCTTAACATCGTCGAAATTATTGCGCTGGGAAATTAAACTCCAATTATTTATACAAACGGACATACATGACGTGAGTAACGAGGGAAGGATTATTTTTCTATTTTTTATTTTTATTTTTATTTTCCTACGTTATTTGGCAGATAAAGAAAGCTTAAGTTTCGGTTCTGGAGAACGATAAAATTGAAAACATATTTACATCTATCAAAAGAGAGAAAAAATATCTCCTAATTCCTTCATATGTAAATATATTGCTTCATTGAACATATCTTTGAAAAATGTATCAGATAAAAAGACACTTTAGACTCTCAAAATCACATAAACCAAAGTACAAGGAAATGGTGAGGCCACGGGACATTTTCTACTCCTTGGGCTTTCACCGAAGTATAACATCTGGATCAGTGTGTTTTGTCAATTTATTTGCCACTTTTTTCCCCTTTCTCTTATCAGGACTTTTCTCTGGTTTTCTTTCTCACTCCGTAGTGTGTTTTCTTTTTTCTTCCGCCTTCTCTTTCTCCAACATTCGTTCTTTTTCTTTTTTTTTTTTTTTTCCATTATACACTTGTCCCGTTTTATTTCGTCTACCCTCGCTTTATTTCTCTCCTTCACATCAAGTTTATTCTCACAATTTTCTGACTTCCTTGTTCACTCGTTTTTTTTTATCCCATTTTCTCTGACTCTTCTATTTTACACTTTCTTTATTTTGCTTTTCGACCCTCATTCATTCTGTCCTCTGCTCTTTTTTCTTCTTTTCACCTTTTTCTACACTATTTCTTCATTTCTCATTCTTTTAAATTCGCAAACCATTTCCCTTCTTTTCATTCATTCGAGTTTTTCTTTTTGACATGTATTCTCCTTTTGCACTTCTTTTCTTCTCATTCTTTCTTTCGTCTTCTTTTACACCCCGTTACCATTTTACAAAGATTTTCAATTTCTCTATATTTTAAATGTTTTTCCTTGGCGATGATTTCCACACTTTTTTTAATTTTCTTCTTCAACATCCGTTCTCAAATTCTCCTCCTTCATATTTTATCATTCTTTAAACTCTTTTTAATTTTCTTCCGTTAGATTTTTTTTTCTTTTATCTCTACTTTTAAATTAATATTCCGTCTTTCTTTCTTCTACGCTCACTCCCCTTTTTCCGTCCTGGGTAAGACGATAAGCTACATCCGCGTCCTGGGTAAGACGATTAACTACAGCGAGGCCTCTGATCAGGAGGTTTTGAGGAGCGTGGAACCACCTCTTAATTGCTGGTGTTCCCAGGTTCACCCTGACCCGGGGTGGTAGCACCTATTAGGGTCCCACCTATGGGTAAATATTTGACCCCCAAACTGGGGTCAAAACACTATGAAAGTGTAAAAATAGGTTTTAACAACAGCAATACATTTTTTTTGTAAAATATTATTACCAGCAATGAATTTTTGAAGAATAAATTTATTATCAGCAATATATTTTTGGGAAAAAAATATTACCAGCAATAAAACTCTTGTCGGCATTATATAACCCATAGAGGTTGATATGCCGTAAAACAAACTAAATCAAATCATTCCCCTTTGCTCCTTCTCCCACCCTAATTTTCCTTTTATACTTCTTTTATACACTTCCTTTTTTGTTTTGCTTCTATCAGTTTTCTTTTTTTTCTTATTCTTCTTTCCTTATTCTATTTTTCTTCTTTTCTATTCTCTTTTTCCCCTTTTCTCTTTTACACTTTGTTTGCCCTTTCTTTTATACTTTTCCTATATACACGTTCCTTCTCTTTTTCACTTTTTTATCTTCATATAGCGTTTTACATGCTTTTTATTTCTTCTCTTTTCCTCCTTCTACACTCATCTTCCTTTTCCACCTCGTTTACACTCATTTTTTTTGTTCTTCGATACTCCTTCTACTTTTCTTCTTCTGCACACATTCTCCGCCTTCTGCACCCATTCTCTCTTTCCTTTTATACGCTCTTTCTTTTTCCGAACCTTTTAGTCTTCCTACATCTTTTAAATTCCTTCTCTTTTTCTCGTTCCATTCCCACTTTTCCTTTCTCATAGACTCTTACCCCTTCTCTTTAGTTTCTTTTCTCTCTTCTTCGAACACTTTCCATTTCTTATTTTTCCTTTTCTAAATTCCCTGTTTCTCTAAGTCTACTATCATTTTTTTTCGTTCTTCCCGCCCTATTTTGTCAGCTTTTTTTCTGCCATATTTAGCCTCCTTATTGTTTTTGTTTTTATTCATTTTCCTTGCCCCCACATCGTTTCCCTCTTCATTCTCTTTTTCCCTCTCTTATTCATATCATTCCCCCCTTTCACTTTCTTCACCATTCTGTTTCTCTTCCTTTGCCACTGATTTTCTTTCCTGCTTTTGCTTATACATTTTCTCTCTGTCTTTTTCTCCTTGTCACGTCCTCTTTCTATAGGAATCTTGATATCTGCATGTGACTGAACTTAGACCATTAATTTGCTTTTCCTTTTTCTGTTATATTCTGTGTCACTACAAGACAGGAACGAACATGGCTTTCCTTGATTTTCCTCTCCGTTACAGCTCTTAATGATGTTTGCCTTTTTTTGCAAAATCTCGTAATCTTTTTTCTGCCAACCATTTACACAAGCTAGTTCGATAGGTTATGCACTGTTTTCCACTGTGTCACTTACGTTCGATATATTTTGCTAATTTCAACTTTTCCACGCCCTCTTTCTACAATATTTCAACTCTTTCTTTCTCATGCTAAGTATATCATTTTTGTTTCCATTTTCTCTAAAATTTCATCATTGCTCACGAGTTCAGTCCATGGTATTCTCAGAATGCTTCCGTAGAACCAGATTGCTGTTGCCTTACAGAAGGTAGCGAGGGAGAGCGAGAAGAAGGAACTAACCATAGACTACAAGAAGACAGAATGCATGGTCATCAATAAAAGGATGAGCCTAAAATGCGATTTGCAGGTTGGGGACACTAAAATCAAACATGTGCGGAAGTTTAAGTATCTGGGAAGTGTTCTGAAGACGGATTGGGATGGCCAAGGATGCATTCCAGAAGCTGAGCAGAGTACTGCGAGACAGGAGGATTTCTTTGCTGAAAAAGAAAAGAGTACTGAGCTCTTACGTGACACCTGTCCCCCTATACGGCAGTGAATATTGGACGGTCTACTCAAAGACGAAAAAGTGACTCGAAGCAGCGGAGATGTGGTTCTACTGAAGGATGCTGAGGATATCATGGGCCGAGCGTGTGAGCAACGATGAGATCTTAAAGAGGATGGAAACAAAAGGAAACATACTTAACATCAGGAAGAGACAGCTGAGGTTTCTGGGACACATAATAATAAAAGAGGGCCTGGAGAATCTGATACTCACAGGTCGAATAGAGGAGGGAAAAAGACAAGAAAAAACAACACAGGGCATACCTGGCGGGCTTAAGCAAGAACGTTGTCGTGGAGAATTGGCAGAGGCACGAAACTTATTGAGAGCTACGAGGGATAAGGAGAAATGGAGAGCCATGATCGTTTACGTCCTGAAGGGACACGGCGCATAAAATGAAGATATTACATAACAATTCAATACTTTCTTTTGTTTCTAATGGAATTTTCTTGTTTCTTAATAATTCGCCATCTCAGTGCTTCTTCGGATTTCGGTGCTATATTTTCCTCCCTCTGTTTTGAGATATTTAAATTTTTACACCTGTTTGATTTGGGTATCCTGTTTGTAATTTGTATGTTGGACTTTGTATGTTTCTTTTGCTGAAAACCGTATATTGTCTTCTTACAATTGATGTTTCATCTTTTCTTTACTCGATTCTATAGGAGTTCCTGTAGTTTTTTTTCTGGGTTTGCTATCAACACTGTTATCTGTATATCAAATGTTGTTAAGATTGTAACAGCCAATAATGAATTCTGGTAGGCCTTATAATTCACTCAGAATTGCTTCACTGTAACGGTTGAATAAGTCCAGTGAGAAGACGCATCCTTGTCTTACGCCTCTTTATATTTCTGTGTATTTTTTAATTCATTTTCCAAACTCCTGCATGCGGTTTGCTCGTAGTATACGTTCTGGGTTAGTCTAATATATCAAAATAAATCCAGGGAACCTAAAAGCTGTAACAATTCTCTGAAATCTACCTTGTCAAAACCTTTTGCATAATCTATAAAACATAGGTATAAACCCCTTTTTATTTGTATTGCTCTTTCTGATATGTGTTTGAATATAAAAATTGCATTCCTTGTTCCAGTGCCTTTAACGAAGCCAAACTGTTCTCGTATTTCTGGTCTAATTCTGCTGCATGCTCTATGGATCAGAATTCGGATTATAATTTTTATTATGTGACCCATTAGGCTGATAGAATTCGCAATGCTCTTTTTGCTCGAATTAATTTCGCCTTTTTGTATTCCCTCTTACGATCTCTCTTTCTCTCCCTTCCCTTTCATTTGCATTCTTTTTCTTTCACGCAAATTTTATTATTACTATTTATTTAGGAACTGACGAACTATTTCTAATATGATATCGCTTTTTTCTATAAGTCGATCACGATAAATGTTATCATTAAGTCACACAAATGACTGTTTGTTTGACAAGATGTTTCTATTTTATTCCAGTTACCACATTCATTTAATTGTAAAACCAGCAATATTAATATCAGATACTTTTCTACGTATCCGCTTGAAAGAACACATTTTTTAAAATATTAAAAGACGATTTAATTTTAAGTGAATTAATAACAACTAGAAAGGATGAATTAAAGTATCGTCAATTAAATTCGTAAAGAACATACTTCGAAGGCATTATGATAAATATTTTACTATCTATCGGCAGACGTCAAACACTCTTTATTATATCAGCAGCATATAAAATCCATACTTAAAGTATCTATGATATGTTTACTTGCTAGCACACTCAGTGTAACTTTTTTGTTTTTTTTCAATCTCGCACAAAACATCCCCAAATGAACATAATGACAAACATCAAATATGGATAAAATTGCCTGCTAGGCGCGCGCATGCATACACACAAACACACACGCAAAAGCAAAAATACGAATCCTTCTTAGATTAGACACGTACACATAGGAATTATACACATGAACGCTGCTTGTCAAGACAGATGAACGTGAAGTCTGCTTAACCAATGAAAAACAAACGACACTATAATTATAGATACTAGATTTTTTTCTCCATATTTCATTCTGTGATGAAGCTTTAATAAAAGAGAAACATGTTAGAATAATAAAAGCTTCCTTTTTGTTATTTATCCTATCATTCTGCCGGTTTCCAATCCATATTTAACACGCATGAACAAACACACACACACACACACACACACACACATATATATATATATATATATATATATATATAAACACACACACACACACACATACACATATACATACATACATACATATGTGGCGTAATGGATAGCAGCTTGGATTGAGGAATCGGAGAGCCGAATTCAAATTCCAGTGGATTACAGGTACATTCAATTACGTGCTAATACACGTGGGAAAGGTGTGAATCCTCTTCTTCTCTATCGGTAAATATAGCTTTGGATGGCAACTGGTCTAGGAGAAGGAGAACTCTGAATTCAAAACTTGCGGAGGGTCATTTGGGGACCTTGTGGCACGTAGTGCAACAGGTCTCTGTATTCGGCCCTTCAAAAAGTGTGGATGGTCCTGCACGAAACCTTCACTGCTATAATCAAATCTCATGTGCTGTTTTCGGGCTGACGGTTTCGTAGGAACTGATCTGCTTGACCCTCATACGTCGAACTCGACGGGAGAGTCGAATAATATATATATATATATATATATATATATATATATATATATATATATATATATATATATATTAAAGCAACTTTTGGGCAGACACTTTTCATCTTTTTCTAAAATTATATATATATATATATATATATATAGAGAGAGAGAGAGAGGGAGGGGGAAAGAGACAGGAAGTGAGAGCAAGAGAATTATTTATAGCCTTGTACATTTGCACTCACATACACAAGCACATAATATATAGTGTTTATGATTGTAAAAAAAAATGATAAATGATACACACTTTCATAAAACGGAATAAAACGATTCAGATTAATGAATGAGCGTACAAAAGTTCATTCTGCCAAATTTACGACTTGTCAGCTCCATTGTATCCTGTGATGAACTCCCAAAGGTCTTTCTTAACATATTTGATAGCTATTTTAAGTAGCTTCTCGACTTTATTGCCTCCTTTTTAATGATTTTTTTTTGTTCCGTAAACTCTTCTAACTTCCTATGAATGCCTTTTATTTTATGAAGTGCTTTCATGCTTCTTGACATAAACAACCTTATAGATATGGCACATATATTAATTTTATCTCTACCAGCAGACACACACACTATACACACTGTATAAGGGCTCTTTTGTGTTCATAGAAACCTTATACACAACAATTTATCAAATGCATTAGTTATACATAGAAATAAACCCAACCACATCTTTGACCTAGAAAAGCCACACATATTAAAAAGAAAGTAACTTAATTTGAAAGAAAATTCTTGAAAGTGCCGCTATCGAAACTTATCAGAATATAAATCTGCGCCCTGGATTCTTTCCAATATCCCCTTTCCTGAAAGAATGACTTCTTTCTCAAGCCTCGATATATGGCCACAAAAATGCTAAAAAATGAAAAGTAAATGGTTAAATCCATAAACTCATTTTATACAAAATATATAACACATAAATCCATCACAATCCAAAATGATTTAAATACTAATTTCCATATATATATATATGTACATATATATATATATATATATATATATATATATATATATATATATATATATATATATATGCGGTATGAGAAGCCTTCAATGTCACTGATAGAGCTAACATATGTATTGATTTGAGTTTGGGAGGCTGAGTTTCGATAGCAAACTCACATCAATACAACTATGTACATACATACATACACACACATATATATATATATATATATATATATATATATATATATATATATATATATTATAATAAAGAGAAAGAACCGGTGTTTTTATTAATATTTAACTTTTTACAAAACAGTGCTCAATGCAAATCTACAGAGCATAAATTTCAAAATTCGCTTGGAAATGAAACAGGACTAGGGACTTTAATTTTATTTTATAATAGAATTTGATGTTTTTAGCTTCTGGTTTTGAAACATGGTAATTCCTGTGTAGCGATGGAACCATATTTTTAAATGTATAATATATATATATATATATATATATATATATGTGTGTGTGTGTGTGGGTTTCGTTAAACTGACAAGGGACTGCAATTAAGATTTTATTTAATTTTTCTTGTGTTCATACAAGTGATGTCTTTTCTGGACACAAAGTGTGTAAAAACTGTCCCGCATTTCCGAGCGCTTTTATTTTTGCTTTTAAAATTTAACTGAATGTATGGGCTTTGTGTATATATCTAGGGTTATAGGGATTATTTATTTTCCAAACACGGTCAGCATATTGTAGCCATGTTCATAGTTAATGTTATTAAGTGTTGGCTTCCACTTTTTTTATTATTAGGGCTCCCATTATTTTTAATTATTTTTACATATGGATAGGGCTATTGTGCTTGTATTTTCTACTAGTATGTTTCGGATGGAGCCTGGTAGGTTTGTCCTCGATAATGTTTAAAAGTATCGCCGAAAGTGCTCGAGAATACAGGAGATTTAAATAGTTTTTACACACTTTGTGTCCATAAAAGAAAACACTAGTATAAACACAAGAAAAATTAAATAAAATGGTGCAGCACCTTGTCATTCCGTCATTCGTCTTTAACGGAAATGCTGTTTAACTACACAATACATATATACATACATATATATATATATATATATATATATATATATATATATATATATATATATATATATATATATACATACACTCACACAGGAGGTATGATGGATAATTAGTCGTCATTCTATATTTTTTTAATTTCGCGCATGCGCGTTGTTTATTTTTGGTTTTGTCGACTTCTCACTAAAGTAGGGCCAACTGGACGCCGTTTGTGAGAAAAAGAGCACCATGACGCAATTCACTGCTGTACTGCAAGGTATTTGCAATGGAAGCACCATTACGGACATTTCAGAGTGTTTGAGTGTCAATCTGAGGATCATTCAGAGGATTCTGAAAGAGTTGGATGAGTCTAATGCTGATTTCGAAGGTTATTTGAGTGAACACTATTGATAGAGACGTGATGACTTCATTCATCCTCCCACAGATGCTCTGACTCAACTAAAAGCCTGCATCAAGTGCCCTGAGGAGGTAGACATGCACTAGGTCAAGATAGCGGCTGCTGAAATAGCATATGCTTGTTAACAGGGCACTGTACAATGACACACATGAAGCAGAACAAAAATCATGGCGGTCAGACAATTTCTGCGACGCTTGTATCTGGTCACATAACTCCCCAGACACCAACCACCTTGATTATTATGTGTGGGGCGCAGTTGAGCGAGAGACCAATAAAATTCCTTCTAACACCAAAGATGAACTGAAAACAAGGATTATGGCAGCATTCGCCAATTTGGTGAATGCTGAAACAAGGAAATCGTGCAGAAGAAATGCAGAAGTCGTCTCTGGAGGCAGTGATTAAAGCCAATGGCGATTTTATTGAATAACAATAAACAAACATGACTTCTGCTGGTGATAATGTTGATGGTGTAGTATTATTTGGCATTATTCTATATACCTGTAGGAATTGCTGTAATGCTTTCTCCGTAGACACATCGTACGCTTTTCGTAACGCTCTTTTGAGAGTATCCACGAATATACATAGCTTCGCATCAGCGACTTCATTCTATTTTTGCCCGGGTGTCCCCTGTGGAAATCTTTTAGGATCCACTTTTGTAATGTTTTGGGGATTACAACCCTTTCGTTGTAAAGTAGCACATTATCGCATAGATAAAAGCTGTCCGAAATTTGCTCATTTTTTCTGCTATTTTTGCTTTTGTTTCTTTAATAAATTCGTCATTTTTGGCTTTATTTTTATGTCTTGTAATGTGACTGGGAGGTTTCTGATTGTACAACATAGTACTGTCCTTATGTCTTCTTCATTTCTTAGGGCTGCGATTACCGTATCTTCCAATGGCTCTGTCTTTGTTGTTATATATCTCGACAGGCCATCCGCGTGCCCGATTCTTTTCGTTGGTAAATATACGAATCTGAAATTGTAGTTCAGAAGAATCGTTCCCCATCTAAGTAGCCTATTTGCAGTGTAAACCGGTAGACCTTTTTTTAACCAAAAATTTTTATTAACGGTTTGTGATCCGTCTGCAGAGTAAAATGTCTACCATAGACGTACCTATGGAATCTTGTTACTGCGAAGATGATTGCTAGAGCTTCCTTCTCTATTTGTGAATAATTTTTCTCCGCTGGTAGTAGGGTTCGAGAAGCATGTGCGATAGGTTTTATTGCCCCATCTGGCATTTTATGTAATATTCGCTCCGACTCCGTACGCGCTCGTGTCACTTGCTACAATAATTTCTAGTTTAGGATCATAGTGTGCCAAAAATAAATCCGATGTTAGTGTCTTGATTATTTTTTCAAATGATTCCTTGCATTGATCTGTCCACTGCCAAACTTTTTCTTTCTTTAGCAGTTCGTTCAGTGGTGCACGAAGTTTATGCATTTGAGGTATGAATTCCTGGTAGTAATTCACTAATCCAAGAAAACTTTGTAGTTCTGTAATATTCTTAGGAACTGGCATTTTTTTTTATTGCTGTAGACCTTTCAGGGTCTGGTCGTCTACCTTCTTGATCTATGATATGGCCAAGGTAATTAATTTCCTTCATGAAAAATTCACACTTATTTTCTTTTACTTTGAATCCATAGCTTTGAATTCTCTTAAAAACTTCTTGTACATGTTGCCAGTGTTGTTCAACGCTTTCGCTATTAATCAATACGTCATCCAGATATGCAGTCTTTGGTATATGCAGTCTTTGGTATCTGTACAATCCCTTGTGTGTATTTATGCATAGAAGTTTTGAACTTTCTTC
Source organism: Acanthosepion lycidas (assembly GCA_963932145.1). Taxonomy (NCBI): domain Eukaryota; kingdom Metazoa; phylum Mollusca; class Cephalopoda; order Sepiida; family Sepiidae; genus Acanthosepion; species Acanthosepion lycidas. The sequence goes on along the minus strand of OZ010577.1, from coordinate 34,183,400 downwards.
ATCGACTGGAATTTGCAGGTACGCCTCACTTAAATCAATTTTTGAAAAATATTTTCCGCCATTTAATTTAGTGAATACTTCTTCTGGACTGGGTAGCGGATAGTGGTAGTCCTTCATTGCTGCGTTCAAACCTGTAGAAAATCAGCACAAACTCGAATTTCTCCTGATTTCTTTTTGACGTAGACCGTCGATGCGGCCCATTTGCTGTATTCTACTTTTTTCAATATGCCCGTATTTTCGAGTCTAGTTAATTCTTGGTCAATTTTTTTCTATTGACGCAAACGGTACGTTCCTTTTTTTCTTGAAAACAGGTTGAACGTTTTCATTATTTCTATATTAGCTGCCATTTTCTTACATCTTCCGAGACCTGCTGAAAATACTTCGAAAAAACTCGTTTTTAGTTTTCCTTTTAATTTGTCTGCCTCGGTTGATAAGCTTTTTATATTTTGACAGTACCTACGAATAGGTAAATCCCACAATTCGAATTTTCGCATCCAGTCTGTTCCGAAAAGGTTTTCGGTATTTCTTAAGACGTACATTTTTAGTTTTTTCGTCATTCCATTAAATGCTACGTTTGTAATTACTTCACCCTCGAATTTTATCTTTCTCCCCGTAACTGATCTAGCAATTTTATCCATTTTTAACATGACAGGTTTGTTCAGTTTTCTCCATGTTTGTAGGTTTATGATAGTTACGTCTGAGCCAGAATCCAGCTGTAACCTAACTTTTATTTTTTGCATTTCAATTTGTACATATTTTCTTATATTACTCTCATCTGCTTGATCAGTCCTGGTAATTCTTATTCTGCAATGAGAACTTTTGTGACCAATTTTTTTACATGATAGACAACTTTTAAAATGATATGTACAGACTTTAACCCAATGCCAAGACCAACAACGATAGCATGAACTGGGTGGTAGTTTTTTTTTATGTTGATTATAATTAGAAAATTTTGTTTTACCTGTTCTTGAGGCAGAAAAATCGGTTCGGTTTTTTTGTGAGGAGGGAAAATTTGTTTGCCTTTGTACTTTGCGTACGTGTGCTATGCCAGCTTGTTCTGTCTTTTGAGTCTTTCTTCACACTGGTGCATCTCTGTCAGTCTTCGGCTAGTTTTTGAAGTGTCAGATCTTGTTCACTCTGCAATTTAGTAAGTATTCTGCGTCTCATTTCCGCGTCTTTGGTTCAAACCAGGCCTTGGACGTAAATTAAGCATTTGAAATTGTCCGCGCTGAGTTCCGATAATCTGAAGTCGTTACAATATTTGTTAACAATGGATGCGAAAGTTATGTAATCTTCGCTGTCCTTTTTTGTAAGGTTCAAGCATTTCCATCTTTTATGGAATAGTGAAGTATTATGGTTGAAAAGTTCCGTTAACTGTTTTATGGGTTCTTTGAACGTTAACTCGCTTGTTTTTCTGGGAAGAATATAATCTACGAATTTGGTATATTCGCCTGTGCCTAATTTTCTTAGTAATAGGCGTACTTTACGTGCTTCTGTCCAATCCTTGCAATCTAAATCATATAGATCGTACCTTCAGAAGTAATTTGAAAAAGTTTTATCTTCGTCGGGTGCGTACTTGAAATCTTCGATATTACTCCAAATAGCGTCTTGTGAGAGAACTGTTTCGTTCTCGGATTTTTGCTCTTTATTTGTCATTGCACGTAACAATAATTCTTGCAATTCCAGATGTTTCTGTTCGTACCTTTGTTGCTGTTCAAATTCGATTTTGATAAGTTCCATAATGGTTGACTTAAAATCTTCCATGTTAACGTATATTTTATTTATTTATTTATTTTTTGGAATAAGTTTCGTATTACCCTTTTAGGGTTTCCTCGTCGCCACTTGTTATGCGCGACGGATAGCGAAAGAAAAGTTATGTCCTCCGCGTAGATAGTTGGTTACTTCGTCGCCACTTGTTATGCTGTAGCGAACAATTTTTTTTTTCACCGAATGAATTCGAATCTTCGTCGCCACTTGTTATGGTCCGGTTCCTTGTACCACGGTGATAGTCCAAGGTAGAACCAATAAAGAAGAACTCGAACACAGGTATGGAATAACACAGATATATTACAAACAGTAATATATAAAGAGAAGTAGAAGTGTTAGTATGAACAATCAGGTTTAGTAGAGAGAACAATGTAGTCTCGACCAGTATCAAAATTCCAATGTCTTGCAGTAATGGTCTGAACGCGACTCTGTTTCGGACTGCCTCTGACTCGACTCTTGACTCCACTTGAACTACTGACTCCTCTCGAACGACTGACGATATTCAGTCACCCCCCCCCAACGAGGGCGTCATGTGGCACAAGGCCTTTTTAACGTGGGATCTCCGAGCCCGTGGGCTCGGCCAAAAAATAGTACATTGAACCCGCGTAAACGGGTTCAGGGCCGGTCTACCTCCCCGAAGGAGACTCCGCCCTTCGGCGTAGCCTCCTTCGGGTTCCTCCCGTCCGTAGGAAGAGAGTACAACCGAACAGTTGTTCAAGTCAAAACTTGAGCGACTGACGATATTCAGTCAACCCCCCACGAGGGTGTCATGTGGCACAAGGCCTTTTTTACGTGGGCATTCCGAGCCCGTGGGCTTGGACAAAAATATGCCCATTTAACCAGTATAAACGGGTTCAGGGCCGGTCTACCTCCCCGAAGGAGACTCCGCCCTTCGGCGTAGCCTCCTTCGGGTTCCTCCCGTCCGTAGGATGAGAGTACAACCGTGCAGTCGCTCAAAAGTTGAGCGACTGACGATATTCAGTCACCCCCCCACGAGGGTGTCATGTGGCACAAGGCCTTTTTAACGTGGGTGTTCCGAGCCCGTAGGCTCGGCCAAAAAATAGCCCATTCAAACCCGCATAAACGGGTTCAGGGCTGGTCTACCTCCCCGAAGGAGACTCCGCCCTTCGGCGTAGCCTTCTTCGGGTTCCTCCCGTCCGTAGGAAGAGAGTACAACCGTGCAGTCGTTCAAAAGTTGAGCGACTGACTCCTTGCCTACTCCTGAGGCGCAGTATTTATTAAGTATGGAATAGTCCATTATTATTATTATTATGGGTAAGATCCCATAATATATATATATATATATATAAAAACATGAGCTAATCACATTTGCTTATTAGACATTGAATTTTATCACCTCATGTTTATAAACTTGCCTGAGTTTTACGTTTACTTGATAAATATTCATGAACATTCTTATCATGAACAAAGATTTTGAAAAACGAATAATATTTTTGCTCTTGTATATAAATATTTGTCACAAATTAAAGTCCTTATATTTGCATTAATAAAGTTCCTTAGATGACGAAACGCGTCGACTAAGGTAAGTTTTCCTTTTGTCTTTAGTCATATATATATATATATATATATATATATATATATTACTTCGAACGTTATTTTAGTGGAGAACTGTATTTGAAATAGACGCCATGTTGGGATTTAATTTTATTTTAAACAGCGTGTATTACATCTGTCAGGAAATACTTGTGATGCTCTCTGTAGCCAAGCGACCTAAAAATTATCGGATCAAATCGTAAAGGGAGACGCTGGTTCGAATCCTGTCGCGGAGAACATTTTCTTTTTATAAGTTTTCTTGAGGGCGCAGGCCGATAAACGTAATACACGCAGGTTTAAAATTAAAAAAGTGTATTTATTAATTTATTAAATTAATTTCACTTCAATATAGATGACATTAGGACACCCAGTGAAGTTCTAATTGAAGACAATAATAACTGTCTTCATGACTATCTTAGTACTCACATATTAATGGGTTCAATGCAATTATTTTAGATCTTCGAACAATTCTTAACACACACCGTCATATTTCGTCACTTACTAGTAACTTGCTACTTCAGCGGCTGCGTAAGAAAATGAGACATCCCTCGCAAAGAGAGAAAAAAAGTAAGTAAATTTGCTTTAATCTTGTTCACAATTCATCAAATTAGCAACGCGGCTACAGGGACGTCACACCCCAGCAGGATTCTATTGATTCATTTTAGGGAATACATATTTTCACGTTCCGTTATTCTTGAAAGCCCATATTTGTAACCGAAACTTACACAAAGCAATTTCTTAAGAATTAAAGGATTTATTTTTAATCCGACATTTTTATTTTTTTAAAAGTTATTTTTATTGGATGGCCATCTTTGAAATAGATGCATTATCTTTTTCTTTTTTTTTTTTTTTTTTTTTTTTAATATACTCTTGGCCTGTGTTCACGTGAAAATTAATAAAGACAATGTGCTCTTCAACATTTTACGGTAGATCATGAAGATAGATAGATAAATAGATAGATATATAGATAGATAGATAAAAAGATAGATAGATAGATAGATAGATAGATAATAAACAGGCCGAGATAGACATATAGATAAAAGGCTAAGATAGCTAGCTAGCTAGATAGATAGATATTAACGAATTGAGATAGATAGATAGATAGATAATAAACAGGCCGAGATATAGAGAGAGATAAAAGACTGAGATAGAGAGATAGATGAAAGACTGAGATAGCTAGTTAGCTAACTATCTATCTAAATAGATAGATATTAACAATAGATATATAATAATTAATTAATTATAGATAGATAGATAGATAAACAGGTCAAACTAGATAGATAGGTAAAAGGCTGAGATAGCTATCTTTCTATCTATCTATCTATCTAGCTAGCTAGATAGATAGATAATTAACAAACTGTGATAGATAGATTGATAATAAACAGGCGAAGAAAGAGAGATAGATATTTCAGATGGGTGACTCGAGCTCCTACAGTTTGGAAGAGAGGGTTATAGTGACAATACTTTCGGACCACCCTGTATATTAAAAAATACTTTGTCAGCCTCTTTATTGCGCATGTGTTGTCGCATCAATGTAAAAATTGCAGTCTGAGGAAATGCTAAACAACAAAGCTCGTCACACGGAATTTTTTACACTAGATAGATAGATAGATAGATAGATAGATAGATAGATAGATAGATAAACAGGCCAAAATAGATAGATAGATAAAAGGCTGAGATAGATAGATAGACAATTAACAAACTTAGATAGATAGATAGATAGATAGATAGATAGATAGATGGATGGATAGATAGATAAACAGGCCAAAATAGATAGATAGATAAAAGGCTGAGATAGCTTTCTCTCTAGCTAGCTTGCTAGATAGATAGATAGACAATTAACAAACTGAGATAGATAGATAGATAGATAGATAGATAACTGACAGACTGAAAAAGAAAGAAGAAATGAAAGAAAGAGGAAAAGAAAGTACGAAAAACTTCACACTTCTCCCCTTGTGAATTGTATGTTATTTATTTTATGTTCAAATGTTATTCACATATAATATTTAAAAGGAAAATATGTTTTCTAATTCCCGAAAGCTAACGGAATTGGTACATAAAATTTATAATTGTCGCCACTTATCTACTCTTGAGCTATAAACTATGTTGGGCTATAAACAGTGTTATCTGCTCCGATGACAGATGAGTTAACTTCAGCCTCGTGGGTGATCATTTTAATATACCACACAGTTGTTTAAAACAAGATAAGAGTAATAACATTTTGTTACAACTTAAAGGAAAATTAAAAGAAATTTTCACATCAGTTCAACCATGAGTCAATGAGAAGTCAGAAAAATAAAACAGATATCTGTGTGTTCTTGGTCTCACGTTTTCCACTGATCTGATGTGGAACAACTACATTGAATCAATGGCTTCATCTACAGCAAGGAAAATTGGTTCTCTGTGTCGCGCCAGAAATCGCCTGATTCCATCCTTTTGCTAATCTACTATTTGTCCTTGCATTGAATATGACCGCCATATATGGTCTAGTGTCCCCGCTGGTCATCTCAAGATCCTCGACAAAATATAAAGACGGATATGCAATGTGATAGGTCCTGACTTGGCATCTCGACTCCAGTCAATTTCTCAGAGACGCGATTTGGTTTCCCTGTCTTTTCTACAAATATTTTCATGGCAACTGCTCTGACGAGCTATTTTCACTGGTACCCCAACTACATGAATTTAAGCGCGCTACTAAGTTGGCATCTCGGTCCCACCCTTTCACTGTCGAAACAGTTAAATGTAACCGCCTCTTCTACTCCAAAAGCTTCTTCTCTCGCACTCCCCGACAGTGGAACCCTCCTCATCTTACTTGTTTCCCTGCTGGCTATAATATTCAAATATTCAAATGTAATGTCAATCGACATCTCCTGCTGCCTTGATCTTGATCCCCGTCATTCTCTTTATCCTTTCCTCAAACACCCATCTTTATTCTTACCTTCATGATCTGCAACACCTTGCGTTCTAGTGGCACTCCCACATTGTTTGGGGTGAAATGCTTTAAAAAAAGATATCTTAATGGTACTTATTAACGTAATGTTCCAGGCCAATAATTGGAAACGACAAAGCTGACTCAGCTCGTAAACTTCTCGAAAATATAGAAATTGACCGGAACTTTATGATCACTTACAAAGAACTGAAAAGCCAAATAAAGAGTTTTATAAAAAACAAAATGGCAACAACGTTAGAGTAACAGTGCATCGAATAAATTGCTGCAAATCAAAACCATACCTGCAGAATGGAAGCCAAGATATCAAAAGGAAAAAATAATAATCTTGGTCCGCTTGCGTATTGGTCAAACGATAATTATCCTCTCTTACTTACTGAAAGAGGAATAACAACGAATATGCCTACCATTTCAAACTCCGTGCGCTATAAAACATATTTTGACTGAGTGTACAGCTCTTGCTCCCTTTAGGAAAACATACTTCAATATAAACAAAATAAAGGAACTCTTTGAAAGAGCAAGGATGAACGACATAATATAATTTCTCAAAAGAGTATGTTTATACCAAAAATTATAAACCTAACAGCTAAGAAAAGTGGTATCGAAACCAACCAAAGTAGTTGATACCATTGTTATGTATAATGAAGAGTGGCTTCCCATTGTTTTGTTATTATCTTCTTTGAGAGAGCTATTTCTGTTTACTGGGACTATAAAAAGACACTATATGCAAACCTTATATTCTTAGTGGAAAAAAGCTTTCTTAAATTCTACAGCTGTGGCACTTTTGTCATTACAACCATATGAGTGCGGTAAAAAAAATCAATAACGAAAAAAATAGCTGATGACATATGATTGCAATAAAAAGAAAACAATATTTAGTTGATGAAATATCACTGAGTACAAAAATACAATTTAAATCTTATGTACTTTAAGTCTGTATCGGCTTTAAATGAACTCATGAGAAATTGATAAGTCGTAAGGCAAAACAATCAACCAAACAGAGAAATAATTTGTATAATTAACATTGCGTATTTAGGTTAAATTCCTCCACCCCTGAATTAAGAGCGAAATCGACAACAACGAAATATTGGTATTCGAGCGAGCCAGTTTTTAGATTTATGGAGATGATTATATAGTATAAATGATAAAAGAAATAACAATAATAATAATAATAATAATAATAATAATACCTGTTACAATTCTATGGGACTACACAATTCACACTGACAGAACAATCAAGGCCAACCGACCAGATATTGTTATTAAAGACCACAAACAAAAACGGTGCCTCCTTATTGATATGGCAGTCCCTGCTGACTGCAATGTATCTTTGAAGATATTCAAAAAGCTGTCAAAATACAAGGACCTTGAAATAGAGGTTTCGAAAATGTGGCATATGGGAACATCAACAATCCCTGTTGTAGTTGGAGCCCTAGGACTGGTTGGAAAAGATTGCAGTAGACTAATTGCAGGGATTCCTGGAAGCCCATGCCTCAAGGAGATACAAAAAATTGTTCTGACAAGTACAGCCCACACTTTACGAAGGGCTCTATCTATGTAATTTTTTTTTTTTTTTTTGTCAGTGGAAAGTGTCATGATGCCATTTCTAACCTTAGGTCCCTGGGTGGGACCCGGAAAGAAATGTGTAAACGCCAGAAAGCAAAGAAAATAAAAATAATAATAATAATAATAATAATAATCACTTACTCTATATGGATGATCTCAAACTCTTTGCCAAAGACGAAAATGATTTGAAGGGCCTCCTCAGTATTGTAAAATACTTCAGTGATGACATAGGTATGTGCTTCGGATTAGATAAATGTGTAAAAGTAACATTCAAGAAAGGTAGAATTACAGAAACACCGTTAATAGATTTAGATTTTGTTACAAAGATTAGGGAACTGGAGCAGGATGAAGCTTATAAGTACCTAGGAATTAGCGAAGGAGATGGCATACAACACCCCCAAATGAAGGAGAAGGTAAGAAAGGAGTACTACAGGCGTATACGTCTGGTACTAAATACCGAGATAAACTCAAAAAACAGAATATCAGTCATAAACACCTTGGCTGTCCCTGTAGTGCAATACAGCTTTAATGTCCTTAACTGGACCATAGCTGAAATTAAGTGAATGGACGCCAAAACGAGAAAGCTTCTCACTTGCTACCGCATGCATCAACCCAAAGCTGATGTTGATCGTCTGTATGTGCCCAGATCCGAAGGAGCCAGAGGATTAGTTCAACTAGAACTGTCCTACAAAACTACAACAATTGACCTCCAAAGATACTTGGAATCTACAGAAGACTGGGTGATGGTATGCGTCAAGGAACATGAAAGTAGTAAGCGTCTTTACTCCGTAATGAAAGAAGCCAACAAATTCAAAATGGAGCTTTAAATGGGCGCAGAAAAACAAGTACAGCACAATGCACTAGCTGAAGATGCAACCGACCAGATACAGAAACAATGACAAGATAAACCGCTTCATGACCAATACTCTGCCCGTACCAAACAAGCTGATGTACACAAAACCCGTACACATCAGTGGCTACGTAGTGCAGGGTTGAAAGCGGAAACTGAAGGCTTTTATCATTGCTGCACAGGACCAGTGCTTGTTAACTAGGAATTGCGTTAGCCCAAAATGCAGATTCTGGGATAAATATCTAGAAACAATTGATCATCTTGTATCAGGTTGCACGATATTGGCACCCACTGTGTATAAAACCCGGCATGACAGATTTGGCCAATATCTGCACTGGAAAATCTGCAACTTCTACGGGAAGGAAACTAAAAGAAACTAGTATGAACACCACCCAGACCCAGTCACAGAGATAAGAGCTGTTACAATTCTATGGGACTACACAATACACACTGACAGAACAATCAAAGTCAATCGCCCAGACAGTCTTATTAGAGACAACAACCAAAAAAAGTGCCTCCATATTGATATGGCAGTCCCTGCAGACTTCAATGTATCTTTGAAGATATTCAAAAAGCTGTCAAAATACAAGGACCTTGAAATAGAAATCTCAAAAATGTGGCACAAGGGAACATCAACAATCCCTTTTGTAGTTGGAGTCATAGGATTAGTTGGAAAAGACTCCAGTACACTAACTGAAGGGATTCCTGGAAGCCCATGCCTCAAAGAGATACAAAAACTTTCTAAAAAAATACAGCCCACACTTTACGAAGGGCTTTATCTATGTATTTTTTTTGTCAGTGTAAAGTGTCATGATGCCATTTCTAACCTTAGGTCCCTGGGCGGGACCCGGAAAGAAATGTGTACACGCCAGAAGTCAAAGGAAATAATAATAATAATAATAATAATAATAATAATAATAATAATAATAATAATATGACAACTGAGACTGTACCAATAGTAATCGGAGTTCTGGACCTCGTGACAAATTTTAATAACACTGTACCAGGTAACAGAAACATACAAGTTGCCCAGAAGATCGCCCTACTAAGAACGTCCCACAAACTAAGAAAAGTGCTCTAAATTAAAAGACAATTCTCCTATAGGTCCTAAGGACCATAGTTTCGACCCGGCTCCACAAGATACAAAGCAAGAGATATAACATACAGAAACGATAATAATAATAATAATAATAATAATAATAATAATAATAATACTTGGTTGCATTGAGCTGTCACAAAAAGAGTGCCGAAAACTCCATGAGAAAGTAGCCCTCGGAATACATTGTGACTTATGCAGGAAATGTGAGAAATGGTAAGAATATTCCTCATTGTTTGTAGTCGAGGATAAGCAAGAGAAATGGATGTGGGAAACGACCATCTTATGTCATCGACATGCGCTTAGAGAGCAATCTTCCTGATATCATATTTGTGCACAAGAGTAATGATGAATAGATCCTGATAGACGTTACAGTACCTTGAGATAAGAGCATCGTGAAGGCGTAGTAGTGTAAATCAGAGTCATGTATCAAGCAGCAGCTCAGTGTTGTATCTTCTGTGACTGGTGCACTCGGATCTATTTACAGGAAACGTTCGGCTTCGCAGATAACAGAAATATTATTAAGGAGCGAAAATAGTGGAAGAGGGATCAGGAAGACATTTTGATAATGATTGGCGATGCATTTAAATTTTTGAAGATCAAAGTGGGCTGGAAAGCATGGAGCCGGAAGAATCTTCCTATAAGCGAGACGTGCGAGAAAAGAAACTGTCAGCATAGAGCTTACGGTTATATCTCGCCAGTTCAACTGTAAATTGGTGAGACTTTTTTGCCAATCTAGTACTGCGCTCAAATTCCTAAAGTCTGGATAAGATAGCGAAAATCTCGCCCGAACAATTACCATGAAATTATTTATAGAATAGGTACAGGTAAGCGACTTTATAGCGATGGAAAAGTGACTGAAGCCGAGACGCCATGTCAGGACCAATAATATTGCTGATTTTTCTTTGGAAATTAAAAAGAATCTACAAATATATAACAGCAGCACCGGACTATATGTAGCAGTAATATTCGAAGCATAGACGAATGGTAGACCTATAGATATGTAAGATAGATTCTGGAGAGGAAGATTGACTAGCACGATACGGTGGACCAACTTTTGTAGCAGAAGACTTAGCAGTGGATTCAATATAGTCTTTCCGCTTCATGTCAGCCGAGAATATTAACCCTAGAAGGCGCAATGACTCACTCACCTGGATCTATGTGTTCGAGTAGTCAGCTTGGTTTTTCCTTTAAGTAACAGTGTAAATATATGTCTACCAGCCTATACATTCTGGAGTCATAATAAAGGGTTCACGATTTGTAGCACCATACCTCTTGCAGGAGGAATCATCTTTAGGATCTAGTACATTTAGACAGCTCAACAACCAAAGACATTACAGTCAACCCTTTTTAAATGCTCATCTCTTGTTCAGATCTCCCAAAGCCTAATATAAATAGTTTAAATTTTGGGTCATAAATGTAAACAAAAGGAATTAGCCAGGGAATTAATGGGTTTTATTTATAATCTGACACTATATAGAAACAACAATGCTTTTCCTGTTGCTGCACTCTTCAACTAAATGTTTCATGACATTGATGACACCAGATGCGTGTTTTTATCGTCTGCACTCAACCGCCGACAAGAAAGACGCAGATCGGAGTTCAAATATATTTTCAAAATAAAATCACACATTGATGGATCAAACAGTGATTTGGGTTTACTCAGAGAGTATAATTTCCACAGGGATCCCTCTAACCAACAACCACAAGAACAACAACATTTATCAGAAGAGTAAAGCCGACTTTGTTTATTCTTCATATTGTTGAAAAAAGACACAGGCGTGTTCGAAAATTCCGACTTTAAGATATTTCTCTTCGTGCTTCAATTTAGTCAAAAGCTTAATATACAGTGTGTTAATCAAGTCTCTTTAAAATTTAAAAAATATATTACAAAGGGAATTGATGAGATATCTTAATCACATTTGTTCTATGTACACAGTAGTTATAGTTTTTAATAAAATTGCATTTGTGTATTTCGGGTATTCTGTTGATGAAAGAGCTACTGTTAAATGAACCGCCTATCATTTACAGGCCGGTGGATTGGAAAAGGATGGCCCAATTCCCTGGCCATCTAGTTCACCAGATATCGCTTCCCTGGACTTCTTTCTATAGGGTTTTATTAAAGAGATGGTGCATCGAACAAAGATACGAAGCAACACTGATATATATATATATATATATATATATATATATAATATATATATATATATATATATATATATATATATATATATATATATATATATATATATATATATCAGAATATCACTGACGCCATTACCATCATTGATGAGTCTATGCTACAACGAACATGGTAGGAAATTGCGTCTTGATGTTGTCTCTACAACTAATGTGTGCCCATATAGAGGTGTAAATTAAATTAGTTAAAAAAAAACTTCAATATGTACTCCTCATTTTGTAACAATTTACATATATTTGTCTGTTCATTTGCTTTTGTAATATATAATTTTTTTAAATTGTAAAGAATCTTTATGGACACCTTTTATAATAAATATCCTCAATCATGTTGGCAATGTTAACATTTTGTTGGCTTTGTATTCCTCTAATTTTATCAACCAGCCTATTAAATAATATATATATATATATATATATATATATATATATATATATATATATATATATATATATATATATATATACGCACGCACACACACATATATATATATATATTGCATTAACTTAACTACTCATAAGGAATGGTGGCTGTGTCAACTGATTCTATCATATCAATAAATGTGACGTCATCAGAACATTTTTTTGCTGTCCCAATAACGAAATCAATACTTCATCGCGAGTTTATTGTAAACATTCAGAAACTAAATCAGTACATACAGGAATCGAAGTAATGTTGTAAAATCTTCCAGAATGTCGATGATGTGTAAGTGGTTATATTTCTTGCCGCTGTAGAAAGAAAATTAAATATTTAGTCTCAACAATAAATTTAAAAAAAAAAATATATCAAGAAAATATTCATAGTAACAGATATGTGGTTCTTCCGGTGAGTGCAAAAAGTTATGGACAGACCTCATGAACAAGTAACTTTTAAATAAATTAGGATCAAGGAAATTCGTACTTAAAATCAGAAAAGGACAATTATTATTTTTCAGAGATGGCTAATAAGGGAATACTGCCTGAAATATATATATATTAATATTATCTCGTTTCAAATACGTATATAAATCCAGACATACTCACAAACACTCACTCAATATATATATATATATATATATATATATATATATATATATATATATATATATATATATTGAGCGAGACAGACAGAGATGAAGAGGGAGAGAAAGCATTGGATAAATTCATGGTTAAATATTCATTATATGATCACTCTCGTTTACCCCCGTAAGTGGTTGTTGTGTTTCTCTGTCCACATTTTTCATAAATACATTCTCTCTCCTCAATAAAGGGTACACACACACACACACATACATATATATATATATATATATATAATATTAGTGATAAATATACACATACATATGCAAAACATAAATATATATACATAGATGCATACACATACATATATATTTTTCGAATAAAAAAATTCCAAGAGGATAGAATCCAGGTAGAACTCAATGTCCAGGACAGAGTAAGGATATAATAAAATGGCTTAAACACTAATATTCCATGGTCATAATTTATTCCATTGGAATTGTAAATACGATCCAATTCCTCAGACTTACAAATTCAAAAAGAAAACAGAAAAAACAACTCCGGAAATAAAAATAGTATAAAATATGAGAGTGTGAGACAATTGTTAGAGCTAAAGGGAGGGTTAACAGACGAGAGAAGGTGGGAGATTAAAACTTAACAGAGAGTAGTTTTAGAGAGGTGAGTCAAAGACGGTTTAAGTGAGAGAAATATGAATGTTGTCGGACGTCTAATACATTAAAGATGTAACCGGAAAGGATACATTTTGTGGTGACATACACACAATAGACGATCTAATCTTAAAGATCAGAAGAAGAGGAAGGGAGAAGAAAAGAAAAGAAAAAGGGGTGGGGGAGAGAGATGGGGCGGGGGAAACTAAAACTGAAGTGCATTTACTGAAGGGCCGCTGTGTAATTAAGAAAATTTGACAAAAATAATATCGACTACAGGTTACAAATCAAATATAAATATATAAAGAATAAATATAACGATTATCTAATCTAGCAAGGACCTATATATTTATGTTAGACCAAAATATTAAAAAAAAACACTTTCGAGAAATCAAGAAACCCCCCACCCACCTTGATAATATATATATATATATATATATATATATATATATATATATATATATTATTTGAAAATTATAACATAAATATCGCTACAAAAATATCCATTTTTGTTTCAACACTTCTCGTGTTTTATCAAGTGATGATGTTGAATGTAGAATAAAGTGTTGAACCTTTTAAAACCCTTTATTCAACATTGAACCTTTTAAAACGATTTATTGAACCTTTTAAAACCCTTTATTCTACATTCAACACCATTACTTGATAAGACAATGGAAGTGATAAAACAAAATGTCTATTTCTGTAGTGATTTTAAAACATATTTATGTTATAATTTTCGAATAAATTATATTTATTCTACTATGTATTCAGCACACTTTTAAGAATAGTATTTTTTTTTGTTATTGGAATTTATTTCATATCCACCAATCCTATATATATATATATATATATATATATATATATATATATATATGTGCGAGTGTGTGTGTGTGTGTGTGTGTGTGTGTATACATGAATATAAAGTGGAGGATACATTGTACATTACAATATATATATATATATATATATATATGCGTGTGTGTGTGTGTGTGTGCGTATACATGAATATAAAGTGGAGGATACATTGTACATTACAATATATACATACATATATATATATATATATATATATATATATATATATATATATATATATATATATATATGTGTGTGTGTGTGTGTGTGTGTGTGTTGGGGGGTTGTATTATGTCGACAAAAAGCAGAGTGTTTTAAGCATTAGGGCTCGAACTATGAAACGCGGGTTTGAATCCTACCTTACTTGATTTAAAAGGGAAATGACTTCTTCACAAGCCGGAGACAATCCCAGTATGCGCCTGAAAGTCATACACAAATTATTTGAGGGAAACTGGGTAGACAGACACAACTGTTTGTAAACCGTCGATAATTGTGTTAGTTTTGGCTTATTGGCCTTGTTCAACGGTCTCCGTCCAAGAAATTACTACTCACCCCTGCTCAGCATAGTCAGACGCTACAGGTACTGAAGAAATACATAATTGCCGGCGCAGGTGTTTGCAATGGGAATTAGTTACCTGAGCAGACTGGTCAGCATGGAAACGAGTCCCCCGCCATTAACATATATTATTGTCTGATAATTATACTTGTTCCTCCGCTAGTTAGCGCGTTCTTACGGCCTGTCAATAACTTGTACATAATGGACTATTCCGTTTTGATCGCGAGGAAAGAAGGAAAAGGAAATATCAGAGACGCTGGGTGATTTCAGTGTGAAAAAGAAAGAAAAATAAACAGAGAAGTTAAATGTGCTAATGACTCTGTCACGTGTTTAACGTCTATTTCAATGAAATGGGAAAACTTGTCAATTTCAGATATTTTCTTTCATACTCTCTTCTTGAAATAATTACCTTCATTAAGACTTATATCTGTAATCTTTTAGGATTGTTAAGCGCATATATTTAACGTTGCAATGGGGGAAATTCTATGGTTATTTTCTATTCGTGGAACTCCCTTGGACTTTATTCATTCAATATTATAAGAATCAGAAGATTCAAATAGGGAAATCGTAGTTTTTAACGGTAATTACTAGTTGTTGTTGTCGTCGTCGTTGTTGTTGTTGTTTCATTTGATTTCTCTTATATACACATTTCCTCCCGGGTTCCAACCTGAGACCTAAGATCAGAAATGGCTTCATGTCATTTTTTCACTGATCATTTTTGTAAAAAAATAAAAAAAAAAAAATTAAGATCAAACATTTTTTACATAGTCTGCCAGGAATTCCTTCAATGATTCTATTTGGACCCTTTCCAATCAAACCGAGGGTCCAACTCTAACTCCAATTATTGATTATGTGCTAAGTTTTTGGGATTTACACTTCGAGACCCTTTGTATGCTGATAGTTTTTGAAGATCTTCAAAGATACATTACAGTCTGTGGGGAGTACCATCTCAATAAGAAAGCACATTTCCTTTTTGTGGGTTTTCATTACGATGTCTGGAGGATTAGCTTTGTTTTGTCTTTGTGCATTGTAAATTCCCATAAAATTGTTACAGGTCCTATCTATGAAAGCGCGTCTGGGTGATGTTCAGACCAGTTTTTTGCAGTTTCCTTCCCGTAAATGTTGCATATTTTCAAGTACAGATATTGCTCCACGCTGTCATTTATATTCAGTAGGTGCTAGCATCGTGAAACCTGATACTATATGGTCAATTGTTTCTGGATAATTATCACTATCCGCATTTCGGTTTAAGACATTTTTTTCCCGAATCTATGTTTGGTAATTACTATTTATCAAGCATTGGTTCTGTTCAACAAGAATAAAACAGAAGGTTTCGGTCT
>OZ010577.1:34132012-34162012 GCA_963932145.1 Acanthosepion lycidas | reverse complement strand
AAACATTATTATAGAGCACGAATAAAGGAACAGAAATAAGAAGAGACAAGATAAAGAAATTGACTGGAAAGCAAGAAACTGGAAGAGATTTCCACAAGCGATAAGTCAGAAAAAAGAAAATGGTAGCATAGAACTTACAGTTACATCTAACCAAATCATCTGTAAAATGATGAGATCAAACTGCCAATCTAGTACTGCGCTCAAATTCCTAGAATCTAGATACTATAGAGGAAATTCCACCAGAACAATTAGCATGAAAGTATAGAAAAGGAACAGGGCGAGGTATTACATTACGGCGGTGGAGGAAACAGAGATGCCAGGTCAGGACTAGTGACATTGCTGAGTCTTCTTTGGATCAAGTACCTCTAAATATATAGCAGGAGCAAATGACTCTATGTGGCAGCAATATTTAAAGTATGGATGAATGGTAGATTTATATATAAGTAAGATAGATTCTGGCAGGAAAAGCTCTCTAAAATGAGTGGCTGCATCATTTACTTTAGAAGAAGACCTAGCAATGGATTCAATATAATTTTGCCACTTCAGGTCGCACGAGAAGGCAAGAAAAGTCACTTTCCTGGAAATTAGCATCAGCCATGTTGATGAATGTTAGAAAGGGCTTCCCAGAACATTAATAGAGATCAGTTACGTTTTGGAGACGTTAAAATTAACAAACAATTCCTTGCTCCAATTAACAATCGGAAGTAGGCTATTTTTTTTTTTTTTTTTAGATCAGATTTACTATTAAGACAAGAGTAAATATTTGTGTCATCAGTATAGATATCGAGTTTGGAAATGATGACATCACGAAGGTCGTTGATGAAATTTAGTTTCAAGGATAGAGCCCTGAGTATGCCTGCATTAATGCAAAATGGTGTAGAAGGGTGGTCATTTAGGACAACTTTCATTTCGCTAGTTGATAAAAAAAAGGCTGAATCACTTCACAAATTCGTCCAAAAATTACATACCTATTCAACTTGTGAAGAAGACCGATATGTCAAATCCTGTCAAATACCTTCGGGAACAGCCCGAGTTTCACCATTCATATCTGAAGCTTGATAGACTCTTGCACACAATAATCGTTAATACATCAGCAGTTGACCAAGAGAAACAAAAGCCATGTTGCTTATATGAAAGAAGATCGTCTGATGTGAGATGCTTAACCAATCCAGAATAGATTAGATTAGAGACTCTAGTACTTTAGCAAAAAAGAGGTGGAAAGCTAATATGCCGATTGTTGGACGTTTCAACGATGTTTTTAAAGACAGGAAGCGCAGAAGAGGATTTTCAGGAAAAAGTAAAGTAAATGAAAGCGAGGCATTTATTATACAGTTTAGAGAGGACTACAGAAGAGGATTTCAAACGTAAAGATAATGGCTGGCTGCCCGTTTCTATGTATATACTGGTGATGAGGGGGCATATTTTCTGTCATCAAACCCCTCATATCCAATGTAGAGGGAGTGAGAGAGACAGACGGAAATAAAAAGAACACAGTCTGGGCTGACCAACTATTTTATCACGCCCTTTCCACCTCGAGACAATGCATATAATTAAAATGATTGTCTATCTAAGTCCGAAATTACACACACACACACACAAATAAACACACACATACAAATAAACACACACACACAGATATATATATATATATGATATACAGGGTAAGTTATGAAGACACAATTTCCATCTGTCTAAGTTCACAAGGCGCACTCTGTATGTACATATATATATATATATATATATATATATATATATATATATATATATATATATATATATATGTGTATATATATGATAATTTGCGGGCGTTTATCTGCGCTCACAGACAAGGTCCATATTTATACAGACTTATTTATCCAAATTTAATTATATATATATATATATATATATATATATATATATATATTAGGTTGGTGCAAAAATAATTTCGTTTTCTAACATATGTTACTATGTGAGAAAACGAAATTATTTTTGCACCAACCTAATATATATATATATATATATATATATATATATATATATACATATATATATATATATATATATATATATATATATATATATATATATATATATATATATATATACATAAAGAATCAGAGCCTATCTACCTAGGTTTCACCTAATGGGCATCAGGATTATTCTGGCTATATATATATATATATTAATAAATATATATATTATCTCTCACCGGTAGTTTCATGCACTAGGCAATCATCAGGTGATGGGTATATAATTTTATACCAGATAGCTCTGTTCTATTACATCTAGCACTCTTTTATTATAACAACACCAGCACTATAACCGTGATATATATATATATATATATATATATATATATATATATATATATATATATATATATATATATGCGTGTGTGTGTGTGTGCCCAAACTAGACTGATGGAGTAAAATTCAACTGTTCGTAGCATTTACTTTTAAAAAGGGCTTAATACAAAGTAGAGCATTAGATTATTATTTTTATTATAAGCGATTATAATAAAAATACTCTCTTATAATAAGAATTATATACATACATATATATATATATATATATATATATATATATATATATATATATATATATATATATATATATATATATATATATATATATAGTTTAGACTATACCGAGCTTCGTTTGAAATTGCTAATTTTCTTTCGCTTGGATGTGTTTCAGATGTTTAATACACTGAAAATATTTACTGGTATTTTGATTACTATAAATAACATGAAAAATTATATGAAATAATGTAAAATAGAAAGATATTCTTTCAGTTCAAAGAAGCGTTAAATAGAACAAAGTTATTTTTTTCAGTTTAATACAGCGATAACCGTTGAGCAGTATAGCGAAAATTATACTTCAGTGAAAAAAAAAAAAACTACTATTTTTAAAGAGTTCTTCAAGCAGAAATTCAGGACACGAATATTATTTAGACATGACCTGGATTTGAACATTAATCTAACAAAAAGTTATTTATATACACTGACGTGTCAAATGCTATGGGTCAGCATTATATAAATTTATCTGTAGGAATGCATGTTTTTTAACAAAAGGAACAGCACAATATACATATACATATTACAAATTGTAGATGCCAAAATAATTTACGCAAGATTGTTAGGTAGGCAATGCGCTGCTTTCCGCTGTCTTTCTTGCCTTTAATATGCCCTCTGTGTGTCAAATTCTCCAAGCCCAATTTTCTCATTATTTGCCCTAGAATGTTCAACTGGCTCTTCCTGGTGTTAAATATAAGTGTCTTTTTCCCATTTTATCTAAAACTTGGTCTTTGCTCACATGTTCAGTCAGATGTATTCTCTGCATCCTTCTGTAGAACCACATTTTTGTTGCGTCAAGAATCTTCTTCATCTGTGCGGAGATTGATCAACATTCCCTGACATGTAGGAAAACTGCTATCACATAAGAGTTCAGTACTTTTTCCTTTGTTTCTAACGAAATTTTCCTGTTTCTTAATACTTTGCTTAGCTTTTGGAAGGCATCTTTCACTATCCTAATATGCCTTCGGTTTTCAGTGTCGCACTTGACGTCCTCTGTTGAAACACTTCCCAGATATTTAAATTGTTTTACTTGTTTGATTTTGGTGTCTCTGATTTCTAATTTACTTGTTGGGTTGTTCCTTTGACTAAAAACCATGCATTCACTCTTGTTACAATTGATGTTTACTCCTTACTTCTCACTTTCCTTTATTACTGTTATATACCGTACCTATGAACACTAATGGGTATGTCGGACACTACTGTTAGTGAAGGTAATATGCTGTCTAAGTAGTTTAGAACTAGCAGTGGTTTACCTACTTCACGCCGCTAGCGAGTATTGTATTTTGTTGATGTCATAGAGATTACCATTTCATTTCCAACCTCCATTTTGGTTATTCCTCATTCAGTGACCCTTCCTAGGTTACAACAATTACCTTCTGTAGGAGTTTTTATATTTTCCTTTCGTTCTCTGCTATCAACACTGTGTTATCTGCATATCATTTGCTGTTAGTACTGTGGCCGCCAATAATAAATCCCGGTGGAACATCTAATTCTCTGAGATTCATGTTACTGAATATTTTGAGCATTATATATTTCATGTTCATATACACTAAACATGTTTCCCTGAATACATCCAGCTTTAAACGGGTGGGCGTCTCATAAGCGTGTGTCTTTTATACCATGAAATGTAAATATTTTATTACAAGTTAAATGACTTAGGTGACGGTTTTTGTTTTATGCGTCGTGTCTATTTAAGACTTACGCAATCATGACTCTCCACAACTTTCTCTCCTTTGTAGTTCTAAGCAATTTTTATCCCCTGTGCGTCTTTGTCTCCGTTCTTTCATATCTTTACAAAGGTTCCTTAGATATGCTACTCGTTGTTTTCCCCTGCTCTTCTTTTCTTCAGTATGTACTGCGCGAGTCAAATTTTCCAAGCCTCATTTCCTTGTTATGTGTCGTAGAAATTTTGCCTAGGCACTTTCTGATTTAAAGTACATGTGTTCTTTTAGTTACCATTTTTCTTAAGACTTTGTGATTGCTCACACGTTCCGTAAAATGGTATTCTGAACCTCTTTCTTCATGTGACTATATCTCTGTTGCCTCCAGTCTTCTCCTCTTCATCTGTGAGGAGACAGTTCCGCATTCACTTCTATAGAGTTCATGTTTACCTCCTGTGTCAGGCGTGGGTGTTCCGTCACGGATTTAAAATTTAAAGTTTAATTTCAGATTTAAATAAGCTCTTTCTAATTGAAAGTCTCTTGTAACACATTTTTCTCCTCTTGCTCCGTCATTTTATGATTTGCAAAAATCAATAAAACAATTATCAACCGATAATTAAAATTTCCTAAATCACGCAAAACTGCCTTAAAATGTTAGAAAAAGATGATTGTCTAATTTGGAAATTGGCGTGCAAGTGAAAACACAGTCAATGAAAACACCCTTATACTTATAAAATCACCAATAACAGCCGCTATCAATAGCGGCTAACGTGTTGAAAACATTTTCAATATCAGCGTTATAGCTGGTGTCTCTTATGACGGATGAGTACGGTCCATTTATTATTAAGCACAGAAATATTCAAAGTTCAAATTCATGAAATTGTTAAAAAAAATCATATTTGAATTCAGAAAATATGAATTATTAAAACTAGTTCGTTACCTGCGACTTCGCTAAAGGCAAGATGCACAGTTCAAATCTAAAATGTTTGTCTATCTGAAATACTGCATTTATTTGAAACTATGTTCAGTTTAAAACGAGTCATAAAATGGATCGTACATTTTGGCTTTCTATTCTTGTTTTGTTCAAGGTGGTTGCCGACAGGTACAAATGGACATTAGCCCTCACGAGGCAGATGTCATTTTCAGTCGTAAGTACGTTTACGTGGGCGTAGGTCTATTTTAATTAGGTTCCTCCAGAGAATCGGTAAAAAATTAGCAAACCAGAATGAAAAAATGCCCAAACTTAATAGAAACAAAGTTTTATTGTCAAATTCTTTACGTTAGTATTAAGATGAAAGACCAAAGGATTTTTTGATTATTAAATTATATTTTGTTGTCCTTATTTTAGAATGTTCGAAATTTTGGAAAAAAAAATGTAGTTTTTCTTGCGTCAAAGATTAGTATGGGAAATTTTAGCATCTTTTGCGGTGAAAAACATATTGTTTGAAAATTCTTGCAAAAATCGAATAATTGTTGGATTTTGATTAAACTTTCAAAACGTATTCACAAATAAAGGCAATTACTTCTGAAATGTTTCGTTTTTAGAAAAATTATTTAATTTTACGAAATTTTGAAAAATTAATTTTATACCATTTAATATTTATATTCGAAAATTCGTAAACTTAAGGAATCAGCACATATGCTAGGCCACAAAAATCTCCTGAGCTGACCAAGCATAGAAATAAATACAATATGGGAACCAGTAATAAGGAGTGCCAGTGAAAAGCAATGATAACAAAGTTGCAATATGAGCACTGGTAAAAACATGTAATGATAACAGCAAAATTGCAATATGAGCACTGGTGAAAAATGATTGCTGAAAACATTAGGTTTATAATACCCAGAAATTCATACCCAGATGTCCTCAAGGACACATGGCACATTGGATAAAGAGTGTGAGTTCAATACCCGGTTAAGGCAGTGGAGAACTTTCAGAGGGAAAATTAGCAGGAGATAACTGATAACTGACATCCATCAAACATAGCACGTGGAACTAGAACAGTCTACCCCAGTGATCGAAATAAAGGGTTCAGTTCGAAATTCCAACCACCTGAAGAAGGCCGGAGCGTACAACGGCCGAAACGTTGTGACAAATATGGCGACAGAGATGAGGACAATAGTCTGACTAATGTAAAAAGTGCCGATATTTGGAAATACATGCTATTATCAGAAAATAAGAGTGATAACAATAGTAAGTTTAATGCTAAAGTACCTAAAACTCAATAAAACATTACATTAATGAGCATCTATTCATAAACTTTTAAGATTTTGGGGTATTTAAATTTATGTAAAAAAGGCGCTCACGTAATATTCCTCACGTAATTGTTACTGATAAGACGACCATAGAAAAAAATTAGATAAATTTCCGTCTGTCGGTCAAGCTTTCAACGTGTCAACACATAAAATAAACAACTACTGCCGTGTTAAAAGATTCATTTTTGCGATATTTTAAACTTAAAGTAAACAATATTTGTTTCAAATCAGATTAATAAAACTTTAAATAAGCTAACATTCTCATATAAATTTTCAGAAAAGAGTACGTTATTTTCGAAAGATTTCTTTAAGAAAGATTTTGATGACAGTTGGCAAAAAAAAGGGCGCTAAATTCAACGATTTTGTTTGATTTCAAAACACAACTTATTTCGAGTCAATTTAAATTAGTTTTGAAATAAAACAAAGTCTTTTGCTTGTTGGAAATATTAAATTGAATCTATTAACGTGAAATTAAAACTAAAATTAAAGGGTAAAGAAATGTTTTTTTCATTTCTAAAAATATATTTTAAAACTTAGGCATCATGTTTCTGAGGAAATATCTAATTTAATTCATTGAAATATTTAAATTATTTCTACGAAGAGTTTATTTAATATTTTAAAAATAATTCTGTTTATAAGCGAATAATTTCCGAAATGTCAGTAAAAACTTGTAATTATCTGATACTTTTAAGGTATAAACAATTAATTTTTTCTATAATTTTATCGTCTAATAATACTAATACTAATACTAATAATAATACTGATAAATGTTAAAACTGTCCATGGATTATTTTAATGTAATATTTCCGACTCGCAAACATAGTGGAGTAATTGAAATTGAAAAATCGGAGAGCCGAGTTCGAATTCCAGTCGAGTTCGTTACATTCAACAACGTGCAAATGATTTTAGGAACGGTATGAAGACATCTTTTCTACCCCCAGTTATAGGTAGATAGCAGGACAGTCGGGATTCTATAGCTTTAGAGAATGACAACTCTGAATTCAAACCCTCCAACTTTACCAACCCTCTAAACCCCTGAAGATATGGCCAGAGAAATTTTCCTCCAAGGAGTGACAAGACCCAAAAATGCAAATTGTTTGTGGATGCATGTGCATATGCATGGGTATATATTAAATGCACATTAACACCGCCATTAATTTACTCATGCACAAAACAGATATAGAAAGATGCAACGTCACTCGCAAACAGTATGTGACAAATAGAAAATTAGCTCTTTTTATAATATTAATTCAAATTGAAAGCATGTGTCTTAAAACGCCAACAGAGATATTAACATGAATTTATGAGGAAAGTGTTAAAGGAAAGATTCAAGCAGTTGAAACCATGTGTCTTAGGGAAAGTGTTATATGAACGGTTCAAGCAATTGCAAACAAGTGTTTTAAAATGATAACAGAGATATTAACAACAATTGTTATGGAAAGTGTTAAATGCACGGTTCAAGCAACTGAAAGCATGTGTCTTAAAATGCCAACAGAATTACTAACATGATGTGGAAAGCGTTATATGAACGGTTCAAGCAAATATTTGGACATAAACACTTCCAAACATGTTCTAATTTCTGCTTTCTTGGAACGAAATCGACATGAATCATTCGCTGCTGAAAAGTACAGGACATTGTACGTGTTCGTGTTATACGTTTGGCGGAAAATGGGAGAAAGAAATCAGGAGCAAAGGGTTACCATTAATTTTTATGTTAAGTTTAATAAAATTTAATTGAAATGTTACACCTATTAAAAATGGCTTATGGGAAAGACATATTGTGGAATGGAGACATCTTGTGCGATTGAGTAGCACAGGTAGTTCAAGGGAATTCGAAGAGATGTGCACGATGAGGTAAGCGACCTGCAGACAAAATACAAAGAACAGTATATATATATATATATATATATATATATATATATATATATATATATATATATAAGAAATATAGTCTTAAGGTGTGCTATATTTATGGAATAAAGTGCTCAGTATCAGAGATAGAGCGTGTGTAAATATAAAAGTGAACATAGAAGTCAACACTTAGAGGCGACAGTCTGTTTCATGCTATATGCAATCGTCAAGCCAATATATATATATATATATATATATATCTGTGTGTGTTAGCACTAACAAAGACTTATATGTCCAAAAGGGTCGACCAGCAATTTTTGTCAAAAAAGTTTAAAGCCAAACAGTATTAGATGGCAATAGATAGATCGTTAATAATCAATAAAATCCATTAATATCTAACTTCCTATTATATAGTAAAAGATTATCGAATACATGTATACCGCAGATAGAAATGGTAATCTCGTTAAACAAATCAATCGATAAAGCGTAGCGTTTTGCAATATTGGCTCCTTGAACACGTTTGAGGGCTTCACGATTAAACGGCAAATATCTAATGAACCAAATTCCCACCTACGATTCTCTTCTCAAATGCAACTAAAACGACCCCTTTTTACAAAGTCCTTGTATCGCACAATCCTTTCGCAATATCTGGTATTGAATTCAGCCAATCAGTGTTCCCAGTTGAACGATTATGAGGTAGCAATCGACGAAAAGCATGTCTTATTGGCCAATCAGAACCAAGCAAGACCTCCCGCCTCTTTGCAGGCCCGACAGAAATTGGTACTGCCTGACTGAGATATCCTCATACGTTTACCTAATCTTTCACATTCGGATTACCATTAATTTCTATCCCTACAGCTTCAATTCTCTGGAACCATGTAGAATCCATTTAGACAAATTCATTCAACAGAAATAGGCTAAGTTCTGGGAGGATAAAATCTTGAACATGCCTCAAAGATAACAAACTGCAATGGAACAAAATAGCACATAATTGGTGGAATGAATCTAAAGTTTATTTAAATAAGCTACAATAATTAAATAAACCCAATAATTAGAGGTACGGTATCGAGTGATTGATTCGTTTTCTACAGCTTATCAGTACTTTGCTGGGTATTTAATTCTGAAAGATATTGTTAGATTTTAAGACTTTTTAGATAATCATGCTTCATTCATAAAAATCTTACTAATTAATCCACAGCTGGCAGCGAGAAGACGTGGATTCATGCCTTTCTTAATGTTATTTGCACGTCAGTGAATATAACGAATCTTACTAGAATTTGGAACTCGGCTCTCTGATTAAGAATTTTGAGCCATTATCCATTACACCACCCGCACATCAAAGCTTATGGCACCTGATATTCCCAAGCGGTCACCCATCTAGATACTGACTAGGTTCAATGCTGCTTAAACTTCGGTGATCGTACGGGAACCGGTATTTCAACGTGATGAGACCGTAAGACGCAACCGGAAAGCGTTAGCTGGAATGTTTTGACATATAACGAAGGAGGGCTTGAAATATAACGAACCCAAGAAGATTTAGAATTCTCTGATTTTTCATCCCGAGTCATTATCCATTACACCCCCCCACACACTCACACACCACCACCACCACCACCCATCCCAGCTTACAGCGTCAGGTTCAACGTTGTTTTAATTTCGATACTGAATGAATTATGAGGTCTTCTTCTTTTATGTGCCATGTCTCTTCAAGACGTAGGGGATCATGGCTCTCCACTTCTTTCTTTCCGTTGTCAATTTTTTGTCTTTTTGTTATTTCTTCCAGGCCCTGTTATCCACTCGCTTAAGCCCGTTAAGCATGTCACGCTTTGTTTTCCCTTGTGCGTCTTTCTCTCTATCCGCCCTATGAGTATCAGATTCTCCAAGCCTTCCTTTCCTTTCAGCTGCCTCTTCTTGGTGTTAACTATAAATTTCCTCTTTGTTTGCATCCTCTCCAATACCTCATCGTTGCTCACATGTTCGTTCATTGTATCATTAACATCCTTCTGTAGAACGAAATCTCTGTTGCCTCGAGTCCCTTCTTCATCTTTGAGGAGATGGCCCAACATTCGCTGCCGTAAAGGAGGACAGATATCCCTTTCAGTACTGTTTTCTTTGTTACCAACAAAACCCTCCAGTCTCGTAATACTCCACCTAACTTTGGAATGCGTCTTTCGCCGTCACAATACCTCTTCGGATCTCAGCGTCGCATTTACCGTCCCCTGTCCGAACACTTTCTATATATTTAAATTTTGTCACCTGCTAGATTTTACTGTTCCTGACCTGTAAATCACATTTCGGGTTCATCTTTTTTATTGAGATCTTAAATGTCGTATAATAAATTTAACCTACATGCTCAGGTACCTTCAAGAGATCTTCGAAGAAAATGTGACTTTTTTTTTTCTATTTTCTTCATCTTAACGAAACCACTTGGAGGAACTAAAGACTTGTATTAATCTTTTGTTGTTGCGTCGGATCATCTTTGTAAAACAGACCCATATTTTTTTTTTTTTTTTTTTGTTTTTACTTGTAGAAGAATCATTTTGTTTATCTTTCTGGAAGATATTTTGATTTTATGCCCGAATAGCAAAGCATAAGAAGAAAATTAGGCAAAGAAACAAAAAACTCCTTTGCGGTGAACCTAGTGTAGCCAGCGCAGAAGAAAAAAAAAACTCAATTATATTTGAGAAAGAAATTGTTCAAATTCGCAATTTAAAAGGCGACAACAAATGCCGTCGCCAAAAAGAAGGCGTTTTTTTTTACAAACAAATACTCTAAATATAACAGCAGCATCGGATTAATTCAGCCAAAAAAAAAAAAAGCACAGACCAACTTACATGCAGGGATATACACGATGGAATTGTTGAAAAGCTATGACAAATCGAAATAGTAGAAAGACTATCTTCCTTAGATTATATCCATAGCTGCACTATTATAAAGAGGAATAAGGATATTCTGATGTAGTGGTTTCACAGTGGAGGCTTGTATTTGTACTAAGTCGGTCCTAAAATAGGTTCGACGTACAAAACGTTAGGAACTTGATATAGTAGGTAATGACGCAGAGTAATCTAGTTGCGGTCGCTGATACTTTAGTATCCGACTAACGGTCGTCCGGTATCGATTGACTGACCCACTCGATATTTAGTCACCCCCACCCACGTGGGCGTCATGTGGCACAAGGCCGGTTTAACGTGGGATGTCCGAGTCCGTGGGCTCGGCCAAAAATATGCCCATTGAACCCGTATAAACGGGTTCAGGGTGGGTTTAACTCCCCGAAAGAGAATACGCACTTCGGCGTAGCCTCTTTCGGGTTCCTCCCCGCCCGAAGGCAGAGAGTTCAACCGGTCAGCCGGTCGTCCGACTTCAGACTGAACTCAGACCGAGCCACTGAGCAACTATATTTAATCACCCCCCACCCACGAGGGCATCATGTGGCACAAGGCCGGTTTAACGTGGGATCTCCATGCCCGTGGGCCCGGCCAAAAATATGTCTATTGAACCCGTATAAACGGGTTCAGGGTGGGTTTAACTCCCCGAAAGAGAATACGCCCTTCGGCGTAACCTCTTTCGGGTCCCTTACCGCCCGAAGGCAGAGAGTTCAACCGATCAGCCGGTCGTCCGACTTCAGACTGAACTCAGACCGAACCACTGAGCGACGATATTTATTACTGTATGTACAGCAAATGTGGCACAAGGCCAAAAGAGGGGTTGGGGAAAAAGGACAGTCATCATTTGTCTTAATTTTAAACTTAGCTAGCCACAACCACTGACCCAAACATACAAAACAATAATCCTACCACCAAAACAACACATTCATAATTACCTTTCTTACTACAACCACCAAAATACCTTATTGTCTCAATGAGAATCCTAATTAACCCCATATGTACAAATAATGTCTGCGCCGCGGAATAAAATATAACAAGTAAAAGAACCCCAATGAATATATACGATATGACTTAAACTTATTTACATGAAACTAAAGAAAATCATGTTAGTAATAAAACCCCCCACAAACCCTAAATGTGACAGTAAAATCAATTAACTGGACAAAATCGACACTGGACTTTAAAAATATAGAAAAACATTTATCCCACCCAACCACTCACAGATTCAGACACAACAACAAATACGAAAAAACACACTCTCGAAACGAAAGGCGTCCCGCATCCACCAGAGAACTGAAAACACTGACCACCTAACGAGGGATGGGATGGGTGGTTAAAGTAAACGAAAAGAAAAGGAGACAGAAAAAAAAACGAAAACGAAACGCACTTTTATAACCTGAAAATAAAATAATATTTTTATTAAAAAAAGTAAACAAAACAGAAATTTTTATTAACACATAACTCGCCTACAAAAACGACTGATAATTATGCACCGACCTAATATTTTTCACCCAAGTATCTAGAGCCACTCAAGGTAGACGGTTACTGAATAAGATTATCATAAAGGTGTAAAGAGAGGAAGAAATAAGTTCATATTATGAGTATATGTAAGATAGATAACGGTCGATCTTCGACTTGAAGAGATTAAGATTGTAGTGATCGAATAAGCCTTCACTCGGGATTAGGTTTCAGAAATAACTAGTTCTGAGTGGGACTTGTTCTTTGCCAATAGAATAGAAAGAGAATAAAGATTAGTTGACTAAGTGTACGTGGAATCGTGGGCGGGGTGTAATGATCTGAACTGCTAGAATTATGAAATATACCTTCTTGTAACATTTGCCAAGAAAATAGTGATAGAATAGGGAGAAGCTTCTGACGACTCGTCTTTGGGAAACGGATGAAAAATAGTTCATTGAACACTGTCAAGGCTAGAATGCAGAGATTTCAATGAATCTTCCGGAAGTAGTGAAACAGTTTTGGTTGCTGCTACGATGAAAAAAAGTAAAAGATGTTACACGAATTAGAGTCAATATATATATATATATATATATATATATATAAGGCAGGATGCGTGTGTGTGTGTGCGTGTGTGTGTGTGTGTGTAATGAATGCACGACCGCAATTTTCGACGGATTTGCACCAAAATTTACATGCACATGATCCAAGTTAGCGGGAAGGCCAACACCGACTTTGCATTTCCCAACTCCCATCGATAGTGGATATAATCGATTTTTTCATGCTTCTACGGCAGCTTTCATGTAGTTTGCGGCCATTTTCTATTAGCCAGAGTTAGAGCCTATAGCTAGCTACCAGGAATAGGCAGGACGATTCTATTGGCCAGCGTGAGAGCCAACAGCTGACTGACACAAATGTTAACTAGCATGCTAGCATGCAAAAAAAAATCGATAGCTGCATTCGTCACAAGTGGGAAAAATTTGAATCTGCATGGCACTTTACTCCAATTGCCTCATTCGCTTGCTTAAACTCAACGTTGATTCTGATTCCGCAGAACTGGGTTGGATGTGAAAAGTATTTGTTGTTAACATTCTTTTTTTCATTCGGTTTTTCCAGTTACGAGTCCTTTTTTAAAGCTGGTCGTTTTGTGTTCATTTTGTTTAGTTCTTTTTTCGTAACAGATTTAATGTTTAGTAGAGAGCTTAGAAAAAATTCCCAGTGTGAGATAGACAAGAAGTAAGGCATTTAACAACACCAGCACGGCAAAGGGCACTCCTTTAAAGGAAAGGAAGGTAAAAAATATGTTAAGTCAAGTGATAGCGATTACTATCCTGCACGAAACCTTCACCACTATAATCAAATCTCATGTGCTGTTCTCGAGCTGTCGGTTTCCTGGGAACTGATCTGCTTCCCCCTCATACGTCGAATTCGACGGGAGAGTCGACTTTATATATATATATATATATATATATATATATATATATATATATATATATATATATATATATCTAAGTATGTAAGTATTTCACCCCAAGCAAGGCTGAGGATTGAGGAAAGAGAACAAGGAGAGGGATCAAGACAACAGTAGATGACGATTGATGTTGCCTTTTAATTTTTGAAGATTGTACTTATCAGGGAAGCGAGAGGAAAGTAGTTCCAATGTCGGGAAGCACGGGGGAAAACTGTTGGAGTAGAAGTCAATGAAATAGAGTCAGAAATATACTCTCAAGGTGTGCTATATTTATGGGATAAAGTGCACAATATCAGAGACAGACCGTGTGTAAATATAAAAGTGAACATTGAAGTCAACAGGCGACAGACTGTTTCATGCTAGATGCAATCATCAGACCTGACGATTGAGTCTAGCATGAAACAGCCTGTTGCCCTCCAATTTGAGAAAACACATTCATTAGTCTTGGAAATTTTATACTCATTTTTATTTTAATTATATCATCATCATCATCTTCTTCTTCTTCTTCTTCTTCTTCTTCTTCGTGCCGTGTATCTTCAGAACGATGACGATCATGTCTCTCCACTATTTCCTGTACATTGTAGCTCTTAATAGTTTTTTTTTACCATCTCTCCTATACCCTACTCCGCCCTGTATTAAGCTCTGCAGGTAGGTTGTGCGTTGTTTTAGACTGTCTCTCTTACCTTCAATTTGCCCTCTGAGTATCAAATTTTCCATGACTTCTTTTCTTATTATGTGTCCCAGAAACCACGACTGACTCTTCCTTATGTGAATTATGAGTGTTCATTTCGTTGTTAGTGTCTCTAGAACTTCGTCGTTGTTCGCATGTTCTCAGCATCCTTTTTTAGAACCACATTTTTGTTTCTTCAAGTCTCTTCGTTATCTGTGAGGAGATTGTCCAGCATTTACTGCCATGTATGAGGATTTATATTACGTAACAGTTCAGCACTCTTTTCTTTGTATTTAACGATATTTTTCTGTTTCTTAATACCTTGCTTAGCTTTTGGAAGGCATCTTTCTCTATTCAATGCGTCTTCGAATTTCCGTGTCGCATTTTCCTTCCTCTGTTTATACACTTCTCAGAAATTTAATTCGTTGCACCTGTTTTGTTTCGGTATTCCCGATCTGTACAATAATAATAATAATAATAATAATAATAATAATAATAATAATAATAATAACGGTTTTTTAATACTTATGTATTATAAAACTTAAAAATAAAGGAAATAATATATCCTAGATACCTAAATTTAATATTTTAACAGTATTTGGTTTGGTTTGGTTTGGTTTGGTTTATTGTGTTTTACGGTATATCAACCACAATGGGTTATTTAATGTCGACAACATTTTTAGGATAGATTCGTATGAATAGAATATGTTTTCTTTAGATTGGTTTGGTTTATTTTTTTTACGGCATGTCAACCTCAATGGGTTATTTAATGCCGACAAGAATTTTGGGATAGATTCGTATGAATAGAATATGTATTATTTGGTTTAGATTGGTTTGGTTTATTTTGTTTTACGGCATATCAACCTCAATATTTGTATCTATGAAAAGAACGTATAAACATAAAACATGTCTAAATATATATATATATATATATATATATATATATATATATATACACACATATGGCCTACAAAGATATATATATATATATATATATATATATATACATATATATATATATATATATATATATACATATATATATATATATATATATATATATATATATATATATACATATATATATATATATATATATATATATATATATACACACATATGGCCTACAAAGATATATATATATATATATATATATATATATATATATATACATATATATATATATATATATATATATATATACATATATATATATATATATATATATATATATATATATATAGATATATATATATATATATATAGATATATATATATATATATATATATATATATATATATATATATATATATATCGAACATTCAAGATGTTCGGTATTGAGGGTACTGTTCGGAATCGAGGAAGAAAAGGCTGCTGCGGCAAGCTTAAAATTTTTATTAAGTTTTAGAATTTAGGATACAAAATGTAGTTTGTAACGTTGATTCCTTTTTATTTAAAGGGTAGATAGAATACATTAATGTACAAAAAATAATTGAGAACCAATTGTAATGAAAAAAAAAACTTGTGCTAAATAAATATTGTAATTTGTGAAAAGCTAAGACATTTTATGAAATCTTTGAAAATTTATAAAAGTTATACATTTACTATTCGTCCATTGTGAGATCTTCCTGATTTGTGCTGCTTTCTTCATTTGCGTTCATCACAGTTGTTCCTATGGCGCTTTTGACGCAAGTCCGATATTCTTTCATTTTACGATTTAGCAGTTTCATTTTAATAATTTCATTTTGTAATGCACGTGTCTAAAAAAAAAAAAAAAGGTCGGATTTGAAGATGAGTCCAAATTTGAGGAAGTCTAATTCCGGGAAGTCTATATTATGCTATCTTCGGATTTGGAGAGTTCTGTATCAACTGTATCTATTTCTGATTTCTCTCTCTCTCTCTCTCTCTCTCTCTCTCACACACACACAAACACGCACTATATCTATCTCTATCTCTCTCGCGCGGGCGCGTTCCATACACTCCAACTATAGGGTATGAGTTCACAACTAGGTGTTATTGCTGTGGTTTCAATAGTAAATAGATTTTTTTCAAATGATGCTGTTGATAGACCTATGTCCAAGCAATTTTTAATTCAGTTATCATTCTCCTAGACTGATTGCCAGTCAATGCCGGCGAGCACAATCTGTCCTACTATTTAACACATAGCTGGAGAGAGAAAAGATGGATTTTTACCTTTCACAAGGTTTTTGCGAGAAAGTGAATGCAGCGAAATTGATTGGAATGCAAACTCGAATTCGATGTATATTCAACAAATATAAGAAAAAGTTTGCATAAAAAGATTAATCAAGTAAATAATAAATTACAGAGGCCTGCCAAATGCCCTCACCTCTGTCTCTCTGAGAATACACAACACCCTACAAGGGAACGTTATCACTCACGTTGACAAACACTTTTTTCCTCTAGGAATATAAATATCTAATGCACAGTTGTCGGAAACGATATTATTCACTGAAATCTCGTGATGTAACGAGAATGCAAAGTTCTTGAATAAGATTAAGTCTGACACAAGGCCCCATTCAAAGCATAACCATTGGGAAAATAAATTTGATAAATTTGCAAATTGCAAACAATGCGGAGGCTTATACTTAACATCAGGAAAAGGCAGCTGAAGTTCTTGGGACACTACTGAGAAAGGAGGGCCTGGAGAATCTGATACTCACGAGTCAAATACAGGGAAAGAGAGATCAGGGGAAACAAAGCGTGACTTACCTAGCGGGCTTAAGCAAGTGGATGACAGAACGTGGTCTGGAGGAGGAAGCAGAGGGAAGGAACTTGTTGAGAGCAGCAAGGGATAGAGGGAGTTAGAGAGCCATGATCGCCTACGCCCAAAAATGACAAGGCACATAAAAAGAAAGAATCTCGTCGAAGTACCGAACATTTGAAAGAAACTCCCCTGCAGAGAATTAAAGCTCGGTCATTTGCGTGAGAGGCTAGGCTAGTTACCACTATACTACAGAAGAAAATTATTCACTAAGCGTAGATTGGATGTAGCCAAGATTATGGAGCACTCAGTGAGGACATAACTCATTACTCAGTTGTAATTGATATAGCGAAACAAATTTAGTGGATATTCTTCCTGCGAGGTAGAGGGAAGAGGTGGAGAGTCATGATCGCTTACGTCCTGAAAGGACATGGCACATAAAAAGAAAGAATAATAATCCCTCTAGAACAGGTGCTTTACGATTCTGACTGAATACATTAATTGCTAACTGTAAGCTCATGTGGCATTGTCAATGGAACACCCACGTAGAAGAGGATGATGTGTGTGGTTTTCTCGGTTTCAAGTGTTTTAGGTTTTATGTCCAGCGATAAAGTCTGTAAGATATGGTATTCAAAGCTGTGACCCACTTTATGGTAAGGGAATAAATGAAGATAGTAATGATAATATTAGCCGTATTATTATAGTGATTATCTAAGTACGGCTTAGATGTGGCACAAGGCCGAAAGTATGTAGCGCCCAGCGAGGATCGAACTTACTACTCAGTCGTAATTGATATACCAAGACAATCTTTCTAACCATTACACCACGGCGAGGTGCCCAAGCTGTTTTAATATTTGGGAACATTCGCCATACATTGACCGAGCAGCCAGTGCTACTGTTGATTAAAATTTATAAAAGCGTTCTCTAAAAACATTTTTCTGGTAAATAATTTTCTCGCTGAATTAGTTGTTAATGTTCTTTCTAGAGGTTTCCTTCCTAAACTTTTGTTTGAAATAACGTGGAACGTCAACATCTTGATTATGTTATTATGTTACATGTGCGATCCATTTTGGTTTTTGTCCTGGGTATGACGATAAACTACACCCTTCATCCAGGGTAAGACGATAAACTACGTCCAACAGTAAGGCCTCTAATCAGGAGGTTTTGAGGAGCGTGGAACCACCTCTTAATTGCTGGTGTTCCCAGGTCCACCCTGACCCGGGTTGTAGCACCTGTTTGGCTTCCACCTATGGGTAAGTAGCTAACACTCATACTTGTGTAAAAATAGGATCTAATACCAGAAATACTTCTTAATAATAAAAATGTTTCAAATATATATGCATACATACACACCTTTTTTTTTTTACCAAACTATCGCTATGAATCTATTTCAAAATTTTGTTGGCATTAAATGACCCACTGAGGTTTTGATATGCCATAAAACAAAACAACCAACCAACCATTTTGGTTTTTACTGTTGTTGAAAGGCTTCAAGTGTTTATTTCATAGTTTTTTTTTTGTTTATGATTCTGTAGCGCCAGTCCACGATGATCTTAGAAGAATGGCCCTCGGTAAGATCTGAGAAATCGATTGTATGGAGTTGATAGGTATTTCTGAATGGGTTTAGGGACATTCATGACATCTATATGAAATTCTCAACCCGACGAGACTATTTACCAACATGATGTTCTTAAGTTAATGTTTTCGTCTTGAGGTTTTGGGAAAATTTAACCCTACCGAAGCGTATTCTCTGTTCTATATCCTCATCTCTTATACGGAATTTGTTGTAACTGATCCATATACCATTGTCACTGTAATGTGTACAATTTACTAATTCCACACACTGAAATTTTTATAATGAATTCAGGATACATGCCATCATTGCTTTTATCCCAATTCCAGATCGTTGTCTGTTTTTCTTGAAATATTTGGTAGATAATTCTGATTTTTTGTTTGAGATCACTTTTATCCGAAATAGAAATATATGTGTCAACGGCATAGCATCAATCATCTTTAGACTGACTTCGGAAAGAGAAGCAGGGACACTCTTTTCTATGGGGAGATTCGTTTGGGATTTACCATGGAGTTGTCAGAACTAGATATGCAATTGAGCCAGACGTTCAAAAACAGTCTCTGTTGACGCGATTATATGATGTGAGGTCAACACAAAATAAGATAAATAAATAAATAAAAACTTTGGGAATCAAGTGGAAATAAATTAGAATTGGGATGTAGTGAATTCTGAAACCTCCTTAGCGAGGGTCAGACTGTCCATCGAAGTAGTGCATATCTTCCAGTTACTGGGTGAAGATACACCCTCATGTATTTCCTGTACCACTCATACAAATTGCCAGCCACAATTTAGGATTCTGAAAAGATTTAGTAGTTGGTGGTTGGAATGTCAAGGACACATGGCACAGTGGATAAAGGCGTTATTTAGATCCGGTGACAGGATCCAAAGAATGCGAGTTCAATACCTAGTTAAGGCGGTGAAAAACTTAGAGAGGGAAATTAACAGGAGATAACTGACATCCATTAGACATAGCATGTGTAACTAGGACAGTCTACCCCAGTGAGCGAAAAGAAGGGTTCAGTTCGACATTCCAACCACCTGAAGAAGGCCGGAGCGTACAATGTCCTGAACGTTGTAATAAATGTCGTCAAGGACACATGGCACAGTGGATAAAGACGTTAGTTAGATCCAGTGACAGAACCCAAAAGGGTGTGAGTTCAATACCTCATTAAGGCAGTGGAGAACTTGGAGAGGGGAATTAACAGGAGATAACTGATAACTGACATCCATTCATTAGACATGGCACGTTGGACTAGAACAGTCTAAGCGAAATAAAGGGTTCAGTTCGATATTCCAACCATCTGAAGAAGGCCGGAGCGTACAACGGCCGAAACGTTGTAATAAATATGACGACAGATATGAGGACAATAGTCCAAATAATTTGAAAAGTGAGAAATAGTTTGAGGTGAAGAGTTAATCTGTTAGACTTATATAACAAGAGTTGTTCCAAGAGTCAGTAAAGTACACCACCCCCCAAGACCGCACAATTGAAGCTCTAAATTAGGCAACTAAATATATTGGAAACCTGCTACTAGTCCTCTTTTCTAGCCTTGGTGTTTGCTTTCCTCTATCATTTATTTGTGAAAATGCATGTCCCAGGTTTGATTTCGCATCGACACAAATATACGAGATGCAACATGGGATAGCATTTTGCCGGTCGGTGGAAAGAAATCTAGGTGAGGGTTCCGTTGTATGTTCAAAGTCGCACTCAAAGAAACCTGCGGGGGGAGAAAAAAATTCTCGATAGCTGAGTTACATTTGAGTAGGATAATCCCTCCCACCTCAGTTGAGCGGCTTATTGATCCACAATGGATCGATGATTTAATACACAGTGCCACCTGCTCTGACCTACATTACACTGTTCTCATGCCGAGAGCAACATCGAAACTTGACTCACTGGAAAAGATCGTCATTGAAAAACAACCCAACAGAAGAGATCGGGGTTTGGAAGGCGCTTCTTTGCTCTCGGAAAGCAATCCAATCGGCTCATTCAAGGAATATGATATTTCAGTAATATAACCCATTGTGCAGGTTCGTCTTTTGTCTAAAAAGAAAAATAAGATCTTCCTTAATTTCACACAACCTTCTTTCATGTTGGAAGTCTGGTTGTATGATTGTGAAAAGAGTTTTATTCCACCTACGTACACTTAAAATTCTAACAGAAAAAATAACTCTTCTAAATTCAATGGTTAGCGAGCTGGTTCCACAAAACATTATTATTAAGATATAATTTCAATCATTCTTCTTTATTGTATCATATCCCTTCTAGTTTTAAGCAATCATGTCCCTCCCCAACCTCCTTTCTTTTGCTGCTCTAAGTAACTTTTAGTTCTTCATTTTCACTCTTCGCCTTTATTCTTTCATTCATTTAAAAGAACTAGTTAAACAGGTTACTCACGTTTTTTAAAAGCTTGCCTTCATTATATCTTGCAAGTGTTAAATTCTACAAACTCTCCGCATTATCCTTCTTGTTTCAAGACTCCTCCAAATCTATCATTAGATTGTCCAGTATTCACTGCCAAAAAGAATATTAGCTATTATAGATAAATATATAAGTACTGATCTATATTTTAAATTCAGTTGGTGCTCTTAAAGAGCAATAAATATGTTATTGTATCAGACTTGCTTCTCAGTAAAACGTAAGATTGAATCTGAAATAATGACTGTATTTTGAGTCAGAGCAAGGCTTCAGCCAATGACATTCGTTATTTCTTTATTTTTTACAATAATGTTTACTGTTGTGGAGTGGTTTCACAGTGGAGGCTTGTATTTGTACTGTCGGTCCTAAAATAGGTTCGACGTACAAAACGTTAGGAACTTGATATAATAGGTAATAACGCAGAGAAATTTAGTCGTGGTCGCTGCTAGTTTAGTATTCGACTAACTGTCGTCCGACATCGACCGACTGACCCAACCCAGCCCACTTAGCTACTGACGTTACTTTTACTACTCCTACTTATAGGTGGAAGAGTCTATTAACTACAGAATAGGTGTGTTCCATTATAATATTTACTCTGTACACGACCCGTGTGTCACTCGGTGTAGAGAGCTATATAGCAAGTGTCACAGCTTATGTAGATATGCGTGGAAGATAACGGATGATCGGGGAAGGTTGAGATTATAGTGATTGGGGAAGCAAAATTTTGGGAGTCTATTCCGCAAATCAATAGTTCGTTAAAAGTGCCTCTCTGCGCCTGTTTAATCTCACGCTTTCCACTGACCTGAAGTGGAACAACTACATTGAATCAATAGCTTCATCTACCGCAAGGGAATTTAGTTCTCTGTGTCACACCAGAAGGTTTTTTCTAGCATGAGTCCATACTTCAAAATCTACACATCAACCACTGAATACTGAATGCTGCTGCCATCTATGGTCAGGCGTCCCGCTTTCCATCTCGAGGAACTCGGCAAAATCCAGAAACGGATATGCAATGTGATCTGATGTCGTTTCTCCCGGACGTACCGTGACTTCCCTCTGTCTTTTCTACAAGTATTTTCATGACAACTGCTCTGATGAGCTACTTTCACTGGTTTCTAAACTGCATGAATTTAAGCGTGCAACTAAGGTTGGCATCTCGGTCCTACCTTTCACTGTCGAAACGGTTACATGTAGCCGTTTCTTCTACTCCAACAGCTTCTTCTCTCGCACGTCCCGTCAATGGAACTCCATTCCTATTACTTGCTTCCTTGATAGCTATAATCTTCAAATATTTTCAAATGTAATCGACATCTTCTAATGCTTGATCTTGATCTCCGTCCTTCTCTTTATCCTTTCCCGAAACACCCCTTTTTACACTTGCTCACTCCCTGTAACCCCTGGCGTGCTAGTGGCACTACCGCCTTTTCTTGGGGTCAGTCATTTATGTGTCATACGTGATACACGCTTAGGCAATCATGTATCTTTCGATACATGACTGACGATGCAATTTTTCCCCCGCAGTAGGTTGCCACTTCCTTCTGCGGTAGACCAGTTGCCATCCAAGCGTGTAGAACTCGGTCTGTTCTCCTATTTATCCATAGCTGGGGATAGAAGAAAAGGATTCATATCTTTCCAAAGTTTATTAACACGTAAGTGAATGTAATGGATTCGACTGGAATTCGAACTCGGCTCTCCGATTCCTCAATCCAATCCGCTATCTATTACTTCACCATGCCTTTGGGGTGATATGTTTAAAAAAAAAAAGAAACTGCTCGAATCGGACATACATGTCATCAAAGGAATACAAAGGAAATGGGGGTGGTTTACTAAAACGTACGAGGCATTTGACATTGTTAACAAAATATTACAATATCAATGATAAATATGAATGCTGGTCGCTATGTAAAGAAGTAAGGGATTACAAATAAGAATTCAATTTGACAATTTCATTTCCATTTCAATGAAACAGGCTTCTGTGTTTCTTTTAATTTCCCACTGAAACTAAGTAGCGTCTCTGATATGTCTTTTCCGTCTTTCCGCGCGATCAAAACAGAATAGTCCATATTTTATTTATTAAATGGCGTAAAGCCACTAGGATGCAGGGGGTTGCAGAAGATTTGGAGCAAGATCAGATCGGAGTGATAGAAGAAAGGATAATGAGAGGGATAGTGGATAGATCAAGGTAACTGGAGATGTCGATTGACATTACATTTGAATAGTTGGAGATTATAGCTCTCAGAGAAACAGTAATATGGAAGGGTGTTCCACAGGCGCGAGGTGCGAGGTATGAAGCTATTGGAGTAGAAGAGACAACTACATTTAAAAGTTTCTACAGTGAAAGGGTGAGAGCGGGATGCCAGCCTCGTAGGGCGCTTGAATTCGTAAAGTCTGGGAACCAGTGAAAGTAGCTCATCGGAGCAATTACCATGAAAGTACTTGTAAAAAAGACAGAGAGAGGCGACGGCGCGTCTGTGAGGGAGCAACTGTAGAAGAGATGCCATATCAGGGCCAATTATGTTACATATCAGCCTCTGGATCTTGTAAAGAACTCCGAGGTAAACAGAAGGTGCCCCAGACCATATATGGCAGCAATACTCCATGCAAGGGCGAATGGTTGATTTGTATATTTGAAGTACCGATTCCGGGGAGAAAAATTTCCCGGCGCGGCACAGAGAGCCAACTTTCCTCGCGGTGGACGAAGCAATGGACTCAATGTATCTGTTCCATTTCAGGTCAGCAGTCAACGTGAGACCGAGCAGACGCAGAGAGTTGCTCTCAAGAAACGATATGATAATTAGATGCTAATTTTCACGTTTACGATAACGAAGTTTTAGACAAAATTGTAATGTAAAGGATACTTATACTTAACATCAGAAAGAAAGAGTTGAAATTTTTAAGGTATATAACGCCGAAATAAGCCTTAGAAAAACTGAAAATCGCAGGACATATTAAAAGGAGGCGGGGCAGAAGAAAGAAATGTATTAGGTTGGTGCAAAAATAATGACGTAATAATGTCGTTTTTTGACGTATTTTTTAACATCAAAAAACGACATTAGTACGTCATTATTTTTGCACCAACCTAATATACCCTACCTCGCGAACTTGTGCAAATTTGTGTAAAGAGATAGCGAAAAGACAAACTTTGCTTAGAGCTACAAAGGAGAGCATGTTGTGGAGGACCATGATCATCAATATTCTAAATGGACGAGACGAACAGAATAAAGAAAAGGACAGAAACAACAATGTATTGTGGCAACAGCAGTAATAATTTTTGTTACTGTTAAATCCAACGACCCGATACTTAACATTGATTTTTTTTAGTCTAGACTCGTATACCAAAACAGAAAGGCAACACAAAAACTGTACCATATTTATTCGATCTTGCGAAATAGTTTATCATGAATAAATTGTAATTTACATTTAATCCAAACTAGTTTTTAGTTCCACGCAAAAAAATATCTGTAGAATTCCCCCTCTGATATCGTTAAATATCTGAGTTTAATAACCATAAATGTGTTCTATATTTGTACCATGCAGTATATATAGCCACACTGTATGGCAAAAGATTGGGGGCCACTCACTGGACTTAATAATTGCTAAGTTTTATATCTTCTCTGGATTAATTAACTTCTACTAAGGAAGGATGCTGAAACTATTTCGCCCATTAGTGCATGGCATCCAATCTTTACGAGATGAGTTTATCTAAATTTAGCATTTGCCAGCCCTAAAATAATCATTAGCCAGCATGTTAGATTAGGCAAGATGAATTAACGTAATTCCCCATGTATAATACGCATTCATCCATAATACGCACCCCTAAAATTGTACTGAAAGTGTGGGAAAATGCTTCTACTCACGCATAATACGCAAACCTTGATTGGTAACCAAACCCTATAAATTCTACTGCTCCAATTTAATTACGACCAGCGTTTCCTACACTTATCTAAAAAAATGGTTTTAAACGTAGAATAATATTATTTTAATTTACTTTTATGATAATTCTTATTTTATTTTACGGCTATTTTTTAAAGATTCTTTGTAACTGTGCATAATACGCACCGCTGATTTTGATTATTATTTTTTAGAAAAAAATGCGTATTATACATGCAGAATTACGGATTTTTTTTATCCAGCAATGGATTAGTTCCATTATTATTATAATTATTAACCAGTAATAGATTAGTTCCATTATTATTATTATTATTATTATTATTATTGAATATATGATAAAACCCTTATGGAACTCCTCTTACGTGAATTGAGCTAATAAATTAGTTTTGAAATATGTACCAAACTGTTGTGTCGGAAACCTACCACCCCTCTTGAAGATGAACTTATCTGCGTCTGTAAACAAAGACTTTAAATAAAGACAGAGCGACAAAGAAGTTCTTAGCTGAGCTAGTTATGGACTACTTAGGCGATTTCTGTACCTTTTTACCAACCTATTAAAACCCTTTTTATTGTTACGTGTTATTTGGCGTTTGTCTCTACTAACCCCAAATCAACATCATAACACAAACATTCAAATTTTTCCGATTCTTAGGAATACTTACAACGTTCCTAACCTATTAGTCATGAGTGTACTGGGTTTTTGCCTTCATCTATATAAAATCGAAAGGGAGACCAGTAGACGTAGATATTAGAAAAGGCGAGGAAACATCAGAAAAATATGTAATTAAACGTTGGTGCTTAATTGACTGTACTGCAAAGACCACAAAACACGTGATATTCGAATAAAGCAATCAGAAACGGTTAAAGAACTTTGCCACTCACTTGTATGTGGAACTGTCGAAGTAAATATATTGGATTAAATATTTAACATCCTTGTCAAGGGTGTAAATAATACAAAGGTAAATTATTGTTTCTGTTGTTTATTTCAATATTGGCAACCCCTTTGATACGACATGAAGTTCGTTTAGAAGCGATAAAAATCGGCAAATTCTCTCTTCTTTGAATCCATGTTGCTTTTCAAAACAGGTAATTTCTTTAATCTCAAATTTTTTTTCTACGAAAACACTTGTTTCGGTGTATAAATGTGTCAAAAATGGGTAAAAATGTGTCAGAAAATATCCCATTGGTAATCGCAGTGGCAGGGAATAAAAAAAGAAAAAGAAAAACAGTTATTTAAATTTTGGATAAAAAATATTACTGGCATGTTTTTTAGGGCTATCTCATCGTTGTTTGTTTTGTATTTATTTAGAAAAGTTGTCATAAATCGATTAAAATAGGTTAATAAATTCCATTGTATCACTGCCTAAGATGACAGGAACATGCAAACGTGAAACTACGTTTAAAAACTGCCCGAATAAATATTTGAGTGAGTGTGTTAGTGAGTACGGGTAGCTGCAGTCATGGCAGGAATGTCAAAATTAACAAGAATATGGAGGAGCAAAATCATCTTTCAAACAAAGTACAGACTGTAAAAATCGCTGGTGAGTGTCCATTCTCGTATATGGTTGTGAAACTTGGACACTGTTGGCAGATACAGAGAGAAGGATCCAAGCGTTTGAGAACAAATGCATGAAAAAACTCCTTGACATTTTCAATAGGAACAAAAAAAAATGAGTTTGCGAGATAAATGGTTGAAATTTTTGTGGGTCAGGAATCTCTTCTCACCACTGTCAAACGGAGAAAAGTGGTGTGGCTTGTACACATTAAAAGGCACGACGGCCTGTGCAAGACAGTCATACAAGGCACCGTTGAAGGTGGACGTAAGAGAGGATGACAACGCAAAAAAATGGTTGGACAATGTCAAGCAATGGACAGGTATGACTGTACCAGAACTGCTGATGGCTGCCGTTGATAAACTGTTATGAAAAGATTGTGGCTTCTGCATTCGGATCCGCTCTACGAATACAAAAGTCAAATGGACGATGATGATGATGATGATGATGATGATGTGAGTGTATAATATTCGTGGAATTTGCAACTCGTTTGTTCGGGGTTTTTTGCCTCTTAGAAAAAGCGGGAATCTATTTCTTCTACCTACAAAAATAAGCTAGATAGGCTAAATCGTAGGATGTGTAACTCTGGTCGGAATGCAGTGTAATACAAGAAAACTCTGAATTCAAATCCGGAAAGAAGGTAAAG
This sequence comes from Acanthosepion lycidas, assembly GCA_963932145.1. Classification (NCBI taxonomy): domain Eukaryota; kingdom Metazoa; phylum Mollusca; class Cephalopoda; order Sepiida; family Sepiidae; genus Acanthosepion; species Acanthosepion lycidas. The sequence goes on along the minus strand of OZ010577.1, from coordinate 34,134,403 downwards.
GAAAACGATCTTTCATGTCTTGCTAAAACAATGGCGGGGAAAGGCAAATATTGCGCCCTTGAATCCGTTAACAAACCCGCGACTATTCCAGTATTGAAAAATAGAATTAAGTAAATTCATTGTTTTAAGTAAAATGCTTTTGTGATTAAAGTAAAATGCATTTTATACCAATACACTAACATTTATTGAAAGTCGTCAGGTTTAAATTTGGGCAAATTTTCCAACAAGATTATTCTGATTCTACAGACAGATACTAAGAATATCATGGACAGAACATGTGAGCAACAATTAAGTTCCACAGAAAATGAGAAACAGAATTCACTTATATTGGAAAAAATAGATAGAAATTTCTGTGACACTTTATTAATAAGGAGGTTTGGAAAAGTTAATACATACAGAATATATATGAGAAATGGAGGGAGAGAAGGAAACAGCAAGCAACTTACCAATGGGTTTTGTATGAATGGACGACAGATTAGGAGCAAAGAAAATGGTAGAGTCAAATGTTGCTTAGAGATACAAGGGTCAGAATAAAACGTTGCTTTGAGCTACAATAGAATTGATCAAGTTGCTTATGGCTATAAGGAACAGGAACTAATGATGCTTAGAGATACAATGGACGGAATCAAATATTGCATAGTGCTACAAAGGACAGGATCAAATGTTTCTTTAGAGCAACAAGAGACAGGATCAAACCTTGATTAGAGCTACAGGGTAAAAAATCAAGAGACTGGGTTAAATATTACTTAGTACTGCAAGGGACAGGGTCAAATAATGCTTAGAGCTACAAAGGATAAGATCAAATATTGTTTAATGCTACAAGGAGCAGGATCAAACGTTGATTAGAGCTACAGGGGACAGGAACAAATATTGCTTAGTGCTACAAGAAACATGATCGAATGTTGCTAAGAGCAACAAGGAAGAGGGTAAAATATTGCTTAGAGCTACAAAGGAAAGGATCAAACGTTGCTTAGAGCGAAAAGAGACAGGATCAAATTTTTCTTTATGCTATAATGGAAAGGATCAAACGTTGCTTATAGTTACAAAGGACAGGATCAAATGTTGCTTAGAACAACAAGGAACGGTATCAAACTTTGCTTAGAGCTACAAGGGAAAAGATCAAGTGGCTTAGAGCTGCAAGAGATATCGTCAAACTTTGCTTAGAGCTACAAGGAACAGGATCAAATGTTGCTTTGAGCTATAATTGACAGGATCAAATGTTGCTTTGAGCTACAAAGCACCAGATCAAGTGTTGCGTCGTGCTACAAAGGCCAAGATCAAATGCTACTTAGAGCTACAAAGCACAAGATCGAATGTTGCTTTAAACTACAAAGGAAAAGATTAAATGTTGCTTAGAACTACATGGGACATGATCAAATTTTGCTAAGAGATACGAGAGCAAAGTTCGCTCACGTCCTGAAGAGATACGTTAGATCAATTTTGATTAGCATGATTGGCATCAACATTGAAATCTCTCTGAATATACAGAATCGATTAGTCTTTCTTGACCTACTGTACATCAATAATACATTTTTATTAATTTAAATTTTATATTTTTTATGTTGTTCAGCGAACATAGCAGGTTACTGAATGAAGATGTAGTATATAGATAACAATTGACCCGAAACTTAAAGCGGTCAAGATTTTCATGATAGGAGAAAGATTACGTCGAGTGATTGTCCCACGAATTAGCAGTTCTTAGAAGGAAGTTATCGGAATGAAAATCCTTTCTTACCAAAGGAATGCAAAGGGAATGAAGATAAGTCGAGTTTCTATACGTGGGTTTTAGTTCTAAAGATCTGAATTGGTGGAACTAAGTATGAAACTCAATAAAAACAATTTGAAGTCAACACCTAAAGGAGACAATCTGTTTCATGCTAAGCGCAATAATCAGGACATCGATGCGCTGGGTGTTGACTTCAATGTCCACTTTTATATTTACTTACACTCTATACCTGATAGTGAACACTTTAATCCATAAATATAGAATACCTTAAAATCGTGAATCCGTCGACAGGAATCGAACCTATATCCTACACGTAACCGTTGGTACAGTTGGTACGGCGTTTGCCTCATAATGTAACTGTCCGGATTTCATTTTGCGATAGTGGATGCGCACTGCTATATATATATATAGGTGAATCCTTGGTAGGTTTGTCTGGCTCTCTAGGTTTAACTAGGTCTTCTCTACTATTGTATTGAGCACTTTAAGTTAGTTGATTACTCGTATCGGGTTTCTTTTCTTTGGCCTTTGGACCTGTATGCTGTACGATTATTTTCGACAGACGTTCTTGTTCATAGGTCTTTCTTTTTTTAAAAAAACTCTTTTTCCTTCGAGATTGATTTGACCATTAGCAAATCAAGAAACCAAAGGTTTTCTGAGACGAGTGT